>JARDYH010000006.1:39607500-40807500 GCA_029215795.1 Anniella stebbinsi
CTGACACACAGAGAATTCCAAATAAAACCAAAATAGTAATCTAACCTTGCTAGGTACATGTTGACTACTTGTGTAGAGTCTTGTATTCCATATGTAGAAAAAGTATATTGGCCTCCAATTAAATGGCTTATAGAAGGCTCTCAAGGAGTAAATATTTTTTTTCTTCTATAGGATCTAAGTTTAATAAAAGCTGCCCTTTTAGCAGAGACCAGTCATTGTCCAATCATGTGACAGCCTCCATTTCTGATTTCAGTGGTCTAGCCAGCAAATCAGAGAAGTAAATCCATTTCTACACCAGGCTTGTGGCCTGAGATGGCCTCCAGATGGTCCCTGTGAGTCCAAATGACGCACAGGGATTCCCAGGGGCAGGGGGGGCACAGGATTTGCCAAGGATAAGGGAACCCTGGAAAATTCAAATCTTCCGCAGTCCTGGGAACTTCCCGAGACCATGGAAGATGTTGCCACCCGTCCCGGGTGCAGCCACGCTTATGCGAGAGTAAGCACAGCAGCACAAATGGGCACAGAGCCACACTGCGCGGCTCCATGCCCATCAGGGGAGGGGGTGGCACCAGTTTTGCCACCCCTGGGGGGGCAGGGAGGAGGGTGGGGGGCCCAATCGCGCACATGTTTTTTAAAAAAAGACTTACTGCAGTGCAGGAGCGCTCCTGTGCTCTCCTCGGGGCCCAAAATGGAGGGCACGAGGAGATTGAAGATTATGATCCCGGAAGCAGGTACTTCCAGGATCGCCCACCCTTTACATCCCATGGTGTAGAAATGGCCTTAATGTCTGGACCCACCTTTCTATTGACTCTAAACTTTCATCTTAAAATACCCAGCCAATCTGAAACAATTAGTCTATTCTTTGAAAGAACATATGTTTTGGGGGGCTGATTGGAGAATTAAAAAATCAAGTAAGCCTATTCAGGTATCTCTGAATGGTGCCAACTCACAAGATGCTCTAGGGGGCACTGTGGAACTACATCAGTATATAGGGGTTTCTTTCACAACAGCCAAATTAGCATTGTGAGTATTTTCAGAAGAGTTATCTAGACTGACCGAATGTTTTAAAGTAGTCATACCACTATCCCTATTTTTCTCAATGTGGCCAGGTTTTAGATTTATTGGAATTTTATTTGGGGATCGCAAAACTCCTGGTGGTATTAACTGTTTATAAAATGTGATGTATAATTGGTCTGTTGACTGTAAATAAAGAATTGATTGATGTCTGCCCAGCAAGCTAGCACAGTTAGAGAGGAAGAACAGAATCATACCCTCAGGCTCTGCTTCCAATTGTGTGTGCTTTCAGCACAACTTGTGAAAGAACATATGCACATACAACACATATAAGCATATTTCAGACATATAACTACCTCATCTACCATCTGTAATGCTGTATCATGGTACTTCTCTGTGTGAGAAGCTCTAAAAAGATCAGTGTGCGAGGTTTACCAGCCTGATGGTATTGTATTGTTTCTCAGCTTCAAATGATGCATCCAGTCCTTAATTTCAACAAATATTGTGATGTCCATATTTTATTTTCATGTGTGTGATCCACATTTAAACATGGCACACAACACAAGGCAAACAGTCGCTCTGTGGATGCGCACCGAAATTTTTAAAACCTCAACAAACTATATCACACCTGCTATTAAAAATAGATTGTATCTCCTATACCTTCATTAAAGAATAATGACTATATCTATTATATATATATATATATATATATATATATAGGGGTAGGCACAGGACGATACATACATGCATACATATGTGCTTAAAGAGGATTGGGTTGGCTTTATGCCATCTTTTCCTTTTCTCTAGACTCATTATCAAGAGTTTATTTCAATTTCTGAATGGCCCAGGGATATTCTAAATAGATACCAACTGACCACACAAGACCAAACATCTAATTTTTCTAAACAACACACACAGCACTATCCTACCCAGATTCTACCTAGTCTGTCCTTGAGAAAATCAGAAGATGTATGAATTGCTGGAAATGGGGTGGGGGAAATGTAATGTCAAGGGAGAATGAGCAGGGAAAAGGTAGCTACTTGCAAAGAAGAAAAACAACCTCCCCTCCCTTTAAAATCAAATTGCAGATCTTGAGATAAGAACCTTCATTATGTCATTTTCTATTTTTGTTACTGCTTGTATTATGAGACTAAAGTATCAGAGGCCCTGGTTTTCATTCCTAATTCTGTGGAAATGATTTTGGCCTCTCCGCTAAATGAAGAATAGCAGCATTAACATAGTTCCATTTTGTTGCCCACCTAAATCATCAGTCCCGTTATCCTCATCCCATACTTCCTGCATAATAGATACTAAGATTTGAGAAAGGAGCCTTTCTGACACAGCATGAAGGAAAAACACCAAAATAGTTTACACAAAATTTGAGCAGCAGCCTGCTTCTGTTTTCTCTATAGCTATGTCATGTGTGCAAGGGTGTGGCGGAGAGGAGGGATGCTGCATTTCCCAAGATTCAGGACGACCAGAGAAATTCAGCAGGGACCATAATAATAATAATAATAATAATAATAATAATAACTATTTATTTCTTACCCGCCTCTCCGTCTAGATCGAGGCAAGATTCCCTGGAGATTTCAAATCCCTGATCTTAAAAGGCCTCTCCTGCTGCGGCCAGGGTCCCAATGCTGATCAGGTCCCCCTGTGCCTTCTCTAAAGTAAAAATGACAGGAGGACAGAACATAACTGCTAGATAAGGATTTAAAGTAAGGCCTGTTTTGGCCCTCAAGCTAACCTTTAGAGCACTTTAGATGTGGCCAATACAAATGTGTTGGGAATATTGCAATCTTGTCTGCATGTTACGGGAAGCAGGAAGTGTTGCTGTTAGCTAGTTAATGCATGGGAATTTGGGGTATAGCGAGCCTTAGGATCTCTATAGCTTACAGTGTGGTTTCCTGCTCCCCTTCCTCCCCCCATCTCTCTGACCTTCCATTGTGTTTGCTGTCCCTCTTCTGCAAGAGCGAAACACAAAGAACAAAGAAATGGACTGAACAAACTCTGTTTGAAACTCTGCACTGTACCTGAATTTTTATGCAAGAATATTGTGAGTAAACAATGTTACCTTTTCTTCACTAAAGAATGGTGTGGTCTCTTTTTTAGTCTTGTGTGCATATGGGACTGGTAAACACTCATTCTGCTCTGCTCTGCTCCCCTCCCTGCCCTCTTCGCACTGCCTTTTTAACAGGAGGCAACAATACCAAATAGTTCCCATCAATATGTGTATTAGTTTCAAGTATTGTGGTTCAGACACATTTCAGCAACATAGCTTAAGCACTTTTTAGTGTGATTGGGGGGCCTATGCAAAATTGACAAAGCTTGCCAACGTTTGTTTGTGATTATTATTAGTTGCTTTAGTAAATAGTGCAGAGTCTCACTAGTTTTGCAGGCCACCAGAGACTTTTCTGTTTGGCATGGATTGAGTTGACTTTCTTGTTTGATTGATTCTTAACATGGGCATGGATTCTTTTTTAGAAACAGTTTTTTTAAAAATTGCTGCCAAATTCCACTTAAAAATAAAATTCAACATGAATCTGAAGGGTAGTGTCCTGCCTCCAAGGGAAGTGAAAGGAATGTTGGTATGATTAGCAGAATTCCTCAGACATGTGGGCTTTCTCAGTTCTTAAGTTGCCACACAGTGGTGCTTGAAGCAAAATTCAAGTAGGGTACAGCTTAAGTAAAACATCTGTAGAAATGTCGATGGCAGTTAAAAGATTGATAATAATTTCTCAGGGGATTTTCACACTTCTAAACAAACAGCAGAGCCTTGATTAAAAACAGAAAACAAAAGTTTTGATATATTACCGAGCCATGCCAGTCAAGAGGCATGGACTTTGTCTGTGTTGCTTTTGTGTTTACCATAAATTTTAACATAATAAGAAACACAGGTTTACGCTGAGTACTAACACCCAAAAGGAGTCTCAACAAATCTTGAATCCTGTATGATGATAAAAGTGTTTTTAAGACCTATTTGTCACATTCACACAATCCATGTTTAGGTGCTCTCTTCTAAAATTCCTACTGATGCATTTAAAAATGTAATGTGTGAAAAGACCCTTATTAAGGATTTTTAAATGGAAAAGTGACCTACATTATAAATCCTAACTCTGGTATCTCAATTTCCAAGGTAGATTACAATAACTGTAATTTATTGTTTTGATAATGGGATAAATATATCCTCCTATTTCTTTAAAAATCACTGGCAATCAGTGGAATATTTTGATCTCTCTCTCTCTCTCTCTCTCTCTCTCTTGTGGCAGGTGCTTTCTCTAATTCTGGATGCAGCATCCTCCACCCAAAGCCCTTTTTTATTGAGGGTTTTTAAATTGTTCTGCTGAAATCCCAGAATGTATGAAAAGGAAATGCTCTGGCTCTGTAAGTGCTGAGGCAGACTGGTACGGCGAGTCAGTACAAAAAGCATTCAGTACAGAAAAAGCCAAACCCAAATGAAAAGAGCTTCTGCCAGGATAGTCACAAGGATTCCTGTTCCACAGATGGCCACTGAACTGCACTGAACAGTAATGTGTCTTTTTAGAAGTGCCTGCCTGCCTACCCTTTTCCAGGCACCCCAAAGCAAGCCCTGCTGTAAGTCTATTACTTTGAACATCGTGACATACTTTATAGATGTTTGACTTTTGAAGAATATTATTAATTAGTGCAGACTAGAAAGCTCTTTTAATGTTGTGGGATTAGTATTGTGCTTAGAGATTTTGTTATATCAAGTAATATATTTTAAATAGATAATAAATAAATAAATAAATAGTGCTCTAAGAAAGGTTGCATTTCATGCCATTGAAAAGGTTTTATTTTTATTTGTTTTTATCTTGGACTGATAAGAACATGTGAAGCCTATAGCAGCACTTAGTGTTCCTACCAGCCCATCATTTGTGATCCTTACAGTTAATTTACATATGATTTACTTAACTGTGGTTTACGAACATCTCTGTTCTTTCATGGTGGTGATCATGGAGATGTAAGATGTCTCTAAATACTAGACACTAATCACAAACAATGGGCAGTGAAGAATGGTGGCTCCAATGTCAGTGGGATGGTGAATCCATTCCAGGTTTCAGCCAGAACTTCGCACCTTGGATAGCTCCTTTAGAGTTTTGACTGCTTCAGATTGAAACCCAGAGCAGATTCACTGCCCCACTGACATCGGAGCCACCAGCCTCTACTGACAACAAGGGAAGGGTTCCCAGAGGCATCTTGCAGGTTGCTGATGGAAAAAGAATCCTGGTCTAGATGGAATCCTTTGGTCTGATGCAGCATAACTCTTCTGATATTACAAGCTATATTGCAGGGATGTGGAATCTGCAGGGCACAGGGTTCCACATGGAGAAAGGCAGAATGGGTGGGGCAATGATATCAGTGGGTCTGGCCACACCCACACACATCATTGGAGAGCCAGTGTGGTGTAGTGGCTAGAGTATTGGACTGGGAGTCAGGAGTTCCAGGTTCTAGTCCCCACTCGGCCTTGGAAGCTCACTGGGTGACTTTGGGCCAGTCACAGCCTCTCAGCCCAACCTACCTCACAAGGTTGTTGTTGTGAGGATAAAATGGAGAGGAGGAGGATTATGCATGCTGCCTTGGGTTCCCTGGAGAAAAAAAGCCAGGATATAAATCCAATAAATAAATAAATAAATAATCTGGCCCACAGAGAGGCTTGTTGGGAGTAATTTGGACCCCACCTCATTCTACTTCTCTACCCTTGCTTGAGTGAATTAGGAGACTGACTAAAGCTCAGTTTTCTCCAAACCCATGTAATCATTTCACCATTTTTATTGCATAAATAGAACTTTACAGAATCAGACATTGGCTTCCTTCAATTCAGAACTGACTTAAATCTGGTGATTCTGTTTTAAACGTTAAACAAAAAATCAAAACAAAACGCTATTTTCGGACGAGCATTTACTAATTTTGTGTGATTTGAGAAGGCTCTGAAACAGGCATGTCAGAATTCGGCAAATATCACTTGTGTGGTAATTATTCAGCATGTTAATGAGATGCATGAATATGTTCCACTTTAACTATATTTGACATTTGCCAAGTGCCTGGGGGATACAGATGAGGGAAGGAGGCATAAGGAGAGGGTCACTGCTTAAGGGCAGCTCACATGTATATGTTATTACTTTGATCACATATTTATGAACTGGGAGAGCAATGAGGGAAATGTATGCCACATGGTGCACACATGGATGCTGAAAGGTCCAGCTCCAGTTATTTTCATTCCAGTCCCACTTTCTCTTATGGTGATTAGCTCATACGCTAAATAAAAATGTTTACTGCCAACTGTGTGTTAAACCTCTGTCTCTTTTCTTCTCCTTTTTGGGACGAAGCCTGTTGAATGGAAGGTTGTCCTGCAGTTCCTGTGTTACCTGGATTTTATCAGTTCTTAGACCTTGATTTCTAATCAACATATGGAACCAAAACTGCAAACATACACTAGGGATGTTTGAGGATTTTATCTGGTCTACATTTTTAGGCAAATTGAGTGGATTTGCATTTTTTGGACTAATACATGGATCAGAACACAGTTTTCATTCAGTTTTCATACTTCTCCAAATTTTACATTCATGTTCTCAGCCTATAAAATGTGCCACATAACTATAAAAATGCATATTTTAAGCTACAATCAGTACAAAAATGTGTTTTTTTGGGGGGGGGGGAATACATGAAAAATAATGTGAATTTTTGTGAGTTTTTTCTTCTAAATTCAGAGGTTGATGTGGAAATGGGACGGAACCGACCTATGAATGAACGCGAGAGCTCAACTGACATGGACAGCCTATTTCCATCGTATAGGAGAGTGATGATGTGGAAATCAACTGGAAATAGCAGCCTGCTGTTCTTGTTGCATCTCTTAGTCGACTTTGAGTACCTTGGTTCATAAAAAATGCCTTCCATTTTCTATCCACTGAATCTCATTATGCGTTATCTGCCTCCAGTGTTTCTATATTGGTACAAGTTGCTTCAGTTTTCTACCTGATTAACATCTTCAAAATTATCAGTGGAGGAAAGTTTGCCATTTTCATTCCTCGCTTCTAAACTAATGGGGGATTTCAGAACTAAATGCATTTGTTCCACTGTCTTCCTAGTGATCTGTTAGATGCAACGAAACTTCGGTTTTCCTAATGAGGAGTCTCCTGCTTAAAGAGGCAATGACTTCATTAGTCCACATAAGGTATTTTCATACTACTTAAATTGTGCCCTGTATACTTGTAATGGGGGAATGAAATTATCTTCGTCCTTCATGATGCCTAGGTCTGGCTCCAGCTGATAGCCCCCCTTCCCTTCCAGCTACCAGCTTCTACTGCTGAGGTCAGCAGAGGGAGAGAGGAGAAATGGCAACTTTCACAGTAGTTCATGGCCAATGCCCACTGTAGCTGATGAGATGGAGGGCAGGACAGCTAACAGCAGGCAGAGCTGGGGGGAAATAGGCAGAGGTGGGGCCTGGATACCACAACCCAAAGCCACTCCTTGAAATTCTGTTCTGCTCCAACAGAAATCCATTTCAAAGAAAGGCAAAGTGAAGCAAAGAGGCCAGGAAATACTCTAAAATCCTGATTGTGAGCCAGAAGGGGAAGTTCTGGTCCCCACATACACAAAAACACTTCTTTGAATCCACATTTTGTCTGCTCCAGCAGAAATACATTGCACAGAACGCATAGGTTAAAAAAAAGTAGTGATGGTGGGGATCAATTATTTTTTCAAAAATAGCAAGGGGCTCCCAGTTCAGCCCACCGACATACACCAACTATGCCTTTATCTGTCTCTCCTTTCTAAGACTGACATCCTAAATGCTTACGTGGGAGTAAGCCCCTTTGAAGTAAGTGAGACTTACTCCTGAGTAGAACTACAGAGGATAGCTCTGCAGATTTATTCATTGGGTATATTTAAATGCCTTCCTGCATAATATATATTCCAGGGAAGTATACCATGCAAATTAAAAACAACACAACCAAAAATAAATACAGTCATCATATGGTGACCATATGTAATTTTACCAGGGCCTTGTCTTGATAAGGAGAAAGCCCCAAGGTGGATCCGCAGTGTCGATGTGTCATTTATATGACGCAGCAGCCATTACGGAGCCAACTCAGGGCTTTCCATTGAAGCTCCAAATTTAAAAAGTTGGGGACTTATCCTGATGTTTACCTCTTCCAGCGAGCCAACGATGGCATCTGCTGTGTGTCGCCATCCTCTGGCTTTGCGTCGGAGGCATGTTGCAACCAAAGGCGACCCCTGATTGGTTGCCATCACCGGACAGGGAGGAGGGGCTGGCCAGCGAGCCGAATGCCGGCTAGAACACCTCTGTGTGTCCTCTGTCACCCCGGCACAGCTGAGGGGTCCCTCTCGATCCCCCTGCTACTTTCTCATGGGGGGGAACTGGGGGGAGAGCCTGCCCTTTGTCTCACATTCCCCTTTAAAGCATGGATCTTGCCCCTCGCTCATCTGCACCTGAAGATCTTAAGCCCTTGCTGTGCCTTCATCCCAACAGGGCGATTTTCTCCAGCTCCAAACACGGAGGTCTCCAAGCTTCCCCACTACTTTCACGTGGGAGAAAAAACTGGGAGGGGAGAGGAATGGGGTGCATGAGGTGGAAGCGGCCGCTCCTCCCGGTGAAGTTTCAGACCCCACACTTGCACTCCTTGCCGTAGGGACTACCTCATATTTCCAGTCCACTGCAAGTGTGGGGGAAAAAACAATTTGCCAGTTCTTTACACTTGGCCAGACACTACCAATAAGTGGTTGCATAAACCCTGTGGTAAGATTAGTCACAGGCTACACTTTGGATATCATGTAGGCTAGTAATGTCAGGTGGGGACTAATTTGCAAGGCTAATATAGTGCACTATAATGTCTAGGGCAGAAGGTGTAAACTGCATCCACTGCATCCACTTAAAGTAGATGTGTATACTTGATGGTGGATAACATTACGTAAGAGTTCTGCCTATGGAATTTGATCTGTAGTGTTTGTTTCACATGCAAATCATGTGTTGATATTTTTTATTTTAAACAATTCTATGTGTCAAGGGCACTCAAGGAAGCCATAAAATGATCAACGTGTACCTTGAACCAACATATAACATTATTTTGAAGACCTGTGAAGCCATGGGAGAAAGCCTCTAAGGTTTGTGGTCAGCAAGGTCCCCTCCTTCTTTTGGATTCTGGGCAACCTAATTAACCTACTTTGTGCACTTTAGAATTTAATCCCATAGTAATCCCATAGTATTACAAAGGGCTAATTTTTGACTAAGTAACTAATCACATTAAAATCAATTTTATAAGCAACTTCTTTCTTAGTTTATTAAGTGTAATAAACAGTTTGTTACAAAAGAACCATCAGTTTTAGTGTACACTCTCCACAAGTGAATTGCCCTAGCTAAATTCAGATAATGCCCTTGAGCATTATCAGATGAGCGTTTTATAGCACCCTTATTACTGACCACTCACAGATTTTCATGGGTCCTTTTCCCGACGATGTCCACCTCCCATGTGTCTGCTGCTCCTTCTGCTCATTTTTCCATCACAAAGAAAGACCCGGAAAATCTGATTCTTTTGGCTGTAACGGAACTTGATGCCATTTCCTGCTGTGTGCAAGAGAAGCAGCAATAAAAAAAAATGCCCACTGAATGGGCCTCGTGGTCGTTGCTTGCTTCCTCTTTCTTCCCCATGTGAAGAAAGAGGAAGCTGTTCATCCCTATTGTGGGACAGAAGCGTGAGGCAAGGCGCCGGTAGGGAAATGTGATTCCCCCCCATCTGATGATACTCCTTGTGTCAAATCATTATGAATGTGGAATAAAAAGCAGGATATAACACTATGAAAGTGTTATCTGTGCACTTCAATACCACTGTAAAGCACTATTGTAGATCTGGCCTTCCCACTGATCAAGGAAATGGGGAACGCAAAAGAAGATAAACAGAAATGCATGCATGGCCCAGTTGTCCAAGGCTCCTCTTTCTTGCTTTTGGATTTGTGTGACAAGTTTCAGCACCATCCCCCCCTTAATCCCCCCCCTCTGCAGTGTTCCCTAGCTCTGCTCAATTAAGAGACAAATCCATTCCACTATGTATCCTAAAGGCTATAATGAAGTCAACTGTCAAAATCCCATCATGCTACTGCCCTGCAGCTGTATCTGAAGGCCACTTGTCAGCTGTTTCACCCAGTCAAATGGAGACAAAGGGCCTTTTCATGGCCTGCCTTTCCCCCAATCAATCAACACTGAAGCAGATGTTGAAATCTAACAGGAAAAGGTGTAATTTGATTTTGCATACAGTGCAGGCTGCCCCTTTATATAAAAATTAAATCTATTAGAACATGATACCCTCCTGTCAAGATGGAGTAAATACAATGACTGATTTTTTAAATTATTATTCGGTCTTTGTCAGAAGGAGAATATATTTTTCTTCCCTCTTTCCTTCCTCCTTTCTAAACTTGGGCATGGAGAGGATAGGAAATCCTGTTTGGCAACACACAACATCAGGTATCAGGAAAAATGCTTGACAAATGGGAACTGTGTTCTTTTAAAAAAAGAAAAAGAAAAGAAAAATCCCTCCATAAATGTGTAATAGCAATAACACTGCTGTCTTTTAAAAAGTCTGTATAATTTTTCCTCTTATTTACAGAAGGACTGGTAAGATTTCACCAGTGGTCTTTAAGAGAATGTGTGAAAATTTATTACTCCTAGTTGCAAATCTCGCCCACCCTTAAAATTTGTTAGACATTTTGCTAAGCTTTAAGCCAAATGTGGTGGCATTAGTAGTTTTTAGTATGACGAGAGCTAGAATATCCCTAAATCTAGGTAAACACATAGGAAAGGAATAAAAATTACTGTTCTGGGATTTTCTCTACAAACCTGCCATCCCATGGTCGACAGACATCATGAGATGTTATCACATTTTCTTTCAGTCAGATCCAATTCTCACTTTTTTTTTAATATTGTCATGGCACTTGAGGTGATTTTACCATATCCATTTTCATGATTATTTGGTCTGAATGTATCCTCACAGGGTTATTTACCTCACCAGGACAAAGAGTGTTGCTCATAACAGTTCACTAAATGGGGATGAGGCATCCAAAACTAAATGTCCACCACATTAAATTGACATAGTGAAGTCACCCTGTGATTTCAGTTTGCATTTACTATTATTTATATAGAAAACGAGACCAGAAGGTATCTCAAGGTCAACTTTCACTTGATTTTCTGTGCTGAGGTGCATTTATATGAAATATATACTGAATTTCAAAGACATCTGCATATTCAATACATACATGTAACCAAGTACAAAACCTAAAGTGAACATCACTCCTTGATTTCTGATATTCAAAAGACTAGATATATTTGAAACGGGGTGTGTGTGTGTGTGTGTGTGTGTGTGAGAGAGAGAGAGAGAGAGAGATGAACTACTGATATTGTTAGAGAACAGCTAGTATACACTGTCTTTTGGGACCTTTCTGCTTAAAAGAAACACTACCATTTAAAAGTAATGGAGTGTCAAAGATTGCTTAAGCAACGCCTGCCAAATTTAGCTGATGTTTACAACAGAAGATAACCAGAGTAATCTCACTAAGGTTTATAATATTACCTCTAGGCTACCTTTAAGGAAAATTTGGCCATATATTTGTTATAGTCCTGCCACTGCAGTCTTTGTTTATATTAATTATATGCTATCTTTCAAGACAGGCTTTTCATGAGATTGAAGGAAAGATCATCACTGGTTTATAAACTATCAAAATATATCACCAGCTATGTTCAGGTTTCATAACTTGGTATTTGCCTTAATGCCAATATAGTTGAGCCTATACATTCTCCTTATGTAAGTAAACAAAACTTTCATATGCCTCTTTTTATATATTTTAACCTGCTGGTGAATAGGTATTTATTTCTGAAGTATTTATCCTGCCTTTAATACTGGGTGGCTCACATGGAGCCATCTCATTTTATCCTCACAATGGCCCTGTGAGGTAGATACTAGTAATTTGGTTCAATGCCAGTCAGTGAGTTCCATGGCAGAAAGACCAGAACCCTGGTCCTTCTGGTCAAGGTTCCATTCTACCTCTTAAAGAAAATAAAGCAAATTCTGAAACTCACAACTTCTATTTACACTAACATCACATGGTACTCCATAGGCAAGATTAAAAGGGGGGCTTTAAAAATGCTTGTAATTGAGATGCCAAGAGTGATCTCCAGAGCACTTAGTATAAATATGAAACAGGCTTCCAGTCCAGTGTTCTATTCTGCCCTCAGCTCTTTCAGAGAATTCCACTTGTATGAAATCAAGGACAGCTGCATGCATGGATCAAAGTGACATTGTGCTCCTTAATATTAGAACATGTTATTTTACAATCCCCAGCATTTTACCTTTCTGTCCCTCTCCAGGTGCATTTTTAAAATCTAAGCTGTTCCAAAAACAGCTGTGCTTTTCTGATATAGGAGCACACCGCTTCTTAGAAGCATTCTTTCTTTTGAGTAACTTTTAGAAGATACCATTTCACAAGAATGCTAGCAAGCATAATGGCAGTTTATCTGAACAGTTTGCTTCTGTTCTTTCTCACGGTAAGCAAGATTTCTCTTGTCTAACTGAGTACAGAGGTTAGTTACAAACTGCTGTACATCTTGTTAAGTCTGGAGATCTCATCAGCATCTCTCCAAGGTCTGTCATGCATTGGAGTTATATTCATAGAGACATGACCATGGGAATTGGGGGGGTGGCGTAGTGGGGGAGTTTTGTTCCTATAACGATCCCATTTGAAGATCCATTAACTCAGAAATAATCCAGAGATATCATAGAAACTCTGATCTACAAACCAGATTCCTTTATCAGAAAAATTGGTAAGGACTAAAGAGTAAATGCAGTGATCAATGCAATATTTGTGCCTGACATCAAGAGCAATCTATTTTGGCGGGTTTCAAAAAGTTTTCTGGGGTAAAAAATAAAATTTCTTCCATTGCTGATGTAAGATTATTCATTATGTACTACTAAATTTCAGAAACATCACTTTTAGAATTTCAGAAACAAGGATGGCCATGGTGTAACAGCAATCATCTTATGTTCACAATGATGGGAGAAAAACAGTGGGCAATCCAAAGATAATTCTATACAATGCATTAAGATCTCTGAAATCTGTTCCGCTGAAGTAACTCAGGCTGGGTAGCCATAATGGCTGTTGATGTCTTCTTTCTCCCTTCTTTAGCACCTAATTTTGAACATTAAAAATATTTAAGGTTATTTCTCACAACTTTCTGCTTCACCATACCATGTTCTAAATGAATACAATCATCCAGGTTGTATTATTTTTTCTTTAGTGTGCCTTCTTAAGAAAAGCTTGTAAAAAGACAAGATAATATTTTGTTAGCTTACTTATGCATTCATTTATGATGATTCTTCTGAATGCAAAAGCATAAGTGTTGGGAGGACAATATACTCAGTTTTGGCAATCAACTATATTGGATCCCCTCTATTAACATGTTTCCATGGAGCAAAACATTTTTATTGGTTCCCCCACCCCACCCCATAATTGAAGTTTTTCATAGACCAGGGTAAGCACAGGAGAAGTTAATTAGATCAAGAAAATCATGCAAAGCTGGAGTTTATTGTACTCTCATTTATCCATGGCATGCAAGGAAAAAAATGTTCAAGGCTGCTGTAAAACATGCTGCAAACTGGCGATTAACTCCAGAGCTGACAACATTCTGACAGAGGCTTGTTGAGCACCTGATGCTTTGTTACGCTGTTAATTGGTTGCCCCTTCTATTTCCTCCCCCAAACCAGTAAAACTACCCAACAAAGGCCTACTTTCTCAAGTACACTATGCCTTATTATTTTCCTATTACAAACCCATAAATGTGAAGGTTACACGCTAGGTTGTTGGCTTTGTTTGCATGGCATATTTAGCAGGCCTTCTTCATTAATTGGTCTGAATAGATACAGTTATAAATCTGATTACTTACTTGCACGGAAACACATAATGGGTACACAGAAATAATTTACTCTTATGCCCTTTTCCCTGAGAGACTCATTTTCACTATCCTTGGAAATTGTATGCACTCCAAGGGAAAGGGCTAGCATTTACTGGTGGTAACATGTGAGCCATGGCTATGGGCTATAATCCAGAAGAGAGACAAGCAATCTTGCTGAGCAAGAAAATAAGTTTTCCAAAATACTTACACGAAACGTTTTTTGCTTTTTTAACCTGGTGATGACTTTTCAGAAAGTTCTTCCAACTATTCATACTAAATATGTTTTGAAGAAAAGTAAAAATAACCAGGAGAGTTTCAGATAATAAATCAAACAGTTCTATTATTACGCTGTACAGATATAGGTTCAGATAGCATATGACCAGGGCACAAGAGCTTAAAGACAAAATAGATTCTTGTGTTACCTAAAAGCCCTTCGTCTCCCCAGAGGATGTCAACTAGGGAAGTTCCCAGTTCAAAATTAAACATACATAGACATTCTATAATGGCCGGTGTTTTTGTAATGCCTAAAATCAAGGAATTTCATTGTACTCAAAGGACAGAAACCACATGCAGAAGACCTATTGAAATACCTAAGCTCCCTGCAAGAGCATATTATGGGTAACAAACAGTGAAATCCTAGCTATGTCTACTCAGAACAACTGGAAGTCAGAAATCTTTGGTGATCTGTTGCAGATCACCCTGAAATCTGTCAGTAGATCCCAATCTATCTTCTGCCCACCCTTGATGTAAATCACTGGGTGTGTCCAGGCAGACAAGGAACAGGATATATAGACAATCATATGTAAAGACAATGTACATTGTTGTGTTTTTTTACTATAGGTGCCATTGCCTGATGAATGGGAGTTGAACATCCATATTATTTCATAGATAAGTTTCAGGTTGATAACAGATGATGTGAATTTTTTATCATTGGTGTTAAAGATGTATGATGATTTATTATGGACACAAATGATGAACATGTATGAATAAACCAATCCATTGTACCAAGCTGCTGAGAAGTAGCAGTAATGGCTTGCGGTTTCTTGGGAGTCTATTCCAGACCTTGGGTACCGCAGCTGAAAAGACTCTGTTTTGGATATCCATCTAAAGATGGGAGGACCCAAAGGAGAACCTCCAAGAGTATTGTTCCCTGAAGACTCATATAGGGAATTATTTGGGTCCTAAACTGCTTAAAGGTAAAAAAAAAAACAGTACCTTATATTGAGTGTGAAAGCAAATTTGTTACCAGTGGAAATGAAAAGAGATTACAGTGTGTAATGTGATATGATCAAGTCAAAATCCTAGTAATTGTATTCTGAGAC
This sequence comes from Anniella stebbinsi, assembly GCA_029215795.1. Classification (NCBI taxonomy): domain Eukaryota; kingdom Metazoa; phylum Chordata; class Lepidosauria; order Squamata; family Anniellidae; genus Anniella; species Anniella stebbinsi. Next base: position 39,622,810 of record JARDYH010000006.1, read on the forward strand.
TAGTTGAAGCTTCTGGGCATCTTCAAAGGCAGCCCCACATAAAGTGCATTGCAGTAATCTAAGATGGAGGTGACAAGTTCATGAATGACTGAGGCCAGGTCTGGTTCTCCAGGGAAGGGCATAGGTAGTGTATAAAATGAAGTTAGGAAAATGCATTCCTGACCACCACTGCCACATGAGCATCAGAATCAGGACCAATCCAGGACCACTCCCAAACTGCAAACTTGCATCTTCTGAGGGAATGTACCCATATTCTTCAATCACCATCCCAATCAACAGTATAATCACCTTGCCTGTTGAAGACTAACATACAGATTGAAACAACAAAAATGATAATCTACATGCAGATTGAACAATAACAACATCTATGGATTGGGGGAAAGACATTTGAAAGTATTGTCTCTCCAGTTCCTTTAGTCAACACAGCCTTATATTTTTCTTAGTATATTCCCTGTGTTATTTTTTTTTCTTACTTTTAACCACCATGGACATTTGTTGTCAAGCAGATAGGTGGGATATAAATATTTTAAATAAATGAATTTAAAAGGGTTAGTTCTTTTTAACTTGGGCAGAAAAAAATATTCTTTTGTTTGATCTGAAACATTACACAGCATTGAATATATTTCTCTTTGTCCAGACAGACTATAAAACCTATTGCTTTGCTTTTTAAAATAGTTTGGTGGAAAGAAGGAGTAAGAGGAAGGTATTAATTTTAATAACTAATATACCAACATTTGATCAAAAACTCGCAAAGATGGTGAATAATAAGTTTAAAATACAGCAATCTTCTCTCTGAAAAGCCCCCGAAACAAATCTCATCAGTAAAAATGGTATCACATGATAAAGGCCACAACACTTATGCTGGGGAATGGATGGGGAAGGACAACCCTGTTGGTTGTTCTGGACCTTCAGTGGCTTTTGATACCATTGACCATGACACCCTTCTGGATCATTTATCTCATTTGGGCTTGGGAGGCACAGTTTTAAAGGGGTTCTGAGATAAGTCTCAGAAAGTGGTGTTGGACATTTTTTTCCCATCCACCCCATGGTCATTAGCCTGTGGGGTGCCGCAAGGCACTATCCTGTCCCCCATGTTTTTAACATCTACATGAAACTGCTGGGGAAGTGATCAGGGGGTTGGGATGAAGTCTCATCAGTATGCAGGCAATACTTAGGTCTACCTCTTGTTTCCATCTACAAATCCCAGGGAGGCTGTTGAACTTGTGGACCAGTGTCTGAAGGCTGTTTTGGGATGGATGAGGGTAAACTAGCTGAAACATAATCCAGACAAGATGGAAGCACCATGGCTTGGGAAACCAAATACTCTGGGTGAAGGTTTAGAACTGGTATTAAATGGGGTTGCACTCCCCGTCCCCGAAATGACCAAGTGCGTAGTCTGAGAGTCCTCCTGGACTCTGTGCTAACTGGGAAAGCCCAAATGGCTGTGGTGTCCAGGAATGTATTTTACCAGCTTAGGCTGGTACACCAGCTATGGCCCTATCTGGAGAGAATACGCTTCAGTTATCTATCCACTGGTGACATCTAGGCTGGAGTACTGTAATGCGCCATATGTGGGGCTGCCTTTGAAAATGGTTCAGAAACTTCAGCTGGTGCAGAATGATTCATTCATATAATGCCTATAGTGCAGCAGTTACACTGGTTGCTGCTGTGTTCCAAGCCCAATTTAAAGTGCTGGTTTTGATCTTTAAAGCTCTTAATGGTTTGGGACCAAGTTACTTGAAGGCCTTCACCCACGTCAGCCTGCACAAACTTAGATCAGCAAGAGAGGCCCTCTACTTTTGCCCACTTGTCAGAGAACTATGTTAAATGTGAAGCATCCAGGTGATGCTATTTTTTAAAACTCTAGTGTAAGCGCAGGAAACCTTGATCCAGATCAAGACTGCTGTGAGTAGGGGGGTTATGCCTTCTCACCCACTTGCTCCCCCTCCCTAAATTTGCCCCTCCTCACACTGGGGCTAAATTTATTTATTTATTTATTTATTTTATTTCTTGCATTTCTATACCGCCCAATAGCCAAAGCTCTCTGGGTGGTTTACAAAAATTAAAACCATAAAGTGAGCGGAGGAACTCCATTGGCAAGATTGGTTGTCTATTAGTGATAGACTAAGAATTAAAATTAGTGGGCTTCTTTATTTCTTCAGTGATCTCGTTATATTATTAGGTTTGTTTTTTCCTGTTGCCTTTTTTTCAAAATGTAAAAAAAAAAGTCTGGAAAAGCCGAGGGGGGACTATTGTGGGCATGCCGTAGCATCACATGGGACTGTTGGATGTCTTGATACTGCTGTACAATCTGTTGAGGTCCTCTGCAAATTTAAATAGTGCATGACCATCCTGATTCCTGCTGTATATAGTATCTATGGACCCAAAACATTTCAGAGCAGGTATCCCATGGGAGGACATTCTAGATTTGGAAGCTAATCACCAAGTAAGCAGTACTCTGCAGAGCACTAGGGAGTTTCTAGCCAGATGGCTTATGCTGTAGCAGAACTCCTTACAGAGTCTCAGTGTTATCAAAAATTAGCACCCTAGCCAACCACCTAAAATGCCTTTGCCTGGCAGAAAAATCTTAATTTGATTTGGGTTGTTTTTTTTTGTTTTTTTCCCCAGAACAGCTTGTACAACAAATAGCTTTCAGCATATACAATTTGCTAGCTTGCCAACTTATGGTGAATAAACCTGTTTGTAGTCTAGTCGTATCATGCGATCTCCCAGGAAACACAAAGAAGCTGCTCACTTTTCACTTGTGGTGGTTTTAAATTAATTTGAATGAAGCTTGCCTCATGAGTATGGTTTATATGACTGTGAAACAACTGATGATGATAAATTACAGCAGATTCACTTGAGAGCGGCCGGGAACAACAGACTGCAACTGAGGTCAAGCTGCCTTAGAAACGGAGCAGAACATATATGTCCTGGGTCTGAAAATGTGGGGTTGTGGTTAAATAGCTGATCTATCACAGGCAAGCCAACCATTCCAGTTTATAACATTTGTTAAACAGGCAACTAAAAAGCTCTCATATATTCTAAGAAAGGAATTGGCAAACGGTAAATGATGGGTATGAGGTTTTTGTATTTTAATGGATAATTGCTGTAACTGTTTTCACCTTGCATCTAATCCACACCAAACAGGATATTGCACTATGAAAGCGGTATATAAAAGGCAGGGGCCACACTACTGCTTTATATACTGCTTTCATAGTGCTATATCCTACTTGGTGTGGATTGGGCCTTTCTCTCTCTCTCTCTCTCGTTAGAAAGGTGTCTAAATTTTCATCATCATCACCATCTTCATCATTTTCCCTAAACCAGTTTCCATATATCTTTGCTAGCAGATATGTCTCAAATGCTCCAAGGTCCCCTGCTGACCTTGGAGCTTCAAATTAATCTGGCAATCAATTCAGGCTACAAGGTGGTGAAGGGGGCATCAAGGCATTCAAAATTATCAATTCACCACTCGAAATAAAGGCCTCTGATGCTTTTGCATTTGTCTGTTTTGCTTTTGATCACTTCACAGCATGAGTTTAATAGTTTTTAGGGCTATATAAACAACATAATTGTGTTTTAAACTTTTGTATGGTCTTAATGAATATGTCGTTTCATTATTTAGGGCTTGTTGGTTTTCTTTTTATTCTTTCTTTGTCAATTGTTTCAGGATTTCTTGTGGTTGTGTGAAGTGGATGCATAAATGTAATTAACTAATTGAATTAAGTCGGATGCAATCATACACATTAACCTGGGAGTAAGTCCCATTGAACACAGTGAGTAGACAAATATAGGTTTGCCCTATTAGATGTGAGAAGATGGTTGTGTGGAATGTACACATAGGAAGAGAATTATTGGCTTTGGCACACACAAAAAGCTGAAATATCACTTAAATACATGTTAATTAATCTAAGCCTGATTTTATAGCAGATTTGTTGAAAGTGTAGTGGACTGGGCAGTGGGAATGAAGGCAACCCAAAATTTAACCCAAATTAAGTCATATTTTTTTCAAATTTGGAAAGCACCTAAACTCAATAAATATATGGCTTTGCAACCATACAGCTCTTGAATGTTCACTGTGTATTATAGACAAAACAGCCTGATTTTGGGACATTGTATCTTGGAGAATCTAACACGGTGGTTGCTTATTTGCCATGGAACCAAGCCAAGTGATAGTTCCAAATCCATAATAAGTAGGGTGACCATATGAAAAGGACAGGTGGCTCCTGTATCTTTAACAGTTGTATAGAAAGGGAATTTCAACAGATGTCATTTGCATGCATGCAGCACCTGCTGAAACTTCCTCTTCATCACAATAGTTAAAGCTGCAGGAGCCCTGCCCTCTTTTGTATCTGGTCAGTGCATCTCTGACTCTGATGGTGCTGTCTCTATAAGTAGTTCAAATTAGCGATATTTGCAGTATCCACATCTATATTTAGGGTAGCCACACAACACATCGCCAATAAATAGGAAATGCATCACCCAAAAAGAGGACACATTTACATAAAATGTGTATATCTTTTTGTGAGAGTTCAACTGTATTATCAAGAGTTAAATTAGATGTAACGAGTTAAAATGTATGTACAATGAGTAAACTGTTAAGAATCAGCATACTGTCAGGAGGTGTCCTGGTGTCCTGGTTAGTTTAGCTTGAAATTATAGAAGTGCAAATGGGAGGAAGACATTTCAGTGTAAGACGCAAAAGGTCTCCTGATTACATTAACGACTCTCAACCCGGTAAGATCAGGTTTCTTGGTGAAAGGTAGAAAGCTGAGAGTGAGAAAATTACTGAGAGAGGTGGAGTTAAAACAGCAGTTGGCAGTTCAAACTGAGAAGCGGGAAAAAAGAGCCAATGGGAAGAGCGCAGCAGAGAGCCAATAGAAAGAGCTAGCCAGAATGCCAATGGGAAAGTCTGGCTGGTCAATTGGAGAGAGTTTTTAAAAAGAGAAAGGAGAGAGGGGAGGCATTCAAGTCGTTCAAGTCGTTGGGGATGGAGGATTGAGTCATCCCAGAAAGATGCAGGACAATTGGGTGCTGGGAGGGACTCAGAGCCTGATTGAGGAAAGCTGGACTTAACTACCAAGTTGCAGGTAGCCAGGCTAGAGGAAACTGCAGCTTTATTTCTGTTTGTTTGCTTGTATTGCCTTTGAAAGTAACAGCTCTATGTGTGTAAATACCTTAAGCAAGTGTGCCTTACTATGTCTGGAATAGTAAAGAGTTTTTGGTTTAAAACCTGAGTTGTTGGAGATTCCATTTCACACCCGCCTACAGCTAAAAACCTCACGGTAACACATATGGAGACCAACAAAGAGTATTATGGTTGGGAAGATGGAAAATAAATTAAGAATTGTAACTTTAAACGTTAAGGGGCTGGGAACTGTTATTAAAAGGAAGAGGATAGAAGTGATGTTAAATAAAGAAAAAGCAGATATAATATTTTTACAAGAAACTCATCAATCGAAAGAGGGTGTAAATGAGCTTAAAATGAGGGATGTGGGCGTATATGAGAAGGCATATGGGACTTCTAAAGCGAGAGGAGTAGCGATAATAATTTCTAAAAAATGTGGTATCAATATAGTAAAAGTGAAGAGGGATGATATGGGAAGATTTTTGATAATATGTATTGATTAATGTTTATGCTCCAAATGAAAAACAGATGGAATTTATGATAAAGTCTTTAAAGCAGTGGGAGATATGGGGGAAATGAATATTGTTATGACTGGTGACTTTAATATGGTGATGGATAAAGATAAGGATAAGGATAATATAATGAGAGCTTTAAAAGGTGGTGGTAAAACTGGATTAAGTAAAGTGATGGTTGGAAAAGAATTAGTAGATGTTTGGAGGCTAATAAAAGGGGAAGAAAGGAAATACACCTTTTATTCACCGAAATATAAGAGTTATTCTAGGATTGATTATATTTTTTGTGTCAAAGAATTTGATTTCTAAGATCTAAGTTATTAAAGTCACAGATCATGCATTAATGAGTATGGATATTAAAATGAAGAAAGATTATAGAGAAGCAAAGAGGTGGAGAATGGATACAAAGATTTTAAATTATAAAAATATTGTTGAGAAAATGAAAAAAGAGATACAGACAATATGGGAAATTAATGAAATAGGGCAAAACTCTCATGGGATAGTTTGGGACACGATGAAGGTGGTAGTAAGAGGGATATGTATTAGGGAATCGTGTACTTTAAGAAGACAACAGGAAGCACAAAGTAAAAAGATTGAAAAGGAGGTAAGGAATTTAGAGGAAAAACTAAGAATAACAAAAGATAAATGCCTACACGCTCAAACTAAAAAGAAGGAACTTGAGGAAGCGGATTTAGAAAGAGTGCAAAAGGATTTGATATATTTGAAAAGGGAATTTTTGAATACAGAAATAAAAATTCTAAGATGTTGGCCAGGTCCACACAGTCGAAGAAGGAAAAGAATACGATAGGGACAATTAAAGATAAAACAGGGAAAAGCTGTAATTTAATGAAAGATAAATTAAATATATTTCAGGAATTTTATCAGAAATTATATGCATCAGAAATGGGCCCACAGGCAAGATTAGTGGAGTATGTAGAGAAGAATTGGAAAATAAGATTACAAGAGGAAGATAGGGATTATATGGAAGGTTTAGTTAGGGGAAAGGAAATAGAAGAAATTATTGATAAATTAAAAGGAGGGAAATCTCCGGGTTTAGATGGGTTGGGGCCGGAATATTATAAGATTTTTAAAGAGTTATTGATACTGAGATTGAAAGTATTATTTAATAGTATACTAGAGGGAGGAAAGACCCCACCATTATGGGATCATTCTCTGATCATATTAATCCTGAAACCAGATAAGGATTTAACGGACCCAAGACTCAAAAAAATTTACGGCAATTATGGCAAAAAGAATGAGCACCTTTATAAATAAATATATTAAAAAAGATCAATGCGGATTTATTTCGGAGAGGCAAATGCCTAATCTAATAGGGAGAGTATTGAATATAATAAATGTTATTTAAAAAAGGAATATAAAAGCAGGGTTAATAGCATTAGATATTTTCAAAGCCTTTGACTGTGTGGAATGGCCAGCATTAAAAACAATCATAAAAACATTTGGGTTTGGAGACAAATTTATAGGACTGATTAATCAGCTATATGTAAATAATAAAGCAGTGGTAATGGTTAATGATGGGTTAACACAACAGATTACTTTAGCCCAGGGTACTAGGCAAGGGTGTCCACTTTCCCCTATATTATTTGCAATAGTTATAGAAATTTTGGCAAATGTTATCAGGGAAGATGGGAGATTAAAAAGGATAGGAGGAAAAGAAAAGTTTAAAATCAATATGTTTGCGGATGATACATTAATGACATTAGAAAATCCTCTGGAGAGTGTGGAGGAGATAAAACAGCATTTGAGAGAATTTGGGGAGATTACAGGATTGCAAGTAAATTGGGGGAAGTCTGAAATGATGTTATTTAATTATAATAAGAAGGAAAGGGAGGAGTGTAGTATAAACTTAGGTCTTAAGATTAAAAATATAGTGCGTTATTTAGGAGTTAATATTGCAAAAGATTTAGAAAAGTTAGAAGAAATTAACTTTAATAGCTTGAAGAAACAGATAATGAAAAAATTAGAGGCCTATAGAAAGTTAAAACATTCATGGTTTGGTAGAATAGTGGCTTTAAAATGAAGATATTACCTAAGATTAATTTTTTATTTAGAATGTTACCAATTAAAATAACGGAAGTAGAGATAAAGAGTTGGCAAAGTATGATAAATGCTTATTGTAATGGAGATAAAAAAGCAAGGATTAACAAAGGGAAATGGTATAAGATACAAAAGAAAGGAGGGTTGGGACTTCCAAATATAAAGATGTATTATATAGCTAATCAATTAAGATATGTTATAAATAGCATAATAGGGAAAGAAGATTTAGAATGGTTAGAGATGCAGACAGGGGAAATAGAGTTAAAATTACAAAATATCTTCTTTAGCAAAATACAAAAGAAACAATTGAAGGAAATGGAAAATCCACTATTAAAAATATTTTAGAGATTTGGGAGAGGTATATAAAAAAAACTAATACCAGGAATCTCTCCTCTAACTCCAGCTGTATTACTGGAAAACTTCCCAGGGAATTTAAAAAGAGATATGGAAGGGGTACTGAGGGGACAGAAAATTATTAAGGTGAAAGATTGGTTGAAAAGAATGATTAATAAGGAGCAAATAGAAGAGATATTAAGAGGACAAAAGATATCTTGGTTCAAATGTATACAACTGGAACAATGGACACAGGATTGGAAAAAGAAAAATAAGGATTGTAGAGATAATACTAGATTTGAAGATTTAATCGAATCAAGAGAAAAGGAAGGGGAAAATAAAAGCAAAAAAGGTATGATAAGTGAAATCTATAAAATATTGATAGAGGATGGAGACCAACGGGACTCTCTTAAAACAATATGGGAAGATGATTTGGAATGCAAGAATGCTAAAGTTATTATCAGTTAGGATAAAAGAGAATTATTACAAAATAACCAGCAAGACTACATCAGATAGACAAGAAAATTTCAAAGAATGGTTGGAGGGCATGTCAGGATGTTGGAACATATTTTCATATGTGGTGGACTTGTGAGCATGTTCAAAAATTTTAGAAAAGGGTGTTTAAAGAAATAAGTGAAATAATGGGAAGCATTGTGGAAGCAAGTCCAAAACTGGCTTTACTTTTAATATGGGATAAAGGAATTGGGAATCCAAATATGAGGGATTTGATCAACAACCTCCTGACACCCACTAGACTAATGATAGCTAAGAATTGGAAAATACAAGGGAATTTATACAATAGAAGAATGGTATAAAGAAATATGGGATATTGCGCTTAATGATAAATTAACATGTAATATAAAAGTAAAGAGGAGATTATCCAAGAAGAATGATTTTGAAAATATATGTTGGCCATTTTTGGAATTTGTATTAATAAAGGGGAAAGGTTGTACACCTTTAAAAGATTCTTTACAATTTTGGAAAAATGTATAATATAAATGAATAAAGAAGGTCTCATTGGGTTAGGGGAGCACGGGGGAGGGGGGTTGTCAAGGTTTTGTTAGTATTTTATGTTATGATTATGTTGTATTTTATGTTGAAAAATAAAAAAAAATATTTAAAAAAAGACTGAGTTAACCTTTAAACAAATTAAATTCATTTCTTTTTTCTCTCTCTCACCCTCATGACAACACTTCAAGGTAGGCCTTTAAGGTAACTTTAAAACAAATTAAATTCGTGTCTCTCCCCGCTCCGCCCCCCGCTCTCTCTCACCTTCAGTCATGGCTACAACTCCCAGCATGCCTTTTGCTGTGGTGCCTGACTTGCCCAATGGGAGTCCTGCTGCTGAAGCTCATGGGAAGTGAAGTCTGGCTGGCTGACTGGCTGGCTGACAGTTCACTTGGTTGCCGTTGGCAAAGGGCCTTCTCCCGATGAGGCTTAGCAACTGAGGCAGTCACCATTAATTATCATAGGAGTATTTCCGTTAAGAGTATTTCTGCAGACATCTCTTATCAACCCCCTGAAGAAGGCCTTAAAAAACAACATAGGCCAAAATGCATTGGGCTTGGAAATAAAGTATCTAAGCATTCTGAGAACCTGCTTCTCTCCTTTTTTTGCCCTTTTAACTGGAGAGCCGGCCATCTTGGTTGTGGCACCCCACTTGTGGATTTCTAAATAAAGTTTATGCTTTTTATGTAACAGCCTGACAATACCATTGAGACGGAAGAGTGAATGGAGGATTGACTGATATAGCTGAGGCTAAAATAGAACGGTGGGCAGGGTTAGTGGCATTTGGAGAAAGTCAGGTAGGAGAACAAAGACAGTGAGAGGTCAGGGTTTGCTCACCCATAATTTATTTTAAATCAGCCACTCTACATGCCAGTACTACACCTCCCAGCATGCCTTTGGCAGCCCGCAGGTGCCCGTATCCTCTGAGACATCCTCTTGTTGCCAATGCTGCTCCTCCATAGGGCATCGAGGAGTAGCATTGCCAAGGAGGGGAGGTAAGCAGCTATCAGTGGATGCACCCAGCTCTGGCTAATCCTGCTAGGACTGCCTTGGCCTGTGCTTCTCACCCACCAAGTGCTACATCAGGAGCCTGTACTGAAGGACTGGGGCTGGACCAGGCACTTCCCCCCCTTTGTCGGGTCTGTTTCTGGGCATGCACAGAGTGCCTCCCCTTCCTCCTTCTTAAGGGCAAAGGCTACACACTTGCTTCCCCCAGATTCTGAGAAAACAGCGATATCAGGACGGCCTTTGAGCATGTTTGGCCCCTCAAAGTCATGATATTGTATCTAGTTACATTTTAAAACCACACAGAGGAGGCACCACAAATGGACTCAGCCCATTTGTGTGGGTTATTTCCTTTTATGTGGAATTGAGTTGCCTGCTCGAGACCAACCTTAGGAGTCGGGGTTGTAAAAGACACACAGCAGCCACCAACCTGTGCACTCACAACGGCTGCCAAAGGCCAATAAGTCTGGCCTCCTGCCCAAAGCATGCCGGGAGTTCCACCCAAGGCATGCTGGGAGTTGTAGGCGTAAACCTAGGTTTTTATTAAATTCTTTAAAAATACTTAAAACCCCAAAATTTGTGTTTTGAGATTTTTCTGGTATATTGTACAGCCAGACCTATCACTGTATCACCGTGTCAAGTTTCTAACTCATCTGGAAGTGGGTAAACATTTCCGGACATACGTGACGCACACATACTTTCCGCTTTATAGGTAGGGATCCTAATTTAGAAATAATCTAAGTAAAATAGAAATACAGTATAACTCACCATAATGGGGTAAACAGTGATAGGTATCATGCTGTGCATCTGCTTGTTCAGTCTGCTGTCCAGGTTCTACCTGTTGATACTAGGCAACTTCGTTGTCCCTGCTCTTCCTTCTTATAATTCTTTATTTTTAAAGATTGGATTACACTTCAAATATGGGATGCCTTCAAAAAGAGGACTGTCCACTGACAATCCTCAAATAGAGAACTAGCTTCTGTAAAGTAGTACACATGGCCAGACTATCTGTATTGTATTGCCTAAATTCACATTAGTCTGTCATGCTTTTTTCTCTTGTTATAGGGTTTCCTGCCTATAACATACAGTTGTAGTTTTTCCCCCTTTGCTATCCCTGCCATCTCAGAACAGATAATATATTGATTTTAGCACAATATGCAATATAGCTTTGAAATTCCCCAGCATTTTCAAATAAATAATTTGCAAATGGAGATGCATTGACTCTTTCGAGTTGACTTTTGATTGACTGATAGGATTTTCTTTTAAGCCGATGTAACATGTGCTTACTTTAATTTCTTGGGCAACCATTTGCTCTCACAGCAAGAAAAGTTATTTTCTAAATATTCATCCCTCTGGTGAGAAATTTTCATATGCCAGTAATTAATCTGGATGATTTGAATTATTGCTGAAAAATCTGTTCAGTGTACACTTATTCCATGCTCATACACATATATTTTTTTATTGGAGACAAAATGCTGCAATGGAATGCATTATGAATTCTGATTTTAGCCGAGCTATGACCTAGGAAAGGTGATGTTTCCACATTACTTTTTAATGCTGATAAAATGCCTCCTTGTATGGCCGATGGTTAAATTAAATTAACTTTCAAAGGGGCTAGCTTTTTGGCAGTTACGGTTCAACTAGTTATGCTCCAAAGATGTGGTCAAGTCTGGGTCAGTTTGAACTCTAAATAAAGAGAGGCTTTTCACAAAGTGCAGCAAGATAATGTAGCTCACCTTTGAACTAAGCTGTCTTTCTGAGTGCCAAGAGATGTAACTTAATAACAGCATCCTGGCAAGCTGCAGTTATCAGCCTAAGTCATGGAGAAGGGGGAAATAGATAGATGCTTACTCCATATTCCTTTATTTCTGAATTGTAGGAGACAGACAGCTGATAAGTTGCAAAGTTGCCTATCTTCAACCTTAGAGATTCAGGTTAAATTACTAAAGCTTGCTCACCTTGGATAGTTTCTTCCAGGGGTCTTCAACCTTGTTGGGTGGGAACAATTGGAATTTTGAGAGAGTGTTGTGGGCATTCTCACAAAATGGCTGTCATAGAGGCTTGCCCATTTATAAAATGGCTGCCTTGGTGGGTATGATTGATAACAAAATACTCATTTCTCAGAAGGCCAACTGGAAAGATTAAAAGAAAAATAACATGCCCAAGAACCTAAGTACAAGTCAGAGGTTGGATCTGAGCTCCAAAACTCAGAATGGAAGGGTTGTAACTGTTTTGCTTGTGCAGCAGTTGCTAGAAAAAGCAAAGCTGTATCTTTCCCAATTTCAAAACAATGATACAACATTTGATTTATCATTAGAGCTGCTGCACTGGGGAATCAGATATTTAAAAGGAAATGTACAATGCTGTGAATCAATGGATCCGTGTATGCTTTTGAAATGCATATTCAGTATAATTATACAAATCAATTCCACAGTTGTGGAATAAATGCTATGAAATTATTTTATTCCAGTGTTAGGCACACTAGAACATGTCTTCTAACCAAGATCCAATGTAGATGAATATAACATTGCAATCCTAGGTATGTCTACCCAGAGTAAGTCCCAATGTGTTACCTGGGACTTACTCCCAGGTAAGTGGTTATAGGATGGCAGCCTAAGTAAGTTAGTTTTAGATATTAATATTTATATTAACATGACATTGTAATATGAGCTAAAGCTCTCACATATCTAAGGTAATATAACTCTAGTATTCCAAACACAGTTTTTCATATTGAGAATATGCCTGATCCTACCATAAAATATGTTGAACTAGAGGTTTTTCTAAATACAATTAAACAGTAAGATTTATCAATTTCAAAATAAAGTGCAAGAAATAGGCTGCTGAATAACAATATGTTAATCTTTATGTGTGTAATATATGGTTGACTGCTCAGTGGGAAGAGACATACTGGGTTTTAAAAGACTTAAAAGCAATATTTGTCATAGTTTCCTTGCATACAGCTTCAAAATAGCTGTGACCACCATTTAAATGAAACTTTGTTGTGGAATTTAGTATTACTAGAGGTCACATTCAGACATACATGTGCTACTGGCACAATGGCAAACCAGGATTGTTATAAATGGGACAATTTAAAGGCTTTTGGTACAGTGAAGATTTTGGGTGGTCCAAAGCCAGAATACCCCATGCACAGCTGGCAACATATGGTCATCCAAAGGGCATCAAAGACTGGGTTCAGACAAAGCCACCACTTTGACTGCTCTTCCCTTGTGACTCTGTGGCTGACAAAATAACCAACGGTGGCTGAGGAAATAACTAATGGTGCCCTCCACACCACACAATAACCAATGGTGGTTTAAATAGCCAACTCTACACAGCATTGGTTATTTGTGTTGGTTATTTTGGCCAAATTACCAATCTTGGTTAAAAAAAACCTCCCACCACCCAAAACAATAATGCACAATAGGTTAAATAGCCAACTGTTGATTATTTAAACCACCGTTGGTTATAGTGTTGTGTGGAAGGCACCATTGGTTATTTCCTCAGCCACCATTATTTTGTCAGCCACAGAGTTGTAAGGCAAGAGCGGTCAAAGCAGTGACTGCCCCTCTAGTCCAGCCAACAGGAAAGATTTTGGGCCTCAATGGCTTATGGGATACTAGCGGGAGGACTGAAATGGGGTAGAGAGGACCGGGGATGAGTAAGTCAACGCAGCATGGACCAATATTCAACTCAATGCTGATCCTAATCCACACCATGGTTGTCATGTCATGTGGGAAGTACCCCCTGGATGAACAACTGTCGAGTTGATTATTACCCCACCATTGACAATTGTGTTGTCTGAACACAGCCAAAGTCTCAGCTCCTTCACTTCATTGTTTGACCCATGAGAATTGCTTCACAGCAATACCATTCACACTTATCTGGGAGTAATCACCATTGAACATACTGGGACTTACCTTTGGGAAAATATGCATGGGATTGTGCCACACATTCTGAATTACTTTATATACTGAGTAAATGTTCTTAAATTTAGAACATGTGTTTGCTATAAAAGAGTTCTCTACCACCCCTTCAATTAAAAAGAATTTCTCAGGGTGGTTTAAAACAACAGAATAAAATAACAATAGAAAAACACACAACATAGAATTAAAAACAGCAAATTAAAGGTGATGTTAAAAAAATAGCAACAACGTAAAGAACAGCAGAGTTATAACAACATATCTGGGAAATAAAAAGGTGTTCACCAGGTACCTAAAATACCAGTTGGACTGTCTTCTTCTGGATCAATCTGCCCATCCACTAAGCATAACCAGGGGCCTCTCTCAGGGTGCTCCTGCCATCTAAAATGCAATGGGTGATGATTGAAGGGATGGGCTTTTCAGTGGTGGTCCCTAGTCTTTGGAATGTCCTCCACAGGGAGGCCTGCTTGGTGCCCTCATTACTATCATTTAGGCACCAAGCAAAATCATTTCAGTTTTTCCATGCTTTGAAGAATTGCTAATTTTAGCATTTTTTACCTTGGATTTTTTTTAATTGTTATTTTTACTGTCTATTTCAGGGGTGCACAACCTTATTGTGCCCGAGGGCTGCATGTGTTCCTGGCTCAGAGGTTGGAGCATGGTGGGTGGGGTTTTCTAGCTTGGGGGCTGGGGAACAAGTATGCGCACATCCCAGTAATCCTGAAGCGGATTGCCTTTTCGTCACTGTCAACAGTGGCGCTGCTTCCTTGCTGCTAGAAGTGGTGAGGAACAACTGATTGGATTGAGGAGCACTGGGGGAAGATGTGGGGAGCGCAGGTGGTGGGCAGATTGGCGGGGGGGCAGAGGGATTCAGCAGCGGAAAGAGGGTCAGGGCACCAATGGCCTTGGGGAGTTCATGCAGCCCGCACACTGTGGGTTGTGCACCCGTGATGTATTTGAATGGACTGTTGCTGTTTGAATGTTTTATATTAGTGTATATGGTTTATTTAATTATTTCCTGATTTTATTGTACCCTAATACTTTGCTACCTGCTGTGGAAAAATAAATTTATTTTAAAAGCATAGGATGTAAATTATGTAAGTAAGGAAATACATCAATAAATAAAATAAAAGTATATGTGCCAGGTGAGCCTCCCTAGCTTATGTCCATTTTAAAAACAACAACCCTTTTAGATGCTTCATATTGTCCAAGTAGATTTAAGTCTTTATTGGTTTCCTCTGGTTTGGAACTTGCAATGCGGCTTCAGCTGTATTACAAAAAAAAAAATGGCTTTTCTGCTCCACTTTTCTTGGACAACTTGATCGTCAACAACATTGCATCTGATGTTTTCTAAGAAATGTCGCTGACGATCAAGATGTCCAAGAAAAACAAAACTAGGGTTCAGCAACCAATAACAACTAGCCACGCCATCAAACGGGGTGAAATCACATTTCCTTACCGGTTTTGTCGCTTTCCCCCTGGTTTTGTCCCACAATACTTCCTCTTTCTTTACACGAGGAAGAAAGAGGAATAATAATCATCATCATCATCATCATCATCATCATCATCATCATCTTATTTCTTACCTACCTCTCCATGAGCAATGACCACGTGTTCTGTTCTATGGGCGGTTTTATCGTGCTGCTTTTCTTGCACACAGCAGGAAATGGAGGGATTTTTCACTACAGCTGAAAAAGTTGGATCTGCCGGGTCTTTTTTATTTATTTTTTTTGCGAAGGTGAAAATGAGCAGAAGGAGCAGGAGACGTGTGGGAGGCAGACGTCGTCGTCGTCAAAAGGATCCGCGAAAAACCGTGTGTGCCCAATAATCTTTCCCTTGCCCTTTCACTGTCAGCAGGTGCTTCCTGAATTCCCAGTTGCTCACTAAGTAGTGGAAAGGGGGGGGGGGTTGGTGGGAGCAGAAGCTGTGGTTTGGGTCGACCACATCATTTTCTTAAAGTACAGCAAAATTAGCTTCTGACTTGGGAACCAGAGTTTAGGCAAAGTGATGAGGTCAGAATTCAAAGCAAGAGGGACAGAGATCAGTTCTAAAAATGAGCACCTTGCTTCGAAAGCAGGAGATGTGGCTGGCTCTAATAGGAATGTCTCAGTGGTGCACTAACTTGCAGCAAATAGTGAAATTCACTTTAGTTTTTAATTCTCGACTTCCTTAGCCACCTGTCCACAAAATGCAAATATTGTATCACCGTTCCTACCCATACTAAATAAAAAGCTCTTCCTGTAATTCTATGCAATTGCTCCTGTGTATCAACCCTGCGCTGAGAATGACTCAGTTTATGTACATATTTATTGTAGGGGAAATAAATTAGGTCTCAGGGAAAGGACAACTCCCAATCTGAACTTCAAAATATTCTGCATGAAGGTTGCCTTTGATCTTTTCTTATCTACAAGGCTGACATTAGCCTAGTCGGCCAGGACTGAAATGTAGATGACAGAATGCATGCTAAATGGGCAAGCACTCTTACATGGTGATGTTGCAGTCGATGTGGAAATAATTGACAACAGCATAGGTTTGCAGCACACATACCCCTTGATGAGAACTGGAGACAGAATGATAGCACAGTATTTTTTTACCATCATTAGTCCTGGTTATTTCATCCAGTCACTCTCATTCATAATAGCAAACGATGCAGTGATATACAGCTTTATAAAAAGCAGAAGAGAGAGTTTGGGGTATTATATTCTGTGCCTAAAGATGCTTGCCAGGGCTGTTTCACATATTACATGGCTGCAGATTTCAGTTTGCCATTTATACATCCAAGTGCAAAGTGAGTTATAGCCAATCTTTTCCCAACACTTAGATGAGTGTTGTATGTATGATACATGTCTTTGCAAATATGTGTCTGTTACACTAACACTTTATATTTTATATCTAAAAGTAGGGTTTCAACCATGGATAGGTGCTTATGTTGAACTAAATGGGTAACTATGTGCTCTTGACTTAATCCCAACTAAATTTGGTCCTGAGAAAAAGGGTTGGAACCAGATTTAGGTGTGGAAGTGGACTTCTGTCTCCTCTGCCTGGCAGCCCTTCCAGGCACCTGAGAACGATACACAGAGGGTGGGCCCCCCAATTGCATGGAGTAGGCTGTGGTGCAGGGGCAAATGGCGGCAACTTGTCCA
The DNA here is from genome assembly GCA_029215795.1 of Anniella stebbinsi. Taxonomy (NCBI): domain Eukaryota; kingdom Metazoa; phylum Chordata; class Lepidosauria; order Squamata; family Anniellidae; genus Anniella; species Anniella stebbinsi. The sequence goes on from JARDYH010000006.1 coordinate 39,639,920, forward strand.
AATGAGGGGAGGCAGCATGGCTTTCCAGCGGTCATTAGGCTCACTGCACCTGCCCTCTCCCCTCCCGTGACTTCAGGAGACCAATAGGAAGTTGCCTTCCACCTGGGAACACCCCTGGAGTGGCTCCAAGCAAGGACAGACCGGCGGAAGAGCTGGGCTGCCCTCACTCTAGCTGGAAAAATCAGGGTAAGTCAGCTGCATGCCTTTGCCTCTTTGACCCCAGGTGGCATCAAATCTGCAGCTGCATCACCTAACTGATGCAGCGCAGATTTGGAGCCACCCCAGGGCAGACCATGTCAAGACAGCCCCCTGGACTCATTGTTTCCCAAGAATAATTACTTTCCTGGCTAGTAGTGCATGACTGTTCTTAAAGAGAAGGGATTCCATGAACTAATTGATGATTGATCCAGGAGTCTTCAAAATACTGAGAAACGACAGAAAAAGACAGAGTGATGGTAACAGGTTGGAAAGAATGAGTTAACAGATTAATTTTACTTAGTTAGCTTGTGCAGTCCAAGACACCACACGGTGGCGAATTTTATATACATTGCTCTGATATTTTATCTGTTAACTGAAGTTCCTCCAGCAGGGACTTGAAATTAAGATGTAAAGCTAAGGGGCACCTCAATGAAAACCACAAGCCCCACCCTCTTACTCCCCCCCAATTTTAGCCAAACCATCCTCTCCATCCCCACAGTAGCTAAGAGGGCCATCACAAAAGGTCAGGGGCAGACAGCAGGTGTCCTCTGCCCCCTCCCGTAATTCAAACACTGGCTATGCAAAACCTTTCAGGTGCATACAATTGTAGCATAGTAAGTGCAAATACACACACACACAAACATCATGATAAGGACCTTCAGTCCTAACACCTAAACCAATAACTGATATTATAAGCCCTATAATAGGGGCAGGGAACCTCTTTCAGCCCAAGGCGCGAATTCCGTTTTGGAGAAGCGCTTGGTGGTCATATTCCAGTAGTGGGCATGGTTAAAGGTAAAAAGGGGAGAGCCAAAATACCAAAAATACTCGCATATTTTCCTTTAAACTCTTACTGCCGGTAAGTAAACCTTAGGAGAGGCATTTCTGCCTTTTATAATGGAAAGAAATTGCAAAAGCTGGGAAACCAACAAATGATTCGTGGTCAGAAGGGAAGGGACTGTGACCAGGAAAAGGGGGCATGGCCATTTGGGGAACCCCGGAGGACCAGATTGGGACCCCAGGTGGGCCAGGTTCAGCCCATGGGGCGGAGGTTCATCCCCATCCCTGCCCTATATGATCCAAATTAGAGTAAATCATGAAGGGACAATGTATTAATATGCCCTTTGCAGGTGATTTTAGTGACGAAGCTCTTGGGACACAATAAATTTTCACAAACAAGAAAGCAATGAGATATGGAATTACATACAAGTTTGGGAAGTTGTGGAGAATTAATTTTGCTCTGGCTGCCTCTACACGAGAGGTTTAAAGCTCTTTCAAGTCTCATTAAAAATTTTACCTCTACATGAGCAGAGTGCAAATCGGGAGTTGAGGCGCGTTATCTATCCGAATATGCGCATTATCGAATGCGCGTTAAATAGCGAGTTTTATTTTGCTGCAGCTGTTAAAGCACATTTTGACTATGTGAACAAGCGATTCTCCACATTAACTACTTCTAAAGTGCATTTCAAACAACCGGTAAGGCCACCAGTTGTGCGCTCCATTATCTCCCGCGTACAGTCTTTTGCCATAAAGCACTTCCGAGAAGATGCGCATAATCGGAGAACCAGGCGTCAAACCGAATTCTTGTAGAGGGGGTCTCTGACTCTGGCATATTTGGGAGAGAATTTTTCCAAGAACTGATTGTCTGGTGCCTCTGGGATCTTTTGTTGTGATTTAGCTTCTCTGGTTTGTATGTGTTTGGGGACATCTGCGTTTGCTTTACAGGCACCAAACTTCTGATTTCTGGCTCTGTGCTGGTGGTTTACTGTGGCTTTGATCATGCGGGTTGATCATTCTGTATAGTGCTGCTCTGTGCATGGCCCACCTGCCTTGGGATGCGCTGGTTGGACAGAGGTGGGTGGGTCCTTTGGTAATTTCTAACTCTGTCGTTCCATGAAGAGAAAGCCCATATGAAAGTACACTAAATGTGTCGTTTAAATTTAATGTCCATCAAGAAAGTGGATAAATCTGGTAAAATCTGGGCATACACCTTAAAGGAGCACTTGGGCAAAGAATCAAGCATTGTATATAGTCAAACGGTCAATGAAACACTGAATACTGATTAGTCATTTTATATCTGATCAGATGTCATTACAATACCCAAACAGGCTGGCTGTAACATCTCTACAATATTTTCCATTGATATGGCACACTGTGATGAAATATTAACTATGCTTGTATCCCAGTACGACTTCTTTTGGTTTCCCCCGTAAATTGATTTTGATTTGAAACCAAAATCTAAAGGTTTGATTTAACTGAACTCAAACTCTCCCACTCCTGCTGTTTGCTCCATCTGTTCTCTTCCTATTCTTTATAATAAAACATTTGGTTACATCTCCACTTCTCTACAGTTCCTATATATATATATATATATATACACACACACACACACACACTAGAACATGCCAGAATGAACAGAGTCCATAACACTTCCATAACAATAACAATTCAATGACAGTTTAGTAAAATCTCTGGTTTAGTACAAACTCACTGGCTGGTTTTGGACGACACAATAATCAGTGGAGGGGGGAAGAGGCACCGTCAGTTGTGTTGCTTATTGTGTTGTGTGGAGGGTTACATACCACACACACAGAACTGACAGTACGCTATTCCACCCAATTAAGCAACGGAGAGAAACAACGGGCTTGCACATTGTTTAGCCCAAAGCCCCGTTGTTTAAAGTGTCGTCCAAAACCAACCCCCCTCTCTCAGTGGACTATTCCGTTTGGGAATAGAGTTCTGCCGGCCGGAGCAGCCAAAAACCCCCGGCTGCTCTATACAGCCAGCAGAACTCATGGTGCATGCTAGGATATGGCTGGGGGACTGAGGGAGGGAGCAGACGTAGCAACCAAGATGGCCACCGGAACTTTCAGCTGCACAAGCACTGGAGTTGCAGCATGTTGTGTGTGGAGCACCACCTACCTAACTCACGCTCAGTACACTATTTCCCCCTCCATTGCCTAATGTGTCATCCGAAACCAGCCACTGTCTTCTATTAAGGCTGCAATCCTAAACTTACTTCCAAAGGATCACATCCTATTGAACACAGTGGGCCTTAGTTCTGAATAAATATGCATATGATTGTTCTGTACATGTGAGCCATATAACCAGCAGGCTTAGTGAAAATTAACACACATATTAACATGTGATAACTACTGTTACATTAGAAGTGTATGAAATTATGGTGTGGAGAAAGTGGATAGGCTCAAAATACTAGAACCCGGGGTATCCCATGAAGCTGATTAGTGAGAGATTCCGGACAAATGAAAAAGAGTACTTCTTCACACAGCACATTGTTACATTATGTAATTTATTACCACAAAATGTAGTGATGGCTTTAGACAGCTTTAGAAGAGGATTCAACAAATTATGAAGGATAAGGCTTTCAGTGGCTACTACTCATGATGGCTGTATATTATCTCCAGTATAAGATAGTTCCTGAAAACATGAGTGGGAGGGTGCTGTTGCCTTCATGTCCTCCTTGTGGGCTTCCCATGAGCATCTGGTTGGCCACTGTGTGAACAGAATGCTTCATCAGATAGACCTTTGGTCTGTCCAGCAGGGTCTTATATATGTTCTTAACTGCTGCTATTTGGATGTTATGAAATAGATATGAAATAGCTTTAAATGTATTCATGGCTAGATCTTTTTAACCATGTGACTACAGTAGCCTGTTAATGGAGAAATATTCATCAATTAATAAATACCGTATTTCATCGAATCTAAGACGCCATCGAATCTAAGGCGCACCTTAATTTCAGAGCCACCAACAGGTAAAAAGCTTTGCATCGATTCTAAGACGCACCCCATTTTCAGACACATTTCTATATGAAAAAAGTGCATCTTAGAATCGAAGAAATACAGATGGGATTAATCATGCTCGTGGGCCAGGCAAGGACCCTTCGCTGCTGCTGCTCCACCTCCTCTACGTCTTCTTCTCCTTCTCCTCTACCGCTGCTGCCGCCACCGCTGCCAAATCCCAGGAAGGGGTGAGAGAGCAAGAGCAGGGCGGGTGGGGGCAGGCAGAAGCGGCAGTGGGGCCCAGGCGAGGGAGGAGTGGCGGCGGCAGCAGGGAGGAGGAAGAAGAAGCGACAAGTGGGAAGGGGAGGGAATGGTGCAGAGAGCCGGGCGAAGGCAGAGGCAGCGATGACCAACGTGAGCCCCCCCCAGTAATTCGGCCTCCCCACTCACCTCCATCGCCACCCCGGTCCTCGCTGCCAGCGCCGCTGTCAGTGTCCTCCCCAGCCATGATCCCGTGCACTGGTGGCGAGGACCGGGGCAGCTATGGAAGTGAGTGGGGAGGCCAAGTCGCTGGGGGGGGGGTCACATGCAGGTCCTCGCTGCTGCTGCCTCCGCCCGGTTCTCCACGCCCTTCCCTCCCCTTCCTGCTTGTTGATTCTTCCTCCTCCCCACCGCCGCTGCCACTCCTCCCTTGCTTGGGCATCACTGCCGCCTCTGTCTGCCCCACCCACCCCGCTCTTGCTCTCTCATCCCTTCCTGGGATTTGGCAGTGGTGGCGGCAGCAGCGTTAGAACAGAAGGTCTGGAAACGTGGCGTTACTCCGAAGTAGGCTGTGATCCTGCAGGATTGTGGCCTACTTCGTAGTAACACCGCGTTTCCAAGCTGGGGAGGCCACTGCCAGGGGCACTGGTAGCGAGGACCGGGGTGGCAATGGAGGCCAAGGAGGTCGGTGCCAGTGGCACGGAGTGGCGGCGATGGAGGTGAGTGGGGAAGGCCGAGTCGCTTGGGGGTGGCATGCAGAGCCCCTTTGTGAAGGCTCTGTGGGTGGGTGGGTGTACCTTCAAATCCATTCCAGCGCTGGAGAAATCTGGCGTTTCTTAGACGCCATCAATTCTAAGATGCACTCCATTTTTACAGAGGTAAATATGGGGAAAATGTGTGTCTTAGAATCAAGGAAATATTGTAGCATAGGCACTAATAATTCATTAATTAATTAGAGAGCATGATTACAGAATAATCCAATATGAGTACCTCTCAATCATGGCTATATAATTCTGACATCCTACTTACTTTTAAGTAGGATGTTCTGTCAACAGATGTTCTCTCATATATATATATATATATATATATATATATATATGTATGTGTGTGTGTGTGTGTGTAATGTTCCAACATGTACTCATTATTAAACATGTACACAATAGTCACATGTACACAACATGTACACAACAGTAATGTTCAACACGTACTCATTAAATTGTGATGCCTTTCTGTTTAGAGCCATAAAGGCAGGCCCAGAATGCTATCACCTATGCTATGGACCCTCATTTAAAAAAAGGTTTCCAGATAGCAGGTTCTGGGAATTTTGTCTGTCTGTCTGTCTGTCTGTCTGTCTGTCTGTCTGTCTATCTATCTATCTATTTATAACATTTATATATCACTCACAAGTATGCAGATTCTGGAGCAGTGAACAATAAAATACATTTTTTAAAAAAATTAAAACAGAGTACCAGTAAAAACCATGGCTGTTTAAAAAAGGAAGGCCTTTTGAAATAGAAATGTTTTCAGGAGGTGCCAAAAACAACATAATATGGGTGCCTGCCTGACCTACAAGCAGGGAGCTCCATAGAAAGGGGCTCAACACACTGAAGGCCTGGAGTCTCTGGGTAGACTCAAATCAGGCCATAGATCCATGCAGAACCATCAGGAGCATGCCATCCTCAATGACCAGGCAGGTGCTCTCTCAAGAATCCTGATCCCAAGTTGTTTAAGGCTTTATACACTATTACCATTTTAATTTCCCACAATGCTCCCAATGTAGCATTGCCCTGAGACATTGTGGGAAATTTAAATGGTGGATTCCAGGCACCCAACAGTCTGCTGCTGGTTGTTGATGCTCCCAACATCTCAGGTAAACCCACCAGGACCTATGAACATAAACGGGGAGGCACCAGTTTGCCAAGGGGCCCCTTGAAACTTGGAGCTGACCCTGCACAAAGCTGCATCAGCAAGAGCAGGCAGGGAAAGGGCAGAAATCACTTCAGCAATCCAAGAAATGTCTTGTGCCTCAGAAACTCATGCTGATCCATTGGTCCATGATGTAGATCCATGGTCAAGGAAGAAGCGTGAGTGACTTTTACTTCTGTTGCTACTTCCAAGGGCTCATCTGCACCTAAGGGTGTAGTGGGATGCGGGGGGAGGATCCCGAGATTTCCTGCTTCCGGGATTGTCCCCCAGTATACACACGCCAGCGCGATGACCCAGAAAGCAAGAGGGATGTTGCGGATGCCACACCGCCCCCCCCCCCGAAGAACGGAGGCAGTTGCGCAATTGCGCTCCAGCCCCTGTAAGTTAAAAAAAATGACCCTTTGAACTGTTCCCCCACCCACCCCCAATGAGCATGGACTGTCCTTTTTAAGAGCCCTGCTACTTGCGGGGAAGAAGGGAGGAGGCGGGAGTGGGCGCCACACCACTCACGGTCCTCGGTATGGTCCCGGGACCGCAAGGAAAACTGGGATAACTGAGGGCCCAGTTATCCCGGGAAAATGAAGGGGTCATCCCTGCTTGCCCCCGGGATCCCCTGTGCATTTAGATGCACAGGGATGGCCTTGAGATGACCCTGGGGGTAAAGGCTGGTGTAGACATGGCCTATTTCTCATGCACAGGAATGAAAACATATGTAGAGAATACATCTCATTGTGGCATGTTAATTTCTCCACTTTGCATATCAATAATTGACTATTGTAACAGGGAAGCACGATTTGATCATACTTCTTCCTTTGTCACTAGAGTAGAACATGCGAAGGTGCATCGAGGATCTCACTTCCAAATGAATGCATTTCAGGATGCTTGTATCACTACGGACATCATATTCAGGGAAATGCATAATCGTCCTGTTAGGGATATTCAGCTCTACGACAGTAAAGACAACGGAACAGAAGCGCTTTGAGAAATGAGCCACTTCACACTGTAGCGCTGCTGTCTGTTGGGAGCAGAGAATCCAATCTATTACTCAGAGAATTTGATAGCCCTCATAGGGCTGCAATTTCTCTGACTTGCCTCAGCATTAAAGAACAAAAAATATTACTGTGCAGTTAAGCAATCAAATCAGCAATTACATTCAGCAGTACAGGTAACGTTTCCAGACTAAATTATATTTGGGGATATTTATATTAATAACAAGTATGTTTAATTTTCAGTTTCACAGATTATTTTGCCTATCTCAATACTCCCCATCATCCTGACAATTTGCATGCAAATTAGGGCTCTTTAAGTGTATTTTAATTGCCATACTATTTTCACAAATACGGGGAGAATGTAAAATATATATTTATTGCTGTGTATAGGGGGAAATGTTAATATTCACCAAATAATTAGCTAATTTGCATAGCAATTAAACTCATTTGTAATAAAACCCTCTTATAGATATAGAAATCTGAGAAATTCAACTGTGAGCAAGTTGACAAGCAGAATAATAGGAAAAAAATGCCATAATGAAAAGGTACAGTTGCAGGTAGAAGAATATCAGTACATTAACTCTGGCTACTAGGATTCTTAGACTAATATGTCAAGCCTATAAAATATTCAGTGTGTACCTTGTTTGCTAAGAAAGATGAAATAAAAGCATAGAGTCAAATACCTGCAAAACACACAAACCTGGTGATTTCCTCAGGGATCTTGTGCAATTACATAATTTAAAATAGTCTCTGAACCAATTTTTTTATATTCATCAAAAATATTGCTTCTTGTATGTGACCTTGAATGTTAAGTTTCAGCCCGGGGGGAATATTTACAACTTGCAGGTATGGAAAGATAATAGAAAAGCTGACATGAATTTCACAGTTGCAATGCCTCTTTCCCTTTTATCTTGCCACTCTAACCTCCCTTCCCCACCCCACCCCACCATATATATATATATATATATATATATATATATATAATCTCATCATCACACATCACACAATATTCTAGTACCATAGACTTGCCAGAATATTTATAAAATTGCTTCATTTTATTGTAATTATGCCTGAAATGTTTTAAAAGGCCTTAAAAGTCTTTCTTCATAGATAGCCTCCAATTGCTCAGGCACCCTGTTAGCCTTATCGACTTCTCCAATAGACAACTGATGCTGCATCTCACACAAATGGAATGCAAAAAAATATTTTTGTCATGTAATACCTGCTTGTATCTGATCACAAACACTCACTTGCAAACAATTTCTTGCATGAGCACTAATGTTGTACATTTTCTGGGACATAAAGAAAACCTGAATATGAACACAGTGCTGGCCATGGAGCTCAGTGTCACCAGCTTTCCAAATCAACATGATCTATTTGTACTATTTATTATGTAGTTTGTTGATCAATTGGCTGTGCCTAGTGCTTCCAGAACCTAGCGTCCTCAGCGGTCTGTAAATCCAGTCCTTGTAACTACCTCTGTTATTTACAATTGACATTTAAGTACAAGAGTATGACCCTCTTCACACAAGACTTTTATCGGGCAGTTGTGGACTCATGGAATTTTGCAGGTCCTTTTCACAGCATCACCAACCTACAGTGCCTCTCCAATCATTTTAAACTTTATTCCGCTTTTGTTTAAATCGCTGAAAGTATAGTAATAAATATAAATCGCCATCAAAGGGGTGATGTATTTCCATAATCACGCAATATCACAATGCCATCTACTGGCTGTATAAATGAAACTTATGGAACTTGCTAACAAAGCAAACAGCCAAAACAGCGGGGGAAGGAAGCACGTATATTGTGCCGATCGTAATCCCAGCCAAGAGTCTGGAAGAAGAAGCCCCGGTAAGGGTGAAAGATTTTTCTTCATGTAGAGATACTCTATCTTCCGAATGAGAGAGGGCTTCTGTCCCTTTATGAAGTGTGGAAAACATCACAGAACTGGGGGAAACTGCACCTGCTCAGTTAACTACTAATATTGTCTTCATACAAAGTCATCAGTACTTCTCCACAACAGCACATTACCACACCATTTTTTGAGGAAAAGTCAAATTATAACAGAACATATATTCTGTATTTATTTTTTGCCAGCAAATTCAAGTTGAAGAATTTCATTGAGAGTTCTACCCATTTGAATTCTGACTGAAATAAACCTGAACTTAGGGGAGAAACGGAACTGGAAAGACTATGCAAGTTATAGATTAGCAGTTTGCATAAAAATAATAACCAGCAAGGAAGCTAATAGTTGAAAAGTGATTATTTTGTAGCTGTAAATACAAAATACAACAGGACAATTCTAAAACATGTATAGAATCTGTGAAGAATAATGTAAAAAAACAGCCTGCATGCACTGATGGTTTTGTTGTTATATAATTGTTACCTTGTATTTCTTAAATAAAATACTTTAAAATGTTGAAAAGGGGCATCTCCCAACAACAGCCAAGCTGCTGTATTCTGCATTAGCTGCAGAATTAGCAGACTAGGGCAGCCCCACCTGGAGCATGTTGCAGTAATCCAGTCTTGAGGTTACTAGCACGGTGGAAAAAATAAAATAATTGTCAGCTATGTTCAGCAATGGTATAGCTTTGCTGGGACTTTGTATGTGCAAAGTACATGGCTTGCCTGTGTCAGGAGAAAAGTGAGCCTGGAATTTCTTGAGAGTGAAATATACCTTAGAATATCATGTCCTGGGGTCAATCAACAGGGCAGGGCTTTTGCCTTCATACCCTGCTTATGAGCTGCTTAGAGGTATCAAGCTAGCCACTCTTTGAAATGAAACACTAGATTAGACAGACCTTTGGTCTGATTCAGAAGTGCAGTTCTTATGTTCTTATTCTACGGTAGAACCTCCAAGATAAAAACCATCCAGTGAACATTCATTCATGGTTTCCCTCCTTCTGGATGTTGTTGGCCTGTTAGGGTAAATTCTCACAGTTTGCATGCGGAGACTTTTATCTATCATATTTGCAAACTGAACATATTTTGGACACACCTCCACCTAGTGAGATCTGAGATTTACCACATCCTGATTAGTCTGGATTCTAGCCTGAACAGAGTACTAGAGCATTCAAGGATGTGGTGGGTTTGGAATTCTCATTATTCAGAATAACATATGTAAATGTGGGTCGATGTATTCATGATCTGCACAAGTTGTGAGCCACTCAACTGAGCAAGGTCCACCACAACCTCTCTGTTGTCTCCTCCCAGGAATTTGATAAACCCCACCTCTCAGTTTTAATATATAGGAGGCTAGTTGAAAGACATAATGTGTAGCACCTACTGATGTGTCCGCACAAGGAAGAAACTAGTGAAGTACAGTCCATCTGTGTATAAATATGACCTCTGAAATGCCACAAGCATAAAGGTTATCTGCCAAGTAGACACCATCTGTTTAAGTTAGAACACACTTGTAGATAGATTTAACTCTCCCACTTTTTATGCTTTTAATAAATAAATACCTGCTATAGTATCACTTACTGATTCCATTTGTTAATATGTATGTACTGGAAAGGTTGTCACAAAGAGGAGGACCAGGGTGCTACTTCAGGGAGAGAGATGCTGTGCCATTAAGGGTGAGCTATTCCACCTGCTCCCCTCCCCCATGCCTGGAGACTTTAAAAGCAAGGCTAGTCCAATGAAAAAAATCCCTGACCTCAAAACTGCTGTTTGCCCCAGAATGGCAGCTTCCCTTGATGCCTCTGGAAATGTACATGTGTCATATGTGCATATAAACTCCAAATAAAATAAAAGACGTTGAGTTGCATCATTCAGACACAATACTTCTTTAAGCAAAAAGTTATTTTGTACATTCTTAGCAAAACTGAAGATAATAATAATAATTTCAATTTCCATGGCCAAGTGTTAATTGCTGTACATTTCTTACCTTGCTCATCTCAAGGATACATGTGTGATAAAAAAAATGTGTAAAATTTGCAACTTGGGTTTAAAGAACGTTTCTTTGGGTTTAAATTTGGGTTTAAAGAAGAAGTCTTGAACTGATTATGATAAATTTATTTGCCATTGGGAGTCTCCATTTGCAGTCCTGCTGATAGGGAATGGTGAAGAGGACAGTGATAGCAGATATTTAATCAGACTGATGATGCACAAGGATCTGTTCCCCACCTGTGCTCTCCAACCTCTCCCAAAGTTAATTTATGTATTATCATATCATTCCTTACAGGTGTATGTATACAGAGAGGGAGGGAGGGAAGGAGAGGGAGAGAGCACTCTCACATGGATAATTGCAACTTGCCTTCTCCTTGGCTTCTGCATGGCTACTGCTAACGTTCATACATGAGGACCACTTCTCTTCCAGGACAGAGAAGTTTTTTTAAAAAAAGAATCTGTTCTTACTCCCACTACATCAACACCCCCACATTAAGCACCAGATGATATATTTTAGGCCAGATGATATATTTTAGGCTATTTCCCATCTGCATGGCAAAAACAAAAAGCAAAAACCCTTACAAATATTTTGACATCCACTGCACTAAGAATGTTCGGACATACAAAATTAAAAAGATGAATTGACCAATGGGAAGCAGATGGATTATCATTGATGATGAAGTGCATGCATTTCAGATGATGGATGAATGCGCACAGAACATTGATCTTTGTAAATTAGCTTGACTTTGGTCCTGTATGATTTGCCTTTGGCCCTGCTACAGCTAGGGAAATGTCATGAACTGCTGCAGTGCATTACAGAGCATCTTATTATGGCCCAAGGATGCCTCCATTTTAAATATAGGGGAGGCGAGTGTGTTTGAGTTATCAGAAACACCAAGCACCTGACCAGGTGCTTCTATATACTTTTCCTTAAGACCTCTGCCCTTATCAGATTTTGATTTGAATTGGGTGGGGGGTGGGAGGCAAGCAAGATTGCACATGCCCAGCTTTCATGCATACATTTTAAACTCTGAAAGATCCCACACATGCACATCAGCTTTTTTAGGGTTCCCGATCACATGGGAGAGAGCCCTTCATGAGTGTCAGGATGGCTAAATAGACCAAGGCACCATATTGAAGGTGGAGCTTTTATCCCACTTGGGTGTTGTGGTCTCCAAAGGGAGCCATGAGATGCTGCTCTTTCCCAAGGAAATTGCTCTAGGGAGGGAGCATCACTTAGTGGCGGAACATTGGTTTTGCATGCATAAGGTCCCAGGTTCAATCTCTGACACCGCCGAACATGATCAGGTAACGGGTGATGCAAAAGATCTCTGCCCAAAAGCCTGGACAACTGCTGCCAACCAGAGATAACAATACTGGGCTAGATGGATAAATAGTTTGGCTTGGTATAAATCAGCTTCCTATATTTCATTGGTTCAGGCATGTATGATTCCTTTCCCCCCACACACACACACACACCACCGCACAAACATTTCTTCCTCAACCTGGAACACTCCAGATGTCTTGGATTACAGCACTCATCCTCTTGGCTGGGCATGGTAGGAGTTGTAGTCTGACACATCTGGAGAGTGCCAGGTTGGGGAAGACTGCTTTAAGCTGCCTCATAAACATCTGAATACTGAAGCATTCTTCCCTCCTATTTCCCTGTCTTCATGGAGCCACTTCGCCGTTCCTTGCCTCGGAAGCCCGTGTTATCGTGGGGTGGAGGCAGGAAATCCCCATGCCATCAGGGAGTGTGGGGCTTCCAGGTACTGAAGCCTCCTACCCCCTAACACTCTTCCCAGCAGCCGGCAGCAAATGAGGGTCACCATCCGCCCCAGTTGACCCTGGCAGAAGAGCCACACTACCAAGGAAAAAGTTGGGATAAGCCCACAACTTTTTTACACCACAGCTTCGGGGAAAAGCCCTGCAGTGGCTGCAAACCAAAGCAGCGCCAATTTGCATCCACCACACTTTGAAGGCATATAGAGAGCCCCCTGGAGGTACCATTCTCTTCCAGCTGATATCTTTTACTTTTTTGTGTGTGAGACGGCCTCAGAAGAGTTCACATCTTGTGTTAGCATCACTGGTCAAGGCAGATGAACAGAATCCTGATCCACAGGACTCTTTGCTTTTGTTTTTCCTACAGCTTGATGGCTTTCTCTGGAATTTATCTGGCTGGGTTCCCTGATTTGAAGAAGGTAAACTCAGAGCAGTGACTCATGCAGGCATTGAGAACCCTTGTCTGAAGCTCATTGATCTGCAACTTTGTCACAGGAGTAATTGAATGATGTCACTGTGTCTGATGGAGCAGCACAGCAGAATTATCCGTCCTGAACCAAGGCTGATTGTGAGACAAAGCAAGAGCAATGAATTATGCCAAGATGCGGCAGGTAGTCCCCTCTATGAGTCGATAGTTTGGGTATATGGAAGGCTTTAATTAATTTCTGATGGCACTTTATAGCAGTTTTCTCACATGGCTTGGAAATTGCCACTTGAGCTGGACTGGTTGTCAAGGTGAAACCGAGGAGCGCCTTATGCTCCCATTCAGTCCCATCCAGCCATAAAATAGTAGGAAGACAGCAGGCACAGCCATGACCCACACAGAGCAGGATGGACATCTCCTACAGCAGTCGCAGCAGCAAGGGCACCCCTTCGTATCTATTGTATGAGTACTGGATATTGCATTATTGCCTTTCAGGCAGGCTTATTCCATGAGAGCTAAAATGGGACAATAGCAAGCCTTGAACAAATCACCTTAATATTAACAGAGCCTGCTCACATTTTATAAATCAAAGAATGTCTTCAGTTCTCACTGAAGTGGTAATTCTGTGCCTAGGCTGTACCACTTCATACTAGAGGAAGGAAATTCAAATGACTGAGTGCTGGTCTAGAAAAACGCCCTCTACATAGAAAGCTAGGCGTTAGAGAGAAAGGTTCCTGCTTGCTTTCTGATTAATTAATTCATGTATTCTCTGGATGGCTCACAAACAGATGCAACATTAAAATACATTATAAAACATTACAAATGATTGCATCTAGAACATGATTAAAACACAGATTTTAAATGAGAGACTGAAGATCAAAGACATAAATCATTTTAAAGGCCTTGGTGAATAAAAAGATCTTTGCCTGGGTCGAAAAGTCCATAAACGTGGCACCGGGTGAACTCTCTGCAAAGACTGTTCCATAACTGGGATTCTAACACCGAAAAGGCTAACTCCTAATGGTCACAGTTGCCTTTGGCTAGATCTACACTACTGCTTTATAGTGCTATTGAAGTGCACTGATGACTGTTGGGGCACAATCCACATTCCACATACTGCTTTCATACTGTTATTTCCTGCTTTTTATTCCACATTCGTAATGATTTGACATAAGCCTTTATCACATCTACCCAGTTTGCTTTTGCGGGTTCCCCCTCCGTATCCTATGCGAGTGTAGCCTTTTCCATCACACGTGGGTGGTTTTCCTCCGATATTTCAGCAAAGCCTGTGGAGGAGGGGAGAAAACGGACAATCCCCATTCAAGGATTTTCGAAACAGGAAGGAAAAAAGGAGCACTCAGGGCGTGAGAGCAGCGCAAGGGGGACAACGTCGTATGAAAGAACTGGATCAAAGTCGTGGCGGGTGGGAATCAAACCGCCCGTGTGATAAGGCTCATATGTAGTATCTTGGCAAGCTGGGGTTATTTGACTAAACTACAATGTCATTCAATATAATATAACTTGTATTTGGGTAACTTTCATTAGACGTTCCATTCAGCAAACCCATCCCAATTCTTATTGTAATTTTCTTGAGTAAAAGCTCACAAGTATTTCATTGCAGAAGTAGTGAAGTGAGGGCATTGTCTCCCACATTCAGGCTATTTGTTGCCATTTGACAGGTTAGAACAGGGATAAGTAACCTTTGTGGGCCTGTGGGCACATTTGGAACTTTGAGAAACTGACCGGGGAACAACCATTAAATGGTTTCCATGGCTGGGCATGGCTAGTCACAAAGAGCAAGTAACCTGCCCAGAGATATTCATGGGGAATTAAGATGGAAGCAACTAGAGGTTTTCACTTCACTTTGAAGCAATCATAGCTGGCAGTAAGAAATTATAAAAATATTTTAAAGATAAAAATTGGGAGAAGTAGGATGTCTTGCTGGGCTTCAAAGAATGTGTCTGGAGGTACATTGGTCTCTACGGGTATCATGTTGCCTAACCCTAGTTTAGAATCTCAGTCTTCTTTCTGCTATAATCCTGAAAATATACTTGGAACATATGAATTATTGCTTTATAAAGTGAAATGGAATTGGTTTTCATCTTTATCTGGTACCTAATGATTGTACTTTTGAAGGGGAATCTCAAACACATCTGGAAAAAAAAATGTAGATAGTACAAGCCTAAAAATCTACAGGTTCCTGTGGTCTTTTTTAGAAGCCAGTTCCAATGTTTATTTTGTAATGAGCTAAACAGTTGCAATCTCTTCTTTCTGCTTTGATTGCACCTGAAAATCCCAACCAGAATTGAATGGAACTTGATTATCCAAGCGCAATCACAAAAGAATATAGAGTTTCTCATTACAGTCTAATGCAATGTCATCTAATGTCAACATTAAAACACCTGGTTTTACAGAGAATCATGGAACAGTAGAGTTGGAAGGGGCCCATAAGGCCATTGAGTCTAACCCCCGGCTCAATGCAGGAATCCACCATAAAGCATATCTGACAGATGGCTGTCCAGCTGCCTCTTGAATGCCTGTAGTGTGGGAGAGCTCACGACCTCCCTAGGTAATTGGTTCCATTGTTGTACTGCTCTAACAGTCAGGAAGTTTTCCTGACATGCAGCTGGAGTCTGGCTTCCTGTAACTTGAGCCCAGTATTCCATGTACTGCACTCTGGGGTGATCGAGAAGTGACCCTGACCCTCCTCTGTTTGACAAGCTTTCAAGTAGTTGAAGAGTGCTATCATGTCTCCCCTCAGTCTTCTCTTCTCCAGGCTAAACATGCCCAGTACTTTCAGTCTCTCCTCATAAATGGATGTAGAGTTTCCAGTCCAGCTAAATTGCTGACTAACGTTAGTTTTCTAATACTCACTTAGGATCTCCCCATCGTCTCACCTCCAGCAGTGAAGACTGAGTTCTTATGAATGTACAGCTCTGAAGTGGCCATCCATGTTTATATGTGAATGAGACCTGAGCAGAGGAAATGGCACCATTTGTAAGTGAGGAATGCAGCCACCATGTATGTTGATACCTTGATCTTAGACACAGCTAACAAGAGACTTGTGTGAAATAGATACCCTGGCATCTTTTGCAAAGTGGTTAGTCTGCCAGAGTTATTAAAAATATTAATCTGACTATGGAAGCTTGTATTGTGCAATAAGTGCTGTCTCAATGATGGCTGTGACTTTAGAATACCAAATAGGTAAGTCATACCTGTCTCTGTTACCTAGCCATCATTTCACCGCTCTGCACGTGTCAAGGCCACAAAGCGATTTGGCACAGTGCCACTGTGCCTCATCCAGGAAACAGTAAAGCACAATTCAGTCATTTGAAGGGTTCTCCTCTCCCTTTTGTTCTTCAAGATCACCAACCAGACATCTTAATACATAAGATGAATGCATTAGAAAGCTCCTGACCTACAGCTGAGGCACACACATAGACACACACTCTCAGCAGCAGGAGCAAGAAGACAAACATTTGTTTACCAACAAATGGAAACAACATAGAAAGAGGTAGGGTTAGCCATTGCCCTAACCTGCCTTTTACGAATAAAATATTTATACTTGTCCTGTAGTCTTCTGTAGCCCTCTGCTGCGGTTAATTGGGAGCACTTAGGCCTTCGGCTGCCCTCTCGTGTGATGAATATTTAATCACAAAGGAAAGTTCTCCTTTGCAAGAGAAGACATCAGTCACTGGCTCTTGAAAATGGAACAAAGAGCTGTGTTACCTGGAAGGAGACTTTGCAGAAGTCAAGAAAGGTCCAGCTAATTATCTCTGCTGTGAAACAGCAAGTAAGCTTTCCCTCTTAGTGACTTTGACATTTATCCTTTTCTATCAGGAAGCAAGCAGTCTCAGAGCGGTCGACATATATGAAGCAAGGACATTTTGAAAAATGTGATCATGTTTGGGGTGGATTCTTGAACATGGACCAGATGTCACCAGGAGCACACCAGAGGGGCGTGTTGGTTCTTTGAATTTTAGCTATAATTCAGGAGTACACTGAATAGTGTATGCTTTTGAGATATATATATATATATATATATATATACACACACACACACACACACACATCTTTTTCCTTTTTATTTATTTCTATTTTAAAAAAACATTGTCTTGGCTTTTATTTATTTTTTAATCATGTGGGTTGTGATACGGGAAAGGGGGAGAGAGGGCAAGGGGATATAGGGATATATTTACGTATACAACAACAACATATTTTAATAAAATGTTAATAGCAATAAAAAAAATCAACTGAACAACAAAAGGGATTAGTGCAAACTCAACTGGATTAGGATTAAATGACAATAACACTGGTTGAACTCTGTTTTATCCCCTCCAGCACCTGCAGCAAGTCAGAATGACGGTTAAAAAACACACAACTAAGATCGCCATAAAAAGCGTAGTCCTCCTTGCTATCTTTAAAAAGTCATACAAGAAGGACTTTCATACAAGGTGAAATAACTTTCCCTGCAAATCTAAAACTGCTATGTTTTCCTTATTAATTTAAATGTTGACAAGTCCAAATTACATGTTTGAATTGTTATTTTTAAAAATATTTAGGAGGCATGGTGTTTATATTATATTACAATAATGTATTTTTTAAGGTTTTAATCTTTGTAAACTGCCCAGAGAGTTTTGCCTATTGGGCAGTATAGAAATGTAATAAATAAAAAGAAAATGAAAGTGAACAAACTTTGTCCCAGTTTCGGGAACCCTTCCACCCACTTTCCAAGATTATTACTACAAAAAGCTGGTATACATTTGTGCCACCAGCCAGTTTCTACTAAAAGGGGCCATGTGTTGATATTCAAGGAAGCTGGAGGAAGCCTACCCATTGCTGAGCCAGCCAACAAGTTGTGCTTTACAATCAGAGCTGGGACCATATTGGAACAACAGCTCACAAGATTTACTATCACTCCTCCTTGTTTGGGTAGAGGAAAGTCAATTTCCTGATTACTGCAGCACAATCCCTGAACATTTTCAGGAGGCTATCTGCAATAATAAAGATTTCTTTCTTGAGGTGCAATAGTTAATTCGATACCCAATATTCTCTGAGTATAATTGGGGTTTATTAGTCTCGGTTCTTTGTTTGTTTGTATGTTTAAAAGAATGCTGGGGACAAGAGCAATCGGGGAAAATGACGGTTCCCAGCTTTTCAAGTGGTTGAAACAAATTTATTTTGTACAGTTAGGAGAATTCAAACGATCTCGAGAGCAATTTTCCAAAATGAGCGGCGCTCATCCAAATCATGGAGAAATGGCACAAAGGAAATGTGAAGTCCCCGGCAGGCAGCTCCTGAATCTCAGCTGGGAACTTGGAGTTCATTCATTTGCTTCCTGCATGCCTATAAAGAACTGATAAAGTTTCCAGTGGATGAAACTTCTGCCTCTTACATGCTGGGGAAAAACACATTGAAAATAGATATGTTTGGTTTGGGAAATCTGGAGTGAGGCAGAGAAGGGGACTTGCCAGCGCACAGAACCCTCAACACATGCTAATAGAAAGATGGAGCTAATACTTACCACCTCATGTGGTTTTGTGTATCCCAGGAACACTGCTACCATCGATGATTCAAACCTCCATCTGGCCACTCAAATTAGAGCCCAATGTGGCAACTGTTTTTTTTCACACAACACAAAGGATTAGATTTTTATGTCTCTCAACAAGCCCATTTGATTACAGTGAAATATCTTTCTCTCTCCCCCCTTCCTTGTTTTACGGCTTGTTTATTTTGTTGTTTTCTAGTTTTCCACTCAAGTCTGCAGATTGGCAAATGCTTCTGCCAAGAGGAAGCGGTACCATGTTGGTCTTTGAAAGGCTGCTGTCTGTTTCACGAATAACACTGCCAAGACCCAGCAATTTTACTCGCTGTTCAGAAAAGTTGTTTTGCAATGGCTCTGCTATCTCGGTTTTCTAGCACTATTTGAACATCAGCACTCAAAACAGAAAGTTCACTCGGCCACTGCATCTCCTTTTCTGCCCAGAACATGCAAATCTACATGTGCTCCTCAAACCGGCTCAAGGAAAAACCAAAACATATTTTCTTGAACCCTCTGAGATGAATGTTCCTCAGGCCTGGTCATTAAACAAAGAAATACATAAAGCTGGCAAGGGAGTGAGGTTGTCCAGAGAATAGCAGAGTGCTAGTGAATTGAGAAAATGGTATTTAACCATTAACACTGGATTACAGTTTTAGCAATGGAATCCCGGTTATACCACAGTTAGGGAACTATGATATAACCAGGAAGAAAGATGTTCACATCCAAACAAGCAAGAGGTTATGAGGGCATGGTGATATTTCTGAATCATGTATTGCTTCAAGATATATTGTTCAATATACTTTGTAAAAAAAAATGTCTGTGACTAAACATCAGAGAGTGAAGGACTTGATAAGCTGAGAACTAAGGATCCGACCCTTTTCAAACTCAGAGGTAAGAGTGATGGTGTAACCTGAGACTTACAACACAAAGCAATACAAGAGAATGGTTGTTCTTATTCGTCTCACTACTCTTTATCTGAACACTAATGAAAAATCAGCAATGAATTTGCTAAGTAAATGCAGCAACTATCTGAATACCTGTTTTAAAATGTGAATCATACTAGCAGAGCAGGAGTTACATGAAAGCCATTAAAAATGGTTTAGAGAGGTATTCCAATCCTTTATGAAGAGCCACACACTTGCATCCAAAAGACTTTTTCTCTTTACTGAACAGCTACAATTTGATTTCTTTAACATATAAAAATAGAATACTTAAATAAGTATACAAATCTGCCATCTGATAGGGTAGAAAAGCAAGGAATTACATTTCATCTTGGATGCAGAGGTGCAGTGCCTGGGCCACAGTCCAACCTGCCCCAAAATACATGGTTACAGAGTCTCTTTTTATTATTCTTACTTTAAGGATCTGTTATTCTTTCCTGCAACAAAATGGTGCTTATTTCCAAGTAAGTGTGGTTAGCAGCAGAAGCAAACTTCCTTTTATTCCAGTAGTCAGGAAGGTGCTATGACTTATGCGAGTTTAAAATGCAAAACTGAACATGTGCAGAGTATCACGGTTGGCAAACAGTTTAAAAATAATGTATTTGGTGCTTTGCTCTAACATAGGCTAACCAGATGAAAAGGAGGACAGGCCTCATGTAACTTTAACAGTTGTAGAGAAAAGGCAATTTCAGCCTGCATCATTTGTATGCAATTCGTACCTGGTGAAATTCCCTCTTCATTACAACAGTTAAAGCTGCAGGAGCCCTGTCCTCTCTTGTATCTGGTCACTCTAGTATAGTGCCTGCAACTTTAACTGTTGTGATGAGGAGAGGATTTCACCAGGTACTAATTGCATACAAATGACGCCTGCTGAAATTGCCTTTTCTCTGCAACTGTTAAAGTTACAGGAGCCCTGTCCTCCTTTTCATATGGTCACCCTACTCTAACACATCAGGTCTCTAGAAGCAGTTAATCATGTGCTTCACAACTGAAGGGGGCCTCCATAAGTTCACAGTCTAGAATGATCCAGCTGTGCCACTGCTTCGGTGAGACATTTGGAAAGGGTCAGCAGATGGCACAGGAAGAGTGTCCAGAGCAGGAAAGACCAGTGGACTGAGGAATTAAAAGGAAAGGGTGTTGCCCAAGGGGAGGGAGTGTTTGCAATGTGTGGAAGTGGATAAGGGAAAGAAAACAGTATGCGTGGAAGCAGAGTAGGAGTCTGAGAGAAAAGACATGGGAGCCAATGTGGTGCAGTGGTTAGAGTTTTGGACTAAGACTCAGGAGATCTGGGTTCTAGTTCCCACTTAGGCCACGACGCTCAATGGGGAACTTTGGGACATTCGCTGCCTCTCAGCCCAACCTAATTTGTTGTGAGGATAAAATTGATAGGAAGAGTAGGAGGTCTATCTAAGCCACCATGGGTTCCTTGCAAGAGGAAAAATGACAGGGTACAAATGTGATGGATGATGATGATGATGATGATGATGATGGCTGAGAATAGTGGTCAAGCCTGTACCCACAGCCAGATGTGGAGAGAGCTCAGCAGAAGGCGTTATTTGCAGGCTGGGAATATGATGGTCAAAAAAGTCCCTTTAGTAGTCAATATAAAGCAGGAAGTTGCCCAGAATTCCAAACCATATAGTATTCCCATAAAGGCCATGACCTGGCTAATGGGAGAATGGGGTGAAGCAACCACCATATCAGAGATGCTGAAACCTGGTGTATTAAACCTGACAAGCTCAGGCAGCCATCTGCTTCGTTGGCCATTTTGTAGGTGAGGTTACAGTGTGGTTAACAGGCCTGTTTCAGATTTTATCACATAACAACACTTCCTACATCTTTTTGTGTGTTGTTATAATCATTAGTTATAAAAAGCTGAGGGGGAGAATGGTTGGTTTTAATTATTTAATGATATAATTACAGATACACCCACTATTCCTCAAGAGCTAACATTCAGGAGCTAAGTGAGGCACCAATGCCAATCATATTAGTATTATCCACTAACCAAATGTTTGTTTTATTTAATTTCTAAAATATTAATGTTGGGATTTAATTTGATGATCAAAACTGAGACGCAGACAAAGAAATGCAAGGGGGCTAGAACATTTCAGCACAGCAAAATGTGGTTCTGTACCTAAAGCTGTTCTCATTGGGTTTACTCTTGAGCAGGAGATGCCACATTGTTGCCTACTGTCTGTCCTTGCTCCTGTGCTATGCCCAGGGCGTTCCCAAGCAGAAGGTGACCTCCCATTGGGTGCCGGAAGCTGCGGGAGGGGGCAGGCCTGGCGAGCCTAATGGCTGCTGTAAGGCCTGTGTTCGCCGCCACCACATAGCAGCAATACCATGGGGTTTGGCGGTGGAGCAGTGCCAACTCAGCGCCATGAAGGCAGCCTCCTCCTCTTATTCATATTCCTTAGCCATTCACCCGTCTTCCATAATTGCTCTCTAGAATTTGTTCAGACTGTTCCAGTGTTTTCTAAATGTTCCAGGGCTTTCTGTATGCATACCTTGGTTCATTACAACTAATGAATACTTTGCTCCTGGCTCAACTGATGAATATGGTGGCAAGGCAAGTTAACATTAAGATGTTATGTAGTACAGATTTGTCTTAATTGTGTGCTGTAAAATCTGACATGTGACCAAGGCTATGTTCAGGTGGGCACACCCTCTTGGTGCTGGACACATACCCCGGGGCAGATATGTTGGTGGGGATGCCCCCTTGGGGGCCAATCTTGTTGTCCTCCTTTTTGATTTCCAAAATATGGTCATCCTACAGTAGAAGAGCCACACTGACCTCGCATGGGTAGGAAAAGTTGTGGTAAGTTCCTGGCTTTTCAGCTGTGGATCTTCAGCTCTTTGCCCTGGGGTGGCTCCGAAATGGCAGCTGCATCTTATAACTGATGCAGCGTCGATTTGGAGCCGCCCCAGGGCAGCGCCCAGGTAATTTTGGATGCCAAAATTAAGGGAGAATTTTTCATAGAGAGAATTTTGTAAGCGCCCCTGCAAAAAAACTAGCTAGTCTAATGATCATGTGTCCTCCTAGAAGGCTGTTTTCACACCTAAGGCTGAAACCCGATCACTTTCTAAATGGTCCTCAAGGTATTCAGAATGCAATTATGTCTTTCCAGTGACTGTCAAAAGATGAAGTCACTTTTTCCTTGGTTAATTTTTAGTGGTGATATTCAGATTTTAAATACATAAGAGGGTCTTGAATTTACAATGCATTTTCCAGATCTTTAAATCTTGAATGCTGCAAATAACTAGTTTATTAAAGGGCAGGATCTGATCCACATTTTTTCTGGATCTAATAGGGGCCATGTGTGCACGGCCAGCCCCAACAGCCCCAGGCCACGCATGCCCCGCCCCACCAGCAGGTTGCGCCCCATCCAGAAATGAGTGTTTCCATTCACATAGGGGCTTGCCCTTGCTAGCACTATATTGTGGACATGTGCAGACCTGGGCTGGCAGGACTGGGCACCTGTGGACCCAGAGAGGGCCCAGAGATGTCAGTTTCACATGTGCACATCTTGTTACATATATGAAGTGCTGCATTCAGATTTATGCTGGCTCAGCTGTACTGGCAGTAGTGGATTTCCCCTACCCCTCTTTCACATGCCAACCTCTCCTGCCTCCTGAAAATGCTACAAAGGGAGTCAGGAGACCCTGCTGAAAGGGGTGAACTGTGGGGGGTGGGGGTGGGGGTAGGGGGGTATCCCCAAATATTGGGTGGAGTCACCATCCATAAGCAGCACTCTTCCTCTCATGGAAGGTCCCTTCATCTTGCAGAAGGCATATCCTGGATCCAACCCATTATGTGCATCATCAGACAGGGGGATTGCATTTTCCTACCATTGCTTTTTCCTCCACTTCTGTCCCACAATGCTTCCTTTTTCTTCACACAGGGAAGAAAGAGGAAGTAAACAATTACCATATGGCTCATTCAGTGGGCATTTTTATCGTGCTGTTTTCCTGCACACAGCAGGAAATGGTGGCACATTTCGCTTCAACCCAAAAAAGTCAGTTTTTTCCGCGTCACTTTTTTGTCACGGAAAAAAGACCAGAAGGAGTGGGAGATGCATGAGAGGTGGACAGTGTCATCAAAAGGACCTGTGAACATCAGTAAGTGGCCAGTAACGAGCATGCTATAAAACGCTCATCTGATGACGCTCTGTGTCATGCAACATTTTTGTTTAGTACAGGTTAGACAGAGGATAGATCTCCATGTGGTTTGAACTATAACTCCCAGAATTTCTGACCATCTGCCATGTTGGCAGGGGTTTATGGGAGTTGAAGTCTCAAACATCGAGAGATCTACCTTTTGCTTCCACCCCACCTCCAGTTAAGAATATACAGAAATTGGGTTGTATTTTATCCACTGCTGTATTGGTGCTTTATAGTGTTTGTGCTAGTTTTTAGTTACAGCTGTAACTGTAGTGTTCCTTTATTGTATATTCTATTATTAGGGGTATTAGTATTATCAGATTTTTGTTGAATATACTTCAGTAAACCATCCATCGGGCCATATGGTGGGATATAAATGCAACATGTTTCCCTCCCTCTTAAATTCACCATTTAATAAAATATATATATTGACATTCACATAGCCTATTACAGAAGAAATAGCTTGCAGAAGAAACAATGCCTTCTAGTGTCTGGTATCTCTTTACATGAAGGCCATACCCAAATGGATCAGTTTTCTACCTCAGACTTGGTATTTACATGCTTGGTAAGGAGATTTGGCCTTCAGTTCAACCTACACTTTAACCTTAGTCTCTCTGCTGATAACTCTAATGAATTTTTCATTTCGTTGTCTTTTGGCTCTCACACAAAACTGTAAAGTGAAATCCATATTTGGGTCACAGTTCATCATGAAGGCATTGCTTAGAAACACTCTCACGCTGTTCCAGCTTGTTCATGTTTCTGCATTTTCCTCCCTTTATTTTATCTACTATAGCACACATTTAATTACTTGGAATACTCAAATTCTGCTCCCACATACTGGCTATACCACACTCCTAGCGGCGTAACAAGCAGAAATGGAAAATCTGTGTTTGTCTGTACTTCAGCCAGATAAACCTTTAGAATTCCCCTCCTCCTCAAATGTCTCTTGAACAAAATCCTGACAGCTTAGTTTTCTCCCCCTTCTGCTTTTCCTTATTTTTTTCATGACTAATTTCAGGTAGGTTTGCTTTTTAAATTTCTTCTGAGGGGAAAAATGTATTTCTTGATGTTGAATTCACTTTATACAAAACTGAATATCCCTTAGGTGAGGTAATTTCTTTTCCTGCATGATGGGTTTTGCCTTTAATAAAGGAAAATAGAATGTGTACAGGAGATACTTTGATGCTATGCATTTACATCTAAATGGAAATTTCGAAGGGCGCAGTTTAGCCAAATCTAAGCAGCTCTAAGCCCAATTTATTTCATGTTCTTACATTTTTCCCACTGAAATCAATGATATTTGGCTAGGAATGGGCAAACAAGTGATTTTATGATCACCAAGATTCTCCACACAACACCTTGAAGCTCGCCTTGCCTCATTTTCCATGTTTGATCATATACTTCTTTCATTTCTTTCCATTGGGGAAAGTGTGCATTTTGGAGAGGAAAAGGCACATTTTTTTAAAAAAAAAATTGTTCTGTACAGCAGACTTTCACGTTCAATTTAGCATGAAGAAGGGGTGTCAAAAGGAGGCAAATGTAAATATCAGATTCAAAATTTGACAAAAGCAAAATTCGTCAAAGCAAAACTTGGTTTTCAGTAGGGATGTGCACTGGATCGGACTCGATCCACGATCCGAGTCCGGTCCAGTGGGAAATCGGAAAAATTATCCAATTTCCGATCCAACAGCTGGATCGGCCGATCCAATCCGAACCGATCCGAAAAGGCTCCGAACTGGTTCGGCGGATCGGCGGGCGCCCACTGGCGCCCACCGCCGCTTCCATTGGTGGGCGCCAGCGGGCGCCCGCCGATGAAAGTGGACAGCAGGGGGGGAGGAGGGGGGCGCTTACCTTTGATGGACGTCCGCTCCCGTCCGGCGCCGGCGGCTACTACCAGCGGGCTCCGCAGCCTGCTCCAGGGTGGCGCGCCGGGTGATGTCATCACCTGGCGCGCTACTCTAGAGCAGGCCGCGGAGCCCGCTGGTAGTAGCCGCCGGCGCCGGACAGGAGCAGACGGCCCGGAAAGGTAAGCAGGGGGCGCACGGAGGGGAAGAGGGGGGTGCTTACCTTTCCGGGCCGTCCGCTCCCGTCCGGCGCCGGTGGCTACTACCAGCGGGCTCCGCAGCCTGCTCCAGGGTGGCGCGCCGGGTGATGTCATCACCCGGCGCACTACTCTAGAGCAAGCCGCAAAGCCGGCTGGCGGTAGCCGCCGGCGCCAGACGGAAGCGAACGGCCTGGAAAGGTGAGGAGGGGGCGCGCGGAGGGGAGGAGGGGGGTGCTTACCTTTTAGGGACGCCCGTCCGGCGCCGGCGGCTACTACCAGCGGGCTCCGCGGCCTGCTCCAGGGTGGCACGCCGGGTGATCACCCGGCGCGCTACTCTAGAGCAAGCCGCGAAGCCGGCTGGCGGTAGCCGCCAGCGCCAGACGGGAGCGAAAGGCCCTAAAAGGTAAGCAGTGGTGGGGAAGGGGGCTTACCCCCCCCTGGAGCCGTCCGCTTCTATCCGCGGGTACCCGCAGGCGCCAGCGGATGGAAGCGGACGGCCCCAGGGGGGGTAGGGAGCGCGGGGGAGGGGGCTTACCTGCCGGGGCCATCCACAGCGGACGGCCCTGGGGGGGAGGGAGTTAGGCCCCCCTCACCCACCCGCCGCCATTTTTTCCTCATAGACTTGCATTGCAATGCAAGTCTATGGGGAAAAAATGGCGGCCGATCCAAAAATTTCCGATTTTTGGATCGGGATTGGACTCGATCCGGTCCGAGGGACCTCCGATTTTGTCCAAACCGATCCATGACAAAATTGGAGGTCCCGATCCGGGTCCCGATCCGATCCGGGGGGTCCGTGCACACCCCTAGTTTTCAGTCTGTTTCAGAATTCTATACTTTTAAGGAGATTATATATATATATATATATATATATATATATGCATCTGTAGCTTCAGCTGGGAAGCAGTTAAGCAATCCCTGAAATGTTACTGAATGTTCTGGGTTTTACAGGTTCTGCAGCCCAGAGTCAATCCAAAACAGACCTTATCTGTTTGCTTTCAATTAGTTACTGCCCCCCCCAAATTCCCACTTTTTTTTTCAATTGCTTCCTCAAAATTTCATCTACTTTCCTCCAAGTCCTCCAACAGCATTAGAAGGAAGTGTGTAAAAGCCCCCCAAAGTCTGCTTTGCATGGCTCCGTGGAATTTTGCAGCCTTTGAGCTAGCCCAGAGGGCTCAGCTTAGGGACATTTCTAAGCCTTTGGCAACTGATTAGAAGAACGCTGCTGATCCCGACCAAAAGTCTGTCTAGTGCAGCAGCCTCCTTCGCAGCAGCCAGTCAGATGCCTCTGGGAAACCCACAAGTGGAGCAGCAAGGCAATAGTTGTCTCACAGTTTTTTCTTTCCAAGCAATTGGTACCCAGAACCTCAAAGTTCCATATAGGCTGTATGACTAACAAAAGAGCTGAATACCTGAGCAGAGTGATCATGTGTCCTCTTTTGAAGAGGACAGTCCTCTATTTGAAGGGCTGTCCAGTCCAACTCTGGTTTCAAGATAGAAAACCATCAAAAGGAAGAGCTGAGCTGGGCCATGACGTTGCCCATCAACAGCACCTGGGCAGCAGACTGAGATGAACAGTATTTCTATTTAATTTAAAATAATTATTTCTAAATGTGCATCTACACATATAAATTAGCATATGCAAATGTTATGCAAATTGACATCCGCTTTTGGCCACTATTTGGAGATGCCTTTCCTCCTTTTTGTGTGGGGTTTCATAAGCAGCCACCCTATACTAAACTCAAGGAAGTTCCTGAGCAGAGTCAACTAATTCTTCTCAGAGTCCTGTTAACTCCGAAAGTCCTGCCTACAGCCTATGTTACTTGTAACAGCTCCACCTGGGCCTTCCTCCAGTTGCAATGAATGTGGAAAAGGCCTACAAAGAGTATTCATTAAAATTTCTGTAGAAATCAACCCATGGGACTTTTCCCTAGCTCTGCGCGAAATATGATTAATGTTAAGTGCTTTGGCTCAAAACCAAAAATACACTTTTCAATTTTTGTCTGATTTTTCTTAGCTGCCCGTCTCGCATTAGAAATGTAAATACACGCACATGGAAATGGAAATGAGAATTTAGCTCAACTTTACTGTAGACCCAGGCTATTTGCACCTGTGCTTGAATTGGCTGTTTCTCCTATAAAACTTCAGGCTCATCTCAATTTCTCAAAATTCCAAAGGTGCATGTGGAAATTAGCATTTCCAAATCTCTGTATCAAATGGTTGGATTTTCTGTTCATGTGAAATGTACATTTGGCTCTCCTGAACACATCCTGTAGTCCTTTTCAATGCACAGGCGGAGGTCCTTTCTGAAGGAACAGAGGAAGAAGTGACATAACTTCCAGAGACTATAAAAAGAATGCATTACAGCAGCTGGCAACTGTTCAATTTGTTTAGTTCTAAGCTCAGAGAAGTGCAGACCTCAAGTTGTGTGACTCAAAGTGGTTATTACAAGATTATATATGATGGCAGTAAACACAGGCAGGGTTCTTTAATGAACAGCCTGGGTAGAATTCTGCCTTCCTTAGTTCTTAGAATTTTACCAGGTGCTCATTTGAATAAAGTAGAAGAAAACAAATGGATTAATCTGACATGTTTACTTCCTGAAGCAGATCCGCTAATTGCAGCTGTGAATCCTTACAAAAACTGCCATAGTTCCTATTTCTTTTTAATAAAATTATCTGTGTTGTCGATTGACATATATTAAAGATGAAACTCAGGTTAAGTCTTTACGCATGACACATGTCACAGGGATGCTGCCAAAGAAGCATTTACGTGTTAAGTTATTCCCTATAACATGTAGGAACAGTCACTGCATGGTATGATGTGATCATACTGCACGTTTCCACACACCTGCTATTCCCTTGTTGGCTGCTGATGGCAGAAGAAAAACACAATGTGATGATGTTGAGTCACAGTGGATGTGTTGCTACATTTTATGAGGAAATATAGGGATGCCATTTTCATTTCTATACTGTTCAGTGGGGAGGGATGTAAATTTGGTTGGCTATAAAATTGATCTTAGGTATCCTTATATGATAGAAAGGCCAACAACAAAAATACTTGAACTGTGAGTTTTGTGACAGTGACAGTGACAGGAAAACACAGATTTATAACCACCAGTCTCGGTGAGGATCCCAGGTGCACATTGCAGGGTACAATTTGTATTTTCTAGCTCTGGCACAAAAGCTGTAATGGGCTGACTCAACTGATTTACATGTTCATTGGCCCAAGATGAAGCAGCAATGACAGACTAAGAAATAATCATAAATCATCTTGGTTCTCAGTCTGTGACTACATTCGAACTCAGAAAAACCAGTTCTTGTTTCATTATCATACCCAAATCCCTGTGTACAGCAGACCTTCTTAGAAATTGTGGTGAGCTTTTGTAGGCCCAGCTGAGTAGCGGAACTGCTGTCATTCCATGCATCTTGATACCAGCCAAGAACACCCACATGTTTTTAAAAAAAGAGTGCCAAACTTTTTAAAATATCTCTGAATCAGATTCAATTGGCCCAACCAACAAGACCACATTTCACAATGTTGCCTGCTAAGCTAGTTTCCTCCTGCGGGCCTACTCTGACCATGCGCAGACATTCCTCTTGTGGATTCTTCTGCCCTATAGTTCTACTTCATGCACTGAGACGCCTCACATCCCACATTCATATTTCTCTCAAAATACAATTAATTGGTTGTAGGAACTCCAGATAGTAATACTTGCTCTGTGATAGTGTGTTCTTGCCATAGTTGCAGATCAATAAACTGAGGCAGACAGGAAAGTGTAAAGATCAAATCTGTCTATGTAGGTGGCTTTCACTGCCTCTTGCTGGTTGCCATCTTGGGAAGAATGTGGAAATGCCCTAAAACCATCCATAACTATTTTCCTCCGGCTTAGTCTCTTACACATCATAAAACGAAGTTTAATAGTCCTGTGCTGGTCCCATCTGAAGCCCTTTTTGAAAGTTTAAAATACTTCTAGGGATATCAGAGAGAATCCTTTAACTTGTTCTTTTGTCTAAGAAGAGAGAGTCAGTTTGTACTTTCTCTTTTATGTTAGGCTGGGGCAAGCAACGTGTGAAAATAACTTTCTTTAGTATTCAACTTCCTGCCATATTCTCTTGCGCAGAGGATCTATCCTCCATTCTCTGAAACTTCCTTTCAGTTTTGTTCAGGAGGCTTTCATGTCTGATGAAGTCAAAGGGAAGAAAGATCTGTCACTATTCGTAATGTCTTTTCCCTTTTGCAAGTGTATTTTGTATTAAATTGTTTAAGGAAATTGTTGTGGAGAGCTGTATTTAGTATTAGCCATTTGGGTATTAGAATAGTTAGGAATATCATACCATGGCATTGGACAATGCACTAATGCTCTTTTTATAATAGAGTAACCCATGGTAACCTATGGCAGCTCTATATCACTGATCTGTTCCCTCATCCCTTTACACTTCACAAAATGAATTACTATAGCACCTCCACCCAAAGTATGATTTATATTTTGCATGCCTCTATCTGTCCAGAT
Organism: Anniella stebbinsi; assembly: GCA_029215795.1. NCBI lineage: Eukaryota > Metazoa > Chordata > Lepidosauria > Squamata > Anniellidae > Anniella > Anniella stebbinsi. Next base: position 39,670,330 of record JARDYH010000006.1, read on the forward strand.
ATATTTTTTCTAGATGGATTATAGTAAAAAAAAAAAAACCAAAAGAAAAAGAAAAAGAAAAAGAAATAAAATCCAAGATGAAGCATCTGCCATGAAAACAACAGGCAGAAACAGATTTATGTAGCAAGGATACACTTTAAACCAAACAAGAATTTGACAATAATTGCATATTTAAAATTATTGGAAATCGCCAAATCACATTATCCCTCCTCTTCTGATTTGATTCAGACTGCTGCTCCTTCTCCACCCAGCAGTTGGCATACCGAAGTGATGGAGCATTTTACTCTCACAAACCAACACGTTAAGCCTATCTACACTACTGCTTTAAAATGGTTTAAAACGGTTCATAACAGTTTTGAGAACTGTTGGGGCCCAGGACACACTCCATATACAGTTTTCAAAAAGTTTTCAAAGTGTTTTATCCTGCGTGTGTAGATAGGCTCTAAGTCAGTGTAAAAGCTGCTTTGGCAATCACACTTTCCTCCAGAGTAGAGTTTTATGTGTTATGGAAACATGTAGCGAAGCAGGGCCACATGGACAGAAACTTTACATGTCTAGGTCTCAGGGCAATGGCAACCACATTGCCACAAATATGTATAAAGTGGGTCTACATGAACCTTGTGGGAGCCACTTTTTGGGGTACTCACATAGCATTTAAAGGCCCACACCCACATGAGCAGGGTGAATTGCATGGGCCCTTCTAACAGAATTGCAATTAGCAAGAATGAGGAAGACACCATTCTTGAAGTACAACTTGGCCAAATCTTTATTTATCTACAGGCATAATCTTTCTAAGCTGCCCAAAAAACTTCAGTAATGGGGCGGTAGACATCAGCAGCAGTGCTTAGGGTGACCATATGAAAAGGAGGACAGGGCTCCTGTATCTTTAACAGTTGCAAAGGACAGGGAATTTCAGCAGGTGTTGTTTGTATACATACATAACCTGGTGAAATCCCCTCTTCATCATAACAGTTAAAGCTGCAGGAGCCCTGTCTCTTGACCATGTAGAAAAGAGGGCAGGGCTTCTACAGCTTTTACTTTGTGATGATGAGGTAATTTCACCAGGTTCTGCATATATACAAATGACACCTGCTGAAATTCCCTTTTCTATGAAACTGTTAAAGATACAGGAGCCCTGTCCTCCTTTTCATATGGTCAGCCTAAGCAGCAGCAGCTGCCCATGCTCTATTTGACTAAAATATGAGGCTCTTGCTCTGCTGAAGCCCTGTTTTAATCTTCAATTTGGGTCCAGCAAAGTGGACCTCCCACCTCAAAATTGCATATTGAAGCCAGAAAGGACAGTGGTCATATTGTGTAAGTACAAGTCACATCATTTGGGGAGAAGGTGAACACCATCCCCTTGGAAGAGGTGAGTTCTACCCCTTAAAAGACCAGGCTGCTGGATTGTCCAGCCACCCAAACAACCCAAATCCCTGCTGATGTTGCAGCCTGCATGTCTCCTTGCTGATGGCTGTCCCTGACAAACCTGTACAGAATCATCTCTACCCACCAGTCACCTCTACTCCTGGGGACAATTTCAAAATGTTGTATATCCCTTGAGCCCATGGACGCTTGTTGGAGTCTGGAGATCTTAACAAGGTCGCTCTTCCCAGGTGCAGGAGTGTTTCCTCTTTTGCAAGTTCCAAGAGGTGTGGCATGTGGGCGTTCCATTGCTTGCCCCTCTTACCAATCCACTTCCTTCTGTACACCTTGAATGATGTAATGTGCTTGTGTGAGCTGAGATCCCTCTTTCAATAATTCTTTTCACTCTCTTGAGTTTTAAAAAAAAGAACAAGAGTTCTCTTTCTATGGAATATCAGTGGTAGGCTGACCAGATAAAATCCAGGTCAGGGCTCATGTAACTTTAACAGTTGCAGAGAAAAGGCAATTTCAGCCAGTGTCATTTGTATGCAATTAGTTCCTGGTGATATTCCCTCTTCATCACAACAGTTAAAGTTGCAGGCACTATACTAGAGTGACCATATACAAAAGAAGGCAGGGCCCCTGCAACTTTAACTGTTGTGATGAAGAGGGAATTTCACCAGGAACGAATTGCATACAAATGACACTGGCTGAAATTCCCTTTTCTCTACAACTGTTAAAGTTACAAGAGCCCTGACCTGGATTTTATCTGGTCACCCTAATCAGAGGTGAGCACTTCAGGTGCTCCCAGGTGAGGCTTTTGTTGTGCAACCACCCTGCCCCATTCACAGAATGTTATGGAGGGGGATCCAGATGACATCATTATCCCTTTTGCAATCTTCCCATGTTTCCCCACTGCTCCTTCCATCTTCTGTTAAGGATAGAAAGACAGGTTGGTTGCAACAATGCCATTTGACTGTTAGCACTAGGAGCCCAACTGTCTGGAAGCACTCTTACACTCCATTCTTGATAGCTCTTCACTTTTGCCAATTCTTTCCCAGAGAACAAGAAGACCAAAGGGGAGGGACAAAAACTCCCCATGCACTTAATCAGCCTGGACTAGGCTATTTGCTAAGTGTCACTTGAGATGGATGGCATGTCGTGCCTCGTGCGGCTGCATGAAAGCCTAGGCCCAAGAAAATGATGAAGAGAAACCATCAGCCCCTGAATGCAATGGTGACTTTTTAAAAAATCTTTTTTTTCACACAAAAAATCGACAGATCTAGTAGCATTTTTGCATTTGGTTTTAGAAGGGAACCTTAACAATGTTATCTTTCTACCTAGGTATTAGCTACTACCAGTCCTGTGAGCTACACAGGAAGGGAGAAAGTCCAATGACAAATACAAAAGAGGTGTTTAATATCCTGCACATGAGTTTTCTCTATATATCAAAACAAAGAGAAGAAACACAATTAATCTTTTAAAGGTGGGCTCTTGTTTTTCTTGCAGCAGGGGATGATGGTGGTGGAGAGATTCTAGAGAAGAGAAGAGATAGTAAGACTAGAAAGTCAAGATGACACCTTACAAGGTCTGTTGCTTGCATGACTGTCATCAGAACCCCTGCCTGTTCGCAGACAATGGCTTTGGCATTACAGGTGGAGCAGAACTGGCCCAAGGCATTTCAACACCCCAAGCACCTGCAGAGAATGATCTGATGCATATCCTCTGCAACACTGCAAAGGATGTTCATCTCAGATTAAGGAGTGATTTACAGGCACCCTTGGGGCACATGCATTGCATATAGAGAAGGTCCCACGTTCTGCCCCTGGCATCTCCAGTTAAAAGAATCCAGTAATGGGTGATGTGAAAGACCTCCACTTGAGAGCCACTGCTAGTCCGAATTCACAATACTGCAGTTCTTGCCAGGGCTGCAGTAAATTCTTTCATTTACCTGCACAGCAGGAGAAAGTCCTTTCTGAGAAATTTCTGAAAGGGGGAAGTTCATCCCCCACCAAGGATCCTTGGAGCAACAGGGTCACTGACGGGGGACGGGGGGGGGGGCATTATCACTCCCCATACAAGCCTATGGAAAATTCCTAATACGATTGTATAGGGAGAGAAAAAGGCCCCCTGCTCCCCCAAATGGCTGGAAGGGTTTGAAGTCCACCACTTGGGGCAACAGGATCTTTCATGGGGTGGACTTTACTCCCCCCGCAGCCAATTCAGCAAGGGACATTTTCTAATGCATGCAAATGAAGGGAGAAATTTCTCCATACAATTAGATGGGGATGGGGGGGAGGAGAGAGAGAGAGAGAGGGGAAAGAAAGAAAGAAAGAAAGGCCAGAGAGAGGGGGGAGGCAAAGGGGAGAGGGGGGAGGCAGAGGGGACGGGAAGGAAGAAAGGAAGGAGGAGAGAGAGAGAGAGAGAGAGAGAAAGAAAGAAAGTGTCAGAGAGAGAGAGAGAGAGAGAGACTATCTACACTACTGCTTTAAAACGGTTTATAACAGTTTTAAATCGGTCAATAACGGCTATTAACCAGTTTAAAACTATTATAAACCATTTTAAAGCAGTAGTGTAGATAGGCTGAAGCCAAAAAGAGAGAAGGAAGGAAGGAAGGAAGGAAGGAAGGAAGGAAGGAAGGAAGGAAAGAAAGAAAAAAAGAGGACCCAGAGAGAAAGAGTGAGTCATGGATTGATTTCAGGGGGACCCTAATTCATAAGTGGGGACCCTAATAAGGCTGCTTCTTGTGTTCCTAAATATTATTCCCCAAGCAACTGCTTGGATTATCAGGTCAGCAATCTATGGAAGATGAAAGCAGCTGCAGTTTCCTCCAACGTATTGTGTGCAGTAGGTTGGAGGAACCTACTCCATGCATTTGTTGCCAAGTTCCCACCATCCTCCATTAAACACCATGGATCAGAATATAAATAAATAGAAGGAAACATTTTTGCCATCCTGCAGACAGTTGGGCTGCATATAGAATCTACTGCCACTATGACCAAGCTGCAGAATGTGATGGTGAGAATAGAAACAATACAGTTTAATGAGCATATTTTTTCTAGCATGTATTTCTAGCACAGTAGTCTATGTATAGACAGCAGGTATTAATGCTAAATTTGTCTCCTCTCAGTGGGTTAAAATCAATCACCTTCCTCCATAAGCAAGGTTTCACAAATCAGTCAATTTCATTGATACCGTATAATGCACTGAACTATCTGTAAACTCCACAAGTCAAATTAAACTTGAAAAATCAGCTTGAGGAGAGCCAAGCCAGATAATAAAGATAATGATCATGTGTTTACCTGTCTATTCTCAGAGGTTAAACCAAGTCTCACCGTGACACTACTACAAATTTGTCTACATCCAGGATATCACCAAGAAAACAGTATGTGATGATTGGCAAGATTAAAAAGTGTGTATTAGTTGTGTGCCATTCACTGTACATCAGTTATCTGTTTCACACAAGTGCATGTGTGTTTGAAGAGAAACATTTTAAACAAAATATATCCATAACTAAACAGCGTATATATATATATATATATATATATACAGTATCATAGTTAATGGTTGGTTAAAGGTAAATGGAGTATATATGAATTAGGGATGTGCAAGGCCGAAATTATCGTATCGTTATCAGAAATTCCGACATAATTTTTTTTTGGGTTCGATTATATCAAGGGGGTACCCGGATTTGATCAGATCCAAAATCCGATAAATATCAGAAGTTCCAATACGATAACAGTGTTTTTCCCCATAGGTTTGCATTGGGGGAAAGAAAGCTTTCCCCAAAAGCAAGTCTATGGGGAAAAACACTGGGCTGGCACTCTCTCCCTCCCCCTACTCACGCTCTTTACCTGTCGCCGTCACCCCATACTACTGCTAAACAGGCTTTCTGGCCTGTTCGTCAGTACAGAGAAGCACCGAGTGATGTCATCATCACTCGGCGCGGCTCTGTACTGATGAACAAGCCAGAAAGCCTGTTTAGCAGTACTACGGGGGGGGGGGGGCAGTGGCGGTAAAGGCCCAGGTAAGGAGTGCTAGGGGGAGGGAGGGAGGGGTCCCCCTTACCTCGGCCTTGTCCACTGCTGTCTGCTGCTATCTGCTGCTAGGAACTACTGAGAACTAGGCTTTGCGGCCTAGTTCTCAGTAGAACGACGACACTCCGGGTGACGTCATCACCAGCCGCTGCAAAGCCTAGTTCTCAGTAGTCTGGAGCAGCGGACGGCGGCAGACAAGGCCCAGGTAAGGAACGCGAGCGGGGGGAAGGATATGTCTGATAATTATCGGACATATGGATTTCGGATCTGAACTGATAGGGCCTCCAGGAATGCTTATCATTATCATTATTCGGATGTCTGATAACGACCTTATCAGTTCATTATCGGACATCGGAACGATATGATACACATCTCTAGTACGAATTGTTAACTAGTGTGCTGCCTGTCTCTCTGTCTCTGTCTCTGCCTCTCTCTGTCTCTCTCTCTCTCTCTCTGGGCCTTTCCACACCTGGCTTTTTGCCTGGGATGGCCCCTGGCTGGTCCCTGTGCGCCAATGGTGTGTATTAGGTACTTCCAGGATCACTCTCCCTCCCTCTACACCCCTATGGTCTAGAAAGGGTCCCACTCTCTCTCTCTCTCTCTCTCTCTCTCTCTCTCTCACTCACACACACACACTGGTGCTCTCCAAATGCACAGAAAGCCCCAGGGTGGATGTGTGGTGGTGCTGTGTCGATTATACGACACAGCAGGCACTGCACAGCCACCCCGAGGCTTTCCAGCTTAGCTGCGGAGAAAAAAAGTTGGAGACTTATCCCAACTTTTTTCTCTAGTGTGAGGTGGATATGGCACATCTGCCCCCTATCCTCGTTCTGGAGTCACAGCGAAGGCGTGGCCAGGTGGATGGCAAACCGTGATTGGTCAGTGTCCTCCAGGGCAGAGGGCTGGGGGTGGGCCTGGCGAGCCTAATGGCCTCCGGAAAGCCTGTGCTTTCTCAGCATTCAGCCAGGGCTTAGAAGAAAGAAATCAAGGAGCACATAATGCATGCATCTCTAATCAACATTGATTGGGAGATTAGGTCTATAAAATTTATAGGAGAAAATTCCCAGCATTCTTTACATGTGCATATAGTAAACTGATGCTATGTAATCCTGATCTCCATGTTATTTTACAGTCTCTGAACAGCAGAATTGCATGACATTTTGAAAATGACACCTGGCAGGTGTCAGCTACTGCTGAAGACTGGTCAGATGTGTTTTGTAATCCCAGTGGATTCATGCTAACTTTTGCTTCAAAGTTATCATGCTAAGGAGAGAGGGAATGTATCAATGGAAAATGCAGAGTTGCCAGGTGGAAAGATGCCGACTTTCCAAGGTGGTGTTAGAAGATATAGGAGCTTAATACGGAGCTATATTCTCTAGTTCTGAACCAAAGGGCTTGACTTTCTCATCTGCCACAATTTGTATGCAGAGGTAAGCACAGAGAAATACAGCATGTTTGAGTTCTTCCTTACTCTTGCCTTACCCTCATTCTTCCCTACTCCCCGAAAATAGGTAGGCCGACTGACCAGGATGGTCCTGTGACTTTAACAACTTGATATGAAGAAATCAGCAGGTAAACATTTTCAAGGCATGGAGATTAACATTATCATCACCTCACCTACTAATGTCTGCAGATGCTCCTGCTGTTGAAGATGTAGTAGGAGCTAGAGTTAACAGTCATTCCTGAACATCTTGCCCTCTCTTTCTAGATAGGCTTCCAAAACCCTCCATTTCCTGTCATCTGGGGAACTTTTTGTGGCTTTTGTCTTATGATGATAACATCTTGAATTGTGAGGAAATGTCCAAAGGAACTCAGTCCATCAAGCAAAATGGGCATTCTTCTTATATTGGGAAACACCACAATTGCTTATGCTGGGGTTGAGGTGTAACCATGAATATTCCAGTTCCTCAAAGCCAGCATCAAGGGTAGGAATGGTTGGGTACTTGCCAAGGGCCTGCAGTCCAGCAGGAGCTCATCAACAGTTGTTCCTTATTTATTTATTGCATTTTTATACCGCCCGATAGCCAAAGCTCTCTGGGCAGTTTACAAAAATTAAAACCATAACAACTATTCTATATATATATATATATATATATATATATAGTATAAAAATGTAGCATTAAAATACAATATAAGAGCATAAGCAGGATAAAACCAAGCAGCAATGCAAAGATTAATACAGTTTTAAAATACAAAATTTAAAACAGCAAAGTTAAAAATTAGACTAATATACTGTTAAAATACTGAGAAAATAAAAAAGGTCTTCACCTGGCGTCTAAAAGAGTATAATGTGGGTACCAGGCAAACCTCTCTAGGGAGCTCATTCCACAACTGGGGTGCCACAGCAGAGAAGGCCCTCCTCCTAGCAGCTACCTGCCTCACTTCCTTTGGCAGGGGCTCACGGAGAAGGACCCCTGAGGATGATCTTAAGGTCCAGGCAGGTACATATGGGAGAAGGCGTTCCTTCAGATAACCTGGCCCCAAGCCGTTTAGAGCTTTGAATGTTAATACTAGCACTTGTCTTCACCATTGCAACCTGCTGATTCACCTGCCTCTTGCTCTGGCCCAGTCAACGGTGGTGGTGGTGGTGGTGAGGAGGAGGAGGAGGAGGAGGAGGAGCAGATACTATTGTCTACCTGCTCAATAGCTCCTGCCTGCAAGTGGTAGTAATGATGAGAAAGAGGATGAGGAGCAACAGCAGCTGGTAACAATGGCAGTGAGAAGGTAGACTCACTGAAGAAGGTGACCCATTGAAGGTGTCTTGCCCAACAGCCTTCCAGATCTTGGAGCTGGCACTGCAGTGCCCCCTTCCATTTTCTAAATGTCCATTTCCATTGGTTGCAACAATAGGGAGAGTTTATGATGGGGCCCCCAGTAGGCCCTAGACACTACCCTAAACATGTGTGGCAGAATCTATGGTTATTATTAAAAATAATGGAAAATGTAGCTCACATTAACCAGTACTTATTATATATTGTCCTTTGTATAATGTGCACACCATATTTGGGTCAGTTTTTACTAGAGAAATATGTCGGGTGGTCTGACCATGAGACTGTAATCTATCTGATTTGTGGGCAAGAGAGATACTTAACTGCAAAGACTGCACGGTTTCTGTCTACAGTAATTGATGTTAAAGAAAAACTATTAAGGGAGGATGTTGTGCCTTGTCAGGAAGATTCAGAATTTTCAGTTCACGGCTGATTTTATATAATGATTTATTTTATTTATCTTGTGTTAAAATAGGAACATTTTTAAGTGAGAAAACTATGGAGATCCAGAATTTTATATTTGTTTTATATAATCTGGGTTTGTGTCAACTTTATTTATGTTAACGTGTTCCTTCCATATGGATCTGTAGTTCCCTTTGTTAATGTTTTGTTTTGTGATGGTCTGATGACTAGATACAAACAAATAAAGCTGGTCTCTGGTCAGTCGGAACTACTCTCCTTATGTTCAAAGACCAAGAAACACATAAGTGTACAAGACAACCCACACAAAAATCCACAATCCAGATAATGAAGTTCAATCTACAAGCATACATTAATTAGGTTTTGCCCATAACTCTGTTCAGCATGAGTAGAAGATAACTAGTAATTCAGAGGTAGCTACTATTATTCTACCCACCTAATTGAAAAATACTAGTGATTCATCAAACGGTGGAAGATGAGATAATGCTAGGCAATAAGAAGAGGCTGGGGGTCTGCAGTATGGAGCAGGGAAGAGATAAAAATGCAGTCCTTATGACTTCTAGCATACATCCAGATTGTCTCTAAGTAAGGTGACTACTTATGCATCACCAAGAAAGAGGACACACATTTGCAAAAACAAAAATGCACATATATTAACCCATACGGATAGGTCCAAATTTTAAAATAATTACTAAAATAATGAAAATAGAAATATAATAAATCTAACAATAGTGCGGAAGACTGTGACCAGGTGACCCACATGCCTGCTCAATCTAATTCATTGTCTAGGTGCTCATTGTTGATGGGCATCTTCAAGGCCCCTACCAGTCTCCCTTGTTATGGTTCCTTAAACTGGACCAGTAGACAGACCTTCAAATAGAAGACTGTCTCCTATAAAGTAGGGCACATGGTCACCCATATTAGAGTCTTTATCAAACACTGACCATTGCTGTTCTGTTCATTGTGTTAAGTTGGAGTTGTGACTAATCCCCACCCACCAATGATTTTGATCAGTCTTACGACAATATCTGGTGGTTCCTCGTGGACCTATGGTCCAGTAGGAGTCTACCCAGAGTAGAGCCTTCAGTGTGATGGCTCCCTTTCTGTCGAACACCCCACCTCTGAATGACCTGCCGGAGGAGACTCGTCAACTTAACAGTCTTTTAGAATTTAAGAAAGCCATAAAGACTGTTCTCTTCTGGTGGGCATATCCAATGGAATTTTAGAATGTTTTTAGGATGTTTTTAGGATGTTTTAGGATGTTTTAATGCAGTTTTAATAATGTGTGTCATGTTTTAATCAGTTTTATGTATTTTATCATATTGTTGTTCCCCACCTCGATCCAAATGGAGAGGTGGGTAAGAAATAAATTACTGTTGTTGTTGTTATTATTATTATTATTATTATTATTATTATTATTATTTATAGCACCTATATTATGTTGTTTACAGCACCTACTGATTACATCTTTATTTCAACATGCCTTCCTCAATTGGCCAGCCACAGGTTGGGGTTTTTTTTTTTTTTTGGTACTCTGTTTTTTAAAAAAAACTTTTAATATGATGTTTTATTCCTTTTCTCTGTTATTGTTCACCACTCTGGAATCTGTCTAGATAGCAAATGGTACCATTCTCACTGGGGCACTCCTACCGATATAACCACCACTAGTGGAGAAGTCACCTCTCACCACTGGATAATTTCACAATTCACTTCTGCTGCTACCATAAATCTACACCCCCTTATTTAACAAAAAGATCAGAGGTACAGGTATAATAAACAAAGATAAATAATGTTTTACTTTAAAAAGATAAAACAACAAAGCTTATTATTTATAACTGCTGTTACTTTTAAGAGCAAGGATTCTCTATTGTTACTTTAAAAACAGGGCATCTATATTGTTATGGTTGGCACCAATCAGGCATTAGGTGTGGGGTTTTATGAGACTTGCCTGCATCCATCCTGCAAGGGCTCGCATGGCCCAACCCAACAAACAGGGCCACGCGAGCCTCTGTCAAGCATTCGCAAGGCTCGCGAGCACCTGTGAGCTCTCTGTGACTGCCTGCTATTTCACCTCTCCACAGCAATGGCAGCTGCCATTGCCATGAAAGAGGAAAATGCGTGATTTCTGGAGGATCCAGAAATTGTGCATATCCCCCCTCCAAGCTAATGGCGCCATTAGCGTGGGGGAGGGGAATATGAACTTTCCCAAGGCCACCATTGGCATGCCCAAGGGAACTGCACACTTCCCGGATGCTCCGGGAAGTGTGCTTTCCCACCCCTCCCCACTGCTCCAATTGGGGCCTTAAAGGCCCTCTGAACACAATGTAGTCTTGCATAAAAGGGCCTTTAAGGCCTTGATTGGAGGAGAGGAGGGACAAGCGTGGTTTCCAGAGCCTCTGGAAAGTGCATAATTCTCCAGGCGTGTTAATGGCGACTGCCATTAGCTTGCCTAGGGGAATTGTGCAGTTTCTGGAGGCTCCACAAACTGTGCTTTCCCAGGATGGACCCATACCTTCCGGGGTCTCACGAGTACTTGGGCATGGGTCCGGGCGCATCCAGTTAGGTCTGTGAGAGCTGGACACGGGAAAGGTCTGCTTGCGGCATCTATAGTTAGGAAACCCAGCTCCCAACCCTCAACAAACTTAAGCCAATTCCCCTTTCAAGTTCCACATCCATTAACACGCAGAGCTAGTAATGAAGGCTTGAAAAGTAGTCTTCTCTCTGGTAGGGTTTGGCTACAGACTGGAACCGTGTCTGTATATTCTTTTCTGCCACAGATATGTCCCCTTCTTGAGATTTGTTATCAGCAATAGACTGGAAAAATATCAATTTTAAAAATAAAGGAATGTTGTTCTCAAATGATCAGAACAGAGTTAAGAGATGCTGCATCATGTTGGAGAATGGACATTTAAAAGGCTCCCCATTTTTTTTTCAAGAACAGTTATAGGGTTGAAATGTCAGGTCAGGATTTACATAAAGCAGATAATCTGGCAAGGCTGCATATCTCCTCTAAATGTCTTATTCTTCTGCAAAAGTGAAAACAAAAAACAGAGAGCATTAAATTTCTAAGAGCAATCATTTGCATGTTTAGACAGGAAAAAGTCCTACAACTCCCAGGTTCATTTCTGTCTAAACATGCATAGGATTGCTCCTAAATGTCTTACTTTGGACACAAAGCCTGCACATTGCTTTAACCCATTTGCACCTATGAATATACAATATAAGAAAACAACATTGGCATCCAATATATTCGCAGTGAACATTCTGTGTGTGTAGCCAAAATGTCAGAAGAGAGAGATATTAGCAGGCTCAGGGGAACCCACAAGATTTGCAGAAGTACAATTTTAAAAAAATCCTAAGGGAGGTGACATACAAAAGCCTGATGAGGACTGAACATGCTTGGTGGTGGCATTGTCCACCACTAGGCATATGCTGTCTGATTCTGTATTAGATATAAGCTTTCTTTTTTCCTTGCATAGAAATGTGTAAAGATTTTTGTGTGCATATATCCATTGGCAAAAGCATGTGTACATTTTTTTCAAATGTACACATTATCCAATATGCAACCTGTGTACACCAGTTGATGGGTACGTGGGTGGGAGTGTGCTGTTGCAGTCATGTCCTGCTTGTGGGTTCCTGGTCAACAGCTGGTTGGCCACTGTGTGAACAGAATGCTGGACTGAAAGGACCCTTGATCTGATCCAGCATGGCTCTTCTTATGTTCTTATATTTTAAATCTATGTATATCCCCTTCCCCTCAAAAAAACTGTTTTGTATTGCAAAATGCATCGTACACTCAGAAACGTACAAATTTCTGACAACAAATTGCATTTGGGTTCAGGATGTGTGAATTGGGTAATGTTGCATATGAACAGTTTTCTGTCCCGTCCCTAGATATGTGTTTTGGAGAGAGGGGAAAACCAGCAAGGCCCAGAGTGGGAATTGTCTCTTACCAGTAATGAGCACAGTTTAAAGTAGTAAGCTTCCAATGCCAGCATAGCACTATATTGGGAGTGGGGACCACAAATGGAGAGAATTCATGACATGAAGTTGCACCTGGCCTCCTTGCCACCTTGATAATTTTTTTGTGCCCAGAGCTGTCTATATTCATCTAACCTGACCTTTCTGTTCAGTTTTGACATCTATACATCCTTAAGTCCTCATCTTTGGTCTTGTACTACTGAAGCTGAAATGAAAACCTACATCACACGCACACACACACACACACTTCAGTCTCCTTTGTGACAACTGGCTGGGTTAGTCATTTGGACTAACAAGAACTGCAATTGCAGTTTTTGTTTTGAGACCCACAAGCTTCAGAGAATACAAACTTGACACATCCGTGGCAACTGTCAGAGAGACTGAAAAGGGGAAGGAAGCAAAGACGCACTAAACGCAATAGAAGGACATCGAAGAGCTTTGCTCAAAATGGCCAGCAGCATTCTGTGGTGTTTCATATGGCTTCATCCAATATATTCAGCAAGAAATGACTAGATCCATTTTCTGTTCCCACCCGTCCCCTGCCTATGCTTGCCAAGACCTCTCACTGTGTTTTCTTTCAATTACTCTTTTCAGTCCAGAAGATTTATAGATGGATAGGTATAGATATATAGATATATTCCCTTCACACCTGATACTAATTTCACCAAGGACCTCTGGCCTCAGTCACCATTTACAGCAATTTGCAGTTTGCAAAAGGTAATGAGTTGCTATCCTTTTCCTCCTTCTGTGAGCCTGCATTGTCCTTCCTCCCCACCATTTTCCGGCACAGCCTTTCACTTATTCAGAATAGACAACTACATAATTAAGAACCATAAACCCAACAAGCAGATATAATTGAACCTTCTAGAAGGAAAAAAGAGGAAGAAAGACTGATAAGTATGGGTGCATTTTCTTTCAAAGAATGGCACTGGGATTCCCCCCTCCCTCTTTCACACTTAATTTTTGCTTATGAACAAAAGGTTTTCGTTTACAGCTAGAAAAGGAAGATGAGTTATATTAAATTTGCATTTTCTGTTCACTAACGGGTTGCATTTTCTTGAATATGAAAAGATTGCCTGACTTTTAAATGAAAGAATGTGTTGTTTTTTAAAAAAAATACTTGGGGGGGGGGGATCAAGCTTTTAAAAGGAATTTAATTAATTTCCTAAAGCCTGGCTGTGATATCCAGAGGTTAGTAGAAAATGTTAAGCCATTTAAAGGTGTTCTTTTTATTCACTGAAGTTTACCTTTAAGCGAAAACACACATTGGGGCCAGGTTATCTGAAGGAACGCCTCCTCCCATATGTACCTGCCCGGACCCTAAGATCGTCCTCGGGGGTCCTTCTCCATGAGCCCCTGCCAAAGGAAGTGAGGCAAGTGGCTACCACAGCTGTGGCACCCCGGCTGTGGAATGAGCTCCCCAGAAAGGTTTGCCTGGCACCTACATTATATACCTTCAGACGCCAGGTGAAGACCTTTTTATTTTCACAGTATTTTAACTGTTCTTCAGTTTGATTTTTAACTTTGCTGTTTAAATTTGTATTTTAAATCTGCATTAATTTCTGCATGGCTGCTCGGTTTTTATCCTGGTTGTGCTTTTATACTGTATTTTAAATTATGCTTTTATACTGTTGTTGTTTTATATTTTGAATGGTTTTTATGGCTTTAATGTTTGTAAACTGCCCTGAGAGCTCCGGCTATTGGGCGGTATAGAAATGCAGTCAATTAATTAATTAATTAAAGCATCCCATTTTAAAATAAAAAAACATTTTGGGCTGCTGGCTTTTATATATGTATCTATATCTATATATCGAGTTTTCAGATTCGGTGTCTCTCTTCATGTGGAAATCTTATTTGTCTTAGGTACACCAGTGAACAATGCACATCCTTAAATGCCCATGCATGGGTGTCAGGGAAGCCCAACATCAATCAGGATAATTCAGCAGGGATGTTTAATAGACTCGTGACATATTATTCATACTTGGGGTGTTGACCTTTAAAGACCTAAACAGCTTGGGACCTGAGTACCTAAAGAAACGTCTACTCCTGTATGTACTTGCTCTGACCCTTAGAACATCTTCAGAGGCCCTCCTTCAGGCCCTCCTCCCCCACTGACGGAAGCTATGTGAGTGGGTAGCTACAAGAGAGAGGCCTTTCTAAGTTGTGGCACCCCGTTTCTGTAATGAATTCCCCAAAAAGGGAAAGCACGTGCGCGCACACCCATGCCAATGGGGGCCTTAAAAGGCCCTAATGATGCAAGGGTAAAAGTGTGCATCACTGACATGGGGGGCATGATTTTCAGAGCCTCCAGAAATTGCATATTCCCCCTGCTGCGTTAGTGGCTGCCGCCATTAACGCAACAGCAGGAAAGGGCTGGAAGCCAGGGGGTGGCTGCCGAGCGCTCATGAACCTTGCAAGCACCCGGCGGAGACTTTCGTGGGCCTGTTCGTGGAGGTGTGCTGCTGCAGCAGCAGCAGGGTGAGCGCTCACTGATTTCGGCCACTCCCAACCTTTCAGTAAATGTCACAATCCCAAATGCCATCTTCCTTCAGCCAGCGTAAAGCTTCTCTCCGTTAGCCCCTGTTCCTGAATCTCCTGCCTGAATTTGCAGGGAGAACAAATCCTCTTTCCTAATCTATATATGCTACCAGCACAGTTGTGTATGGGCTTCTATACACTCTTGGCCAGCTATTAAGAAATTGCTACAACCGCAAGCCATTGTCTGCATTTTTTCAAATGTCCCCAGGCACATAAAGATTAATGAGGTAGTAGTATTCCATTGTGTGTTTATTCTGGAGACATGATAAAACATCCTGCACAGAGAACAAAAGCTAAGTGACCAAATCATAAATTGCTTGTTGTCCTGTACTTGGAATTGCTTCACCTACAATTCAAAAAAACATACTAAATACTGATATACAATTACATAAATGGTTTTCCTCAAGTTCAAGTATTAGATGCATGTTCTGGTTAACTTCTCTGGGAGCTTTATTAATTTAGTATTTCTTATTAAACCCCAAACAATAGAGGTGCTTCTTCCAGATATCTTCTCAATGGTAGGACAGTCCAGAAGCTCATTTCGGTTAATCATGAGGACTTTATTGATATATAAACATTCCATGTCTGCGGTATGGCAACTTTCTTGCGTCCTCAAATACATCAATCAGCCAGAACTAGGCTGATGAGTGTTACCCAGAGGACCTTCTCTTCTGCCGCTCCCAGACTGTGGAATGGCCTGCCGGAGGAGATCCGACAAATTAGCAGACTTCTGGAAGACTGCTCTCTTCCGGCAGGCCTACCAAGTTGAATTTTAAGATGTTTTTACTAATGTATTTGTTTTTATCTGTTTTAATGGTTTATCTATTTTATAATTTTTGTATTTATATTTATTGTTGTTCCCTGCCTCGATCTGGATGGAGAGGCGGGTTAGAAATAAAATCAATCAATCAATCAATCAATCAATCACAATGTACTACATAATGTATTCCTGGGATTATATAATAGTATTTGGTTTTGATTCTCCCCCACTTAGGGGGTGGGGGCTCATTACATCCATCCAAAAAGGGTCGCATCCCGAAGGCAGCAGCAGTCAAAATTGCCATGTACCTGAGAGTATCCATTTCCACTTTATTTATCCTTGCATGTCATTTTATTATTGAATTCATGCTTAGAGCATCTCCTCCTCCTCCTCCTCCTCCTCCTCCTCCTCCTCCTCCTCCTTCTCTGCAACACCAATTCACTGAAAATATGTAACATGACATCAGCTCTGTTTTCCTGCTCCTACTCCAATTTTAACTTCTGCCCAATGCTGAACTAGACATTATTACTGGGGAGGGAGAAGATACAGTCCTGCTATTTTCAGCTGCAGGAACTGTAGTAACATATAGTGGTTTGGAACCAGAACATTTCTGTATTTGAGAAAAACCAGATCACCTTGGATTTATTTATTTATTTGTGGCATTTATATGCCACTGAATATAATAAAATCTCTCAGTGATTCACAATATTAAAATACAATATTAAAAACAGTATTAAAAGCACAACATTAAAACATTGGATCGCTCGGACTAGACAGTTTGCTTCACTGTATTGCATGTTGGATCCAATTCATAGTTTTCACAAATTTATTTATTTATTTATTTAATAATAATAATAATAATAATAATAATAATAATATTTATTTATAACCCGCCTCTCCCTTCGGATTTATTTCATTGATGATATCCTACCCGTTCTTCTCTTGCAAGGAACCCAAGGCAGCTCACGTGGTTCTCCTCTTCCTCCTCCCCCCTATTTTATCCTCACAACAACCCTTTGAGGGAAGTTAGGCTAAGGGTCAGTTACTGGTGGGGACTAGAACCTGGATCCCCAGAGTCCCAGTCCAACACAACAACCACTACACCATGCTGGGGACTGAGATCCAGAGGAGGCTCCTGCCAGAGGAAAAAAGGGGAAGCCATTTTCATCAATTCCCCTTCCCCCTTTCCCCCTGCAGCCCTCTTTTACCACTTTCCAAATTCTTTGAGGGTCCCCCAACCTCCGAAGCAGCTTTTCAAGAGACACAGGGACCTGCAGCTTACAGAAGGATGCGGCAAAAGCCACTTCCCCCCCACACTCCACCTCCCAGTGGGAGCGTCCCATGCATGGACTTCCACTCATGGGAACTCTGGATCCAAGCCTATGTGTTTTACATGAAAAGAGTAATAACCCAGAATTAAGGTTGATAGCTTTTGTTTCAAATTGGTATTTTAAGAGACACTTCCATTTTTTTTTCTCCCCTTAATTGCTGAAAGTGGTTTTTAAGTAGCTGGAAGAACTTTTGATGCGACCTGATTTTGAATGCATTCCAAGTCCCAAATAGACACCTATTTTAAAAGGCACAGCATGCTTGGTGTGGCTTCTTGCCAGTCAAACAGTTGTCACTTATGAGACAATTCTAAACAGTGTCTGCTACCTTCTATTTGCTGTCAGTTTGACTGATGGGAATGGCTGGGTTGGTGTTTTTAATTCCACTGCCCAGCACCCACATGGCCAAAACCGAAGAGAGAATATAGAGACAATGCTAGCGCCAACAACGGAGCAAAGACACACGAAACAGATTAGACAGTAGGGTAGAGTATCGGTATCTAGAATCTTCTTTATATTCCTAAATGTGAAGACAAAAAAAACCCCTCTTTGTATGTTTTTTTCCCTACAAACATATCGGACAATATATGCTGTGTCAAAATAGAAATTCAGCTTGGCTCTTTCCTGCTGTGGACAGGCAGGTCTGATCCAATTTGTGCATGTAATGTACCCTATCTTTTAACAATATGGCTAAAAGGACATAGAGACACAAAACATTTACATTGCTTAGCCTTGCATGGTTTGTTGTGGTTGTTGCTCTTGTTGTTGTTGTTTTAACAAATAGCCAGCATTAGGGGGAGGGGCCTTTTGTGCCCTGGTTGTGGCCCCAATACAAATCTCACCCACCCATTTCTGCTATTCGCAATGGGAGAAAAGCTCTGGATTGCAGTGGGGGACAAATAGTTAAAGCAGGGGTGGGAAGATCAGTCTTAATCCTGTTCATATCCCCTTTGGTGTATGTTTACCCATTCATCCATTCCATCCCATTTCTGTGTGGATTTCTTCCGGATAAACCTGCACGGGTTTTACTAATTTTAATAAAGTACTTACATTACAAGGTGGTCTGATGACCGACTTCACGCATTTCTCTTTCTTTTAACAAGTACTAACTGAAAGGGCAAGAAAGCATGGCTACAAATGCCTCCTGAGAGCGATGGCATGTGGTGATGTGCCGACCCTCTCAGAGAGGTTGTACATGGGGGTAGGAGGGACATGGACCTATTGGGGCAGCCACATTTTTTTCCCTCTACATCTTCCTGAACAGGTTTCCCCTTACAAGAATGTGCCATGACAAGTTTGGACTCAGATGCTCCCCTCTCTCCCTCCTGCACCCATGCAGGGGCAGCAGCCCTGTAGTGGAAAAACTACAATTCCCAAGGGCCATCAGGGTCTTTTTTCCTGACATGCTGATAGCATGCCAGAGAAGGAAGGGACCAAGAGATCTGATCTTCCTCTTCCCACGTTCTCTTATCAGGGCTGGAACAGAGCTCTTGCTAATCTCAGCATGCTGCCCAGGAAGTATAATTGAAAATGCAGGGACAAGGATTTGGGATGGGGGATCAGGGTGGCGCTATAGGTAAACTGCGAATGTTTCTCTAGCACAATTCTAATCTGAGCTAGCAAGAAATATATAATTCTTGGTTCATAGCACTCACCACTCCTTTTGAGACATAGCACCTCTTTCCCCACAACTTGTACCCTTACTCAAGATCAGAGAACTTCAGCGTCTGTAATTCAAATGTTCATAGCACTCCATCTTTTCCCCCAGTCATTTCCCCCCTTTTGTGAGTATGCCTTTTCATAACCACCATTCCTTTCCCCTTTGAAATCCATTTCTTGGGGCTTATTTACACATGTCCCCCCCACCCCAACGAACTCGGTTGTAGCAGAGCCAAAATATTTGCCTGTAGTTCTTTAAATCTCTCCTCACAAGTGAAGCACTTCAAAAACTCTTGATAATTCTTTGTCATTTCTCTGAACTCCCTCCAGCCATTCAATATCTTTCTGGTAATGAGGTGTTTAGAAAGAAATGAAATATACCAAGTCTGGACTTATCACAGTCATAGAAAAGAATTTTGAGTATTTCATATCAAGTAGTAATGTGTCTGTGCTGTGATAAGATACAGTATGGCTTACCTCACAAAGTGGTTTTTGGAATTGGGTGGTGGTAGTAAAACTGCTATTTCAAAGTAATCAAGAAACTGTTCCCTATATATAATTATGATTTTTCCAATTTCAGGAATTGTCCCATACACATGGTGGTGGCACATTGGGGGAAAAAAGGCTAATCATCTGATCCTACAAATAGGATTCGGCATAAAGGTCATTATGAGTCCTAATATGGCTCTGGTTTAGGGGTATTGAAATTCACAATGGAATCAAATGAGTTTGGTCTATGAATCTGATCCATGGATTCCACAGCAGACCAGCTTTTTCGAGTTGAATGGATTTTGCGGACTTGCGGACTGTTTTTTTTAAAAAAAAAACTTTCTGAAATTTTACACAAATTTAATTGTAGAAAAATACAAATAATAGAAAAACACTGACTGAAAATGTGCATTTCTTCCATAGGCCAAACCATGGAAATGCACATGGGAGGGGGAGATTTACACATTTAGGGGAGGGATTTGCGCATTTTCGCAAGTGCAAATTTGTGTCAATGTGAATTCGCACAAACTCTGGAAATTCAAATAAATCCAATTCCAGCAATGAGTGGATGACGGAAGGCACCTGACAATCTGTGAAACATAGATGGAGAGGATTTTACAAAATCTACACATCCTTACGAACAGGCAAACAGAATGGCAAATGATAGATGCACTGGATGAGTCTGATATGAGCAGAAAGAGGGTGTGGGAAGGGTCATGTTAGGAATTTTTTATTAATATGCCAATGGTCTTTAGGTCTATTTGTCTTTTACATAAAATCCATGTAATGCTTCTGAATAGGTGTCTGGCATCTGTAATGAGCTAAAAGCAAAGCAACAAACTATCTCAACCCAGATAAGACTGATGTACTATAGACTGGCAATAGATCAGGAAATGGTTTGGCCAGTTCTGGATGTTCTTCACATAGCACTTAGTTAAACTATGGGATTCACTACAACAAGATGTAGAAGACCAGCCATTTTAAGGGCTTTAAAAGGAGGATTAGACAAATTCTTGGAGGATAAGGCTATCAAAAGAAATTGCAATCAGTATTATAAACCATATCCAGTTCATTGATAGATATAATCAGAAGAATAAAAAACAAGAGGATATTATTGCAAAAAGCTCGCCATAGTTCAAGGAGCTGCCACAGAGCACTGACAGCCACACTAGTCATAACGCCAGGCAGTGATCACACAACAAACTGTCATAATGGGACACTACCAGAAGGACATCCACAAAAAAAGAAAATGAAAAAGGACAGTAAGGGGCACCAACTACATAACCTCTAGGTGGTGCTGTGCTATACCAAAATGGTGCAAGTATACAAGTAGAAAAAGACCTTATCTTCCGCCATCAGAAATAATACTCCATTTTCTCTGCTCAATAAGAAGCTGAAAAGTGCTCTTAAAAATCATAAGGAAAACTGGAGAATCACAACGTTGTCTAAATAGCCCTTAAACAACCATGAGTAAGGAATCACCTGTGCACAATAAATGTATCATGTAAAAAAGCTCATTATTTGTATGAACATTTGTATGAACATTTCATCCCCATCTAATTTACATTGCTCATCTGAAGCTATCTTTCCTTCTCATGACAAGACCAATCACTGTCCAGAATGGTCCTGATTCGCCAGTGCACAAGTGTTGATGCTTGTATTTCTCCTAAGTGAGAAGAAATGCAAGCATCAGATGACCAATACACAGAAGCAAATTGCAATAGGTTGCTGACCAAAGGCTTCCACCAGGATTAGAACAGTCACCCGTAATCTGGTACCCTCGAAATGTGTTGGACTGCAACTCACACCATCTCCACTCTATTATATAAACTGGTTTATTGTGTGAGTTCACTGTTCTTCTTCAATAAATTCTCAAAATAATCCATTGCCTTTCCAAACAAATCTTTCTTTCTTTCTTTCTTTCTCTGTATTACATTTACTTCTGACTACATCATTAGAGGTTCTCCATGGGGACTCATGAGCCACAAATCCTTGTAGGATTTGGCAGCTTTGAGAGTCATCAGATGGGAGGGGGATTGCAGTTCCCTACCGTTACTTCTCTATCCCTGCACCTGTCCCACATTACTTCCTTTTTCTTCCTAGAGAAGAAAGAGGAAGTAAACAGAAACCACATGGCCCATTCAGGGGCCATTTTTATCATGCCGCTTTTGCTGCACACAGCAGGAAACGGCGGCACATTCCATTTCCACCAAAAATTGGATTAAAAGGGGTCCATTTTGTGACAGGAAAAAGGAAAGAAGGAGCAGGAGATGGGCTGGAGGTGGATGGCGTCATCTAAAGGACGCCCAAAAAACCATGAGTGGGCAGTGGCACATGTGCGATAAAATGCTTGTCCGATGAACCCCATAGACTGAAGTTACTAAGGGCCAAACTGGACATTATATTAAATCTGCATCTTGCAGCTACTTTTTTTTTCCACTTTGAGTCCAGAGTAGGTAGAGAAGCTTTGATCCAGATCATGACCTTAGTGTGGAGTACAAGGGGGAGGGGTTAAGATCTGGATCGGAGGCCCATGCCTTGTCTAGAATTTATTTATTTATTTATTTATTTAGAAGACAGATGCCAGACATGCACTGAATGAAATGTCTATGTCGGCCTTGACTCTTTCCATTGGTACTGCAGCAAGGAGAGAATGAAGAGAAACCACCTGTGGAGACAAAAGTCAAGATGGAAAAATCTCTGTGCCTTCCTGCCCCCATACCATATCTGAGGATTCACAAGTCAAATAAACATCCAGAAAAAGAACGTTGGAGATGAATGCTTTAAATACTGTGGGGCAGTGAATCCACTCCAGGTTTCAGTCAGAACTCTAAAGGAGCTATCCAAGGTGCTTCACAAAGTTGTGAGTGAAACCCAGAGCGGATTCATTGCCCCACTGACATTGACGCCACCAGCCTCCACTGTTTAAATACATCTTTTCCAACAATAACACCCAGGGAAGCAGAAAGTCACAAGCAAGCAACTTGAACGGAGGGAGAAATAAGCTAAAATTTACTACTAAATATGCTGGTGCCAGGAGCCGCGGGCATCACTATGTCCGTCTGCTTCAATCACAGTTTACAACTCACTGTCATCCACACCAACCTAATAACCAAAAGAGTTGAGCTTTGGAAGTTTAAGTGCTGGAAAATATCATTGGTGAGGGACGAGTTGGGGGGGAGGGGAGGAATCATGGCCTAAGGGAGAAAGAATGCCTGAGATTGCAAGTGAAATGTCCATCACGTGCATTGACTTGGCTGAGTTGCAGAATTGATGCAGGGAGAAAAAAAGAGAGAGACAGAGACAGAGAGAGAAAGATAGGAGCTATACCAGCCCCAGGACTGTTGCTGACCATAATTAATGAGCTGTGATTGGGACAGACATGAGCAGCTCCACAGAAAACAGATTTTCGTTGTTCATTAAAAGTTCCAAAAACTGCTCTGCTTAAAAAGCATCCAAGAAACTGTCAGATGGCCTTATAAGTATTGCTTCTCAAGTTTTGACCCATTGCCCAGAAGTCCATGAGGTGACCTTGATCTCAGTGGCTTGCACTGGTAGAATCATATCTATAAATAATGCATTCAAATGTCTTTAATATGCTGGCATGATCCCATTTGCCAGACTGCTTCCAGACGCCCCCAATTATTTAAATTATTTATTTTGCGACGTTTCCTTGGTTTCTTGCACCACTCCCAACCCCACCTCACCCGACTTTAACGTCTTTAATGTAAGTTTTTCTTCACACTAAATATTAGCCAGTCTATGCCTTTTCCTTGAGCAAATCAGTAAAAACAGCACAGAAAAAAAGGGAAGAATTTGGTGGAGGATATTCTTTGAACATTTGAATCTTTAGCTACATGTGCTTTAAACATTGTTTACTGCATATCATGTCTTAATGGTGCCTTTAATGTAACCCAGTGTTCAAAGTACTTTACAAGGCTTTTAATTACATACACAAGGATACAGTTGTATACAATTATGAGCAAGGAAGGAGTGTGATGTCTAGCTGGTAAACCAAGCAACCATTATATGTTTAGATTGTTTTTCCTCATTCAACCTCCAGATTAATGTTACCTTAGGTGCATTCCTTGCGTTGCCTTTATTGCAAAGGCTGGCTTGCCATTTCTGCACACTAGAATGCATTTCCAAGGTCAATCAACCAATTTACTCAATGTATATTTCAAAGGTAGCACGTGTTCATTTTAAGTATCTCAAATTACATTATACATATTAGAGTAGATCTGAATTTCTTTGTGTTTTGATTTTTGGGTCAAAATTTCCATGTTCGATGAGGGAGATCATTTCATCAGATGATGAAGCAAAACACACAGCAATGCAAGAAGGTGCTGTGCAAACACCTAGCTCTG
This sequence comes from Anniella stebbinsi, assembly GCA_029215795.1. Taxonomy (NCBI): domain Eukaryota; kingdom Metazoa; phylum Chordata; class Lepidosauria; order Squamata; family Anniellidae; genus Anniella; species Anniella stebbinsi. The sequence continues at coordinate 39,694,039 of JARDYH010000006.1, forward strand.
GGGCACAACTCAGGGAAGCTCCCAGTCCGCGCTTGTCTGATGGGTTTGGAGAAGCTTCCCAATTAGAATGTGCCAGGCAGAGACTCTTTATATACTCTTCATAAGCAGGATTCAACCCAGGCATCTGGACTTTGGGGATGGGCTTTTACCAGTCACATAAACCAGGGAAGGGAGAACTTTTTTCAGCCCAATTACTGCATTCATTTGTGCATAACCCTCTCATGTCTTCTGTCCAAAGTCAAAAGTGGACGTGTGCAAAGCAACATTCTCTTTCACTTTCTCTGTTGCCCTTTTCATTCTCTCTAGCTCTCTCTCCCTGTCACTCTCACTCTCTCTACACCCCCATCTCTCTCTCTCTGCCCCCACCCCTTTTCTCTTTCCCTCACTCTTTTGGTCTCCTGCTATAGAGATACTACTGTTGGATTCATCTTTATTTTTTTTACATTTTCTACTTGTGTTGGTATTTAGTTGGCAAAGGTAAACCATAATGTTAATGATGTTATAAATGGCCTAAAAAGATTAAGTCGTTTGCCCAAGGTCAACAAAGAAAGCCCCGACAGGAGTCATAGATAGCCAACAGAGAACCTGAATTGTACAATAGAAAAAGGTACCTCTTCTGCCAATTACTCTTCAAAAGCAGCTGCCAAACTATGATGGCAGATCCCTATGCCACAGAAAATTTGGCCGGACAGTCCATAACCTCATTTTTCCTAATGACCCAGGAGAACTATAAAATTGTGCTGCTTTCAGTTTGAAGAAATGGGTTTGCTGTTTCCATCAACTTACACTGAGATAGAAACCTATTTTGAATTTCAGGAATATACTGGAGAAACTGACACTGGAGACAGACAGTAGCATTTAAGAGAGATGAAAGCGGTATAACAGAGGCATTTCCCCCAAGGTTTACATACTAATTTCTCCCACTGTCATCTCTGGTCAAACAGATTTATGGATTTCTGAATTACTGAAAAACCTCCAAGGTCTTTTTGGCCAGAGACAGTAGTGGGTTGAGTGTACAAACATTATCACATGGAGGGAAATAGCCTTTCCTCACCATCACTTCTCCGCCCCCGCTTCTGTCCCTCATTACTTCCTCATTCTTCCTGGCTGGGAAAAAGGAAGTAAACAAAGATCATGTGGCCCATTCAGGGGCTGTTCTTATCTTGCTGTTTTTCCTGCACACAGCAGGAGATCGCGGCACATTCCATTTTTTAAAATAATGGTTTTTGGGGGGTCTATTTTGCGATGAAAAATTGAGTGGAAGAAGCGGGAGGCGCACAGGAGGCGGACAATGTCATCTAAAGGACACATGCACATCTGTAAGTGGACAGTAGCGAGAGTGCAATAAGACAGTCATCTGATGATGCTGTACATATCACAGGCAATTGTAATACCATCTATTCTGTGTGTGTTTTGGGGGAGGGAGTCTATTTTGTACCCATGTTGACTCCTGATGCCAGCCCTGAAACAGCAGTAAAGACATACCATTTTCAACCAAAAATAACGTCACTGGGCAGAAAGGTGTGTTTATCAGTCTTACCACACCTGCCACTTTCTCCATTCAGTTCTACCTCCCTTCCCCTACCAACACAGAGGGCATATCAGATGCATGTTTGCAATGTTGCAGTTCAAAGAACCAGTGGAGGCAGTTCCAGAGGAAGCAGGAAAAGGGTTAATATTAGCAGTAATGAACAGAGCAGCGTAATAGAGGGGAAGTGTTATTTTTTACTAGATACACCAGCTCAGCTCAATATCTAGAAATGATTTATGACACTCACAGATTATCCACAGAACTGATACTATGTTTTCCTAAGGCATCACGTGTATGGGGTTTTCTTCATCTTCTTTTTGAGCTGCTTCTTCTGCTTAACAAGAAGGTGGTAATCTCATGCAGACGCCGTCATTGCAAAGCAGCGTGTAGAGCCCCCTCCCCCTGCATATCAGTGCTGAGCTACGCTAGACAGAGCAGGTGAGTCGCTGGCTTTGGGGGCCGAAATGACTGCCTGGTTGACTTTGGCCATGCACACACCACATGAAAGAAGCCAAATTTGTAGGGAAGGCCACAGGGTTTTGCAACTTGGTCTTCAGAGAAGGACAATGTGGACATATTAGTAATCTATTATAATGCTTTCATGTCCTATCACACAAGACATGGCATGCTATATAGTAAAAGGAAGAAATATTTGGGGATAGTTTTTTTTTAATGTCATCTGCAAAATGAAGCCACTTATTCAGCCTTTCTGAATCAGCCACATACACATAATACACACTTACTTGCATTCACCCTGTGTGTTTAAACAAACCAAAGAAAACTGGGGGGAAGGGAGGGCCTTACCAAATGAGCTCACAAACTGAGATGTTACTGCCATCTAGTGAGGCATCTTGTTGCCCAGACACTAATTCTACATCTGTGTCAGGAAATCAGAGTTGGGGGGGGGGGGGGATTATTCAGCTACAGAACAGTCCAGACAGAGAAGGGTTTTTCAGAGATATACTTCAGGCTTGCATTTTATTATTTACCAATCCGTGCTTTCTCCCCTTCCCAGAAGCCTTTGCCTTTAGAATTGCCAGCTTGCTGGATTTGGGTCAACTGGGATGTTTTTATTCCACTCAGAGATTTTTTAAAAGCTCTGACACAAGCCTCTGATATTTAGCTTCAACGCAGACAGAACAGGGTTGCTGTTTTCTCTGAAAAGTGTACCAGATCTGCTTCCTATATAACCCAAATATGAGAGAGAAATTAAAAACAGAAATGCTTTTGAGAATCCTTCCTGAAAAGTAGATGCACACAGTTGTTTCCTATCTTTCCTTTTCAACACATACTTATGGTGTAAGGGAAACTGCTTGCTGTATTTCACCACAGGCTCCAGATACTAAAACTTGGACTTGTTTTCTCAGTACATGAAGTAAATATCCACCTTAAGTGTCATCTGTCTGTCAGACTATAAGGCTGCTTAATCCACCCTCTTCCATTAACAGAGACCCACCATCTAGACATCTTAGCCATTTCTTTTCAGGAAAAAAAAAGAAACCCAGCTACTTTATAACACCATCTCTTAAACTTCTCCCCTTTCACTGACATATATCCCCTTTTATTTGGAGGGGACATATTTGCAATTACGTAAATTCTGCATTTCATGAAAACAAATTATAATGTGAATTTAGGATTAAAAAAAAACCTCATGTATTTGGGGCCAACATGCAGTATTATTATTATTATTATTATTATTATTATTATTATTATTATACAATGAGAGAAAAGATAGTTAAATTCTGAAGTATGCAGGCCTGAATGTTACAACCCTTTATACGTTCAGTAAGACTTCTTTATATATAGAATTGGGCCCCACTTGATGAGACAGAATCTGTGCCCATATGTTTTCTTTAATGGGGCAAAATATAGCTTTGGATGGAGGGGGGGTTAATTTTCATCAAGAAAATAGCATAAGGGGAAAGGGTTAAATTCTCCCCCTCCCCCATGCTGCACTCCTAATCCAAATCAGACCCTTCTTTCAGTTTCTATTGGCCAAAATTGAAAGACAGGAGATCCAGTCATGGATGTCTATAATTTTTCATCTAGTTTGGCATGAAGCACAAACATGAAGAGGGAACTGACTTAAGCTAACCACCTAAAATATTTTGCAGATACCGTACTCCATACATGCAATCTTATCAGAGATGTTTTATCTGGAATATCTCACTCAACATGTAGTAGTAACCTTGAACCACCAATTGGGGGGGGATCTACTACCTTCTCATATACGGGAGTGAAAATGTCCACCTCACAAGAAAAACAACCAATGATGAGGATAATTGTTTGAGTCTGTTGAGTTGTGGTTAAGATACCTAATAAGATAACTCTGAAAACTGTCCATCAAACTGAATTTCTATAAAAAATTATGCAGTAGAAGAGAAGACATGCTGGATCAGGCCAAAGAATATTGAGTCCATCATTCGGTTTCCACAGTGGTCAACCAGATGTCACAATGGGAAGACCGCAAGAAGAACATGAGTGAGGTAGCACTCTCCCACTCATGTTCTGCAGCAACTGGTATTTAGAGACATACTATCTCTGATATTGGACATAACATACAGCCATCATTACTACTAACCATTGATAGACTTATCTTCTGTTAATTTGACTAATCTCCTTCTAAAGTTATCCAAGTTGATGGCCATCACTACATCCTGTGATAGCGAATTACATAGTTTTAGCTACATGCTATGTGAAGAAGTACTTGACACTGGCCTAGAAATAATTAAAATGAATTTAAATATAAATTTTATCCATCCGGAATCTCCCACCAATCAGCTTCATTGTATAGCCCCAGGTTTCAGTATAGTGATCATCAGCCTTCCCCAACCTGATACATTCCAGATGTTTTGGATTGCAACTTTCAGCATTCCTCACCATGGGCTATGCTGGCTGGGGCTGATTGTAGTTAAAGTTCAAAACATCAAGGGGGCACCAGGTTAGGGAAGGTTATCCCAAAAGAACCAAAATTAAATGGACAATTATAAGTAGATTTTCTATATTTTTCGCATTAGATAGAGGCAATATGCTTAGTGAGGTTCTTCAGCTACCCAAACCTATACTTCTAAGCATACAAACCTGAAAGTGAATCCTATTTAAATGGATAGGGTGATTTCTGAGTAAACATTTGTATTGGGGTGAAACCCACTTTTCAGTTGAATAGATGGAAATGAAGCATTGTTATGCTGATTATCAGCTCTCTCATTCCCTTGAATTTCAAGGTGATGTCTAGCTCAGAGAAGCTCTGTCTCACAATGATCGCTATGGGGTTCCCATTCTGAGACATAACTCATGCTAGCAGTTAGTCTTCAACGTTAGGATTCTCTTCCTCTAGAAATGTCCAAAATGTCGAGCAAACACTTAATGACTAGGGATGTTTAAAATAATTTCCCTCTTTAACTTCGTTTAAAATAATAGTGTGGTAAACCGTCATAAGGAATAGGGAAATCAGCAACTGAAATAATTAGATTTGGTTAACCACTGAGCTTCAAAACTGTGAGGCCTGAAATAGCCATGCAACAATTACCTAGGTCTGGGATGCCTTTGTGCCACCAGCTTTGTGATTTGAGGAATGCAACCTTAATCTGTAAAAGTTGATAAGAACTGAGGCACTGAATAGCAGGTGTGAGGTGTGTTCATTTATATTCTAGGAAACATTTGCCTCTAGCTTAGCTATTGCTGTTACCCCTGTGGGGATCCTTCTCAAGATCAATATTTTTAGATTTCTCTTGCTTCCCAAGAATAAATACAAAAATCTATGTCACACAAAGCACAATGACATTGCAAATAATAAACAAAAGGGGAAGACATGAAAGCCATCTACTATTAAAAGCTTGTGTATCTTACTTATTTTCATTTCTCCTTTACATCTATCCCTGAAGGCCTTTTTGTTTTGGATTTTTTGTTTGTTTTGTTTTGTTTTTTGGTCAGGCCAGGGCTATTTTATTACCTTGGGTGCTCTGAATATTAGATTTATCAGCCCTCAACTGTTTTCTTGTAGAGTGCGAAATTCACATTTCCTTTTTTCCTCGGAATGCAAGGGGGAAAATATCTCCATGGCTCACTCACTCACTCATTACTTCTTACTTAAGAAAACTATTTCTGGCCCAGAGTGATTGAGGAGTGCTGACTTTCCTCACACGTCTGCTAGTTTGACACTTTTTGACATTTCTAAACAACTCATCCCCCTCCCTGAGAACTCCCTCCTGCTTTTTAAACCTTTTTATATCCTGGAGAATATGAGAAAGAGGGGGAGAGGGGGAGGGGGAGGAGGAGAGAGAGAGAGAGAAAAAAAAACTAGGCTTGGCCTCTTTACCAAGCTGGAAATGTCAGAGGCATGGAAATGATAAATATACCTGCTATAAAGGAGGATGAAATGAGAGAGAGAGAGAGAGAGGAACACAAATATGCCTTCAACAAAAACAGAGGCAACGAAAAGAAAGTCAAGAACTGTAGCATGTTAAGGTTATCTATCGTATAGACAGATTCAACAAGTCAGCTGGGAGCATTATGTAATGTCTGCTGAAGGAAGGCGGAGCTTTACAGCAGCTGGTGTGGAGGTGGTTTCCCATGCAAGACAAAGCGCTGGGCTTGAGGAGATAGCAATGGTTGCTTTCAGCAGCAGAGCTCAATGGATTGTCAAAGGGCTGAATTAATTATACTTCTAAGGCCTGTATGCATTTCACCTGCCTGTTTTTTACTTAAAATAACACAGCTATGTGGAGAGGGAAGAGAAATGGAAATGTAGTGTGCTGGGAGAGGTATTCAACTTTTGTCCCTCATGCCACAGCCCCAGTGAATATCCCATCCCCACCTCACCTCACCCCACCTCACTCACCCATCCCCACCTCTTATTGTCCACAGGAAAATGACGGCCATTGGCACCACATTCACAAGCCAGCGTAATTTTTTTGCCTTGGATCCGTAGTCTCATCATCTGCTGAGCAGCAGTGATCCTAATGATGTTGCTACAGATTGATTTGGGGAAGTAGGAAGCTCCTTAATAGTAAGTCAGATGATCGGTCCATCTAGCCCAGGATTGTCAACACTGATTGGCAGCGGCTCGCAATGGTTTCAGACAAGATTATTTTTCCTAGTTTACCTGGAGGCACCAGGGGTTGAACTGGGGACTTTCTGCATGCAAAGCACGAGTTACAGCTGCTCTCTTCTATGTCCAGGTGTGTGCTTCATCCTCCCTAATCGATGTTTGAAATGTTATTGAGCAACAGAATTTTGTGTGTGTTCAAAGAGACGATCTTCTTTATTATTACTGCTTCACCTTTGCCACAACTGAGCTGGTGACTCTGAAAATTAAGTGAAGTGCCTATCCCAGCCTTTATGATTCAAAACTCTTGATTGACCAGATTTATTATTATTATTAGGATAGCTCATCATATTGAGTGCTCAATGAAATCTTGGCAGGGTGGGGTTGTGGGAATCACATCAGTTTCTAGGACCCACCTATAATAGTTCTTAATATTTGTGCTTGGTTTGTCCTTCACTGCTACTTGGCACTCATGTCCTGCTCTTTATCTATCTCAAGTGTATACATGCTAACCCCTTTGGGGAGTGTGAGCTGCTGTCCCACTGTCCATTCTGTTAAAGATGTGCACAAAGATGTGCATTTAGTCTGAGGGGTAAACAAAAAAGAAGGGAGGGAGGGAGGTTGACCCAAGATCAAGCAAAGTCTGAAATAGCCTCCCCTCCCCATAGAAAAGAACAAAGCATCATGGGCTGAAATCAACAGAATGAAATTTAATAGGGAGAAATGCCAAGTTCTACACCTAGGAAAAAGAAACCAAATGCACAGTTACAAGATGGGGGATACTTGGCTCAGCAATACGACAAGCAAGAAGGATCTTGGAATTGTTGTAGATCACAAGCTGAATATGAGCCAACAGTGCGATGTGTCTGCAAAATAAAAAGCAACTGCTATTTTAGGCTGCATTAATAGAAGCATAGCTTCCAAATTGTGTGAGGTACTGGTTTCCCTCTATTCGGCACTGGTTAGGCCTCATCTTGAGTATTGTGTCCAGTTCTGGGCACCACACTTCAAGAAGAATGCAGACAAGCTGAAGGGTGTTCAGAGGAGGGCAATGAGGATGATCAGGGATCTGGAAACAAAGTCCTATGAGGAGAGATTGAAAGAACAGGGCATGTTTAGCCTGCAGAAGAGAAGATCGAGGGAACACTTGATAGCACTCTTCAAATCCTTGAAAGGTTGTCACACAGAGGATGGCCAGGATCTCTTCTCGGTCATCCCAGAGTGCAGGATGCGGAATAATGAGCTCAAGTTACAAGGAGACAGATTCCAGCTAGACATCAGAAAAAACTTCCTGACTGTTAGAGTAGTACGACAATGGAACCAATTACATAGGGAGGTCATGGGCTCTTCCACACTAGAGGCATTCAAAAGGCAGATGGACAACCATCTGTCAGGTATGCTTCAAGATGGATTCCTGCATTGAGTAGGGGGTTGGACTCGATGGCCTTATGGCCCCCTTCCAACTCTACTGTTCTATGATTCTATGAAGGTTTTAGACCACTTAGGCCTGTAATTTTGCATAAATTACTCCATTTTGCTGCCATTTGAGCAAAACAGGGATTGGTGTAAAAGGCCTTGCCGCCATTTTACACAAAATGGTGGCTGCCGGAGCAGTGGGTGCCCACAGACTGTCGGGTGGTCAGCGGGTGGCCACTGAGTGGTGGGAGGCAGGCAAAGGTGAGTTAACCCATCCGTAGTTGTCAATAGATCCTTATAGCCATGCATTCTGGTGGTGGTGGAGAGTAATCTTCATTTGGCGAATGATTTGGGGGGGGGGGGGTTGAAGCTCAGTTTCCCCTTTCAGAAGCCTTCCCCCATTACCACCCACATTTTCCAGAGCTCTTTGTGCACGGTTGCATACTCAGACTGCATTACCTCCTCAGCCTCTTGTCACTGGACTTGGCCCACTCATGGCGCAGCTCCAGCTTCTCCTCCAGCTGTAACTCATCCATAGTGGCCACTTTCTTAGGGGCCTTCCTCTCTAAGCCACACTGGGCTCAGGACTTTGGGGTAGGCCCAGGATGGGCTTTCACAGGACTGCGAAGGATGCGCTCTTGCTGCTGCACCTGCGCAAGCAAGTGCAGCACACGGATGGGGCTCCTCTTTAGTGGGCGCACCTCTCTCTGTCCCAAGGCCAGGAGGAGGGAAACTCTGTCCCAAGGCCAGGAGGAGGGAAACTACATTGCCCAAGGCCAGGAGGAGAGAAACTGGGCGGCCTTATCAGGGCTGCCATGTTGGCTAAGGGTGCCAGCAGCCACAGTGATGGGAGTACAAAGAGTAGCGTGAGATTTCCATTGTGAGAGGAATAGGACACTGTTTGCCACAGAGCCAAGAAACATAGAGCCTATCTACACTACTGCTTTAAAACAGTTTATAACAGTTTTAAAACAGTTAATAATGGTTATTAACTGTTTTTAAACTGTTATAAACCGTTTTAAAGCTGTAGTGTAGATAAGCTTATAGTGTTTTGCTATTAAATCTCAAGTTCTGAACATTTTCACAGTTTCAAAATTTTCTACATGTCTACACTGCTCAAGTTTCAGTTTTTTAAAAATGAGCAAAATTGGTCTGGTAGATCTTTATTAATTAACCTCACTCTACCATATTCTTATATAGATGATGACTAAATGTTCATGGGGTAAAACCCAGGACCTATTTAAATTAGACCCATCAAACTGAATGGGAGTTATCTTAGTCATCACTAACTAAAGTCCCATTTATTTCAATTAGTCTACTCTAAGTAGGACCTGTGTTGGATTTTACCCATCTCTCTACCATTAACTTCATGGTAGTATAGAATATCCAATCGCACTTTTCCACATCTTATTAGCTTAACAACCAGATGGCTGATGCCAAGAAATGCAAATGTTATTCTGGTAATTCAGCTGGATAACATCCTAAGTCAGCTTTTGAAAACTGTTTCAAGCATCATGTTTGGAGCCAGATAGGACAATCCCTTGCAAAGCAAAGCAACCCCCTGCCCTGCATGGTTCCATAAATGAGCAGAGTTGTCTCCTAGGAGAAAACTAATAGAGAAACAGAATAATGAATAAGAAAGAAATGCCAAGCATCATGTCTTCTTTTTAAATAAAGCCCTGACCTTCCATTATGCTTTTCTATTGGGGGGAAAAATCACAATTTTATTACAAGGTTTGGGAGCTCATATTGCAAGCTAGTTTAAAGCTTGTAATAAAAGCTTTGCAGAACCAGATTCCTCGTAAGGGCTGTTGCAATAAATCTTCTTGAATGCTATCCAAAGGAAAACTTGTGGCTTTGAGCAAATCCTTGCTTTCAAGTCTTTCGAAAGCCTTCCATCTCTTACCAGCCTCAAGCAGGAAGAGAGGTTGTCAGTTCAACTCTTATTCCAAAATCCTTTACTGCCATCTCCCCGATCCGAGCAGACACAATGCTGTCCCAGGTGTGTGTGATGGAGTGTACTAGCAATTTCTGTTTATTTTACTGAAAAATAGAAAAATATTAATGCCACATGCCATCACCATATTTTTAAATTGCCGTTGCTGCTGCTATATATGCAGAACAGGTTCCAGCATGACAGCACATCCATTCGTGTTCTGCACCAGAACTGACATCAAGGTGCACCAGCTAGGCCTGGTTGCTGCACGTTTCAGGGATCCCCTGCTTCCCAGTGTTTCTCTCCCCAGTCTAGGCTGACCAGATAAAATCCAGGTCAGGACTCATGTAACTTTAACAGTTGTAGAGAAAAGGGAATTTCAGCCAGTGTCATTTGTATGCAGTTAGTTCCTGGTGAAATTTCCTCTTCATCACAGTTAAAGGTGCAGGCACTATACTAGAGTGACCATATACAAAAGAAGACAGGGCCCCTGCAACTTTAACAGTTGTGATGAAGAGGGAATTTCACCAGGAACTAATTGCATACAAACATCACTGGCTGAAATTCCCTTTTCTCTACAACTGGTAAAGTTACATGAGCCCTGACCTGGATTTTATCTGGTCACCCTACCCCAGTCCCTCTCCTACCCCCTCCTCATTGACATCAACTGACCTTACTCCAGACTCTGTATTTTCCTGTGATAAGAACTGAGAGGGTGCAGGGTGGGGTAAGCAAGTGTGGCACCTTTCTCCTGCTGTGGGAGATGTGGTCCGCCCCACCCCACCCCCGCCCCACCCCTCTTTAGACAGCTTTCACTGCCCATTGGGAAACGGTTTTGCTGGCAATCAGTGCAAGCGCTCCGCTGCTCTGCTGTTTTATGGTTGGTTGGTTTTTTAACATCTAAAACGCTTTTAGATGAGGCTGGATTTTTAAAAAACACACACACACAACACAACACAACACAACACAACAAGTTGCACATGGCTTTGAGCACCCCTGGTGAGTGGAAAACATAAGATAAATTCTATGAATAAATTGTCAGCAGCTTATTCTTCATCAAAATACTGTAGCTTAGTATGGTTCTTGGCAGTCGTCTGATCTACCCCTCCAGTCGAGGTAGATCAGATTGTGATTTGTGGTTTTTCCCCTGCTTGGCCTGCCTCTGCAGTGACCCCTCTCACTCCACCCACAGCTGGCTCATGCAAGGAGTTGCACAGTGTACCTACACCGGCATAGAGTCACAGCATAACAGCTTTCAGATGGTGCACCCTATCACTCACAAAATTGTACTTGTACAAGGGTGGGTTGCACAGAATCATATTCACCAGATACTACTGAGCCAGAGGACCACTGAACCGCAGGATACCACAGGATGGCCCTTGAGCACCTTTGACGGCACTCTGGATTGTGGTCCCACATATTCTGCAGTTCTGAGAATACTCCTGTGAAAGTTTCCATGAGATCTAAATGTCCATACAGCTGCTGGTTTGGCCAAGAATTGCAGGTACAGTACCTATTCGTAGGTTTGCCTGCCCATCTATCTAGGGACTCGTGCTTTTTCAGAGGATATGTGCCTAAGACTATATTAGAGTGATCTGTGAAGAGCCTTTCCCAACCTTGGGTCCCCAGATGGTATTGTACTACAACTCTTTTCATCCCTGGCCATTGGCCATCCTGGCTGGAGACTATGGGAGTTATAGTCCAAAATCACTCACCCTGGAATGACCTGCCGGAGGAGACTCGTCAACTTAACAGTCTTTTAGAATTTAAGAAAGCTATAAAGACTGTTCTCTTCCGGCAGGCATATCCAGTGTAATTTTTAGAATGTTTTTAGGATGTTTTAGGATGTTTTAATGATGTTTTAGGATGTTTTAATGCAGTTTTAATAATATTTGTCATGTTTTAATTAGTTTTATGTATTTTATCATGCTGTTGTTCCCCGCCTCGATCTAGATGGAGAGGCGGGTAAGAAATAAATCGTTATTATTATTATTATTATTATCTGGGGACCCAAGGTTGGGTAAGGTCAGATTAGTACCTGGATGGTGAGATGCACTGTGGCAATACAAATAAATAGAATGGCCTCCTGCCTTCATGGCACAGCATTGCCTCCGCTTTGCCGCTAAACCCTGCAGCTTCAGTGCTGTGGGGTGGTGGTGGGTAATCTTGATTGCAGGAGGCAGTGCGGGCTTTCCAGCAGCCATCTGGCTCACTCGGCCCACCCCTTGCTTTCTGCCTGGCTTCCAGCAATACATCAGGGGTTGCCATCCACCCTGGAACACCCCTGGCTCCATACCGGAGTGAGGTCACACAGCAGAAGGGCCATAGTGACCTCGCTTTAAAGAAAAAAGTCAGGGTAAGTCCCCAAAGTTTTTAGTTCTCAACGTCATGTAAAAGCCCTGTGGTCGCTGCGAATTGGTGACTATGTCATATAACAGGCGCAGCACCACCATGCAAGGCACCACCGTGCAAGGCAAATAAGCCATAGAGACAACTTTGGAAGGTTCAGCGGGCAATTTCTGTTCCCCAGAACCAACTGATGGCTGTACACGCACTTGTTTATTTTTGAGAATATTTTGACCCCAATGTGTTATTGTAAAAGGGAATGAAAGAAAGAAAACATGGCCTTGTCTACTAACAATGAGGTGGTACCTTTCATTGCTTGAACTAAGTTCTACCTCATGCGTCCATTAATATCTCAAAAAGCACCTATGTAGATGCTTTGTTAATAAGTATAAATTTATTCAAATGCAGCTAAAAGGGAGGTTATTTGTCAACCCCAATTCTTTAATTAGATGACAGCCCTGTAGGTAATATTTGAATATGAATATGCTCATTGTAGGTTTCAGGGAAATGCGTATTTCAAAATAATTCTAGAAGTCCTTTTATTGTATGGGTAATATCACTAAATTCTATGAATGTGGCTTGCTAATTTATCATGATACTAAGGTGGCCATGAATCCATTGCTGATTGAATTTAAAATGCCACAGTGCCTATTTTCCTCTGATAGGTATGGAGATTACTTGAGCCTGCATGTTAGAATAAATGCAACCGAATGTGAGTAGCTGTCAGTTTAAGAATCAGACCTAGAGCCTATCTGCACATGCAGGATAAAACACTTTGAAAGCATTTTGAAAACTGTATATGGAGTGTGTCCTGGGCCCCAACAGTTCTCAAAACTGCTATAAACCGTTTTAAACCGTTTTAAAGCAGTAGTGTAGATAGGCTGCTAAAGAGCTGAAGTAAAACTGAGCAAAGAGAAAGATGATAACGCTGGGAGTGCAAGCTGTGAGTCTGGCTGGACTGGATAACAGCTGTGGATGAGCTTTAAGGCAAATACAATTGCTCTTTTTGTAAATCCCCTCAGATGCTGAAAGGCAATAGCAGCACCACCCCCAGGTGAATGTGGGGGATACAACCGATTTTTAAACTTGAGACTTCCTTCTAAATCTGAAATGTAAAGTAAATTACAGAAGTTTTGACAGCAGCCAGCCACAAAATTAAACATCACACATAGCTCTACCAGCCATGACACACACCTGAAAGAGATGATGCTGTAGGCACTAACATGTACACAAAACTTACAGTGCTCTGTGAACTCACTCCTGAGGAGGCTACACGCTGGCTACATTCCCATTACAAAAGGAAACTGGTGTAGGAGCCTTCCAGGATAAGTTTCTTACTCCCCTGCCCTGATCCAGAGATCTTTGCCAACCACAGCATACTTTGAAAATGGTGCTCCATGTGCGCATGGCTTTTGTCACCGTTTTTGCACTCTAGTCTCTTTGGGTGACACCAATTATCTAGCTTTGCCCTGATATGGGATTGAGCCAAAAGGACTCCCTGATTTTAGGGAATGTTTTTAGCACTGTTAAACATAATCTTTTTGGCAAATCTCATTCATTCATTTTTATTGATCCTTTATTCATCTTTATTATTAGGGTGACCAGATAAAATCCAGGTCAGGACTCATGTAACTTTAACAGTTGTAGAGAAAAGGGAATTTCAGCCAGTGTCATTTGTATGCAATTAATTCCTGGTGAAATTCCCTCTTCATCACAACAGTTAAAGGTGCAGGCACTATACTAGAGTGACCATATACAAAAGAAGGCAGGCCCCCTACAACTTTAACTGTTGTGATGAAGAGGGAATTTCACCAGGAACTAATTGCATACAGATGACACGAGCTGAAATTCCCTTTTCTCTACAACTGTTAAAGTTACATGAGCCCTGACCTGGATTTTATCTGGTCACCCTATTTATTGTCATCTCTTGTACTACCACACAATCGGCTTTGTTTGTACTAAGTGATGTCATCACATAGCCAAAAGCTTAGTGCAGTGAAATCACTTTCTTTGTACATTTCCTGACCTCCTGAGGACACACCCCTGATTGATCATTGAAGCGTTGCCCTCAGTCTCAACAGGGCTTCATTTGCTTTCAATGGACATCAACACAAAACCCAATCTGATTGGCTATGTAGCACCATGACATCATTGTATTTCCTATGTGATATGCATTTAGCAGGACTAATCCATATCAAACTTAATCCCCCCCAACCTGCTTTGCCTCTGTTTTTTTTTAACTATGAGGCAAATGCACGTCAAACTTATGACCCCTTTCACCTGGATAGCTGCTCTTTCGCTCCTTTGCTCCTTTGCTCTTCCACTCCCCTCCCCTCCACACCTCCCCTTCTCTTCCTCCCTCCAGTCAGGTCCTGTCAGATGAGTGCTTCAACCAGAATGCTTTTCTCCCGGGCAAAAATGGAACAGCCCTTTAGTCTGGCTCTTTGGGGGAATTGAGGGAGTACAATCCTGTCTCTGCAGAGATTCAGGCATTGTATATTAAAAAAACACACTTTGGAACCTGGGATGCAAGATTTGCATTTTATATTGAGGCTTGGAGCCGGCTGCTGGGAGAGATCGCTTTTCCCTGCCAGGACCTGATGCAATCCATTCAAGTACATTTACTGCAGATTTAATACATTTAGGGAAAATAATCCAGACTTTTAGCATTCTGGGTAGAGGCGGGGTATCAGCAGGACAGGCACGGTGGCATGTGAGTACTATGCTGCAAATCCACACACCAGGCATGTAAGAGTGCAGTAAATCTCTGATGTGATGGAGGCCTAAATTCAAAAAGAAGAATGAAATAGAAGTTGGGGGGGGGGGGGGGGATGGCATCAAACTAGTGATAGATAAGGGAAATAGCAACATTGTATAGGACTGAAAAAAGACAAAACTGCTCACCCAAGTGTTTTTCAAGCAATAATACTTTCCTGAAATGATTATTTTCTGCCCCAGAACTGGAATGGACAAATATTCAGCAT
This sequence comes from Anniella stebbinsi, assembly GCA_029215795.1. Classification (NCBI taxonomy): domain Eukaryota; kingdom Metazoa; phylum Chordata; class Lepidosauria; order Squamata; family Anniellidae; genus Anniella; species Anniella stebbinsi. The sequence continues at coordinate 39,709,299 of JARDYH010000006.1, forward strand.
AGCCCTGATCTCATCCTTTACACTCTATCATCTTTTGTGTCCCATCCAGTGAAGTACACACACACACACACGCACACAATTGCTTATGAAGATACCTGCTAACACAACATGGGTGGAATTCTATGTTATGCACAACACAGCAACTAGTGATATGGAGCAGTCATGAAAAAGTGAACGATATGGTAACACTGCATTGTGGAGTATATGATATTTCACTTTACATTAGGGAAGGGAGAACTTGCCATGGGGTAGGGGGTTGGTAGCATTCCTGTGTCATGCATAAAGAATAGGCTGGGGTGCACCTTATTTTTTAAGTTACATTCCCGTTCCAAGTCCAACATATTTTGCCATAGAAATGGGACGACAGAGAGGACGCAATCAAATTATTTTACAAAAGCTGAAACATTTAGGTAGTTAACTCCTCTTTACAGATAACCATCTTGAAAGACAGCCAAAATAGCACAGATCCATTATTTAAATTCCTGGATGTTATAATGCTGCAAATACAATAATATAATCCAAACCAATTAGTCATTTCAGAAAGAGCTAGATATTAATGCATCCCTTATCTTAGAATGTGTCATTTCCATTATTCAGTTTAATGAAACACAAATTCATCAGGGCAGTAACATTCATGGGGGGGGGGGGGAATACATATTTACAAGGGAAAATGGAAATTGCTAATGTGATGATTAAGTTATTTGAGCAATAATTATGTAGCTAAAGGGACCTGATTTCCATAATGTGCTTCCAATGCACCAGTGGTCCCCACACAGGTCTTTCTTTCCATTAAGGTAGTAGCTCCATATTTAACAAGAAAAAATGAGATGTGTGCGGTGTTAATCCATATGGTATATTTTCTTTGTTTCTTTCAGCATTTCTGACATTGTCCCTTATCCTCCCCAATAATTTTTTATGGGAAGATAAATGGTACAATTTCATTTATCCAAGGATTTGAATTGTGAATGTACATTTCTTCCAAGCAATTCAAGAAAGAAACAGAGGTAGTGTTTGCCCATCCATGTGTGAAATAGAGATCGGCCTCCCCCATCTATGATGAACACAACAGGAGGAACAAAGGTGCCCAGGAGGAGAAGAAACTCACAGTGCCAGCAAGAACCAGAGAGTTAGAGAAAACACTAAGCACAGAAGACTATGGCCCAAATGAGAAAATTAAAATGATACTTTCTGTTCTTCATTTCTCCTGTTCCAGCAAGAAAGAAAATAGAAGGGCATTGTGAAGGTGCAAGAAAGCCCTATTCCTGCCCTGTTGGCACGACTAGGGTGGGAGGAGGCATTTGCAGGCAAGGAGGAGGAAGAAAGAATGCTCCACGTGCCTTGGGCACATGGACAGCATCTGGTGGGGGTGGGGCAAGCCTAGAAAGGCACGCTCCCCACGCTCCTTGGCCTCTTTTGCTTTTCGGCTCCCACCATCCCACCCTATAACTAGTATGGGATTAGCCAGTCGCTCCCTTTGTAGGGGGGGGCTGAGTAGGAATTTTACCTGCCACAGATTGGCTCTGGTGAACAGGTTGTTACCTACTCCATACTGGTATTTAATTTAGTCGAGGGTGAGTAAATGGGTTGTTTGGAATGGGCCGGGTTGTGCGGGAATCTTAGGACATCAAAAGAGGTGACCACTCGTTGGCATCTTATGGTGATTGGCAAGTTCTGAGGCCAGATACCTGCGGGCTGTGCGGCTCACGACTCAGGATATATGTCTTGCCGTTGGGGACCTCTCTGTCTCACCTACTCAGAGTTGTTCAACACCGGGGTGACATGGGGTGGTTCCCCCCAAGCACGCAAGTGTAGCTCAAGAAAGGAGCCAGGTTTTACCTGACTCCTGGCTTGGCCGAGTGGCTCGCCCATAATGGCAGGCTAGTTGCCTGGACAAAGCTTTAATTAGATTCCCGCACTCTCACATGCAGATCCAGAAGGGGTGAATTTCCCATTTAAATAAAGAGGCCCTAGTTATCCCAAGCTCTGATGTCTTTGTCATTATTTCTGCGCTTCCTTCTCTGTCCGCAATAAAAAGTCAGGGACATCTCAAACAGGTATTTAAAACAAGACTTATTCTTGAAGGCCCAAACTAAATAGATTCCCTACATTTTTTTAATGTCAATCTGATGTAAGTTTTGGGGGAGAATGATTTTTATATTTTTCACTTTCAAGGAACTTTTTTTTTTTGGCCAGGTCTTGTATTTAAGGGAAACATTTTTCTAAAAGACAATCTATCAAGGGACAGCTTTCGTGAAAGCCTCACCACAAAACACAGTGAGATCTTGGAGGTTTTCTTTAAGGTTTTCAGACCTTCAAGCACAAATTGCCTGTCAGTCTTTCAAATATTCATAACCCACATTTGTACTTGACAACAGGCAGCTTACAATAAAAGAAAATGAACTTGCAACAAACAAAGAGTTTGTTAAATGAGAAGGCGGTGGGGGCAGGGAAAGGTTCTGTATTCCAGCTGCTCCCATGCCCTTTTCCCTGGCCACCAACAGTTGGTTGATTTCTCAGCTTTTGCACAGTCCCCCACCCCCATTTTAAAAGGTTGAAATGCCTCTCCTAAGACACAGGGCCGATCTACATACGAGGTTTTTGATGTTTTATAAGGGTTATGAAAACTCTTTGGGCCACATGACGCACTCCCTATAACGTTGTATATCTGAGTTTTTTTAAAACTCCCTTCAGTTATATACAACGGTTTCACTTTTAATAAATTGTTTTAAGTAAAATAATGTGTCCTTCCTTACCGTTTGTGATTCCTGGGGGCAGTGCTTCGTTGACCGGCGCCCAAATGCTTAGCAGTTGATTGGTGGGGAAGAAAGAGGAAGTCGGTGAGTGAACTACAACACCCACAATGCCTAGCCCTATACTCGCTAGGGTATGACAGAGGAACAAAGGTGGAAGTGGTGACTGAACTACAACCCCCACAATGCCTTGCCCTAAACTCATTGAAAAAACGAAAGAGAAAGAGACAGGGCAGAACAGTGTGTGACTGCACACACCGCTTTAAAGACTGAAGACTGTTCTCCTGTAACGTGAGTACTCAGTAATGTGGCCTAAGACATTTTAGAACGCACCTATTTGGAATGTTTTAAAATACTTTTTAAAACGTTCCAAAGGACTGTGTAGATTGGCCCTCAGTTACTGGCAGCAAAAGCTTTCAGCTACAATATGCTGGTATCTGTAGTGTTTTGATTCCACCTCTTTTGACTTAGATCACACCCACTGCCAGAATGCAGTCGCCCAAGAGATTCTCCAAAATTTAATTTGGCCCTCAGGCTGAATGAGGTTCAACATCCCTGATGTAATCGTTCGACAGTGGCCACATGGAAACATAGGGGTCCCTGTGTGCTTCCACTCACAGAGTCACATGCTCAGACTCACACACACACACACACACATGATTTTATCCATGGGACAAGAGCACCTCCTCTTGGATAGCTAGATCTTCTCTGGCTCCTGGGCTCTTCCCAGCTGTAATGGTGACTGAAGCAGTGGCAGAGTAAGAGGGGAAATGATGATATTAACTGTACTCTCTTCCAAACTTAGATTTTAACAGCAACTCAGCTCTCTTGTTCTTTCTTTTTATTTCACAAACTGTCCCCGATCTTCCAAGATGCATAGAAACCTTTTCAAAATTGTGTATATCTTTTTCGATACCATCGACCATAGTATCCTTCTGGAACACCTGGGGGGATTGGGAATCGGGGGTACTGTGCTTCAGTGGTTCCAGTTCTACCTCTCAGGCCAGTTCCAGATGGTGATGCTTGGGGATAGTTGCTCCTCAAAGAAGGAGCTGTTGTATGGCGTACCACAAGGTGCCATCCTATCCCCAATGCTGTTTAACATCTACATAAAACCGCTGGGAGAGATCATCTGGAGGCATAGGGCAGGGTGCTATCAGTACACTGATGACACCCAAATATATTTTTCTATGCCTTTGACAACAGCATCAGCTAAGGGTAGTGTGTCTCCTCTGAATGAATGCTTGGAGGCGGTAATGGGCTGGATGAGGAAAAACAAACTGAAGCTGAATCCAGATAAGATGGAGGTGCTTACTGTCAAAGGCCCCAACCTGGGTTTGGAGGTTTGTCAACCAGTTCTGGATAGGGTTACACTCCCCCTGAAAGGCTGTGTTTGTAGCTCAGATAGATGTGACGGCCAGGAGTGCCTACTATCAGCTTCGGCTGATACGCCAGCTGCTCCCCTTCCTAGAGTTGAAAGACCTAAAGACGGTAGTGAATGCGCTGGTAACTTCAAGGTTCAACGTCTGCAATGCGCTGTACATAGGGCTACCTCTGTGCCTAGTCTGGAAACTTCAACTAGTTCAAAATATGGCAGCCAGGTTGGTCACCGGTACCCCTAGGGGTGACCATATCGCACCAGCTTTAAAATCACTTCACTGGCTGCCAATTACTTTCCGGGCAAAGTACAAAGTGTTGGTCATCACCTTTAAAGCCCTGCATGGTTTGGGTCCAGGGTACCTGCGGGATTGACTTCTCCCATATAATCCGCCCCGCACACTCAGGTCCTCTGGGAATAATTTGCTACAGTCAGCCAAAACTAGGCTGACAACCGTTACCCAGAGGACCTTCTGCTGCTCCCAGACTGTGGAATGCCTTGCCGGAGGAGATTCATCAACTTAATAGTCTCTTTGACTTTAAGAAAGCCATAAAGACCAATCTCTTCTGGCAGGCTTACCTAGTTGAATTTTAGAGTGTTATTGGTATTTTAATAATGTATTAGTTTTATGTGCTTTTAATCAGTTTTATGTATTTTATAGTTGATGTTGTTTCCGCCTCGATCCAGAGGGAGAGGCGGATAATAAATGAATAAAATATATTATTATTATTATTATTATTATTATTTCTAAAGAGTAAAGTTCTCATTCGTTTTCATTTCTGTTGTAATGTTTTTGACTAACTAACAAGAGACCAAGGCAAAGATGTCTTTGATTTCTATTATTATTATTATTATTATTATTATTATTATTATTATTATTGTTATGCGTAAATCTCAGCTTTTTCTCTCAGTTTGGCTCTTTTATATGATTTTTCTCCATCTGAGTTTGTAAGAATTTAGGTTGTCATGTAGACACTTTGTTTTATTGTTGTGGCTGTAGCAGCCCTTGTGACATAGACAAATAAAATGAATTCATAGTAATCACATTATTATTATTATTATTATTATTATTTCTATTATTATTATCAAAATCATCATCAAGTGTCAGCAATGCGTATTCTGTTTTACTCAATAGCACAAACCACGTTCAGACATTCACAAATTGTATCCATGATTTGGGATACATCCTGATTGCGCAGGAGATCTGATCATGGGAGGACTGTAACCATGTTCAGCTGAACGTGGTTACAATCTCTCTTCAGACCTTCCTCCTCAATGTGGGATGGTTGAGGTGGATGAGTGAGGTAGCCCATGCCCCCCACAACCCCTCCACAGATGCAACGTATAAATGCCTAAAGAGAGCTATGAGCTCCAAATGCCTCCACCCACTTTCCCTGCCCCCTTCAAATCACCCTCAAAATTAGACCTTTTCCATAAAGGCTTTGCCTTAACCCCTTAGTCATCATCCCAGCTGCAGAAAAGGACCTGACTTTGTTCCCACTGCAGTAAAACCAACAAGGTTTGGTTCGACGAGATTTTGGGGAGGGAGGCCAGCAGTGTTGAAAGGCAGCTATGATAGATTTTGCCTTTGGTTGGGAAAGGACAAAGGGGGATTCACAGAACAGCAGATATGCTATCAGACACTTGAGGGTGTTAGCATTTCATACATGTCAACTGTATCTTGGAAACTGTCCAGAGTTATATATCAAATTCTATATCATCTTTAAGATATAACAGCAGTAAACTTTACTACACTATGTTGAAGCCATACTCAACTCATGAATTTTTAAGATCCTGATTTAAATGCAGGGTGATAAATAAAAATGCCACTATAAATAAACCTTTGGAATGTTACGTTCTGCCTGAAATACAGGCTCTTTCCTCGGCAGGCTCTGTGCAGTGTGTATCTGTGAAGCCCTCTGCTTTCCTTCTTGAATGTGTGTGGGGTTTTTTCTAATAAAGCTGCTAAATCCCAAGAGGGGTAAAAACAAAAACTAGTTTTTCACCTTTAAAACCAACATAATTTAGATCAGGGTGAGGAACCTGTGCCCTGTTCTTGGACTTAAACACCTATCATCCCTGACCATTGGTCATGCTGGCCAGGGCTGATGAGAGTTAGTCCAACAAAGGGTCCGAAGTCCTCATTTATATTTTTATTGAGTCGGGCATGAATTGCCCCTTTTGCAAACTTTCAGGGTCATATTTTTAATTGGTGAAGAATATGCGATCTGTCACTTACTAGACGCATTGGCCAAACTATCTCTGCTTCTATTTTCAATCCTGATTCGGCCTTCATCTAGGAGCACATGAGAGTGCATTGCACTTGAATTCCTCCTTTTTGTGTGCTAAAAATTTGATACACAATATTTGGATTAAGCAGACTGTACCATGCTTTGTCCATATGGGTGTAACATTAATTCCTCCCCCCCTTTACTGGCTCTGCTCCCATGCCTTTAACAGTAGAATCACAGGATCATAGAACTGGATGGGCCATTTAGGCCATCGATTCCTGCTCAGTGCAGGAATCCAGTTTAAAGCACCCCTGGCAGATGGCTGTCCAATCACTGCTTGAATATCTCCAGCAACTGAGAGCCCACAACCTCCCTAGACAATCGGCTTCATTCTCCCGAGGGACTACTTTTAGGTACTTGAAAGGTGCTCTTATATCTCCTCTCAGGGCCAAACTAAATGTTCGACTAATCTTTAGTGTATGTGTGCATGGGCCTAATTCAGACTGGGACCATGATGATTCAGGAGGAATGATTTAAACTCCCCCCTATTTTCAGCCCCAAATTTCACACCTATCGGGGTGGGGTGAAAAAAGAAAAACCATCTATACAGAATCCATGGAGACAGTTTTCTTTTTTAACCTCTAATGAAGCAGGGTGGGAATTTGGGCTGAAAACAGAAAGGGGGAAGCTTAAATCACCCCTCCTAAATCACCACGGTCCCAATCCAAATCAGGCCTTTGCATGCTTACCCTAAACTAGGGATGACAGAGAAATCTGGAACAGATTCAAATGCATTCAGATTTCTGTGAATCTGATCTGCAAATTCTGAAGTAGAAAGGCTTTTACTGAGTCATGCATCTTCCACAGACCTGTGGACTGTTTTTTAAAAACTCTTTAGGGGTTAATTTGCACAAATGTGCATTGTGCAAGTTGAACGTAATTCTTGTACAACCCTAAAAGAAATCCGATACTGCCAGTGAGCAGATGTTGGGATGAAAGATGCCTGAAACACAGACAGAATGGATTTAACAAATCCATACATCTCTGCACTAAAGCAAGTAAGCCAATTCAAGCATAGCCCTGCTCTGCTTCATTAGCAGAACATTTAGTTTAGCCCTCGATCTTCTCTTCTCAAGGCAAAGGTACTCAGTTCCTTCCATCTTTCCTCATAGGTCTTCGTTTCTAGTTCCCTAGAACTAGAACTGCACCCATTCCAATTTATCTGAATCCTTCTTAAAGCGTGGGGTTCGAAACTGAACACAGTATTTGAGGTGAGATCAGACCAGCGCAGGGCAAAGTGAAGCTCTCCATGATTTTTAAAAAATGTCACTGGGGATGCCAATGACACTGTGAGCTCACACTGAGGTATAACTGACCCTGTACCCTCCAGATGTGTGAGATTAACAATTCCCACCATGCTCCAGCCAGCATGGCTGTGGCAGGGGGCATGCTGGGTGTTGTATTCCAACACATCTGGAAAGCACCAGGTGGGGAAGGCTGACCTAGCTCCTCAGCAGGCATGGCACCTGCACCCTGAAAAATTAAGCAATGCCTTCCATAATGACAACACTCCCCAGCTACTACTATTCAATGGTGGTAGCCAAGTCATGGATTCATTCCCCATTCACTGCATGCACCAACAATTGTTGGAAAGCCAAGCAAATTAACAATTATTCAGGTGAACTATGCTGTTGTGAAAAAGATTTTTTTCATTGGACATGATTCAGATTCATCACCATGAAACCTGATAGCCCTTTTTCATGATTTATAGATGTTACCAGTTTTGTCCTTAGGGATTCTTGAGATAGAAAAAAGAAATGAGATTATATATATATATATATATATATATATATATATAATTTCAAAAAAGCCAATGACTTAAGTACAAGGAAGGGGTAGCTTTAACGACAATTACAATTCAAGATTTCTAATTTGTTCTACCTATCATCCTTTACTATGTCTAATGTTTCTATAATGGCATCACCAGTGACTTAGATTCTGTACACATCAACTTTTATCCAGTCAGGCTCTGAGTCCGATCTGCAAAATTAACCTGTTTTCAAGGTAGGTTAATTATTTCTGTCCTTACGTGATTAATTACAGCACTATAAAGTAAATATCTCATCCAAAATCAATTCACTATGTGTAGATTATTTGTGTTCAAGTTAATTTTTCCCCAAAATGTGAGGTTTCTGTGTGTGTGTGTGTGTGTATATATATATATATATATATGGAAGTGAATCGATCAGCTGAAGTCTGTTTATATAATTAACAATGTAATACTGTCCTCCAGAAAGTGCTACATGACTGGGTAAAGCTCACATTGCAGCTGAGGTCTTCATAGTCTGATGCAATTTACACCATGGCTGCATTCGGACGACACATTAAGCAACTGAGGGGGAGAAACAATCGTCAGTTCTGTTGCTTATTGTGTTGTGCGGAGGATAACACGCCGCTCACAAACTACTGACGGTATGCTATTCTGCCCAAATAAGCAACTGAGAGAAACAACTAGCTTGCAAGTTGTTTAGCTCAAAGCCAGTTGTTTAAAATGTTGTGTGGAGGGGTAAGTGTAGGCTGACCATATGAAAAGGAGGACAGGGCTCATGTAACTTTAACGGTTGTAGAGAAAATGGAATTTCAGCCAGTGTCATTTGTATGCAATTAGTTCCTGGTGATATTCCCTCTTCATCACAACAGTTAAAGTTGCAGGAGTATACTAGAGTGACCATATACAAAAGAAGGCAGGGCCCCTGCAACTTTAACTGTTGTGATGAAGAGGGAATTTCACTAGGAACTAATTGCATACAAACATCACTGGCTGAAATTCCCTTTTCTCTACAACAGTTAAAGTTACAAGAGCCCTGTCCTCCTTTTCATATGGTCAGCCTAGGTAAGTGTGTTAATGTAGGCTGACCATCTGAAAAGGACGACAGGGCTCATGTAACTTTAAGAGTTGTAGAGGAAAGGGAATTTCAGCCAGTGTCATTTGTATGCAATTAGTTCCTGGTGAAATCCCCTCTTCATCACAACAGTTAAAGTTGCAGGCACTATACTAGAGTGACCATATACAAAAGAAGGCAGGACCCTTGCAACTTTAACAGTTGCGATGAAGAGGGAATTTCATCAGGAACTAATTGCATACAAATGACACTGGCTGAAATTCCCTTTTCTCTACAACTCTTAAAGTTACATGAGCCCTGTCCTCCTTTTCAGATGGTCAGCCTAGTTAATGGCGTGCAGTGAGTGGGTTAAAACACAAGCCCATAGAGGCAGGCGGCAAGAGTGACCATAGCGGCGGCTGCCACTCTACTACAACTGGTGCAACTTGCAGACACTGCTGGGATAGAACTGGGAGGACTGAGGGAGGAGGGAGGGTGGGTAGATGGGCGGGGCTGTATCAGTGAAATGCTGGGTTGACTATTAGTCCACTCAATGCCAGCCCCAACCACCCACAGTTGTGTAGGAATATGTTGTGTGGGGAGTACCCACAAAATAACCAACTGTGAGTTGGCTACTCAACCCACCATTGACTAATGTGTTGTCCAAATGCAGCCATTGTGTTGCAAATGCAAAAGTAGGAAGGGATGTGGTGAAAGTGGGATGGAGATGTGGGGTAGAATCCAACTAATATCCTACTTAGAGTAGACCCATTGAAATCAATGGGACTTAAGTTAATCATTTCAATGGATCTGCTCTAAATAGGATTTCAGTTGGATTCTACCCATAGTGGCCTGCTTAATCTCTCTGCCATTCCAGAATCAGGACTACCTCTTGAACAGGTATGGCATGGTGAATAGAACACATCAATGTTGACTCAGTACACATCACTGTACTTTACACCACCTTTTAGCACATCATCCTCACCCCACCCCCCATCCCGCCCCTAAACACATCTCAGAAGACTGGGAAACAAAATGGCAACCAGCCTGCCAGCCAGTCGAAACACAGCAGCAGGCACATAATACATGGCAGCAGAGGAAGAAAGGGTAAACTGCCAAGCGGATGGAAACATGCTGCAATAATCCTGAAGGGAAAGCCTAGGAAAGTTTCCTGACTCATTTAGGCCTCAAGCTTTAATGTTTTGAGCAGAGAAAGTTACAGAGAGGATGCTTGACGATAGCTTGGCAGCCTGTTTGGAGAAACAGGTGCTGTTGGATGAAACCCAGAGAGGTTTTCAAAAACAGGAAGAAGTCACTTGCATCATATATGCATTTGGAAACTGATATATAGGAAGGGATAATAAGGAATATTTAGTGGCAGGTTTTTTTGGTGTGGGGAGGCATTGAGGATATGTACAATTTATTGCGAAACAATGTTTTTTTAATACGAGCAGGTAGAGTTTGTGGTTAAAGCAGCCTTGCCCAACCTAGGGCCTTCCAGATGTTTTAGATGACAAATCCCATCATTCCTGACCATTGGCCATGCTGGCTAGGGGCAATGGGAATTGAAGTCCAACACATCTGGAAGGCACCAGGTTGGGGGGGGAGGTTAGGTTAAAAGGGTGGGATTTGCAATTTTTAAAAAAGTGAGAGGGCTCTGCAGAAACAACAGGATAAACATTTGCCCAGTCTTCGTCCTGTCATGCCGTTAATATTATCCCACAAGGCCATTTTGTCAGCAGCACTCTATTCATTGGTATAATTCATGGTCTTCCTTCAACAATTCCATCTGGAAGTTCTGGATCTGTCTATGCTGATGTTTTTGCCTTCTGGCCAAGAGTAGTGATGGCATGAGCATTTGAGCCGGGATGCTTGCCTGACTCTCCTTGAATGTCCTGGCTCAGTGTGACAGAGCTCATGCCTCACATGCAGAAGGTCCCTGGTTCAATTGTTGGCATCTCTAGGACCCAAACTACATGGCCAATTTAGTGCAAAGCAACATCACATCACAGTTGTTCACGACAGATGACGCTGTCAGCAATTCACAGCAACCCCACAGCTTCCCACTGGAAAAGGCACATGTTCAGAAAATCCTTTTAGTGCAGCTTTTTTCCCCTTGAAAGCTGCTCCCACACAGTTCCACTGCAGTGTCTCTCTCCCCAACCCCCCACCCTGCACACGTATTAAATCCTGGGTGTGCCTATTTCTGTAACCAGGCTGTGATCTGGCAGTGACCTGGTCAAGGAGTGGGGCTGCCCCCTTTCCCCCCTGCATTCCCTCTTTCTCCCCATTCACAGTAGAGCCAAGCCAACCGAGGTGCCAGGGAGCAGAGTGCTTCTCCATTAGCATCTTGTCTGGGGCAGCTTCCCCTATGGGGAAGATGCGGGGTGGGTGAAACTCTTGGGATGTGGAGTGGCACGCTAAGGGAATATGGCTACTAAGTTCAGAAGGTTAAAATTGGGGTGGGGCAGGATTAGAGGCAGGGTTTGTGGATTACACTAATGCCCCTTATCTTTCCTTCCATAATTCAAGCACTGGCGGAGGAAGCGTCTATCTCCTCATTCCACAGGAGAGAGAATGGCGTGGGCAGCTGGCCTCCAGTGAGCAGCAGGCGGCCTCCTCCACCTTTTTTCAGCCCCTGCCACCCACCCAGATTTCAGAGGTGTGGCAGCGGCTGCATAAAAACCTACATTTCCCCTTTAAAATGTGGTTTTCCATACGAGAAGTTGTGCAAAGCTGTCCGTAAGAGAAGTTCTGTTATTAAATCGATGTTATACGTTCAACTGAAAAATCTCTTCAGATGGGCAGAAATTGTTTAAAATCTTAAGGCCCAAACGGTGGGTTCTTTCTTTCTTTCTTTCTTTTTCCTTTGTAAATCTAACTATGTTCTCCATTTTCTGCCCCTTAGGCAATTGCAGATTTGATCAGCCCCATCAATCAGCTAAATACATGGAAAAGCTTTCTTTACTTGGCGAGTCAGAAAGCAAGACAAGCTTCAATATGCGAACAGGGTTTTGTAGTGTGAGGTTTATATTTCCCTCCCCCCCCTTATGTGTTGACGCCTGAAAAAGAAAAGAAAAAAGACATGGTAAACCATGGTAATTATAAAGTGCTTAGCACCATAAGTACAACAACAGTGTAATCATCCATGGGTCTGAACAATTTGGACTGATTTTCTATAGCGTATAATTTACAGTGAGGATGGAACTTGAGAATGCGCTTTCCCTGCCTTAAAGAATCTGTTTCACTCTGGTAGCTGCTGTTTGCCATGCTCCAAGGCAAGTGTTCAGATTCTAATTTGATCTAAATGCATGGCAACATCTGCAAAAATAGAATTCATTAGACATTTTCATATTTTATCTGGATCCAATTTAGCCTTTGCAGTAATTTGCGCAGCACAAACACAAGGGGATCATCCTGCAGTCGGTTAGGCAAAGCAAAAACACAGAAGCTTTTCTTCTATGTTTGGCAAGGGAGGACCTCACTCCACACCAGTCCAATGACATACCAGCCCTTCTTTTGGAATTAAGCACAGTTGCCACGTTAAGTACAAATGCTGCTGCTGTTTGTTGTAGGGCTGGATAGAGCAGCCTATTCCCGTCCTTGTCATATATGCATGTGTTTAATGATAAGTCTGTTCTATCCCATTTTCTGTGATTTAAATATAGATATCAAAATTCACATTTAAATGAGACGCATTTGCCCTACAATATGCATTTTTGTATATATCTCCTCCACAAAAACACATTTTGGTATGCATTCTCTTAAAGCATGCATTGTGGGGAGCAAGACCTGCATTGCAAATTTTGGAGAAATGCAGTGTCTGAAGGATAATGGTGTTCCAATCTACATTATTCTGTAAAGTGCAAATTAGGTCGGATCACCAAAAAAAAAAAATGCAGACTGAACCAAATTCTCCAATGTCTCTAATTTCCTTTCCTTTCACTGTGTCAAGCTTCCCCCAACCTGATGCTCTCCAGATGTGATGGCCCAGAAATTCCATGCTGGCTGGAGATCTTGGGAGTTGCCCAAACACATCTGCAGGGCACCATGCCAGGAGAAGGCTGCTCTGTGTTGTGAATTGATAAACCGCTAATTTTTGATCTGCCAAATAAAATAATAAATAAACACCCTAGATGAATCCACACTTTTGTCTCTGGAGGACAAGCCAGCCCTGGGAGGAACAGCCCATTCTCAGCACAGAGAAAAGTGAAAGGGGATGACATCGGTGGGTCACTGCAAAATGGTTCTGCATCCTTATTTATTTATTTACAAATTCTATTCTACAAGAAAAATATAATAAAAATAAATCCTTAAATCCATCTTTGCTATTAATCTTAAATGCGTAAATCCACTGTTGGTATTAGCTACTCACCCAATCACCTCTGATTAATAACAGTTTCTTCTAGGAAAATACCTTGCAAATTACACAGGTCAAGCTGGCGTATGGTACTGCTCAAGGCTGTCCCAAGACATTTTGCTGCCTGAGGCAAAAGACAAGATGGACCCCAACCCCACTCTACTCCACCTACAGAAGCCAACTGGGCTGTCAGTAGACCCTTAAAGTAAGTAACACTGGTAATGTAACATCCTCCTCCACTGGGAACAGAAAGCTAGTTTTGGGAGTGTGGGGCAAACTGCAAGGTACAGAGCTCTATTCCCCAACAGATCACTGCTGCTTCACACCTTCCAGCATCTTCTGCCACTCTGCTTAATGGAGGAGGAGGATCATGATTTCTCCTTGAGATTTTTCCAGACTGTAGTCCCTAATGAACAGGCTGAGGGGAAGAGGCTGCATCTGTGGAAATAGTTGGAGAATGGAACACATACATCCACTGCCCTCTAGCTTCTGAAATTTTACAGACACACCTAGGCATTGTTTCTCTCTCCAACTTCAAGAATCATAAACATTAGATTGTCATATAAAAAAGCTGAATTTTTTGTATCCTGACTTGCCCCGCTCTTACACTTCATCTCCAATAACTGGCCTAAGTATGTAGGGCTGGAAAAGAGCCCTCTCTGAAACCCTAAGATCTGCTGCAAGGTAGAGCCTTTCTACACAATGCATTTTTGCATGCTCCTGATTCCTCATTCACAGTAGTTTGCAGGTGTTTTTCATGATGTCATCATACTCCAGGGTCTCTCCCGTGCTTTGCAATCATTATAGCACATTCATCCCCCCTCTTCATGGGGAAAGTCTGGTGTATTTGTGCAATTCAGCCATGTCATAGTGCCATCTAGTAGTTGTGTAATGGAACGTATAGAAAGCCAGAGACAGAAAAAACCCTGGGGGGGAACACATGCAAAGGAGGCAATGTACATCGCACAAAGTATCCAGAAGCAGAAGCCTCAGTGAAGTGGCGGGTTAAAAGCCTTGTGTAGAAAAGCCCTATGTGCAGATAACCCTCAGCTAAATACACCACTGGTCTGACATGCTATAAGGAAGCTTCCTGTGTTCCAATGATATTCCCAAATTCTCTTTCCTCAGCCCAATTTGTCTCTAAGCTGGTTCTGTTCCTCAACTCATGCAGGTGAGGCTGCATGATGAGGTGAATCAGAGGCCAAAGAAACAGAACAAATGATGCAATCTGTGGCAAATAGAGAGGATAGTCTAAGGAATACATGAATTAAAATGCATTGTTCCGAGAACCCCAGATGAGAAATAACACAGCATTGCAGACCAAGTACAAAAGGTCCCAGCAACCGCTGCTGATTCTAAGAGGTTCTCTTTTCTAATAACCACCACTGGAGAGCCAAGTGCTCCTAGTTTAGCTGGGAAGGCTTTCATTTCAAAGGTCTATTGTACATAGTATTATTCACTGGGGAGATGGAGTGTGTACATGTGTGTGTGCGTGCGTGCGTTTAAAGAAGGAGGCCACAATGCATTGCAATGTCAGCACAATTGACCTGAAAGCAATAAAAGCTCAATCTTGCCTTTTAAGCTTTTGTTCGGCGGCTCCCACCTTCCTGTTAGAAGCGATTGATCAAAAATAAATCAAAAGGGCGAGCGGGTTGGGCACCGAAGCTAACAAACACAGGTTCACAGCTTGGCGCCACTAAATGGAGATCATGATTTGCATATATATTTGTCACTGGGAGTTGTACTGACTACAGATCAGCCATGCATCAAGCCCAGACTGCTGCGGAGCTCTAAAATTAAGAGGATGAAAGGTTAGCAAGGGATTTTGCAGTGGAAGCTGCTGGCTCCGATGTCAGTGGGGCGGTAAATCTGCTTTGGGTTTCAGTAAGAAGCAGTCCGAACTCTAAAGGAGCTCTCCAAGGTGCTTGGACAGTTCCTTTAGAGTTCTGACCGAAACCCAGAGCAGATACACTACCCCACTGACATCAGAGCCGCCAGTCCCCATAGAAATTCTGTATCCATTCACCCCCACCTAACGAACAGTGCAATCCTATACATGTTCACTCAGAGGTAAGCTCCAATGGACTCAATGGGACTTACTCCCAAATAAGGGCGCATGGCATTGTAGCCTTAGAGTTGTCCTTGTCAGGGAAATTAGGACTGATCCACTAAAGAAAACTCCAGCCAAGAGGTTCATGACAACTGCCAAGGTGATGGCTACAGCAAGGTTGAATGTGTTGATTCAAAGCACGCATCTTCAAAGAAAATACCACCATGAGCCTGATACTGAATCAAGCAGGAGCAATCCAGGTTCCCGTTCATTGGTTTTTAATTAAGAAGAGCCATGCTGCATCAGACCAAGGGTTCATGTAGTCCGGCATTTTGTTCACATGGTAGCTAACATCTGTCATTTAACCCACAAGCAGGACATGAATGTAACAGCACCCTCCCACCTATGTTCCCCAGAAACTGGTGTATATAGGCTTACTACCTCTGATACTGGAGGTAGCACAGAGGCATCAGGACTGTAAGCCATTGACAGCCTTGTCCTCCAGGAATTTATCCAATTCCCTTTTAAAGCCATCCAAATTGCAAACTACAACCATTCAATAGCATCTCCACCCCATGCTCAAAATCTCTCCTGGCCCCCAAATGAAATGACTTGTGTGTTGTTCTGAAGTACATTTAATATTTTATTTCAAACAATGAAATTAGAAATGAATGATCATCATCCTTCCTACCCCACCCACTCTGGTATTTTCAAACGTAAATGTTAAACACTTTAGAGCAAAGTCCCCCCCCCCCTTATTTTGCTTTAGTTCTTTTCTGTTGAAAATTCCAGCTACATTTCTTTATAAGGGTTTCTATTACCTTGAGAACTAGCGCATCAGTGACATATTGTTATATGCCTCCAATTGGGGGGGGGGAACGCTTTTCTATGATAGGTGCTTTTTCCTATATAGTTTCCACAGTTTTATCTCTATTATTTAATACTTAATTTCAAGTGCCCTTTGAGGAAAGGAAAGTGGAGAACTATTTAAAGTGTAAATTTATAACAAATACATAACACACATTAGGAAGCCTGAAAATAGTTCGTTTGTGTGACGCATTTGTAACTCTTAAGGAGCCAGCAAACATAAATTTCTAGTTAAACATCTATATCTACTAGTATATCTAGGCGATATAAATAATGCAATGTTACCAGCTATTATCAAGTTGAAAGTGGAGGTTAAAATGAATTATGCCTAAGGAGTTATATAGATACATATAACAAGCAAAGTTTTATCTCGATTGTCTTTAGTAACTGAACTCTCCCCCAGGATGAAGAAATAGCAAGACGTTACGATATGTAACATTGCTGATTAGTTTAATATTTGCAGGGCCAGCAAAAGGCAGTTTGCCACCTAAGTTCTAGCAACAAATGCTGCTCTCCCACAAGTCAAGGTACAGAGCACCAAGGCTGGCCAAGTTAATTTGTCACCTATGGCAGAACATTTCACAAGTTCTTCTCCTCCCCCTCTCTGAAAGTAAAAATACAAGAATACAAACTTAACTAGCCATTTGCTACCCTCTCATGACACCCAAAACCAGCTGCCTGAGTGGTCACCTCACGCTGTCTAATAGGCAGCCCACACGACAGCATGGTTGTTATAGGGCAAACCTGCAATGCTCTAGAGGAGAAGTCATAAGTGAAAACACACTATAATTGTCCAATCCTGCCTCACTTGCTTTAAACCTCCTGTGCACCAGAACCCTCTTCCCGTGGTTGGTGTGGTATTTATTGCTCTCAAACTAAATCAAAGTTAGAAGGATGCTTTTTTTCTTTTTTATTATTATTTATTATTTCAACATATAATAAACATAATACATAAACAAAACCTTAACATCCCCCCGTGCTCCCCTGCCCTTGAGACCTTCATTGCTCTAATATATTAACAATTTTTCCAGAATTGCAACGATGCTTTGATGCTGCCCCACACTCTCTTCACTTCACCACCACCACCACCACCTACCAAATAAAGCTTGCAAGAGCACCAATAGCTTTTGCTGCCCCCTGCAGGCACAGGGCTGCCTCTGGACACTGAAACGAGATCGCTAGGGGGCTGTCTATATATGGGGAAAGCCCTGGGATTTTCCCCCAACGCTCCAAAGTAAAAAAGTTGGGGACTTACCTCCGACTTTTTTCTCTGGAGCAAGGCGAGGATGGCTCACCTACCATCCATCGCTGCTCTGGAGTCGCCGTCCACCCAGGCAGGGGGGAGGGGGCAGGCCAGCAAGTTGAATGGCTGCCGGAACATCCCCGTGCTTCCTCCGGTGTGGGGAGAAGTGAAGTTCTCCATTCCTTTGGCAGGAAAAACAGGGAGGGACAGGCGATGGCGGTGCAGCAGCAGTGATTCCTCTTCCTCCCTCGTTGACATGGGGACAACCCTGCAGGAGCGAAACCGCAGGGTTTTGAGGGGTCGCAGCACCAATGCGCCATCATCAAGATAGGGCATAGCACTGACATTGGAAGCCCAGCAATCACTAGTCTGCTTTGCAGCTACTGTACAGCAGAGCATCCAACAGGGCTTTTCGTTTCGCAAAGAGAATGGATTGTATCCAATGGTGCCATTCTGCTAATGGGCAGAACTCTTGCCTACAGAAGGTGTCACTGAATGATTTTTGAGGACCCTCCTTCGCCCTCACCTACCTGAGCTGTAGCCCACCCCAGTCAGAAGGGGGCCCTGATACTCAGGACTGGCTTGCTGCATGTTGTGGTGGGCTGCCCTGAGAAGGACATGGGAGAAGTCAGCGTACACTAGCTTCCTTGTACTAAGTCAACATTGGATATAACCCAATACTTTTTCCTCAAGGATCCATCTGGTGAATACAGAAGTGAATACTGGTGGGCTGCCCTGAGAAGGACATGGGAGAAGTCAGCGTACACTAGCTTCCTTGTACTAACTCAACATTGGATATAACCCAATACTTTTTCCTCAAGGATCCATCTGGTGAATACAGAAGTGAATACGGTTTAACCAGAACAATTCATTTCGTGACAAGAAAGGGGAAGGGAAAATTAGTTCAAATTATATTTATTTATTTATTGCATTCATAGTCTGTCTTTTTTCCTCCAAGGAACCCAAGGAAGCTCATATGATCCTCCTCCCCTCCATTTTACCCTCATAACAACAACCCTGTGAGGTAGGTTGGGCTGAGAATCTGTGACTAGCCCAAAGTCACCCAGTGAGCTTCTATGGCCAAGTGGGGACTAGAACCCAGATCTCCTGCCTCCCAGTCCAACACTCTAACCACTACACCACACTGGCTTCTTTTACTTTTTGATCCTGTTACTCTGTTTTTGATTCTTGTGTTGATTTGTCCTATTCCCCCCCTCTCCCATTTCAAAATTAGGTTATTATTATTTTCTATTTTGAAATTAGATTCTGGCATAACTAAATTTGTATCAAATGCATCTCAAGCACTGGTAATGAAGCAACCCAGGAAACTGTAAACTGTTGCATTCTGTGCCTTATGGCTCCTTGTTTCTTTGTAGATGAAAAGCATGGGGTAATTTTGCCCGGAACATTTCAAACGAACGAAAAGTCTAACTGGGAGAAAAATCACCACCTCGTCCACTGTCCTCTGATACAAACCAATCCAATAGTTTAAAATTTTTCATGCGTTCTCTTTTATGTATGTATTTTAACAGCCAAAATCTACTCTATTTGATATTGTCACAGCAGCATAAACCCACCCACCCTCCATTGTAATAATATTGGGCTCTCAATTGAGTTCACTCTCTTGATGGTCTCTGTAAAGGGATATTTTGAAGTGAAGAGCATTTTATATAGATTTTTTTTAAAAAAAAAAGCCTGCCTGCTTGAAACTGGACTGTTCTGATGTAATACGAACATTTGAAAAACGTTTTCATAAAAACACAGCAGGCGGAAATGAGCTCCTCTCACTCTTTTCCCTTCCACTTCATAACTCATTTCCTGGAGAAAGATTTGAGCAAGAGCACATTATTCGGATGTTCAGAAGGAGCGAATTATGGAGGGATTGTGACATGTTGCAGCTGAACGCCACCTGGAGAGCCACTGGCTGCAACTGTGTGAAGCCAGAGAAGCCACGGAAGGCTAACGGTACCTTTGCATCTTGTTTAGCGGACACGTTCTTAGTATGGCCAGCAAACACACTCAAGTTTTAAATGGAGATGCACATAGGTAAAGACACAAGGACATGTGATAAACATGCAACCGCAAGCCATGGTTGCCAGCAGGCTCCCAGGCACCTGTCCACTGCACCGATCAACAGGTACACATCTCCTCCTCCCTCAAACATGGCGTCCGCCAGGTGGGCACACTCGAAGCATAGCTTCTGCATGCAGTGTGCAACAGCTTCAGTCATGACAATGAAATCTTCCACTTTAACTGCTGTCATCTCTGTTAATCTGCCCATTCTGCTCTCCTCTGCCACAACCCTTCCCTCTCTTCTTTCCATAAACTTTGTCAAGTTGACGTGTTTTCCTCAAAGACCTTTAGCTAGTATTTCCTGTCTTTCCTAGCTACAAATCGCTCTAGGAGGTCGCATGTGCCATCTATCCCACACCATTGCCTGTATCCACCAATATATAGCTTGCCTCTTCCATCTTCCATTATGTGAGGACATGTGCATCACACTGTGACTGGCATGAGTAAAGTGCTTGGAATTCGGAGTGATATCTTGGCCGCTGGAAAACACCTTTCATCCTGAAAAGACCCAAAGTCATAGGGGAAAGTCAAGATGCGACTAATTGGATGTGGGACAAAGAGTCAATGCAATGTTTTAGACAAGCTGCAAGGAATATATAAACTCAGGGCTGACCCCAAACATTTAGCTGACTGAGGCAAAGAACAAGATGGCGGCTCCTTCCCCACCCCCAGATTCAATATACAAAAGCTGACCTCAGTGGCAACAGCTGAATCTTATTTCAACGCTGGTGACAGGACAGCATGCTCTACTGTGCCTGAGGACAGAGCAGGTGGCATCTCACATGCACCCCTTAGTAGCTGCCCTGCTCTGCCTAATGGTAGGAATGGCCCTGTTGTACATACAGAAGAGAATGAATAGTAGAAATGAGTGAAAATCATATCCCTTGCTCCCATCTACAAGTACAAATCACGATCGACATTATCCCTATGCATGCCCACTTGGGAGTAAATCCCATTGGGTTAAATGAAGATTATCCCCAGGAAAGGTACCTTGTATTTGGGTATGAAAGGGTATAAAAACCCAGTATGCTTGTGGGAGGATATCGGGTATGGTGAATAAGACAGGATAAAATAATATTTTTCTTTGCCTTCTGTGAATACATGTTAAAGCAGCTGGAGCCTAGCTGAAGTAGTTTGAAAGCTGGTTGTTCGTGAGCTGCTAAAACAAAATGGCAGCAAATGTATCAAACTGAGCAAACTGTTGAATATATATTTCCAGTCTAATCTGGAATATATATGTATTTTCACGACTCCTTCCAAACAAATATGCTTGGACTATATTTTGTTGCATAATTTGGTTGAAAACTGAATAGAATATGTATCACATTGCATTTCCTTGTCCTTGTATTATTTAAGAAAACATGTACCACTAGAGTTCAGTCTGTGTGGGTGTGTGGGTGTGTATTTCAAATTACTTTTCAGGTAGCAGTTACAGTAATTCAGCCTTACAGGAATTTGGTCTGGCAAAGACATGTGTAATAACTACAGCAACTACCAGAAGTAGGTCATGGAGTGGCAAAATGCTTCTGCTGAAGACTCTGTTGGGAATTGTTCTTGAACATAGAGTCACACAGTGTTTTAGGGCTTTGGGAGCTTCAAATATTCGTCCATGTCATCCTCTTGCGTCACAGCATATGCCAGAATCTATTTTTAACCATCCTGAGATCTTGCAGATTCCACTGGGATGAAAACCTGATAAATGGTAAGCACGGAAGGACATTAACTCACAGTTCTGGAGCTGATCTTTGGTTATAAATAGTTACTGAGCTGTCCAGCAAAATATCAACTGTTGGGGCTACCTCATGCCCTCACATCCATTAAAAAAACCCAATTTATTCCTTTGATAAAAAAAAATTAACACTGTAAGTTAAGAACAGGTGAGAATTTTGCTTCAGTTCAATTCTTATAAGAATTTACCAACATTGGCAACGTTCTCTATATTCAGGACAAAAAAAAAGAGTTTGAAAGAATTGAATGAAGGAGAAACCAAAACAGACAGATTCATCCAATCAGGCCTAGGGCTTTCAGTACTTTGCTCTTAAAAGTCTGGGTATAAATCTCTCTCTAGTCAACCATGTTAGCCCTGAATTATGGTTTCCACCTCTTTTTTCTGACAGGCTCCTCATCTTTAACAGCTATATGGCAGGAAGGTGCCTCATGGCTCTCTCCATGCTGGAAATAGCTGTGTTGTTGTTGTTGTTGTTGTTGTTAATTTGGTGCTGGTGGGTGAAGATTTCGCTCTGTTTCACTCTGCTTTGAAACATTTTTTAAAAAATTATTGCAGGAGAATGTGAAAGTAACTGACAGATTTGCCAATCCTTGCCGGAAATAAGAGACAAATTCCTGCAGGCAGGTACATACCTGTTGACAGATATATGATGGCTGCATATTTGCAGGCAGGTAACCAGGGTCATATTTAGGGGCCCAGGAAGGTGATCCAAGTGATTGCCTGGGACACTGGGATCGAGAAGCACTGAACATTATTATTTTTACTTTTAATATTATTTACATTTATATACCGCCCAATATACAAAATTTAAAAGCCTAAAAGCATAAAAACAGACAGCATATAAAAACAACATACATTTAAAACAATTGTGAACTCTCAGCCAGGCCTAAATATAGTTCTGGGGTCAATTAAAAACTCAGTATGTGCTGTTAAATGTCTGGGAGAAGAGGAATGTCTTGACCTGGTGCAGAAAATATAACAATGTTGGCGCCAGGCGAGCCTCGTCAGGGAGATCATTCCATAATTGGAGGGCCACCACTGAGAATGCCCTCTCCCTTGTTGCCATCCTCCGAGTTTCCCTCAGAGTAGGCAGCTGGAGGAGAGTCTTAGATGTTGAGTGTAGTGTACAGATAGGTTCATGTTGGGAGAGGCGTTCCATCAGGTATTGTGGTCCCAAGCTGTGTAAGGCTTTATAGGTTAAAACCAGCACCTTGAATCGGGCTCGGAAACATACAGGCAGTCAATGCAAGCGGGCCAGAGTCGGTTTCATATGTTCGAACTTCTTAGTCTGGGTTATTAGTCTGACTGCCGCATTTTGCACAAGCGACAGCTTCTGAACCATCTTCAAAGGCAGCCCCACGTAGAGTGCATTGCAGTAATCTAACTTGGAGTTTATCAGAGCATAGACAACTGAAGCCAGGTTATCCCTGTCCAGATAGGGGCGTAGCTGGGCCACCAGCCGAAGTTAGTAGAAGGCACTCCATGCCACTGAGGCCACCTGAGCCTCAAGTGACAGAGATGTTTTTAGGAGTACCCCAAGCTATGAACATGCTCCTTCAGGGGGAGTGCAACCCCATCCAGAACAGGTTGAACACCCTCCATCAGGTTAGCAGAACCACCCACTAACAGCATCTCAGTGTTGTCTGGATTGAGTTTCAGTTTATTAGCCCTCATCCAGGCCATTGGCGTAGCCAGGCACCAGTTCAGTACATCCAAAGCCTCACCTGATGAAGATGAAAAGGAGAAGTAGAGCTGTGAGTCATCAGCATACTGATGACAACGTACTCCAAAACTCCAGATGACTGCACTCAACGGGTTCATGTACATGTTGAACTGCATGGGAGACAAGACTGAGCCCTGCAGAACCCAATACTGGAGAATCCACAGGGCTGAGCAATGTTCCCCAAGCACCACCTTCTGGGGCCGACCCACCAAATAGGAGCAGAACCACTGCAATGCAGAGCCTCCCACACCCAACTCAAACAGTCATCCCATAAGGATACCATGGTCGTTGGTATCAAAAGCTGCTGAAAGATCAAAGAGAATCAACAGAGTCACACTCCCCCTATCTTTCTCCCAATGTAGGTCATCATAAAGGGTGACCAAGGCTATTTCCATGCCAAAACCAGGCCTGAAACCTGACTGAAATGGATGCTTGTAGAGACCCTATTTGGCGGGTCTCTACACAAATATCTACTCAACAGAGATGTGCATACCCTCGCATGCAAATTTACTTCCTTATATGACAAGGATCAATCATGCCTGTAAGCTGTGCATCATAATTGTGAAATGGACTACAAATGCAACAACAACAACAACAACAACAACGTTACTCAATAGTTGAACAAATAGGGGATGCTATGGAGGCATGTCAGACTCCCTTTCCTTTCAGAAAAGATGCATAAGGGCACAGTCCTAAGCACGTTTACACAGAAAAAGTCCTACAATTCCCAGCCTGCCCCAGGATTGTGCCCTTAGTGCATTTTTCAATATTTGCACTGATGTTGGCTTTTACTTTGGTTATATTCTGGTGTTTAAAACTCTTTTAAGGTTTTATATTATGTATTATTATGTGATTGTATTTTATGGTTTTAAGTTTCATTTTGTGAAGAGCTTTGACTATTAGGCAAATTTCACTAAATAGAAAGGGGTGCAATCCTAGACATTGTTTGAGGGGCCATAGAACACTGGGGGCTTTCACTTCCAAGGCAGTAAACTGAGCTCCAACTGCAGAGGTGAAAGTGCCCACTCAGATCTTCACCCCTGTTCCCCTCCCAGCCAGTGCAGAAACTTCCACAAGGGCTCCTCTTCCAAGTTTGGTGCCAAGGGTGAGAAGAGGAAAAGGGGGGCATGCCGGTGGGTGTGGAGAGGAGGGAGGATGAAAGGCCAGGATCCATTCAGAGGCCTGTCTAGGGGTAACATCTTAAAAGGAAGATGGAGTTCCCTCATTCTTCCCACCCTGTCAGCAGCAGCCCAGCAGGGCATAGGAACATTGGAAGTCTCCAACATCGGAGGCTTCTGTCTAGTCGGCGGCAACCCGATACAGTTGCACCCTAAATGATTTCTGAGGTTGGTATTGATACTGAAACATGTGCTGCAAGTATTTTGATGTTTCTCAAACGTCCCCTGATGTATTTCCACATTTCTCATTGTCCATTTTTCAGGGAGGGGGGGGAGAATATTTTCAAAAAATCCACACATTAACATTTCCTGAAAATGTTTACCTCTATCCAAGGTAAAGATAGAGAGAACGAGGCAAGAGTCTCCACACATCCTATTTGCTCATGGTATTTTCATGGAAATATTGCTTTCCGCTTCGCTCCTCTGCCTCCCTCCATCTATAACTTTAGTTTCTGCTACTCTGTTGTATCCTAAGGGGGAAAGAGAAAGCCTGTTATATATTGTGAGAAGAAGCACGTTGTTTATTGCAGTGTGTTGCACCAACGGCTGTGGCAAAAAACAAATCAGGTAGCCTGCAAGAACTTGAGAGAACCAAGTGTGCAGAAGATCCTGTTCCACGTGTGTGCATTTCTTGCTTTTTTTTTTTTTTTTTAGCAGAATGATTGATCTCTCTGGTATAATGAGTGACCCCTTTGCACCAACAATTCTATATGTGTTGCTGAAGAAAGATTGCTTTTCTTCCCCCTAGCGTACAGGTTATTCTGTACTTGTCTCTAGAGTTTAACTGTATCCTAATGTAGGACAAGCCATGAAGGACAAAGAGAGCCTAAAACCTTTTCTTTTCTCTTTTTATGAATAGCAGTCTCCAAAACGGACGGAAACAATGGCATCATCTAGTTGGTAATAGTTTGGACTGTGATATTTCCCAGTAAGTCGGCCCTGCAAGTAAATTGATTCTTGTTTCCCACTTTCTATCCAGAGCAATGCAGAAAGTGTACTGTTAAAATCTGAATATAGATGCTGCCAGCTGGGGAAAGACAGAAGAGAAATCTGCATAAATGTCAACATGGTGGTATATATAAAAGCCTGCCTGTAAAATTGTATATAAAGGCCTGCTCTTAAATCAGTGGAATTAAATGCCTGAGTTCCCTCTCCCAAATCCAGTTCCCAGCTAGTGAAAATGCCCATCATTATGACAGTCAGGGAGTTATTGAGAGAATACCTCTATAATGCAGACATTCCGTAGAAGGTTGCAATGAGTCTGTGGCTCAATTCGGACAACACAATAAACAACTGGTGTGGGGAAAACAATCGTTAGTTGTTTTGACTATTGTGTCATCCGAATGCTGCCATAGTCAACTCAGCGCTGATCCTCATCCACACCACAGTTGATTATTTATTACCATGTTGTGTGGGGAGTGCCCCCTAGGGCTGGCGTGAGGGTTAGGCTTAGTCAACCCACCATTGACTATCGTGTCGTCTGAATTGAGCCACAGTGTATTCTAGACAAAGAGTGTCTTTAAATGAGCGATTTATAGCACGATCATGACTCGCCACTTACAGACGTTTGTGGGTCATTTAGACAAAGACGTGAACCTTCTGCATGTCTCCCTCTCCTGGTTATTCCGCTAAAGAAATAAACCTTGGAAAACCGGATTCTTCTGAAATGTCTTGGGATTTTCTGCAGTATGCAGTTGAAATTGTGCTACAAAACACCCACAAGAGGGTGCTGTCCCATTCATCTATAAGAGCTGGGAAGTTTTAAATTACAGACCACATGGTCGCTGCTCTCCTCCTGTGTAATTCAGCTCATATCAAATGTGGAAGAGAAGCAGGAAGCAAAGCAATGGTAAGCAAACATCATTTCCCTTTAATCTAAGTGGCTTCAAAGAGATGCTCATACTGCGGGGTTCCATCTCAATGAAGGTCCCCACTGACAATGGTGATGCAATATTTTCTCAAAGGCCAGTGGCTCTCTTTCCCTATATGAATTTAAGAAAGTGTAATGTAGTGGTTAGAGTGTTGGACGGAGACTCAGGAGACCTGGGTTCTAATCCCCACTGGGGCATAAAGCTCACTGGGTGACTTTGGGACAGCCACTGACTCTCAGTCTAACCTACCTCACAGGGTTGTTGTGAGGATAAATTAGAGTGGAGGGGGATCATGTGAACCACCTTGGGTTTCTTGCAAAAGGGAAAAAAAGTAGGATATAAGTGTAATAATCAATTAAAAATAAAAGGGTACCATTGGAACTGGTATTGGTATTGGCCTAAATATCAGTATGTGGTGGGGTGTGCTACATTACAGAGAACAGTCCTCTATTTTGGAGAGTTGGTAGAGGACAATCATCTTATTTGAAAATGTCCTTGGTTTGATGGGCTGTTCAGTCCAAGTCTGGTTTAAAGTCTCAGAACCATAAGGAGAGAGATCAGGGGACTTGAAGTTCACCATCAGCAGTTAGCACCTGATCTGCCAACTGAACAGGCACACCAGGCACCAGGTCTGCCTTCCCCACTATGATTAGATGGCCAATTTCTGTTAAGAAAAGCTTCAAAATGAACTAATGTAGATTTGGTTACAAATTAGGATATGGAAATGTTATGCAAATTGGGGTCATCTTTTGTCCTTGTCTTGACATGGTGCTAGTGGCTATCCCTGTACTGACTAGGGGTGTGCACGGACCCCCCGGATCGGATCGGGACCCGGATCGGGACCTCCAATTTTGTCACGGATCGGTTCGGACAAAATCGGAGGCCCCCCGGACCGGATCGAGTATGATCCCGATCCAAAAATCGGAAATTTTTGGATCGGCCGCCATTTTTTTCCCCATAGACTTGCATTGCAATGCAAGTCTATGAGGGAAAAATGGCGGCGGGTGGGTGAGGGGGGGCCTAACTCCCTCCCCCCCGGGGCCGTCCGCTGTGGACGGCCCCGGCAGGTAAGCCCCCTCCCCCGCGCTCCCTACCCCCCCTGGGGCCGTCCGCTTCCATCCGCTGGTGCCCGCGGGCGCCAACGGATAGAAGCGGACGGCTCCGGGGGGGGGAAGCCCCCTTCCCCGCCACTGCTTACCTTTTAGGGCCGTTCGCTCCCGTCTGGCGCCGGCGGCTACCGCCAGCCGGCTTTGCGGCTTGCTCTCGAGTAGCGCGCCTGGTGATCACCCGGCGCGCCACCCTGGAGCAGGCCGCGGAGCCCGCTGGTAGTAGCCGCCGGCGCCGGACGGGAGCGGACGGGCCGGAAAGGTAAGGGCCCACCTCCTCCCGCCCCCTCCTCCCCCCCCGCTGTCCACTTTCATCGGCGGGCGCCTGCTGGCGCCCGCCAATGGAAGCGGCGGTGGGCGCCAGTGGGCGCCCGCCGATCCGCCGATCCGCCGAACCGGTTCGGAGCCTTTTCGGACCGGTTCGGATTGGATCGGCCGATCCAGCTGTTGGATCGGAAATCGGATAATTTATCCAATTTCCCACTGGACCGGACTCGGATCGTAGATCGGGTCCGATCCAGTGCACATCCCTAGTACTGACCCCAGCATCTCCGGCAAGGGGTTATTCCCCTTTCAGTGTGTTGCAGATTGCAACCGGTTTACTTTGTCCCACAAAAATCTGCTCCTTCTCCTGTTGCCATTGCAGCCAGCTTCAAATGAGGTGGGACGTGCAGGGCTAGTGTATGGCCAGTGTGCTCATGGCATCCACTCACTGGCCAGTGAAAGGTCAGTGCCAGCAAAGTGCCTGCCCCAAAATTGTGTTCGCAGTTTGTGGCGTCCACCCACACTCCCTGCCTATTCTGGATTTGCCAATATGTCAAGATGCTCAGTCAGATGTGAAGTTGTTTATTTTGAGAGAGAGAACTGGGAAAGAGCCCTCGCCAAGGTCATGCAAACAAACAGTAGCAAAGCAAAGATACGAATTGAAGTTGCCACCAAAATTTCCCCTTCAATGAAAAGTTGAGGCAAATTTGGAACTTCCTTTTGGGGTGACGTTACCTGAGAAAGTCTGAGGCAACCTAAAGACTTTCAATAAGACAACAGAAATGTCTTGTGGGAGTTCTGTGCATCTTTAACAGCTCTTCTCTGCCAGAGCTATAACCTTCCCACATTGCCTCCCATATACAGTACGTACAAAATAAAAACTGTCTCCTCAGATGACAAGCAGGATGAATACAATGCAAAGTATACAGCCCTGGAGACCTGTTACAGCAGTGTGGAAGAACAAGATGTGTGCATGTCTAATTCCACGAAATCAGCATGCCTGCCCTTAGGCTCTAGGTCAGTTCTGTTGTGGAAGCCAAGAGGAAATCCTTGCTTTAGTTTTATTTGGGTAGCCAATGAAACAATACTATATCCAGTCCTGTCAGAATATGCCAATATGATTTTTCCCCTCCTCCGCAGAATAGACCAAACATTGAAGAGTCAACATTAAAAGGTCAGGCTAGCAGCTCAATTCAGGTCAAATCCAAATTAGCTCATTTTGAAGCTTTTCTCAACAAGCAACCTGGTGCCCGCCAGGTTTTTGGACTACAACTCCCATAATCCCTGGCCATTGGCTATGCCAACTAGAGTTCATAGGAGCTGTAGTCACAAATATCTGGAAAGAACCAGGTTGACCATCCTGTGTCTAAGTGGTGAATGGTGACTGGAGATGGCCATCTCAGTTGTGGCACCCTGCTTATGGAAAGTTGTCCTCATGGAGACTTCTTTGGCACCAACTCTGATGTCATTCCACCATTAGGAAAATATATTTTTTATTTGCCCAAGCATAGGATTAATTTGTTTTTGTGAGATTTTTATCTGGTCTACTGCGTTTTTACGCTGAGTTTTCTTATGCTGCTGTTTTGTACAGGCCGTGCTTAGCTGGGTCCAGGTATTGAAGGAAAAGGAACAAATCAGACACGCAGATTTAGCTGGGATATTTATTTATTTATTTATTACATTTCTATCCCACCCAATAGCAAAAGCTCTTTGGGCAGTTCACAACCATTAAACCACAAAATGCATGATAAACTGCAATTTAAAAAATTAAAAATTGGCCACAATTTTAATGACTTTCGCTTGAATAGGCTTGGCGGCAGCATAGGACATGCATCCTGTAATTGGCTAGCCCACTTTCTCTCAGATTCCTCCTTCCTGGCCCACATGCCAGGGGTGCTGGTGGTGGATGGCAGGGCCAGGACTCAGCCTAGTGCAGAATGCTAATGTGAACCCCTTTCTAGTACCAGGACATGGCCAGCCTGGAGCCCCCATGCTGGGTGATGCCACCACATCCCTGATTCCTTATGGGAATTCCCACCGAGAGGGAGCAGGGAACTCAATCCTATTTCCCTCACCACTAGATCTAGCCCAATGCCTATCACACCTACATAGTTGTGCCAAAAGTTGTGAAATGAAGCATCCACAAATTTAATGACAGTCCAGATCAATCCAGAATTAATCTTGCAATGGGGAAGGCAAAACCCTGCATAATCTTTGCCAATTGATATGCAGGTAAAATTCCTTCCCAGACCAATTAACTCGTGACTACTTCTGACACTGCAAGGCATCTTGCTACCCGGAGTGAGTGGGTGGGGAACTCAGTGACTGCAATGTTGCCGTCATGTCAGATGCTTGCTTTTAGGGAACTCAGGTTTAACTGGAGTGAGAACAAAGGAAAGAGATGTCACTCTGGTGGTTCTGCCCCTTTGGGTCCACCCCCATCAAGCCCATCAGAGTGCTGATGGGCTCAGCAGGCCTTTCCTTGGGAAAGCACTGGCATGGTGGCTGAGCAGCTGCTCCTCACCAGCCTTTCCTCCCTTCATTGTCATTCTTCATGCCCAGACAAATCATCGCTCCCCAGTTGTACAACAACTAAATTTATGTTTGCACAAGCACGATTTCACAAGCAGTTGTGCATTATGCTTGTGCAACCCACTGTGAAACCTGTTGCGCATAACTCTTGTGAAGCCTGTTGTGCAATCCTTTCCACAAAGGGTTGCACAAGAGTTATGAGCAACAGGTTACACAATGGGATGCACAAGCTTAATGCACAACTAATTGCAAAATCATGCTCATGCAAACATAACTCCAGTTGGACTCTTCTCTTGCACACAGT
Source organism: Anniella stebbinsi (assembly GCA_029215795.1). Classification (NCBI taxonomy): domain Eukaryota; kingdom Metazoa; phylum Chordata; class Lepidosauria; order Squamata; family Anniellidae; genus Anniella; species Anniella stebbinsi. The sequence goes on from JARDYH010000006.1 coordinate 39,739,840, forward strand.
TCAGAACCTAGTTTCCACTGGCACAACATCATTTGCACTAATGAAATGACACAGGTCCTGTTCAGATAACATGCTAAGCTATGGTGAAGCCACTAACACTTTTGTAGCAAATGGTTAGTGTGCATGTTTAAACCATGGTTATGTAGCCACCATGGTTAGGACTGGTTCACACAACATGTTATGTCATGGTTCACATAGCACACTTAACCATAATGTTTGGCACCAAATGCTTAACCGCCATGGTTTAGTGTGTTGTCTGAACAGGATCAAAGTTGGATACCGCCCGTGGTCCCTGCCATCCCACAGTGAGGGAGAAAGCAAGTGAACATGGAGCAGGGGCAATAGCCATCCCTAGTCAATACCCACCCTCTTTCTCGCAGTGTGGGGGGTGGGTGCAGAATTGATGAAAGGGAGATGAAAGGGAGATGAAAGGTGAGGGAGGGAAGAAATGGTGATGACGATGACCAGAAGGTACAAAAGTAGCATTAGAAAGCTCCAGTTAGAGGTGGGGCCCATTCTGGGACCAAGACCCTGGTAATTGCCTGACCATGCTGACTACTGGCCTTTGTCTGTCAGCCCTCATAATACCAGCATGTTCATAATGCAGCATTCCTCAAATTCTTCTGTTTCCCAGTCCAACAGAGAAATCAAGGAATATAGGTGGCCATCTCAAGCATATGCCTAACTGTACTTCTATAAATTATGTAACAGCATTATATCAATGTTTTTCTCTTCCATTTCTTTCAGATGGATTGAATTCATCTTTCTTCCTCCCCTAACACACAGAAAATGGCTACCTTTTGTCTATTGCCTGTGGAGAACACATTAAAAACAACCCTAATGAGAATAGCAGCCAGAAGCAAGGGCATATATAAAAGATAATTACAGCTTAGATTATGACTATCAACTTTCTATTGACATGAACAAAAAATGATATCTTGGTGATATTATATAAGCATTGTCTTTCACAATGAAGCATGACAGGACCAAATTTAACTCTCAGTGACTTGTGGAATCAAATTACATGGGCTGTTCTTTCAGCAGAGAAAATTGTAAAGTTGGAAATTAGAACATATGCAAATCTTATTCACATGAAGCCAATGAGGGCAGAATTATTTCACTTTCTGGAGAGGATGGAACGCAACCCTAAGGCTAAAACCAAACGAATACATCACAGTAGGGAGCAATGGAAAAAAGGACAATTATTTCTAACACATGCCCTTGTCTGCATGGTGTAACATTGACCACTTGCCTGTGATCATTTTAGATGTTTTCAGTGTGCCAGAGAAATCGGGCCCATGACGCAAATTGAGCCTTCTTCAGTTATTTCCTCTGTCCGTTTTTTAAATGTATTATTATTATTATTCTCTCTTTTCTCTCTCGTGGCAGTTTTTCTAGACGGACATGACGGGCTTTGCCAAGTCATGCTGTCTTTTACTGATTCAGGAATTTCCTATTTAGCATGTTTTAAATATGGATGCTTGTGTGGATGTATTTTGGTAGGCCCAGCTTCTGAACGTTTTCTGTACAGTTTTTTGATGTGACAAATGGAAGAATTGTGACCTTTTCCTGTTGCCATAGTTCTGTAACTTCCATAGCCAGTGGTGCATATTTTTCTCTTTTTTCCTCTTCCTTTTCTACAACATTTTTGTCATTAGGTCCCCTCTACAAGAATTCGTTTTGGCGCCTGGTTGTCTGATTATGCGCAACTTCCCACAATTGCGTTTACGCCTAAATCCTGAAAACGACATGCAGTGAAGCGCATAACCAGCAGTATGAAATGTGCTTTAAAGTGACTGAAATGCGGAGAATCGCTTGTTTACATGGTCAAAATGCGCTTTAGTGGCCACGGAGAATTAAAACTCGCTATTTAACGCACATTCGATAATGGACATAATCGGACAGATAAAGCCCCTCAACCCCCGATTTGCGCTCCACTCTTGTAGAGGTATTTTTTAAATCGGTCTTGTAGGGACACCCTAGGTATTGCTATGTCAATAAGTTAAGTGTGTTTTTCTTTTTTCTCTATAACTATTATGTCTGGTTTTGTTTGGATGAATTGTTCTGTTCCAGTATATTTTATGATCTGCATTTTCCAAGATTGTTTCAAGTGAGTACATACAGTATGGTGTGGGTTGTTTGATGAGGTTGAATTTGATAACCAGTTGTTGGTGAATTATTTTTACAGCTCTATTGTGTCTGTTCCTGCCTGAATTTTACATCCTCCTGTTACATGGTGTATTGTTTTTTTGGAATTGATGACATTTCCTACATAAATCTGTTCTTACACTCTTATCTTTTATGATGTATTTTTGGTAGTTCTTGGTTGTTGTTGTTGTTATTATTATTATTTCTTCTGTGGCATACTAGTTTTTCTCACGTGATGGAATTGTGTCCCTTCTTAATCTATGGACCTATGGAACCAGCACTTCCCCCATAGTTAGCCCCAGTGCAGACCAGCTGTGAACAAGAGACAAAGTAACCACTCGATGCCCAGTCTAATACACACAGAAGCACAACTCTCTAACTGACAGAAATATTAAAGGGAACACAGTTCATTTTCTTCCACTTATTAGAAAGGTGATGTTATGTGAAGAATCAACCATTTTAAAGGCAGGAAAGGAAACAGGTTGGGGTGAAAAGATAGATGAACATATAAAATTAGAATTATTTTTGCGACATCAATTCTTCTGAATTAATGCAAACCAGGCCATCCCAGTCTTTCTGGACTTTTCTGGCATCACAAGTATTGCTGACTATATTTTATGTCTGGATTTAAGCCATAATTTTTCAAGAGCTCTCTCATTAGGCCTGCATAGATCTATTCAGTCTAACCCGCCAGCATCAGTAGATACAATGGAACAAATACGTCAATCAAATAGAATCCAGCAGCATTACCTGTTACCATGCCATGAGGAACGTAGCATCAGACAAGGTACTTCAAATGGTTTGCTACATAATGCTTACCTGATTTTGAATTATGATGGAGTGGATATGGAAGCATAAGTGACAGATACATAACTACCTAATTACATTGTGTTTTATCACTACTAGGAGGGTAGATTAAGAAATAATTTACTATGCTCAACAGAGGCTTGATTTCATAGCATGCAGATGGGCTAAAAAAAAAAATACCCCACTATGACAATACCGTTATTGCTTGAGAAAGCAAGAGTAACTATACCCATGTCTAGGTATCCAAAAATGCTTGATAATGACCTGTGACATTACTGAATGGAACATACATCTTAATTTTACTAACCTAAATGGATGTTGAATTTGAATTCAAATGGAGCATACAAAGCATGCTTTTAAAAGACTATATGTATTTTATTCATCAGTTAACAAAATGGGTATGGTGTATCAGACTGAAGAAATAATACATGAAATGCACAGGCTAAACGGACTCTAAAATTAACGGCAATCGCCTGCAATAGAAACAAGAAGTACAAATTATGAATTACAATTACAAAGTGATATTATAGAAGGGACTGGTTTATTGATGAAATTTAAAATGTAAGCATTTTTTTTTCATTCCATTGATTTTTTTTCATTTTTAGTTAGCTGATAGACACTTTAAGGATCAAGCCCACTATGACCAGAAATCATAATGCACATGTATAAGCTGGAATGTGAAACAAATAACAACAATAAAACCATATGCATATCCAAGACCTTCTACATAACACTAATTTCTACATTAAGTGAAATCCCGTTGTTTACCCAGTGCTGTTGTACTTCCTGGTTCTTTGGCATGATTGATAATATGGATAGGATTACATGGGAGGAGAGGGGCAACAAGGCGGAAGATCCTGCTACTTCCCAGGGCTCCTTTAAATGGCAGACACAGTTGAATCGAGGGAGTGCCTCCCTCCCTCCCTGGAGTCTTCTTTTCATCTGTTACCTCACAGATGAGGAGTCTTGTTTTATCTGTTTCCTCACAGCCCCCAGAAAAGCCAAAACTTACTTCTGAATAGAAGTAAGACTGTGCTGTAAGTTTGCAACCCTTGGCACACATTGAACACAATGGGACTTACGTCTGAGTAGACACATGGGGCTCAGATCTGCCTCCCTTTGTGGCAGGGAAGCATTTTACCTTCTTCTCACTCCGTTTAAAGTCCTTCCACCCTTCCTCGGCAACTTCATACAGCAATGCCAGCTTTATACACTGCTGATTTCATGCCATTAAGGGTTTATTCCAGTTTTTCTCTGATCTATCATGGGAGACGTCCTATTTGTTTACAGCATCTAGGGTTTTACAAACATGTCCCACATTCACAAGCACTCCACCCATGAGTGCAATCCGCCCCAGTGAGCAGGACCTCGCAAGCCTATGCCGAGCATTCATGAAGCTCGCTCCATGCTAATGGTGCCATTAGCATGGAGGGGGTAGATGAGCACTTTCCAGAGCCTTCAGAAAATGTGCATTTCCCCCCCCCCTCGCTAATGGCGCCATTAGTGTGGATGGGGGGAGAAAGCGGGCAGTTGCCAAGGGCTCAGTGGGGTCCACCCTTGCACCGGGCACATCCAGTTGGGTCCAAGAGAGCCAGACACGAAGGGTTCCACTGCCATCATGGACCCAACCGGATACTCGCAGCATCCCTAACAGATATTATTTATTTATTTATTTGTTTGTTTGTTTGTGATATTTGCATATCACTGAATAAAATAAAATCTCTCAGCAATTCACAATAAAACTTAAAACACAATGTTAAAAACACTTCCAACTACAGTAAAAATCAAGGAGCAGTAAAATGGAGCAGTATAATGAATTTACTTACAGCCCAGGGAAAGCCTTGGTGAACAAGTGTGTTTTCAGGAGGCATTTAGAAGATCTTACATTTTCTGCCTCCTGAACTGCACGAGAGAGCGTTTTCCAGATGGTGGGTGCCACTACAGGGAAGGCCCATCACCTGAGTACTTCATGGCGACATTCTGTTTGTTTTGGGGTGACCAGCAAGGCTTCCTCTGCTGATCTTAAAGGCCTCCTGGGTATGTATAATTTAGGAGCAAGGATGTTAGATTACAGGCCACCCGAAAACAAGTCAGTAAAACTCAGTTCACCATGCCTGTTCTTTAATAATACAGAATCCTATACCACCACCCCCAAACATCTTTTTTTCATCAGCATCATATGCGGTGAATTTAGAGATAATTAAGTGAGTGGGTATATCCGCCTTAATCCCAGTGAGGTTTGTAACAGAGCCATTTGGTTACTATGCACTTCTCATGTATTAGATCGCCCTACATAAAACAAGAGACCTGAAATGGGCAACACTGACAATACAACTATGGAAAATTAATTTGTTTAAGCTATGGAAAGGAACAAGTTATCACAAAACCAAATAGCAAGAACCCCCCTAATGACTTGCCAATAGTGTGACAACAGAGATCTGGACTGGGGGAAAATAACCAATAGAGGTGAGAAGGTGAAAGAGTCTCCATGGCCATTCAGCTTAGGATACCAATTATTGGCAAGTATGAAAGCTACATCTGCCAAGCTATCCCTGGATCTATGGTCAGCGCTCCCATTTCCCCCAGTTATTCAATAGTTATTCAGATAATAATAATAATAATAATAATAATAATAATAATAATAATTAGGGATGTGCACTGACCCCCCGGATCGGATCGGATAGCGGATCGGAATCGGACCTGGGGGGTCGGATCGGATCGGATCGGATCGGAGGCTGGTCGGATCGGATCGGACCAGATGTCCGATCCGGATCGGACGCCATTTTGAATGCTTTTTCCCATAGCCAAGTATTGTTTTACAAAAACGCCTATAACTTTTTCATTTTTAAAGATAGAAGGATGAAACTTGGGGACATTGTAGACTGGTTAGGGATAGTTATCTGTGAGAAATTTCAGAAAGATTGGTGCATGCGTTTTGTGGCAATTAATTTTTTAATAAATACCCAGGAATGCTTATAACTTTGTCATTTTTAAAGTTACAAACATGAAACTTTGCCACATTGTAGGAGGTACCTTGGGACCTATGTGTGTGAAATTTCAGAAACATAGGTGCTTGCCTTGTGTGGCAATTAATTTTAGAAAAATAGGTAGTAGTGGGGTAAATACAGTTACGCCTCCCATTTTTTTATTTTTTAAGATACAAACAGGAAACTTGGGCACATTACAGGTACCACTTGCCTTGATATGTGAGTGAAATTTCAGAAACATTGGAGCTTTCCTTGTGTGGCAATTAATTTTTGAAACAATGAGGAAAGAAACACCTATAACTTTGTCATTTTTAAAGTTACACACATGAAACTTTGCCACATTGTAGGTGGTACCTTGGGACCCATGTGTATGAAATTTCGGAAACGTAGGTGCTTGCCTTGTGTGGCAATTAATTTTTTAATAAATACCCAGGAATGCCTATAACTTTGTCATTTGTAAAGTTACACACATGAAACTTTGCCACATTGTAGGTGGTACCTTGGGACCTATGTGTGTGAAATTTCAAAAACGTAGGTGCTTGCCTTGTATGGCAATTAATTTTAGAAAAATGGGTAGTAGTGGGGTAAATACAGTTACGCCTCCCATTTTTTTATTTTTTAAGATACAAACAGGAAACATGGGCACATTACAGGGAACACTTCACTTGATAGGTGTGTAAAATTTCAGACAGCTGGGTCCAGGCATGTGGTGGCAATTAATTTTTGAAACAATGAGGAAAGAAACGCCTATAACTTTTTTATTTTAAAAGTTAGAAGTCTGAACATTGCTCACTTTGTAGATGGGTTAGGGGTAGATATGTGTCAGAAATTTCAGAATGATAGGTCCAGGCATTTGATGGCTATGGAATTTTTAAATTACATGTTTCAAAAAAATTTCTACAGAGGCCAGGTCTTCCCCTCCCGCTTCCCGCGAAGAAAAGGAAACACTGTCTCGTCTCGATCCCTTTGATCCTTGCTAGTATCCATTACAGGGCTCGTGTCTGCTTGAGTAAAAAAGTGAAAGTAGGAAAGCAGACACGAGCCCTGTAATGGATACTAGCAAGGATCAAAGGGATCGAGACGAGACAGTGTTTCCTTTTCTTCGCGGGAAGCGGGAGGGGGAGGAAAGGAAGACCTGGCCTCTGTGGAACATTTTTTGAAACATTTAATCTAAAAATTCCATAGCCATCAAATGCCTGGACCTATCATTCTGAAATTTCTGACACATATCTACCCCTAACCCATCTACAAAGTGAGCAATGTTCAGACTTCTAACTTTTAAAATAAAAAAGTTATAGGCGTTTCTTTCCTCATTGTTTCAAAAATTAATTGCCACCACATGCCTGGACCCAGCTTTCGGAAATTTTACACACCTATCAAGTGAAGTGTTCCCTGTAATGTGCCCATGTTTCCTGTTTGTATCTTAAAAAATAAAAAAATGGGAGGCGTAACTGTATTTACCCCACTACTACCCATTTTTCTAAAATTAATTGCCATACAAGGCAAGCACCTACGTTTTTGAAATTTAGCACACATAGGTCCCAAGGTACCTCCTACAATGTGGCAAAGTTTCATGTGTGTAACTTTAAAAATGACAAAGTTATAGGCATTCCTGGGTATTTATTAAAAAATTAATTGCCACAAAACGCATGCACCAATCTTTCTGAAATTTCTCACAGATAACTATCCCTAACCAGTCTACAATGTCCCCAAGTTTCATCCTTCTATCTTTAAAAATAAAAATGTGAGAGGCATAACTGTATTTCTCAGTGGGAAAGTGCAATGCAATGATTCCCTATGGGAAAGTGCAATGCAATGATTCCCTATGGGAAAGTACTGTCCAATGAATCCTTATGGGCAAGTGCTGTCCAATGAATCCCTCATTGTTTCAAAAATTAATTGCCACACCAGGCAAGCACCAATGTTTCTGAAATTTTACACACATATCAAGTGAAGTGTTCCCTGTAATGTGCCCAAGTTTCCTGTTTGTATCTTCAAAACTAAAAAAATGGGAGGCGTAACTGTATTTACCCCACTACTACCCATTTTTCTAAAATTAATTGCCACACAAGGCAAGCACCTATGTTTCTGAAATTTTACACACATAGGTCCCAAGGTACCACCTACAATGTGGCAAAGTTTCATGTGTGTAACTTTAAAAATGACAAAGTTATAGGTGTTTCTTTCCTCATTGTTTCAAAACTTAATTGCCACACAAGGCAAGCTCCAATGTTTCTGAAATTTCACTCACATATCAAGGCAAGTGGTACCTGTAATGTGCCCAAGTTTCCTGTTTGTATCTTAAAAAATAAAAAAATGGGAGGCGTAACTGTATTTACCCCACTACTACCTATTTTTCTAAAATTAATTGCCACACAAGGCAAGCACCTATGTTTCTGAAATTTCACACACATAGGTCCCAAGGTACCTCCTACAATGTGGCAAAGTTTCATGTTTGTAACTTTAAAAATGACAAAGTTATAAGCATTCCTGGGTATTTATTAAAAAATTAATTGCCACAAAACGCATGCACCAATCTTTCTGAAATTTCTCACAGATAACTATCCCTAACCAGTCTACAATGTCCCCAAGTTTCATCCTTCTATCTTTAAAAATGAAAAAGTTATAGGCGTTTTTGTAAAACAATACTTGGCTATGGGAAAAAGCATTCAAAATGGCGTCCGATCCGGATCGGACCTCATCGGATCGGATCGGATCGGATCGGAGGTTGGTCGGATCAGATCGGATCGGATTTTCCCGATTTTGGGTCGGATCGGATTCGGATCGTGGATCGGATCCGATCCGATGCACACCCCTAATAATAATAACAACAACCATTAATCATTCACTACCCACCCAGGCTAGATTTAGACAAGTGCCCTAAAGGTGAAGAGTTCCATATTGCACTCACTTAAGCCGTTATGTTCTCCCCAAATTTTGTCATTTAAATGTAGCTAGTGCTAAAAAAAAAATTACAATCTTCTCGTGGAGGAATGCCTTAGATAAATAAAGCTTCATTATGTGCTGCAAGAAAGACAGCTAAAAGTTCTCCAAGATTTCCTTTTACACTAATGGCAGTGAACATCTTTCGTGTTCAATTTCATATGCCCCCAAAACATATGGAGAGTGACCATATGAAAAGGAGGACAGGGCTCCTGTATCTTTAACAGTTGCATAGAAAAGGTAATTTCAGCAGATGTCATTTGTATGCACGCTGCACCTGGTGAAATTCCCTCTTCATCACAACAGTTAAAGCTGCAGGAGCCCTGCCTTCTTTTGTATCTGGTCACTCTAGTATAGCTCCTGCAGCTTTAACTGGATTTCTTGTGTAATGTGTAGCTTGACCCTTAGCCAAAACATGGACTCAAGCAGAAAGTAAAGCCTTTCACAGTGCCCAAACCAGCCTCCTTGGACACACAGTGACTCACGGATTCCATAAGCATTAACTAGCAGACCGTTGACCAGTCTCCTAGAGTTGTTCAAACCAGTAGTGGCTGGTAGCTCTGGTGTTCCATGGGGTGGTGAATCCACTCTAGCTTTCAGTCAGAACCATTCAGAACTCTTTAGACTGAAATGCAGAATGGATTCACCATCCCACGGAACACCGGAGCTACCAGCCACTACAGGTATTGTGGTCCCAAACTGTGTAAGGCTTTATAGGTTAAAACCAGTACCTTGAACCGGGCTCGGAAACATACAAAGTTATATGAAGACCTTCTCCACACAAACACAGTATGTAGGGTGACCAGATAAAATCCAGGTCAGGGCTCATGTAACTTTAACAGTTGTCGAGAAAAGGGAATTTCAGCCAGAGTTATTTGTATGCAATTAGTTCCTGGTGAAATTCCCTCTTCATCACAACAGTTAAAGTTGCAGGGGCCCTGCCTTCTTTTGTATATGGTCACTCTAGTATAGTGCCTGCACCTTTAACTGTTGTGATGGAGAGGGAATTTCACCAGGAACTAATTGCATACAAATGACACTGGCTGAAATTCCCTTTTCTCAACAACTGTTAAAGTTACATGAGCCCTGACCTGGATTTTATCTAGTCAGCCTACCTTAGGTTGCTTTAGGAAGTGCTAGCCTCCCATTGCACTAGTGGTGGATCCCACTGGTGCATGGACGGCATTGGATACTGCCTATCATGCTGAATGCATGTGTGTCTTGTGGGCTATTCCAATGGTGCACCTGACATCGGCCAGCAGCAGGGTCCCTCTCACCACTTTTCCATCCATACTGTTAGAGTGACCAGATAAAATCCAGGTCAGGGCTCCTGTAACTTTAACAGTCGTAGAGAAAAGGGAATTTCAGCCAGTGTCATTTGTATGCAATTAGTCCCTGGTGAAATTCCCTCTTCATCACAACAGTTAAAGTTGCAGGCACTATACAAGAGTGACCATATACAAAAGAAGGCAGGGCCCCTGCAACTTTAACTGTTGTGATGAAGAGGGAATTTCACCAGGAACTAATTGCATACAAATGACACTGGCTGAAATTTCCTTTTCTCTATAACTGTTAAAGTTACAGGAGCCCTGACCTGGATTTTATCTGGTCAGCCTAAGTCCTAAGGCAACCGGAAATTAGCTGAAACAGAATGGAATGGGAGAACTCCACTAGTAGAAGGGAGCTCCACCTACCCGTCTCATTCTGGAAACAAGCATTTTGGCTCATTTCAGGGGTTGCTTTAGGAAGCACTAACTTCGTGTTGCACCAGCAGTGGGACCATCAGCGGAGGCACAGGGATACTGCCTGATGTATATGCATAGGTGTTCCACATGATCAAACCCCCTTCGTGGTTGGGGGTTCTGTTTGTGTAGAATGCTTACAGGAGTAAGTGCCTGTAACGTATACCTATTTTTATGATTGTGTGAGCTTGTATTGTAAAATGTGACCCAGGTAAGTTAGGGTTAACAGAAGGCTAGGGAGTGGGTGAAAAGTGGGAGGGGCTTGTGTGTGAGAGAGGTTTTAAAAGGTGTGTCTTGACCATTAGAAAGTAGTGATTATTAGGGACTGAAGAAGATACACCTAGTGCGTGGGGATTTAGGAATAGGATTTAGAAGGGGTAAAGTAGGCAGTTAGGGTAAGACCAACTACAGTTTAATTAATAATATATAAGTCTTCTTGTATTTAATAAATTTGATTTGTTTATTTATAAATACAAAATCCCATGTGATGCTTTGCCTTAGTATGTTATCAGATAACAAAACTTTATTTTCCTTTTTACTTCATATGTATTGGGTAGAGGAAACTAATTAATCAAATTGAGTGTCACCTTTGATCAAGAGAAAAGGGGGCTGAAGTTTTGTGTGTCAATGACAGGATCTACACTACTGCTTTAAAATGGTTTATAGGAGTAGTGGCAACTGTTGGTGGCCAGGGCACACCCCAAATCCAGTTTTCAAACCATTTTCAAAGTGTCATATCCTGCTTAGTGTAGATCTGGCCAGTGAGGATAACTCATCAAAGTGGAGGCAGATGTTCTGAGGGCTTTCTCAGTTTCAACAGGTGGAAACTGAGAGGGTATGACCCGGACCAGGAACATCACAGTGCCCCTTTACCATTGTCATGTGGACTGTGAGGTCAGTAAAGAAGGGACAGTGGCACGCATGGTACTGAGGGTGGGTCCTGTTCTCCTTTCTTCTGCGCAAGTACCTTGTGCTTGGTATGGGCAGAGAAGATCTGAGCATAGGTGGGACTTAGGAACGCATACTAAATTGTGAGCCTCATTTTGTTGTCTTTCCTCCATGTTATGATGTTTCTTAAGCACACATCAAGGCCCTGTTCAGAGGACCATCTACACGTTGTGTCATATAAATATGAATGTGGAATAAAAAGCAAGAAATAACACTATGAAAGCAGTATATTGAATGTGGATTGCACCCCAACAGTTATCAGTGCTCTTCAATACTGCCATAAAGCAGTAGTGTGGATGTAGCCATGTTTTTTTTACAAACTGAAGGCAACATGATGAGTTGATTCCTCCCTGTGCATTTTGGTGGTTATGAACAGGTTTGTGAAAAGCTCTAATGTAGGCTGACCATATGAAAAGGAGGACGGGGCTCATGTAACTTTAACAGTTGTAGAGAAAAGGGAATTTCAGCCAGCGTCATTTGTATGCAATTAGTTCCTGGTGATATTCCCTCTTCATCACAACAGTTAAAGTTGCAGGCACTATACTAGAGTGACCATATACAAAAGAAGGCAGGGCCCCTGCAACTTTAACAGTTGTGATGAAGAGGGAACATCACCAGGAACTGATTGCATACAAATGATACTGGCTGAAATTCCCTTTTCTCTACAACTGTTAAAGTTACATGAGCCCTGTCATCCTTTTCAAATGGTCAGCCTATCTAATGCAGTGCCGAATTGCAACTTGCAACATTCTGGTTCAAGCATCTTTACATGCCTTGCTGTCTCATCTGTAATTTCACATGTGGGTTGTGTTGATTGCTTTTACAAAGTGAAATGGATTTTCCTCATTAAGGTTCACTTCAAACACGCATAACCAATTTAAAACACACAATAAAACCTCACACATGCAGTGCTGGATAAATTAATTTAATGAAGATCAGACAAAATTTAATCGCCACCAACAGAAATCAAAGAGAGACTTTGAGACAGAATTTAGAGTATAGGCAGAACATAAATAAATAAACCAGTCCTCATTCTTTTCTGCTTATGCAATAGAAGTTGATAACAATATGATACGGCACAATACAAAGGTTCCCGTTTCTACAGAAGTCCTCCATGAACCTGTATTGATTTAGGTTAAACATTTAGCTTTCTAGCTTACTGTCAAATGTAATGCAGTTTGACACACATTGATTTTTATAGCACAAAAGAAATGATGAGGCCATTGTGCAAGGTAGATTTTCATTCAGTAGGAAGGAATAGCTTTCAGTGATAGCGCTGTTGTAAAAACAGGATACAGAGACAATCCTATAGACTTGGAGAAAATCGTATTTCTTTACTCAAGTGCCTAAACAGATTGGAGCAAACAATATTTAAAAATAAAAATTAAAAAAACTTAAATCTAACATTTCAGATACCCTTAAGGGACCTCTCACCTTATTCCCAGCCACAGAAGACCTTTGCAGACAGTCAGTAAACATGGGGGAGAAGGAACCTGGATCATAGCCACTGTTGCTGACCTCCACATGTTTATCTGATAGGCTAAATGCAGCTCATGTGTTGTAAAGGGGATAGATTCCAATCCTACATACAGAGTTTACACACGTCATTTAGAAGTGCACTTTTGCTTTGTGTCTCTTGGCTTGATGTCACCTGCAGATTGGGAAGCAGGCCATGAGGAATTTAGCTTGGAAGCTGGCCTTCTGGGGTATTGTAAGACTGTGCAAAAATTTACCACCCCGATAGCAGGAGGCATTTTGTCCATTTGTGGGAGAGTGAAAAATTCTTCCAAATGTTCAGAAATAGCAGTGGTAGCAGTGCAGTGGCCCTTTGTTTCTCTTTTTATTCTTTTTAGTATCTGTGGTGACTGAACTCTTCTCGGGAGCTGCCATTTTCCCCCCTAGAATACCCTGAATGTGGCATCATTCCAGGCATTTAGGACAGAAAAAATGTTTGCCACCAGAGCGGTTCAGCTGCCATATCTTCAGACAACAGTGCTAATGTTTAAAAAAGCAAAAAGGATGACCATGCCACGCCACTAATGGTAACCCTCCACACCACCACCAAAGTTTTCATGGAATTTTGCACCTTCCCCCCAAATGACTCCCCTGTTTAAATCAATGGAGGCTGGTGGCTCTGATATTGGTGGAGCTGTGAATCCAGTCCAGGTTTCAGTCAGAACCACCCAGGACTCTAAAGGAGCTATTCAACATACTGAACCTATTTTGGGGGTGGGTGGGTTAGAGTTCTCACTGGTTTTGGTTGGAATGGATTTACAGCCCCACCGAAATCAGAGTCACCAGCGTACACTGGTTTGAATTTGCATCCCACAAATCTCCACTCAACATAATTAATTACTACAAGTAAATGAAGCAGGAAAGGCCTGGCATTCTATAAATGCTTCTTAAAGTTAACATAATCACTTAACTGAGTACTTACCTGTCTGAAAGGAACTGTACTGTGATTGAAAGGGCAGTGGTCTTGGGCTACTGCAGACTTCTTGAAAATGACATTAGCCAGTTCTTATGCAGGCCAGGTTTTTAATTGCTGGATCCACACAAAAAGGCTTTCTTCATCATAGGATCACCAAGAAAGATTAGTACCAAAAAAGTCTGCTAATAATAATCCGGTCCAGAGGCTGCCTCTCCACTTCAACCATATTTTCACTGTTCCGGCATTTTGAATTTTAAATAAAAAATTCACCTACCTAGGCCAGATTTTGACTGGTTCTATTTATTTATGTATTTAAAATATTTATAAGCCAACTTTTGGGGTACAACCCTTCCTCTGCTGGTTTCCAATAATCAATATGCTATTTAAATAACAATTATCTTAAAAAACCAATAAAACCATAATAGCAAAATTTAATAAGAGATAAGAAGGAAAAATAACCCTAAAAAGACATCCAGCCAAGTAAAAGCACTAAGACCTAATAAATAATGATAGCTAAACCATTTTATAAATTGAACAACCCAATAAAAATTGTTTAAGAAAACACAATAAAAATAAGTCTCTAGGGACTTTTAAAAGCCTGCAATTATGTGTTATGATTAAGGGTGCCGAAGAAATCCACAAACAGATTCAGATTTTTCAGCAGACCGGCTTTTTCTGAGTTGTGGAAATTCCATGGAGTTACAGACCAGGATTGCTGTTTTTTTACTTTGGAAGGGGGCAATTTGCACAAATTAACACTTGCGCTAATGCTCTACATCCCTAAAAACAATTCTGATTCCATCAGTAAACAGACAACAGAATGAAAGTCACCTGACAATCCATGAAACATAGACAGCATGGATTTAACAAAATCCCTACATCCCTAATTCTGATGTTAGAGCTGAACCAACATTTTTTTAAATTCCTGAGATTTTTTTCTCTTTCTCACCCCAATAAGAAAAGCCCACTTTGCAGAAGTTTCTCCAAAATGTCTCCAAAATGTCTCCACCATTATTTTATGGCAGCCACCATTCTCTGCTTCCCACTCCCTGAACACCCTGGACATACCTGATCTGTGGGAGATAGTATCCCTGATGTATTTAAAGGAAGCTATAAATTTTAAGAAAGCTAATATCTAATCACCCGAATGCAAGTTTTACTGAGGATTTGCTTACTGTTAAAAAAAATGGGGGAGAGGAAGCATGCAGTATTTAAATAAAACCCTTACAACTGTAATAGACATTTACTGACTTCTGCTAGTTGCAATTTGATTGTGTGATTTCTGGCCATTTGTGCAGGTGCAGCTGTTGCAGTTACACACACACACACACACACACACACACACACTTTTATGGTGCAGCAGATCTCTCCGTTTCTAAAACCTGCTGGTATATTTCGGGTCACTCAGAGTTCAGACAGATTTACACACACTCTGAAAATTCATTCGACTAACTCTTGATACATTGTCAAATTGGTAGAAATTTGATATTTGGGTTGGTTTGTTTTCTAGAGAGTTCATAAAGTACTATTTCATATTCTGTAGTAAAAAGGATGGTCAAAAGGTTCCAAGCTTCTCTGAGGATCATTTGTTGTGATAACTTTCTATATTCTGGAGAGGCACTTCTTTCGAGGCCACCATGTTCAGAGGCACGTGTGATGGCAACTGAAGAGAGAGAAAATTGTTTCATTTTTTAATCAGTTTGAAATGTGTAAGCTGCCTTGGCTGCCTCTTTTTTTTTTTTTTTTTGTAGAAAGATGAGGTAGGAATCAAATCAATCAATAGATGATGATGATGATGATGCTAATGACTAGGATTTTTTATTTACTCATTAGCAATGCTAGGAGGAGCTACTTTAAAAATCAGGGGAATGGTGTTCCCTCCCAACCTCCTGCTTCTTCTCTGGTGAGGCAGAAGGGAGACAAGAACATAAGCTGTTCCCATCTTTTTTTTCCTACTTGCTGCAAAGCACCTTGGTGAGTTCCTTTAAAGTTCTGATGGGTTCTGACTAAAACCTGGAATGGATTTACCACCCCACTGATATTGACGCCACCAGCCTCCACTGTCATTTCCCCAATCTTCAAAGCAGCCTCCAGGGCTTCTGATTAGCAGAACAAAAACCACTGGGGAACTTCACTACTGAGGAAAATTATTCATGATCCATAACACTTTAGATTAGGCTGACCATATGAAAAGGAGGACAGGACCCATGTAACTTTAACAGTTGCAGAGAAAAGGGAATTTCAGCTGGTGTCATTTGTATGCAATTAGTACCTAGTGAAATCACCTCTTCATCAAAGCAATTAAAGGTGCATGCACTATACTAGAGTGACCAGATACAAAAGAGGGCAGGGCCCCTGCAGCTTTAACTGTTGTAATGAAGAGGGAATTTCACCAGGTACAAATTGCATACAAATGACACCAGCTGAAATTCCCTCTTCTCTACAACTGTTAAAGTTACATGAGCTCTGTCCTCCTTTTCATATGGTCAGCCTACTTTAGATGGCATGTTTGAATGCTCCAGCTCCCTCATAGTAAAAAATAAATACATTCTCTATCATGTAGAAACTTAGATGTCAGAGGAAAGGATTCAAGCCTAACCTTCTCCCTGACATGCTAGTTTTCTATGGGTAGGATTTTTTGTGCAGGGGGTGGAGCATTCAAACATGCAATCCCCCCACCTGCACTCTGGCATGGCATCCAGGCAGGGTTTTACTAATTGGTAGGCTGTATGTTTAGACTGTGACTTAGAAGCACCTCCCCCCAATCTGAATGGAATCCAGTTCATATAGTTTATTTGAAAACACAAACAAACAAAAAATTCAGAATTCCCCTTATTTTTGGCAGACTAATAGATAGGACATAAAAGCTACAGAACATAAGTCAGATTTTGCATCTCCCAAGGTAAATTAATTTCAGAGGAGTTACATGGGAACAGATACAATGTTTTGTACTTTCAGATGTGGATATCTGTGTCCTGAACAGGGGTCATACTAGACAGTGTACCCATATGGAGAACTGAACACCTGCCTGTAATACATCTACACTTTCCTGTTTAATTAGCCAAGGGCCTGTTGTATCCTTTGTTATTTTGATACACACAGAAAGAGGTCTTTTCATTCCCCTTTATCAGAGCTTCCCAAAAGCCAAGACAGGTGCC
Source organism: Anniella stebbinsi (assembly GCA_029215795.1). NCBI lineage: Eukaryota > Metazoa > Chordata > Lepidosauria > Squamata > Anniellidae > Anniella > Anniella stebbinsi. The sequence goes on from JARDYH010000006.1 coordinate 39,757,004, forward strand.
TGGGGATTAAATCTTTTTTTCCCCTCAAAGAAAAGAAACTGAGGGAGCTATCAGTCCTCAACGGAGCTAAAATCTGGGAGCAGGGAGCAGGTGCTGAGGCGTTCCATCCATCTAGTTAATTGATCCCGCCATGTTCTGAAGAGGTCCCAATATTAGTCTTTTTACTTCACAGTTATATTGGCAGCACACACCGCCTCTGTTAAACACAAAGGCAAGCCCAATCTGTTTAATGCCAGGATGGCCGCCTTCAGTATCATGGCAACTGTGGCAACCAGGCCCTACTTCTGTCATGGCTGCCTTTGTTGGCTGTCAGTGACATGAAATGAAGAGCCACTTGCTTGCCCTTCCAGTGACTCACACATGAGGAAAAAATGCTGTCTGAGTGAATTAGGAGCTGCTCTTTTAGAGAGGACAGAACTGCAGCTGACACAAGAAGCTGGCCTCTCCTTGGTTTGCGTTGTTCATCTCCTCTCTCAACAAACTACCCACTACCTTCAACAAAAAATATCTTTCTGTTACAGGTCCTGCAAAGTCAGTATGGGATTGCAGACAAGGTGTAGCCTCATACATTTACAAGCTCTTCTTGGGCATCACTGTGATCAGGGCTGCATCAAAAGACACAGATTTATTTTTATTTATTTCATTTTTATCCTGCCTTTGCCTCCAAGAAGTTCAAGGACATAGTTCTTCCCACCCCCAATAGTACATAGATGTACGATGCTGAACATTGTTCCAAATCACCACACAGTATTGCCAGATTATGAGATCGGAATCCTCATCTCAGAGTTTCATTATTCTCCATTTTTGTTTAGAAATCTTATGAGGGGAGAGCTGAACTCCGACTGTGGCCTTCTCATGTAGCCCTTCACTTTCTTTCACAGTAGCTCCACACCAGGCCACTTCACCTCAGGAAAAGTGCCTGAGAGTAATACAACTGTGTGCCATGTGCCTTAGTTCTTTTCCCGTTCTGCCCATGGCAGCAGAGAACCCAGTCTAATCACTGGATTCCAGACAAATTGAAAGGAGTATAACATTCCACTCTCCTTTTCTGCCCACCCCACCCCAACTTCCCCTCTCTTGCAAGAAAATACATGCAGACTTTTCCACTTCTATGACCTTACTGCTAAGATGGTGGAGTGGAGAGAAGCAGCCCACAATCCACCTAGAGTGCCATCACACCAGCGATTTATCGCACTCTCGCCACGTTTGGTATGTGTTTTTGCAGCGCAGTACTCAGATGACGTTGTCCCTGTCCTGCGCTCATCTCACCTCTTCCCCTCCATTTTCCATCTTATTTTGGAGCAAGGAAAGTCTGTTTTCCCCTCTCCCTGCGCAATAAAGCCACTCCTTCCACCCTTGTATTGCTGTGTATTTGCGCTGTATCTGACATCCCATTTTTTGTTGGGGACGTGTGTGTGGAAGGGCAGTCTCACTGACAAAAGAGGAGGGCGGGGCGGTTCTCCACTCAACTGCTCAACCATGAAGGGGAAGGGAGAGAGGGCGCCCGAACACCCAGCAGAGAAGGCTACCGAGGCCACCACCACCCGTGCCAGGACTTGGTCCCATTCAGCTCTATGGTTCTTACTCCTAAGTAGGCATGTGTAGGTTTCCTGACCAGAACAATGTCTGCTTCCCCTTGCCATGCCAACATTAATCACAAACCTCTCAAAAAACTAATTGTAATAATTTCTCTTCACTTATCTTGTTTAATATGGTGTTAAGGGAAAGCCTAGTGTGTTGCTTTACCGTAATTGCACAGTTTCAGGCTGCCGTACTCTTGTATTTGCGCAGAATACATATACACACACACACACACATATATATATATATATATATATATATATATATATGTAGTAGCAATACAGGTGAAAAGATACATGAGCGCAACAAAATAAAGATGTAAAAGTGCCCAGCACTTGACTTGCTAAGGAAACAGACGGGGAAACCATGGATGCAAACCGGGGGGGGGGGGGGGAAGTAGGTGTGATGGAGCCCCTAGTCAGTGAAGGAACTCCCCCGGAACTGTAGGAAGAGTGAGGCCAGTGGATTCACCCCATCTAAGTATTTTTCAAAAAGCAGGCTTTCAAATCTGCACATGACAGCTTCCATTTGAATGGGATCTGTTTTTAGATCTCCCTTCACCTCTTTCCTTCCCTGGCACACTTAAACTATGATTCCCCTATTATATCTGGAACAGAGAACTGTGGTATAATGTTAGTTTACTAAGAAGGATCTGAAACGACAGTTTGATCCTGGTTGAGAATCTTGGCTAAACCTGGAATGGATAACAAATTGCCCCCCCCCCATTTGGCCCTGAGCAGGCTGGATGACATCAGTGGGTGTGGCCATGTTCCCCTGACATCAGAGGGCATAGCCATACCCACTGATGTCATTGCCCACCCCTCATGGATGAAACTGGTCTCCAGCCAAGGCATATTTTTCAGGTATATATCATGACAGTCCCCAAGGCCACTAGGAGTGAATTGGAGGGTCCGACAGACCTTTGACGGACCTCCAAACTCATAATGCAGTTAGGGAGCAGTTCAAAAACCAATGGAAACCCACAGCGCAGTTAGATTGTTTGGAGCCCTGAAAAGATCCATATCCAAAGGTTTTTTAGGCAACATGAGGGGTGAGGGAGGGGTAGTTTCATGTTGATGATTGACAACTAACTGAACACTTCCATATTAGAAAGATGCTGAGGGGTAGTTTTGAGATGGACATATGTGGCTAACCAATAGCCACAGTCTCCTCCCTGTCCCCCTCCAAACACGTTGCTTAGGGGAAGGGATTGCAATTAAATAAACAGAAAGAGCCCGTAGCACTGCTCTTTCACAATGCGGCTGAGGCTGACTGAATATCACAGAAATGGGAAAGTTCCATCAGCTTTCCCTAGCACTTTCCTATCTGGGGGCATTTTGAAGGCCCTTCTACCCATGCCCCACTGGTCCAGCATGGCCTGCCTTGCCCACAGTACTGCTGCTGCTGCTGCCAACCTGACACTGACCGTTGGCATGAAGGGAGTGCAGCCTCTTAAGATCTTGCATACCTGGGATCCTCTGCCACCAAAAGAAAATGATCCCAGGTGCTAGACTAGCATTTTGCAGGAGAGGGTACGGGTAGAGCCTCAAAACCACCCACACCAGACTCCTTCTCCTGCACTTCAGAAGGACCAGCAGCAGCAGAGAAAAGGTTGCGCCTAATTTTGGTTGGAGGTGGGGAACTAGCAGAAATACCTCTCCCTCTCCCAACATGGCCAGAGCCAGCTTTCTTTGCTGGGTTTTCTTGTCTCTGTGTGTGTCAGTCTGCTTTTATTTGCTTCTTCTTGTAGTACCACCTCATATTCCCGTGTGCGTGTGTGTGTGTGTGTGTGTGTGTGTGTGTGTGTTCTTGTTCCACACTTCAATTTTTTAAAGGAGATTTCTAGTTTCTGAAAGTTCTGCAAGCTCTCTTGAGAGAAGATGAAATGCATCTGAAGTGTGTGTGTTGGGGGGAAGGGAATGGTTTGAAGGTTTGAATTTTTTTAAAAGATCCCTAAATATCAAGTGATGAAGGGAGCAGCTTCAAACTTGACATGGCTAAAGCCCTACTTAAGAGCTACCAGGGTGCCAAGTTTCACCCTTTTATCTTTGAAAATGACAGAGATGTAAGCATTTTTGTTAATTAATTCCCATTGACGCTAATAGAGCGGTTCTCCGAAAATGGAGCGGTTTTACCTGACGGTGCAGGGAGACGGACGCATTCTGAAAACTGGAGCAGAGCATCGCCTCATATGAGCTGTGCCCCATATTTTGGGGAGGAGCAGACCCACTCTGCACATCCCTAAAAGCCATGCCCCCAAGGAGAGTCCAAACATGCAAGATGCATATCAGCAAGTCATTCTAGAAGCTTTTATCTCTATCTGGTGCAGGTCTTTGGTACAGCAAATGGACCTTAGTTGCCCCCCACAAAAAAATACTTTGCATTGCAACATGGAACGATATATTGTTGCTGGGAAAATTCATTTCCCCACAGCTACTGTGAGGATTGCAGTTCCAGCAGAAGGAACAGGGAAGCCTAAGGTGACACCTTCTAATAACTATAAAAAAAGCCCCAGTTTTTCAACTCTACAAGCCTTGTTTCCACTACAGTACTGTTCAGGAACCCCAAGCTGAAGAACACACCCTTCAGGCTGACATCTGAGTATGGGCAACCCTAAGCCCAACCTGGTCCTGGCATTCTCTACACCAGAAGGAACAGACACCATATTCTGTTCTGTGATGGGTTTTAAAGGGAGAGGATGAGTATATGCTCTATACCAAGAAGCTCACAGAAAACGTTGATTGTCTTGGGTGCCCCAATATGACCAGGTCCCTACAATACCATATACGGATCAAAATGGCTTTTGCCAACCGTGGAATTTATTTATTTTAAAATAATCAGAGCCCACAAAATATTGTGTGAGTTACACTGGAGCACTGTATATGTAATTCAATGCTTGCTCATTATGGTTTCATAGAGCATCTGCTATAAAACATCTTTATTTTCCCTTGTGTACACTAGGAATGCTGCAATTCCAAGGCTTTAATAGACTTTATGATGATCCCCTAATGTACCATTATGCTCCCATCCACAATATACTAGAGCTGTTCCCTGTCGTTGCCCGTAACAGGAGAGCGATACATTCTCCAAATGTTTCCATTGGCAAGATTATGACCTTGCTAAAACCAGTATAATCAAAACCCAATGCAAACTGGCATGTACTCCAAACCAGACAACAATTAGTCCAATTCCCATCAATAGAGCAGCTAAGATCCAGTGATTTTCACAAATGAAGCCCATTCCTTTTCTCCTTAGGAGCTGGCCAGATATAATTTAGATGGTCACTTTAAGCCATGTCCTTAACACTACTACTTTATTAAAGAAATGTATAGGATGGCTAACAGTAGGCTGACCATCTGAAAAGGAGGACAGGGCTCATATAACTTTAACAGTTGTAGAGAAAAGGGAATTTCAGCAGGTGTCATTTGTATGCAATTAGTTCCTGGTGAAATTCCCTCTTCATCACAACTGTTAAAGGTGCAGGCACTATACAAGAGTGACCATATACAAAAGAAGGCAGGGCCCCTGCAACTTTAACTGTTATGATGAAGAGGGATTATCACCAGGAACTAATTGCATACAAATGACACTGGCTGAAATTCCCTTTTCTCTACAACTGTTAAAGTTATATGAGCCCTGTCCTCCTTTTCAGATGGTCAGCCTAGCTAACAGGTGAAGCTTGATCCATCTTTCTTGGTGATGCATTTTCTTCTAGCCCATGATATTCCAGGTGAATAACTATATCATTTTCAGTAATTGCAGGTTCCATGGAACATATATATTCACATTTTTCAAGGTAGTTACCCCAGCTGTCTGAAGGTAACATCCTCCCCACCTTTCAGCATGCAAAAATAAGTTCATGAAAGTAAAATGCCAAGAAGGAAGAGAGCCTGATATAACATTGGCTTCCAAATGAGTGCTTCTTTGAGGATTCCAGTGAAGACCTACACATAAAACAAAATATGAAAATATCTAATTTGGACATGGTAGTTCTCATTTTATGTCTCTGTAGGATGGGGCCCCACAGCAATATCTGAAATGGTATCCTAAAAGGTAACATGTTACTCGACATCTTGACTCTACCTTGACAGGATACAGTTTCTTTCTAGCATGTTTCGAAGTGTCAGAGCAAGCCTAGCTGGAGTTGCAGGGATGGGGAGGGGTGAACGGTTGGGTTTCCTGCCACTTCCAACCACCAGCCACAGTGGTAGGTGGACAGCAGCCTACCTGGGCTTTTCAGCCTGGAGGATCTTCATCAATCATTGTTTCGTATCCAATGTTAGTCCTTTATTGAAATGATTGAGACTTAAATTAGTCAAAACTTATTTATCCCATTCATTCCAGTAGGTCTTCTCTATACATGACTAACAGTGGATACTATCCAGAATCCTCCCACCAAATTAATGAGGGAGGGAATTAAGCTATGGGAACAGAGGGCCTTTGGATCCACCCTGCCCCCTGCATGCACCATTTGGGGGCATATTGCTGGAGGGAACACTGCTGGCAGTAGGTTTATGCCTGCAGAGCTTTCCATGGGTGTAACAGAGGCCTCTGGGGTGGATGTCCCCACTGCCACGTTCTAACCCTTATTGGATGGCTTTCCAAAGGGGTTCAGAATGCTCTGCCTGTAAATATTCACAAGCTACTGCTAGTATGAGAATACCAAACCGCGGAACTGCTTACACACCTTTTTGTCTTTGCAAAATCAACCCTGCACTGTGGTTTTAGTCATCACATTTATTTCTTCTTTTTAACTCAGTGGAATATGATTGACATCCCCTTTTTGTTTGTAATTCAGCAGCACATCTTACGATGTAAAAATACAATCAAGATTTTGCAACTAGATGCACTTTAATCTCTTCACAGTGTCCTCATTATATTCCAGAGCTTAGACCACACCAGATGCAAAGTCTGTCCTAGCTATCTGGATCCCTTGAACAAAGGTTGAATCCAGGGCACGATCTACACAATTGCTTCATAATGGTTTAGAACGGTGTTGACAACTGTTGGGGCCCAGGACACACATTCCATATACTGTTTTCAAGCCACTTTTAGAGTGTTATATCCTGCTTGGTGGAGAGACCTTCCCATCATTTGTATCTATCTTGTCCCATCCTGCCTCTGATCAAACACCAGGCAAGACCCTAACACACCTCCTTTGCTTTCTCACACTCCATGCCTGCCCCATTATTGCTAATGCAACTCAGATACTTCTTTCTCCAAAACAAGCAAAGTGAGCGGTACCAGGGCAGTACTGAAGCACTACATTTGCTTGATGCAATAAGACAGGTCAATGCCAGCATCAGGGGTGCTCTCAAGGCCTGCTTGCTGCTGTCGATTAAGTTCTCATTGCACTAGTAAAAATAAAGCAGGTGAGGAGTATGGGGAAGGAGAATAGGCAGCACTATCAGTCAAGGAACATGACCGCTTCCATGTCTGCTTCTGTGCCATCTCCTGCACTAGTTCATGCAGAAATTGAGCTTTTCCTGGCATGGAGATAAAGTGAAGGGAAAAGCTTCACCTAGGAAATGATGGCAGCTGTTAAAGGCACCACAGCAGGGCTAATGAACAAGTTGGCCAGCCTAGAACACTTTCATACATTTTCTCTCTCTCAACTAGTTCCCGAGGAAATGAGGATCACAGTGCGCTAAATACCCATCATTTGCAACAATGCCATAATGTATGAAAACTACATTGATTTACAGTAGTATCTCATTTTGCATTTTCCCATGGTGATTCCCCCACCCCCATTAGATATGAATTATGGGACTCTTGGCCATTCACAAAGTGATGACTGGCTATGGACTTTACCCTTGGCTGATACCTGCTTTTTCTTGGGCCTATGCTTGATTTGTAGGCTTCATGTTTAGGTACTTCTGCCTCCTGCAGTGCTAATTATCTATTTTTGCTGTAGAGTTAGGAATGATGCTTGTAACATCATTCCATTTCATTCTCCCGTTACCGCATCCCCCATCACTGCAAACAGAAAGAAAGGAGGTTTGCTTTTTAAACAACTGATGAAAAGGATAAGGATAAACAAAGGGTGACAAAGGACAGTATCTCATGTGACACTATTGTTAACATAAATGATGTTGCACTAACATAAAATAACTCTAGGATCATGCCAATAGCATTTGTTGGCATGGTGGGTTTTCTGGAGAAATGATATTGACTTTGTGCTACAAGTCGTTTATGCTAGCACAACATCATTTGAGTTAGCGGTACTGTCGCATTGGATACCGCCCCAAAGGGCCCAAGGATTCCCACCACTTGGATTCCCAAACCTCACTTCAGACCCCACACTTGTCCCTTGTTTACAATATAAGCAGAACAGCTACTCCCAGCTCTGATAAGTTTGTTGCTACCCTTGTTCCTCAGCATACACCACTAGATAGAACAAATAGTCTGAAGGCCTGTGTGTTACTAGAAGCCATCTGCCTTTAGCAATACAGTCCTAATTCAGAAATCCCATGTATTTTTCTTTGATAAAGGTGTGCTTATTTCTTAAGCAACACTACAACACCATGAAATCCTGTAGTTCTCTCCTCCCTCGTTTGCATTTTTTTTCGTCAGAAATCCATTTGCTCATATATGCTTCTAAAGAGCTTCGGCTAAAGGGCGGTATCAAAATGCAATAAATAATAAAATAATAAATAAAAGCAGCCTTCCCCACCTGGAGCCCTCCATATGTATTACAACTCCCATCATCCCTGAGCATTGGTCCTACTTGCTGGGGCTGATGGGAGTTGTGGTCCAAAACAACTGGAGGATACCAGGTTGGAGAAGGTTGCTCTAAACTATCTTACTAAAAACTCTGGATCTGAACTGCACGGTGCGGCATCCAACAGAGAGCAACACACTTGGCTGCTATAGTCCAAGCACAGCTGGGCAGTTGAGCCCAATTGTTGAATAATTTTGATAGATGACTTCATAAAGCATCTATCAGGTATTGATGAGGGGCCAAAAACACCTGCTCTGTTGGCACCACTCTAATCTACTCAGTCCAGCGAAATACAGACCATCACTCACCCCTCCTCATTAGCAAGTGTTTAAACTTAGCTAATCGTTAACTTTAAACTCTGCCGTGTCCTTCTATCTGCTGATGGAGTGGGGAAAGATGACAGGTGGTTCTTTACTTAACCCAATGGTGTGTAGACAAAAGCCAATATTTGCTCATAGGAGGTTGGTTCCACCAGGAAGCCTTCATGAAATGCTAGGGAGCAGTGCAAGTCCATGGAAGCAACTTCTGCGCTCTTCCCCACTTCCTATGCACTTCAATGAGAGTTGTGAAGGAGATCTTCCTGGGAAAGTGTCCCAGAAATACTGAGCAACCCTTGCAGGTTTTTCTGAGCATTTCCTAAACACCATCATCACTTATGGCCGGATCTACATCAAGCAAGATATGACACTTTGTTTGAAATCTGTATATGGAGTGTGTCCTGGGCCCCAACAGTTGTCACTACTGTTATAAACTGTTTTAAAGCAGTAGTGTAGATCCTGCCATAATTTGTATGCTGCTTTACCACATAATAGGCCCAACATGGATCACAACACAAGAACATCAATACAAAAACCAGGAATGTAATAATACGCCATTACTGAACCCGACTGCCACCTTTTTCTCCTCCTGTTCATTTCAATGGAGTTTGTGCAGGAGGACGTAGGAAGCTAGCTTTACAGATCATTGGTCCATTAGCCCAGAGGTAGTCGCTTTCCATGGTTTCAGACAAGAGTCTCTCCCAGTCTTACCTGGAGATGTCAGAGACTGACCTTGGGATATTCTGAATGCAAACCATGTGCTCTGCCACTGAGCTATGGCTCCCCCACAGGATTGTAACAACAGTTTTTAATTTTTGTCTCTAAAATGCAGTGAGTTGAGTTGCATGATTTCAAAAGAGGCATTAATGCCAATTATGGGGCGTGAGGGATTGTCACTTCTTCCATCTTCTTTCTTTGCAGAGAGCACAGGCTCAAAGAAAACATCTCTCAATTGTTCTCCAATTGCTAACCAAGAGTACAGACAAGTAACAACAGCTCCTACAACAAAATACCTCTGTGTCTATAGTATACTAACTGATAACTCTGGAGAGTAACAAAAGATGACCTTGCCATAATCGCACGGCAATCACATCTGCTAGCCATACTTTGCTTGGCAAAAGTCAAGAGGATAATTAAGGGCTTGGAAAGGGTTACTGGGCAGCATGTTACAGTCCACCAGGCAGAAGTCATACAAAAAGAGGAAGGCACATTCCATTTGGCAGCCATCAGAGTCCCTAATGACTAAATGGCTTAACAGAATACTCTCTCTCTCTCTCTCTCTCTCTCTCTCTCTCTTTAAACTTCTCTGCTGCAAATAACAAAGCTGCAGCCAGATTACACAAGCCATGACCTGGGTTGCTTCAAACAGAGCAGTGAGATTCAATAAATGTCTCTCCTCAGATTGCTCTTTCCTAGAAATGCAAAATGAATTAAAAGCCGGGGGCAGGTGCTGAATGTCAGATGTTCACCAGTATCAGGCGGCCCAAATCTCCTCAACCCAGCAGCTGGTTTTGTATAAAAGGCTACTGCCATCTCTGAGGGTAGCTTTCCTTCCTCCTATTGGCTATGCTGCCAGCCAACCACCATTTTCAGTTTTTCTGTGGGTAATTCATCACTGTTACATACAGAGTTTATGGTTTTTTAAAAGTTGGGCGGGCTTCTAAGCAGTCCATTGGTTGTACCTCACTCTTCCCTGCCTTTTTATTTTTCCTTTAACCCTTTCAGCCCATTTGTTTATTTTTCAGTGGGGAAACGTAGTGCTTGCTGTTGCAGTTGTCATCTACAACACATACAAAAAGGGTAACCTGCTACAAATCCTTTACTCCCTGGGCTTCAATGGTACTACTCTGAATGTTTAAACCATTGTTGCATTGACAGAGGATTGCAGCCAAGCTCGTTTTTCTAATTCAAATGAATGAATAGTCATTTGTAGTATGCCTCTACCTTTACTGGCAGGTGTGCACAGGTACTTCAAGGATTTTAACTTGTGGCTCCTAATGAAAAAAGTCATCCAGAGTAACATCAGGCTTGGTTGGCTTTTCCCAAAGAATATCTGAATTTTCAACTCACCATTAAGGCAGGAATATAGGACAAGTAGACATTTCCCTATGATCCTATCCAGGCATGCTACGAATTCCTGCAGACTATGCTCCTTGTGGTACCTCTGTCAAAGGTGACTATCAATTAGCGTTCCTTATAATATTAGTTCAGGTATGATTCATGAGTAGTTCAGATCTGATTAATATTAGCTGGACTTAAATCAATAAGTAAAAATGGCACTATGCCTTGTAGGGGTAGAGAGGTTACATGAGAATAATGAGAATCCAGAGATTTGCTCAATAAACAGAGCCCATAACTCAAAGAGATCAGCATCTACTTTAATTGATCGCTTCTTCATTGTAAATAGTCCTCAGGTTCTCTTTGTTGGTTTACCATTGGAGTTTAGTAGTTTTTAAGGGACATCTCTATTTCAAAGCCAAAATCATTTTTGCAGCTTTTTGTAATATTAATATTAGGCAATGAAAACAAAAGATTATTTTAGTCACCTGCTGTTTAAACAATTAGAATGTCCTATTTGCTGTCCTTCAATCATGACATCTCAATCTTTCTCAGTTAATTTGAAGTATCTGCTAAAGAAGTACATTTTCCACTGCCATTCACAGAACTATATTTTTGTTACAGTAAAGTTTCTTTCCTGCTTCACATGTAAAAGGAGGGGCATAAAAACAGTGACCCCTTAGCCCATTGGACTTCAGTTTGAGTCAGGACCCACAATTAGGTTGCACTCGTGCCCTAGTCTATGATGGGCCATATCAGTGGCACCCATACCACAATTTTACAGTGGTTGAAGAAAGAGAAGGAGACAGTAGGATAAAAAGACTGGGAATTGGGTAAGCAGAAGGTGAAGCATGGAGAAAGAATAGCATACAGAATAGAAAATTAAAAGCAGGTCCCACCTTTCAGTTTAGGGTTGCAGGTAGGTCCTGAATCCAAAAAGCTTGAAGACTCTTGTTGTAGTCCATAGGCTCTGACTGACTCAGCACTCAACGCGGGCAAGCTGGAGTTTATCGAACCCATGTGCCATACTTGCCTCAAGAGCATCTCCGGTGAACATTTCAGCCTATGTCTCAGGCCAGCTGCACTTGGGTTGCTAGGACACTATACATTATGGGACAACAGCATACAAGGCGGCAGCATTCTAAGGGTTGATTTCGCTGAACCAGATTACATGGTAATAATATCTAAACATTTCAGTTTAAAAGCTAAAAAAAAAAAGTTCCTTCCACAGGCCTAGTGCAGTCTTGCACTTCCTAATGAATTCTGTTTAGCTCTGCTGGATTGTGCAGAAATGCTTGAGGGACTGTTGTTGTCAAGTCAAAAAATCTGAAATACTCTCTCCTTCTGTGTGATGTATTGGCTTGTTTGCACACATGCCAGTGTCTATCTTCCTGGAGAGGGTATCAGACCTTTTCAATTATTTACACATTAAGCCCCTCTTGGTTTTAACTGGCTGCAGTTGTGCATCTGCTTTATCATTTCACTTAGAAGAGGTTTTTGTAGCCAAAGGTTATAAATTCTGTTTTTCTCTCTAAGGGGGGGGGGGGGAGAGAGTGGATGGCTGCGGCATCTCTGTACATGGTGCACAGATAGCAAAACAAAACAAAAATCTGATCTGAGCATCTGAAGTATCCAGCTGAGCACTCTGATTTTTGCTTATGAGGGGGGAAATGTGCATTAAAACATATTTTCCCATTCAAAACGTCTTTGCTGCGGCAATAATTTTGCCTAAGCTAGTCAACACAGCAGGCTATAGTTGTAGGAAGCGGCTAAGATCATGTTGTTAAAAAAACATGGCTTTCCTTCCACATGCAAGTCAGGACATAATAGAAAACTGGAGCAGAATCCTGCTGTGTGAAAGGAGTGCAAAATGTCAAGCATATATCTTGGACTGGGTTCAGACAGTACACTAACCCACACTCAGTGGTTGAGTTTAGGTTGCTGTTGAAAGGTGGGTTAGTGCAGGACATTTTCTGCAGGGTGGCTTGTTAACTATGCAGTGTGGCTTATTTTTCTCAAACAAGTCACCTTGAGAACCCATGGTTTGTTGTTGGTTTGTTCAGAGTAGTTAACAAGCCACATTGCATAGTTAACAAGCCACCCTGTGGGAAATATCCTAGGTTTAGACAACACACTAACCCACAGTTCAACAAACAACCCATGATTCAACAACAGCCCATATTCAACCACTGAGTGTTGGTTAGGATGTTGTGTGAACAATCCCATGTGTCAAGTCATGGTAGAGCAACCTGAGACCCTCTGCTCCTCCCATTGAGGTAGGTTCCTAGGCCCCAGAGCATGTAGGGGTGTGATCCTATGCATGTTTAGACAGAAAAAAGTCCTACAACTTTTGGTTGGGAAATGCTAGAAGTTTTAGGACTTCTTCTATCTAAACATGTATAGGATTACACCTTAGGGTACACTTACTGGAGCAGCAGTATATAAAGTGCATGATGGGGCCCTTACTACTTATGAGAAGGACCAGATCTACAGCGCATGTCCTATCAATACAATCCCATCATTGTGACGCTATACCCCCCCCTTTAAGCATTTATACTTTTGTGGTGCACAACCATTGTGGTATTTTGGACAATGCTGTAAAAAAAGTGGCAAATAATGCTAGAGAAGTGCTCTATGGAATGCACCATGTGCCCTGACATCAGTGCACTTCAATCACTAATGTAGATCTAGCCCAGGTGGGCAGCCTGCAGCCCTAGCCTCAACCTAATGTCAAAAGCCCTCCACATGCAATCAGTTTGGATCTCTAGCAATCTGTCCTTTCCCTGGCAGCCTATTGGCTAGGAAGGAAGAGGAGAGAAAGAGAGAGAGAGAGAGAGAGAGAGAGAGAAAGAAGAAGAAGAAGAAGAAGAAGAAGAAGAAGAAGAAGAAGAAGAAGAAGAAGGTAGTAGAAAGAGAAAAGGGATGACTCAGCCACTTTTGGTTCTGGTCCTGCCACTGTTGGCTTTGGCCCCGCTCACCACCAACATGTGGCCCCCATCAGATTATCCATGGGGGAAAATATGGCCCTCCACAGAAAAAAAATATTGCCCACCCCGACTTACAACATCAAGAGGCGGTGTAGAGACAGGCGCCTGGTGAAGAGGATAGGCAAAGGGATGGGGTTTGAACCAGCAAGAATGAATAGGACCTGTTCCAGTTGCTGAACAGCAAACAAGGGAGAACATGAGAATGAGGGTAAAGTCTCCTTTCGGCTCATTTGTTCTTGTTCACCCATACATAGAGTGGGTGGTCGCTGAGCTCTGGACCGAGAGCAGGATTGTTCCTACAATAAGGTCCTGAAGAGAAGTAGTTCCAGATTACTCTTGTGCTTTGAACGAAGTGTCATCCCCCAAATACCAGGCCCCCTGGTCAATCTGTCATGAGGAAATGAAACAAGGAGTTTCTCTAACACTTAAGGTGAGGAAGCGAGAAGTTACACCAGTGCAGCTTTTTCTTTCACCATGGGTGCCTCTACAAGAGCGATTTAAAGCTCTTTCAAGGCGCATTAAAAATTTGACCTGTACAAGAGCGGAACGCAAATCGGGGGTCGAGGCGCTTTTTCTAGGCGATTATGCGCATTATCGAATGCGCGTTAAATAGCGAGTTTTAATTTGCCATGGCCCTTAAAGCGCCTTATGACCATGTAAACAAGCGATTCTCCACATTAAACACCTCTAAAATGCGTTTCATACAACCGGTAAGACAACCTGTTATGCGCTTAACCGCCTCCCGCGTATAGTGATTTGCCGTAAAAGCGCTTGCGAGAAGATGTGCATAATCGGACAACCAGCCATCAAACCGAATTCTTGTAGAGGGGACCCATGTTTCAAAACTGGGTTCCACTCTGAACTTTCGGGAGTGAAGGTGGGCCTGAAACAACTGAAGTCAACTGGACTAGCTAACATTTGGTATTGTGACCTCTGAAACCTTCCACAAAGAGAAAGGTTGACTTTTCCCAATGGGCCACTAAATAATCCTCTTTCATGCATCCAGGCTTCATCGAAATCCATGCCTTTCACTTGCAGCTGATACACCAAGAGGTTTTTCTCAACATATGATCAGCACACAGTGTTACATGCTCAGACCTGAGAAACACGAAGTACCTTGTGTGACAGGCAGAGCAGCTGGGAAAGCCAATAGTCTGGTAGCAAGTGAGAGGATTTAGTGGCCTCCATCAGTGACACATTGCCCAGATTAGAGAATTTGTGTGTCAGGCAGTGAGACTGGATTGGCTCTCCAATGCCACCTGACTTCCCAAGCCAGGCATATTATAATCTAGTGGGATCTTCAAGCCTCCCAAGCCTGATCTTCAAGCTTCCCAAGTTCCAGCCCAGCCCAGCCCAACTCAAAGAAACATTCGATATATCGGGAGACCTATTTGAATGGATATTTATTTATTTATTTATTTATTACATTTGTATACCGCCCCATAGCCGAAGCTCTCTGGGCGGTTTACATAGGATTAAAAAAATTAAAAACAATATACAAAAATTAAAACAGCAAAAACATACAACATACACACAATCTGTACATTTAAAAACCACTTCAACACTTCAAAAAAACTACAAAAACAAAACAAAACAAACCCAGGCTCCTCAGATATTGCCAAATGCCTGAGAGAAGAGGAAAGTCTTGACCTGGCGCCGAAAAGATAACAATGTTGGCGCCAGGCGGGCCTCGTCGGGGAGATCGTTCCACAATTGGGGAGCCACCACAGAGAAGGCCCTCTCTCTTGTTGCCGACCTCCGAGCTTCCCTTGGAGGAGGCACTCGGAGGAGGGCCTTAGATGTTGAACGTAGTGTTCGGGTAGGTTCATGTCGGGAAAGGCGTTCCATCAGGTATTGTGGTCCCAAGCCGTGTAAGGCTTTATAGGTTAAAACCAGCACCTTGAACCGGGCTCGGAAACATACAGGCAGCCAATGCAAGCGGGCCAGATTAGGTCTTATATGTTCGAACCTACTGGTTCCAGTTATCAATCTGGCCGCTGCATTTTGCACAAGCTGCAGCTTCCGGACCACCTTCAAAGGCAGCCCCACGTAGAGTGCATTGCAGTAATCTAACTTGGAGGATATAAACTATTCAAATAATTTTCAGAAGTGCAACGGCTAGCAGTTGATCCATTCCTCCTCCAAATGTTAACATTTTATGTATTGATGCAGGTTGTTTACATGCCGCACTTCTGACCAAAGTCTCTCAGAGCAGAGCACATGCATTTACGTCAATGTCAGAATGAGATGCATTTGGTTAATGTCCGCCATTACTCTTAACAACTTGGGACCAGGATACCTAGAAGACCGCCTTCCCTTAGACACGCCCAGACAACATCTACGATCATCAGAGGAGGTCCTGCTCGTCATTCCAAGACGAACAGTATGTCATCATGAAGAACCTCGATGGCGGGCCTTTTCTGTAGCGGCACCCATCCACTGGAAAACCCTCCTTTGGGCAGTTCAGGAGGCAGAAAAAATAACATCTTTCAAATGCCTCCTGAAAACACATCTTTTTAGACAAGCCTTCCCTAGATTATAACTTTTCCTGGTTTTATATGACATTTTAAGGGGGAGGGGAATAAGTTTTAAATTCTGTCTTTGTATATTAACTGCCCAGAGAGCCTTGGCAGTATAAATATGTAATAAATAAATAAATACCCAGAATCCCAGCTGGCTCCGCTAAAAAGGTCCCCCAATATTTCTGTATGGAATTAAACAGAATAAGCAAAAAAATGTCTCCTCTGCACACCAGCCACTTCAGATATCTGAATTGCTAAGAGTGGGGAGAGAGGCACAGGTTGCTTGAAGCATTGGTTCTCACTTGCATTGTGTTAAAATGTCAAAATAAGATTTTTATTTTATTTTATTTTATTGCCAATGGCATAAACAATCTCAAAGAGCTCCAGGGAACATGTATTGGGTTGTGTGTGTATGTGTGCATGCGTGTGAAGGCAGGCAGGCAGGCAGGCATTTTATCATTGCAACATAGAGAGATGTGTTCTATCGTAAAGGATTGTGAAGCTGAGAGGGTTGTCAAGTCAACCACATTTTTTAGCGCAGAGGCACCTATTCATGGTTGGCAGGTGAACTTGTCCTTTTTCCTTTTTTTTCCTTTCTTCTTTCTTTTCCCCCCATCCCCAATAAGCAGCAAAGCACAAGCTCAGCACTCTGCTCTTATATTTGTGTGAATCACAAAGGAGTTGATGGTTTGTCTGCCGCTCCCTCCTTCCTTCTCTCCCTCTTCCTCTTCGCTCCTCACATCCCTCGTCCTCTATAGCATTTGTAATCTCATGAACAGAGCTCCCAGGGGACAAAAGACAGTTGCACACAAAGAAACGTGATAGATCACAGCAATACCAGGAAGAATTCAAGGTCTGATCCATTTTAATAAAAATATGTCATTGGGGACTTGTGTGTACTATGTGAACTTACACGAGTGAAATGGTGGCAATTACGTTATATAGGATATTAAATCAAGGAGATGCTGAATGCCTGAAAGATTCGGAGGCTGCCTTCCTCTTGATTCTCACTTGTATCCTTATTAATCCAGGAAATATCAGTGTTACAGGATGAGAATATATCCTGCGCAGACAAGGGGGGCAAAGTACACTAACAGCTCAAACCTAAACATATCTACTCAGAAGTAAATCCCATTGAGTTCAATGAGACTTACTCCTAGGTCAGTGTACAGTATAGAGGACTGCAACATAAAGGCATTTTCCCTCATGAACTTCAGAACAAATATCCTGCATTTATGAACTGAATGACACATTTATCAGAACATATATTCAGTTGTTTTTATAGCAGTACTTTTTATGTTAAATATCATTCAGAAATTGTACAATAATGGTTTTCACTATTTAAAATTATTATTAGGCACATTATTCGCCTGTCCATATTTAGCGGTGTACTGCAAGCCACACCAACTAAAGTGTCTTTATTTTTGCCTTATTCATCACCAATACAGACATTGCTAGACAAGCACTAGACAGAAGTAATTAAAATATTGACATGTGCAAATAAAATCCCACTGTCGGCAATCAAACCACTAGTATTTAATGTCTGAGCTAATCAAGGAACCTGGTAAACCTTCTGCACCTTTATTAATAAACAACATGAAGCCAAATTTCCAAAGTATAATGACACCTAGGTAGCGTCCTGCTTTGACTGACCACCAAAACTTTACTATGGGATTCAACTCCTACTCTTTGTGTCTATATGAATGGAGAAAATATTAGCATTCTGCTGGTGCTTTGGAGCCCTTATTAATAATTGCTTAGCCATACGTCTGTTTATCTGTGTACAATGTGTGATCATTACTTGTCCATCTGCTTGATTACATCGTTCAAGCTTTGTTATCAATTCACACAGTCACGGCACTATGTTAAAAACCTGATGAAAGAATATTTTCAAACTGCGTCACGTTCCTCTCCCTATATCTCTGGGCAAGAGATATAGGAATCCACAGAATATGTATTGTCCTGTGTGGGGAAAAAATGCTTTCATTGAACCCATGAATTTAATTCAGTACCTTCTTCTTGTCCACAATATTCTGCAATATTAAATTAGCTTTCAATGGAGAAAAAAATCATTTTGGTAAGCAGTATA
Source organism: Anniella stebbinsi (assembly GCA_029215795.1). Taxonomy (NCBI): domain Eukaryota; kingdom Metazoa; phylum Chordata; class Lepidosauria; order Squamata; family Anniellidae; genus Anniella; species Anniella stebbinsi. Next base: position 39,775,279 of record JARDYH010000006.1, read on the forward strand.
ATTAGCAAAATCTATTTTCTTAACACCCCACACTAGAGTATGGTCCTACATTTCTAACTTGTTACAGAGAGATATTCAGTCTTAACACATTGCATTCATTGTTTAATTGTGTTCATTAATATTTTCCAATGAAGGTCATCATTGTGTAAGTAAATGTAATGGTCTGCAAAGATAGAATTATTCAGCGTAATTAACTTCCTAGCATATCCCACCAAACAGCCACAAAACTCTACCCGGGGGCCACATGCAGACTGTGACTCACTTGTTGCCCACCCCTACTTATGGCACAATGGGCAAGCCAGCCCTGTGGTTGCAGTACCATGGGTAGTTCATTGCAAGCAGCTTGTTTTGGACAAGAGCTAGAGACCTGGGCTAGATCTACCCTCGTGCTTTATAGTGGTATTGAAGTGCACTGATATCTGTTGGGGCACATTACACATTCCATATACCACTTTCACAGTGTTATTTCCTGCTTTTTATTCCACATTATCCCAAATACAGCGACTAATGTCACTGTATGTCCTACAAGGTATAAATGCGCAGGAAGAATGTTGTATTACCATGATGGGACCATAATGATTTGACACAAGATGTAGATCGGGCCCTGGAGATGAACTTAGGCCTTTCAAACCTCTGTCTCCAGTGTAGGGGGTTGTCTATATACACCGAAAGCCCCAGGGTGGCTGCACGGTAGAGCTGCGTCGATTATACAATGCAGCAGCCACCTTGAAACCATTGCGGGGCTTTCCTGAGAAGCTGCAAAACAAAAAGGTCGGTGACTTGCCCTAACTTTTTTCTCTGGAGAGAGGCAAGTACAGAGTATCTGCCGTCTATCCTCGCTCCAGAGTCTTGGTGGAGACAAAGATGCGCAGGTGGCACCCCTTGATTGGTCATTGTCCACCTGGGCAGAGAGCAAGGGGCAGGCCCGGCTGCCAGAAACCCCCCATTTTTGCTGCTGCTTCAGGATTAGCTGCCTCCACCCTGACTCTGCAAAAGCATGGGGTTTGGTTTATTGCGGTGGCAACCTGCTGCCCCCATATCTCGTATTCTCCACCTGCTTTGTTGGAAAACTGAAGACTCTTAAAGGGCGAGCCTTTTGAATGTTTCTCTTTTACACCATCTACATCCTATCAAGTGTACTCCCTACACCACTGGAATGGTGAGGTAACTAAGGAGGCACTTGGCTCCTTGGGCTCATGTTTTATGAGGGTCCTGGTTCCAGTTTGATAGGCTCTACTTTGGTGGACATTAACTCAGTTTCCTCAGCCATGTCCAGCTCTTCAGCCAGAAGCATGGTAGCCTTGTGGCTCTGCCAGCTCACCCACCTCTAACTCTAAGTTTGAGGCTAGGACCATGACACTCCCCAGCCCCCCTGGGTGGGCCAAGCATGTGAGGATGAGGATAAGGACTATGAAATGAGCTCACCAAGGTGGGAGCACAAACATCTTCCACAGTCTTCCAGGAAAGTTCTTCTGGCCTGCACCCCTTCTAGTCCACTAAATACTACAGATGCCTTTTGTGCATGTGGGCATCCAGGATTTGAGCTACCAAACTCCTCCTCAACCTAGACTATTGTTGGGGTGTATCATCTCTCTAAATTACTGTTGGCTGTGCAGACTGATGGAAGACTAGATCAGCAGAAACCAATGCAAAACAGCATGGATGTTCATGGTAGGAGGTAAACTGAGGCCATAAACCATGGGATTAAGTGGGTGATAAGAAAGGGTCAGAAGTACACGTCATCTAATTTGGGGGGAAGGTCAAGTTGTGCAGAGGTGTCAAGTGAAAAGATGTTTTCAAACCATAGCATATGGGTTTCCGTCAATCATCCTTAAAACAAAAATACCCACCCAATGAAAATGAAGCAAGAGATTGACAAGGCCAGGAAGGATAGACCTGGAAGAGAAACTAACAGAACATCACTTTTTATCACCTAAGTCTCCAAACTAATTACAGGTCATAGATCATTGGTCAATTCCAACAACGATACTTGTCTCTCACCAACCTTGGGTGGCAGGTCTCTCCTCAGCCACTTTCGCCAAAACCAAAACAGCTACTCATCACCAACAATGGCTCACCTAACAGAGAAACAAATCCGAGGATTGGGTCCTGCAACAAACCCAGATGCCAAAAATGTGTGGCTGTATCCACTCAGACAAAGTGATTATATGAACTAATACCATCGACTGAGACATCAGGAGGTCATTCAGGTGCTCATCCTATGTTGTTTATGTCATCATGTGCCAGCAATGTCCATCTGCAAGTGGCAGAAAAGAAGAGAGAAGGTCAGTCTCTCTGCAAAACAATGCAGTGATACGAATCTGATGTTTTAAAAACGTTCAGACATCTTGGGAGAACCTTTCAGTCTCATCGAATATTCTGTGGCTGACCTGCAGGTCACCATTTGTCAACAGGAAAAACTCCAGAAAAAAAACTCGCTGAATTAGAATTCAACAGCAAATTTGATTCTGTTCATTTAGGTATTAACACTTTGCACACTGGATCCTTTCCCATGACAAGGGTACAGTTAGCCAAGCACAGCTAGGAAGATTATATTATATCCAATTGCCAGCCCCTCCCACAATATCTTGCTGCCAGGGACAAAGGGAAGATGGTGCCCCCACCCCAATTCCATATAAGGAAGCCAACGGTTTCTGGCAGTTGGATCTTATCTCAACACAGGAAAAGCTCCTCAACCTCACCTGAGGGCAGCAGACTAACTTAGGGGGAACAAGACAGGCTGCGTAGGACACACAGCTCTGTATTCCCATACATTGCCAGTGCCCCCAGCATCTGCCATCTATCACAGCCACCTCCCTCTGCCTAATGTAAAGGCTAGCCCTGACTCGGAAGGTCTGTTGCCCAGCTGGGCTTGCCCTTTCCCCAATCTCCATTGAGCCAGCCATAAGTTGTGTCCTTCTCTTGCATAGAGATTTGCTGTCCTCCTCTCTCATAGGGCTTCACAGCTGTAATTTGCACAAATTATGATGGTAATTTGAGCAAATTAAAAAATATGAAAAAACACAAATTTGCCCATGTTGTTACAGAGTGAGTCAGGCTCCGCAGGATAAAAAGGGACAGAAATCGGGGGGAGGGTGCAAACCAGTGGAAGCTTGTTGAACTCCACCCTCCAGATGGATTCCCCCAACATCCCTAGCTTAATCATTACTGTTGTTGTTCTTGAACACTGTTGAACTATACATAAAAATGTCATGAACTGGACCCCTTACATTTCATGGCCTTTTAGCTTCACTGATCTCTCTCTCTCCCTCTCTCTGTCAGTCTATACAAACTGTATATATATCTTATATCCAACAAGAGAGGATAACACTTCATGTATTTGACAAAGTAGGTTGTACTCTAGCCTTTCCAACCTGGGGCATGTCTACAACAAAGGATGTAGAGGGAGGGAGGATTTCGGATTTACCTGCTTCCACGATCCTCCCCAGACATCTACACCGCTGTGTGACATCCCGATTGGAAAGAGGGACATTGCGGGCGCTGCAGGCGCTGCAGGCACCACGGGTGCCTTTTTTTTTAACTGAAGGGGAGCCACGTGGCCCTGATCTGCAGGAAAGGTAAGTGGGGGGGGGTTTTACAAAAATCTGCTCCCAACCTCCCCCCGCCATCCTGGGGATGGCAAAATTGCTTTCCCTCACCCCCATGGGCACGGAGCCACCCCTCGCAGCTCCGTGCCCATTTTAGCACCCAGGATGACAGAAAAACCAGGATATCCCTGGTTTCTGTTCTCCTGGGGTATCCTGGGGTTGTCCCCAGGTCATCCCTGGTTGATCCCAGGATCTCCTGTGCATCATTTGGATGCACAGGGACTACAAAGGACAACCCTGGGATAAACGCCTGGTGTAGACATGGCCCTGATGTCCTCCAGATATGTTGGACTACAACTCACACCAGCCCAGTTAGCAAGGGAATTGTAGTTCAAAACAACTGGAGGGAACTGGATTGGAGAAGGCTGCTATAGTCCATGAAAGCATAGACCAGGTTAGAGAAGGCTGCTTTCTACACCAGGCGTTCCACCTGGGATGGCCCCCAGCTGGTCCCTGTGAGTCCAAATGATGCACAGGGACTCCCGGGGGCAGGCGGTAGCCATGAGATTTTCCAGGGATAAGGGAAACCTGGAAAATCCTGGATCTTCCGCGGTCCCGGGAAATTCCCGGGACCGTGGAAGATGTAGCCTCCCATCCCGGTTGCTGCTGCGCTTACTCGTGAGCAAGCGTGGCAGCACAAATGGGCACGGAGCCACACCGCACGCCCATCAGGGCAGGGGGTAGCACCAGTTTCGCCACCCCCGGGAGGGCAGGGAAAAGGGCCCGATCGCATGCATGTTGTTGTTTTTTTTAAAATCTTACCTTTTGCGGAGGAGTGCTCCTGCGCTCTTCCCAGGTTAAAAAAACACGCACACACAAAATGGTGGGCACGATGTGCGATGACCTGGGAGGAACCGGGCCATTGCACTTCCTGGTGTGACTTAACGTGACGATCCCAGAAGCAGGTACTTCCGGGATCACCGCCCCTCCTGCCCTCTACACCCGCCTGGTGTAGAAAGGGCCATAGTCCATGAAAGCATAGAGCAGGTTGGAGAAGGCTGCTATAGTCCATGAAAGCATAGACCACAACACATTTGTTAATATTCAACGCACCATTTCCACAAATCTCTTGTAGTTTCGCTGAAATGAATGAATGCATCTAGTGCTGCAGAACATGAAGGTATGTCCTCCTTCTTTTTCAAACTTTCACTGAATGTCAGCCTTTTAGCTCAATAGCCTATTCCATCAGGGACACGCCTAAACCCAATGCACAGAAGGAGTGATGTGGTAGAGATCTGTAGCTTTTTAATAGCAACTTGGTACTTTATAGATGTAAACCGTATGGACATTTAGCTCACCTTGGGCATGACTGAAAAAATAACATCTCTTGTCTCAGTCTCTCAAGTGAGAGAAACCCCTGACTAAAATGGCGTGTGTCATATTGTTTGATGGAACTGAAACCTTTTCCCCAACCCATTGGCTCCACACATTTTGTGCAGCAATGTAAGAAAAAGCCTCGGGTCAAACCGTGAGACACCACAATTTGCCTTTGGCTGCTTTCATAGGCAATGAGCCACAAACTACCTCCTGGCTAAACATGGAGATGCCCTAGATTTATATTCCTTCAAAACCAAGTGCTCATGAGAAATGAAGCTGCTATATGGCAGTGTTAAGATGGCCACTGTAAAAAAAAAGTGTCCACATGAAATGAACTTTGGAGCAGACATATCCAGTAATTGTCTAGGCTTTTTGCTGTGTTCTGGAATAAAAATCATTGTTTTTGTATCTTTCTGATTTCGGTCCATCAATATTTTGGGGGGGTGTTGATTCAAATATTCTTAATTTTACTGCAAAGCATCGAAGAGGAAAACTGTAACAATGAGTACCCACTTCTGTTTTTCCAGACCACATCAACAAGTATGTAGCGTACAGCTGACAGGTAATGAGCAAAACACTGTGCTTGTACAATTCTTTGTCCATTGTTATGGTCTTTGATTCATTATAAAGGGAATGGTGTCCTATTTATGCCAGGGCCAGTGTCAAGGATAGGTAGGGTCGGACACCTGCCGAGGGCCCACACCTGCGCAGTGACCCACTGAAAAGAGCTCCCTGGAGTTGATCCTCTTCTTCACCATTGCAACCTGCTTGTTCAGCTGCCTCTCACTCTGGCCCAGGCAACGGTGGTGGTGAGAAGGAGGAGCGATAGGAGCCACCGCCTACTTGCTCACCGGCTCTCTGATGCCAAGCAAGTTAGGGTGACCCTATGGAAAGGAGGACAGGGCTCCTGTATCTTTTAACAGTTGCACAGAACAGGGAATTTCAGCAGGTGTGTTTTTTATGCATGCAGCACCTGGAGATATTCCGTCTTCATCACAACTGTTAAAGCTGCAGGAGCCCTGCCCTCTTTTGTAACTGGTCAACAGGGCACGATTCCTGGAGCTTTTAACAGTTGTGATGAACAGAGCATTTCACCAGGTGCTGCATGCATACAAATAACCCCTGCTGAAACAAACAAATATATAACTGAACAGGTTGCCAAGTTTCCGAATCAGGCTATATTGACTAGAGCAAGAGTCGATAGTGGATCCTGTTAAAAGTTATAAATATTTTTTGTAAGGTATCAATATGTTTCCCCTGTGATTTTATTATGTTTTAACTGCTGTTATTGGTTTTTAATTGGTTTAAATATTTTATATGTTATACCTTCGGTCTATTGACTCTAAATAAAGGTTGATTGATTGATTGATTGATATGCAACTGTTAAAGATACAGGAGCCCTGTCCTCCTTTCCATAGGGTCACCCTAAAGCAAGTAAGTGGTAGCAAGAATGAGAAAGAGGAAGACGAGCAATAGCAGCTGGAGACAATGGTGGTGGGCAGGTTGAGTTACAGAGAGGTGCTTGTGGGGCTTTCTGCTTCGGGGGCCATGAATCATCTTTTCCAGTATGTAAGGACCAAAGTATGAACTGGGCCAGAGCTGGGCCAGAGATTGACAAAAGAGTGGAGGATGGACACGGACACCTATTTTCTAGCCACAACTTTGGCCACGGGCCACTAATTAGTTAGGCTACTGCAAAATATGTGACACAAAAGCATACATGAAAAAAGAATAAAAAACTGAGGGCATCAATTAGCCATTATTATTTCCTTACTATCCCACCTTGCCAGTGAAACCTCCATTTATAACCTGAGCCATCCAAACCAGCAGGATTAACAGCAGCCTGATAAAAACAAGCCGCGGGTGTTTAAAGAAAAGGAGATGATTAATGTGGTCTAGGCTGAAGACATAGAGAAGGATACAATTATCAGATGGTGTGGGGTAATAATAAAGGGGGAGGAACCCATTTGCACTTTTATGAATACCTGATAAAGAACTACACCTGTGAAATGAATGCATTTACTTAACACTGTCGCTTCAGAGTCTGAGTAAAGTGATGCTCCTCATAAGAAGAGTTTCAGTGTCATGCTACTCTGTACACTAGGGTTTTTTTTTCTTTAAAAAAAAATATATCCTGTAAAGAAAATTCTAAAGTATTAAAAAACGACTTTTAGCTTCTGAAGAAGCATGAAATACAAAAGTATATTTTTAAAAAAATGTTTCTGCTCTCATTACTCTTGCTTTTTAGTGAATTAATCATCCTTTGTGAATCAGTTCTCACAATCACTACAACACACAATGGCTTATTTAAGCTACAGTGGGTTGTGGAGACCATGGGCTCCATGTTGCTAATTCGTCGTGGCTTGCTGGGGTGGTTAATTGAAATAAATAAATAAATAACTTTTCTGTCTAAGCATGCATAGGATTGCACCCTTACATGCCTAATAGCAATGCAGTCTAACCTCCACTGGATATTGGCATATTTGGCATATCCTTCCTCTCAAACAGAGTTTTGCTTCACCACAAGACAGCCGCTTCAGGCAGCTGACTGGGAGTGTTATGAAAAGGCAGAAATTTCTACTTATTTCGTTTATTATTGTTGTACTTCTGTTGTCAGACAAGAGGCAGAGGAGGGGAGAGGTGCTTGTGGGGCCAAAATAATTTGGCCTTGGCTAGGCTGACCATATGAAAAGGAGGACAGGGCTCATGTAACTTTAACAGTTGTAGAGAAAAGGGAATTTCAGCCAGTGTCATTTGTATGCAATTAGTTCCTGGTGAAATTCCCTCTTCATCACAGCAGTTAAAGTTACAGGCACTATAGTAGAGTGACCATATACAAAAGAAGGCAGGGCCCCTGCAACTTTAACTGTTGTGATGAAGAGGGAAATAATTGCATAGAAATGACACTGGCTGAAATTCCCTTTTCCCTACAACTGTTAAAGTTACATGAGCCCTGTCCTTCTTTTCATACGGTCAGCCTAGCCTTGGCTGCTATTCACATTCACTTGGGGTGCAGGGGTGGGGAGTGCACCATTGAATACTCTTAGGTTGGACATGTGACTGAGTTCCATGCCCACACCAATATCCCTGCAGGAGAAGCAGCGCATCCAGGTAGTCCATGGGTCTCAATAGACATATGATTGATCACTAGTCAGTGTTGGACAGTAGGCGAACAGTACAATCCTATATATGTCTGCTCAGGAATAAGCTCCATGGAGTTCAATGGGGCTCACTGTCTGGGTTGCCTCTTAAATGAGAAAAAAACATTGGTGAATAATATGTAGAATACAGACCATACCTCAGCGTCTCTGAACAATGGTATCCATAAGTGAAATCTAAAAGAAAAACTTTTTTCCCAAGTCATGATTTCAGTGGTGCTCCCAAAAACTATTTTAATACATTATGGGTCTTTTCTGGTCAATATGAGTCCTCTTGCACTCTGTGTGGGCAAAAAGTGTGACACTTTTAGCCCCAAACAGAGTATTATGTATTTTTGGCTTCTTTTTTAAAAACAGAAACTATCAAAATATACTTCCAGTGAAAACTATTTATTACTGATGGCTAATAATTGTACTAGGGTCATAGGCCTTTTTTAAAGTCTAGTTTATTTCAATTCTCTAGATGGTAATGTTCTCCTTTCTGGCCCACAATCCAATCCATGTCTACTTAGAAGTAAGCCCCATTAACTTCAATGAAGGCCTACTTCCAAGTAAGTGTGTGTAGGATTGCATCCTAAAAAAACTAACCCATGGCTGAGTGGCAAATAGTGTCTCCTTGAAAAGCACTGTCATATGGGGCATATTCTCTATATTTACATTGTTTTTTTCTGTAGTTAACATACAATAATTGATTTTTATTGTTGTTGATGTTAAAAATACAGCCATTCTCTAAACAACAACACACACACACACACACACACACACATATATATATATATATATACATATATATATATATATATATATATATATATTCTTTTTTTACTTCTCAATGCAACAGTTTGGTGAGGGACCACTGTGAGCTGAAAAGCAAATACAGCTATCTGATTAATTGACTTTGACCTCATAAATATTATACTTTGGGGGACTCTAATGGAAGTTCCTGAGGGTAAATTGCACAGTTCACCTCATTCATTTATATCTCTGGCTGACAGATGTACATTATGAAATGTCACTGAATATGCTTGGCAATAAATGAGGTATAACATTAGCATCTTGATTCTGTTTTCCTGAAGGAACATTTTTTGTTAAATGACTCCAACATACTAAAAACATTATCCCCTCCACCATATACTCTTTCTTTTTCAGTCTCAAAGGAACACACAGTAGCCTTCCCAAAGGAGACATGGGGGGGGGGGGCAAATTAATAAAACAGGCTGCTTCTTTTGTTGCATACGCTTCCATTGCAGAATCACCATATTGTTGGCGAATATTAGTCAATGCCAGGCATTTGATAGCGTGGCCGTTGTGCTGCCACTACGCTTATTATCTCTACTACATTGCCATGAAATGAAGTTAATTAAATCACTGTGAAAAAGCATTGCCCCCACATCACAAAAGACGAGAGAGAGAGAGAGAGAGAGAGAGAGAGAGAGAGAGAGAGAGAGAGAGGCTACAAATTGATGGCCATAGTCAACACCCAGTATCTCCATGATCTTTTGCCTTTATTTGGATAGAACATTTTATTGGTTTTTTTTAGATAGATACCATTTTGCATTGAGGCTTGGAAAACAGCCGCAAATACCCATAATGTGCACGCTCTAATGAAATTATGCACTGCAGTGCATTTTAATAAACTATCCCGCTATATGGTGTACAAAGTCCACTCTAATCATGAACAGACAAGATACAATTGCAGGTGTAATGTGTTTTCATTCTGGACAAATATCACGGAATGAAATTGGGTAGTTACATGAAGACCTATCAGACTGGTCAGTGTAAATGGTTGCACCAGTACAGTGACCATATGGAAAGGAGGACAAGGCTCCTGTGTCTTTAACAGTTGTATAGAAAAGGGAATTTCAGCAGGTGTCATTTGTATGATTGCAGCATCTGGTGAAAGTCCCTCTTCATCACAACAGTTAAAGCTGAAGGAGCTATATTAGAGTAACCAGATACAAAAGAGGGCATGAAAGTCAGAACCATGTTGCAGTTTGGGAAACAGAAGCAGAACTTGAGCCTGGACAGGTTGAAGACCACTAGTTTAAAGGCATATGCTACATTCCAAACAATGGTTCACGCAGCACACTAAGTCATGACATGCTAAGCCATAATGTTTATCTCAAAGCCCTTAACCATCATGGTTTAGTGTGTTGTCTGAACAGGGCCACTCTCTCAAATCTAGGGTAGCCTTCCCCAACCTAGTACCCTCCAGATATTTTCAATGAGCCTGTTCAGACAATAGGCTAAGCCATGGTTAGGCCACTAACCCTTTTGCAGCAAATGGTTAGTGAGTGTGTTTAAACCATGGTTATATAGCCACCATGGTTAGAAATGGTTCACACAACACGATAAGCTATAATGTTTAGCTCAAAATGTTTAACCACAGTGGCTTAGCATGTTGTCTCAACAGGGTCAATGTCAATCTCCACTAGCCCTAGCCAACATGACCAAAGGTCAGGACTGATGGGAGTTATTATAGCCCAAGATGCCTGGAAGGCACCAGATTAGGGGATGCCAATCAAGAACATCATTTCCCAAGATCTATGCCAATAATCTCTGTAAGAAGGAAGACTGCAACCCTATTCAGGCATTCTTTCAAAGTGTTCAATGAATGTGCGAGGAAGAAGAGTGAGAATAAGCATGCTAGCTCACTCTCCCCCAGTTCAGAGCAAATGTCTGCAGTGGGGAACCTCTTCTATCTGTAGAAGTTCTCCATGTGATGCAGACAATCAGAGTTCTACTTGATGCAGAGAGCCACCAGAAGGCGCCCTGTTGCAGACGTGTGCCCTGAACATGAGGAAGGTGATGAGAATGGGGATGGAGACAGAGCAAACATCCTCATCCTCACTCTCTGCACCTTGTACATTCATTGAACAATTTAAAATAGGGGGAGAACATGTGGATTCACAACCCCACCAAAATTGGAGCCACCAGCCACCACCGGTGTCATGATAAAGAGCCATAGGACTCAAGAGAAAGGCCCTAGAGATTACCCATCCACAGTTAGCACCTGGACAGCAGACTGAGTAGGCACACAGAATCCATTAAAATTATTTCCAAATTTCCATCTATAAAAATTTGCATCATATAAATTAGCATATGCAAAATGTATGCAGACCAGTGTCGTTCAATTTGGTGATGTCTAACTGGCCACCTGAGGTTATGCTCATCCTAAAAAATTGTCAAGATAGCCAGTGTAGTGTAGTGGTTAGCGAGTTGGACTGGGACTCAGGAGATCTGGGCTCTAGTCCCACCTCAAACTATGAAGTTTACTGGATGACTTTGGGCCAGTCACTGACTTTCGGCCGAACCTACCTCACAGGGTTGTTGTGAGAATAAAATGGAGACGAGGAGGGTTCCTCACATAAAAATGTAATAAATAAATAAATTTTAAAAATGTACTGCTGCTCTTTGGTGTGCAAGTGAGTGTGGGCATGCATGCTGTCCTGATGAGCTACTGCACATAAAAATGTACCACTATGTTCTTAACATTCAAGACACACAGCAGCCCTACTAATCAGACAAAAGGCATGTCCAACCTTGCATTCTGTCTTCAGAAACAGCCAGGCAGAAGCCTACAGGGAAACTGCAAGCAGGCGTGAACACAGCCAGATCCCATTGTCTGGCTGCCCCAGCATCTTGTATTGGTTTATACTAGAGCAGCCTTCCCCAACCTGGTGCTCTCCAGGTGTGTTGCTCTACAACTCACTTAATTCCAAGCCAGCATGGCCATTGGCAATGTCATTGATTCTTCTGTGGCACGTGATTCAAATCTATTTTAGAAGGACCTAGGCACTGATGAATGTATCTTTGCACTTTTAAAGATCGGCATAAAGAACGATGCCGTGTTCCCCAGTTGCTGCTTTTTGTATCCAATTATTTATTTCTTTTTTTATTTAGCTGATTTTGTATTTAACATTTCTCTCTATATATAATATAATGACTCCTTTCTCACTGTAGCATAGCTTGGGATTAGGCTGCCCTCCTGTGGAATGTTGAACAGTGACTGGATATTAGTCATAAAACGATTCATTCAGAAATAAACCGCAGAGGGGCAGCATGGAGGAAAATCTATATTCCACTGCCATCCATCACTATCCTTCAGCTGTCTTACTAAGACTTTGGCCAGGGGAAAGGCCTTCAGTGTCACAATGCTATTTATTAAATGATGTCAGATTTAATCTTGTGCCCAGCACAAGGGGGGGAACAAATTTTCAATGTCCAAGTATAATACAAGCTTTAAGAGTATGCACCCTTTTAAATGGGCCAGCATGATCCTTTTAGGATGCTCCACTGCACTGGTTAAACAGATAAAATAGGGTGCAACAGCAATTGTGACCGTACAACAATGTGTGTCATGGAGTTATGCCCAGGACCACTTTCTGGTTATTCTACGGTTGCCACCAAAATTTCACCTAGACAGATTTGAAGCTATTATCTGAAGCAAAATACCTGAGGAAACTCAAGGGAAGTGAAAGGGTTTTGAAAACACTCCTAAAAGCTACCCAGGGAGTTTTACACATCCCTAAGTTGTCACTATGCGGAGTTTCCTCCTCAGGCAAAACCTCTGAGCGATTTCAAGGGATGCCAAATAAGATTCTATACACTAGTGAAATTTCTTACCGTAGGCAAGGCAGGGAGTTTACGCATCACTTGCTAATGGACATCTTTTGGGGTGCTTGATGTGTGCATGGGACAAGTGCTCATCACGCTGCTACATAATTTCAAACTGTAGACTAGTCGTAGACCTCTACAGATGGTGATGTGGGGTGGCAGGTGGGGAACCGTCAGAAAAAAAATATGGGATCAGTGCAGTTTTGAAACAGATCGGGTTTGTTTTAATGTAGGGATGGATGAGTCCATCTATTTCACATCAGTTGTATTTAATCATGAGTCCATTCCATCCAATTTCTGCATCCGTCTGCACTGGTGTTTTTTTAATTTTAAAAAATCTGAAAAGTTGTAGGCAGTTTGTCTACAAAACATGCACATTTTTGTGTGCAATGTCTGCTTAGACATTGCACACAAAACAGACATTGCGCATAAAACAGTTTAACGCATCACAAAATTCAGAGAACTGCACAATCTGTTGCCAAGTGCCCCACTCTCTTCCCCGGTTCTCTTTCAGATCTGTATATTAGTGTTGTTGCGTTGAGAGGGAAGTAGCACCAATGCTGGCAGGAAGAAAGGAGACAAAGTCTGGTGCTAGTAAGCGTGTATCTTTAATATGTTGTATTAAAAGCCCGACATTTCGGATATGATCCTTCTTCAGCAGCTATAAACAATGAATAAAATATAATACAATGGTAAATAAAAATGCAGACAACACCCATCAGAACTTATACATTCCTTTCTTATAAAAATAAATTTGATCGATTCACTTAAAAATGCAGACCAAACCAAATTCTCCCTCATGCCTAGTTTAACTATCAAAGACGATTTAATGCAGGGGTGGGGAACCTTAGGCCCATGGACTAAATCTGGCTCTCTGCAGTTCCTCAGATGCCCCCTTCTCCTGGCTCCACCACCTTTCCCCCAACATGGCTTTTGTGCAAGTTTCCCTCCATTCTAAAAAGTTGCAATGCCTCGCCTAATACTTTGTTACTGACAGTAAGCCATAAAACATTTGTACTTTTTTAAAAAATTGGCCCTCCCACCATTTGGTGATGCAGCCGCCGAGAGCGTCTCTGAAATTGAATTTGGCCCTTGGGCTGAAAAAGATTCCTCACATCTGGTTTAATGTTAGAATCACAGTGCTTTGTTTTGTTAATCATCACGTTCAGAAAGATTTTGATTGATTTCCCTTTGGGCTAGTCCAGACTTAACACTCTTCTGAATCTGCACTCCATTTGGTTTCATTTTTGTCTTTCCCACTATATAAAGCTCTGCATTTAGGCAGAAAAAATCAGATGCGCAAATAGGCATCTGAAATATGAATTGGAAGTTAAGCCAGGATGGGTGACCTCTGGCTTAACAGCAGGACATAATAAAAGATCTGGTTTTTTTTCATAGACCAGTGGTCTTCAACTGGTCCAGACTCAAGACCCACCTCGGACTCCCAACCTGCAACATGGGACCCACTTTCACAGTTGCCCAACATGGCAGCAACAGCTTTGCCACGACCCATATGGACTGATCTTGCGTCCCATTTTTGGGTCATGACCCACCAGTTGAAGTCCACTGTCATAGACCATACGCTAAACATGAGTCAATAGTGCATTGCAGTGGCTTAAAAGGGTACTGTAGTTCTAGGCTACATTAACACAGGCATCGTTTCCAGATTACGAGTGCTAATCATATCACTCTATCCTGTTTCAGTGAGACGTCTTGTGGAGTGCTCTGTCAAGTTTAAGAAGGATATTAACAAACTGGAACCTTTGGAGGCCTACCACACCTCCTCATTAATGGTCTTCCAGAAGCTGGTGAAACCCTTTCTTGTTAGGAAGGCATTCAGTGTGTAATTCTAATTTGCTGGTTTAATTGGCCATGCTAGCAAGAAATGGTGGGAATTGTAGCAGAGGAGCTTCAGGTCAGGGAAGACAATATGCAACACACACACACCGCATGAGATCTTTGGCATTGACAGATACTCCTACTCAATCCACTGTTCGTTTGATGGACATTTCGCTATTGATTTTCTTTTTTTTTTTAAACAAGTTTCAAAGCACAACATTTTGTTAGTGGAATTAATACAATAGATCTTAAGAGATATGTTCCACAGTTGACTAAAAGCCTAGAAGGAGAGCATAAAAGGGCAAGATCATTGAAATGCCTCCGGCTAAGTATGTTAGCCTCTCATGTCAGTACGACTAGTTTGTCAATATCTATGTCTAGACAGTAACAACTGGAAGTACGTCTCACCCTCAGACATCAGGGTCCATAGAACCATCAGTCAAAAGCCTCTGATTATATGGCACATCATATCATGTGCGCACAAAAATAACAGCCAAATACCTCCCAACCTACCAAAGATGACATTTTGAATACAGTGTGGTGCTAAGCTTCAAAAAGCAGAAGAATGATCAGTCATTCACTGTGCCCCTTCAGATGCTATTAATGTTCTATACCTTTCATGCAAGTAATTACCACTACAATTTTAAATGCTTGGTTACTTGTAAGCAGAATAATTATTTTTACTATTATTTGTAACAGTAATTTTAAAACCTGCCAGAGTCATTGTATTATATATAATTTGTATTTGTATCATTTTTGTTCCATCTGAAAATACAAGTCCATTTAGTTCTGAACTGCTCACAGGATGCTGGCTGTGAGCAACACACATTTCCCATTAAAAATATCCTTCACAAAAATAATATAGAATGCTAAAATTGACTACCAAGATCCAATTCATCCCATATAGAAACTGAGGTAACCTTTCTACTTCCCACCCCTGCAACACCCTTTAATTCTGGCCTGCTTCAAAGTTTGTTAGAGCGCAATCCTAGAGATAATTAGATACACAAAAGCCCTACAAGTTGTAGAACTTTTTTCTGCCTAAACATTCATTGGATGTTAAACTGTTTTTGACAAGTTTGGGAGAGCAAAGATAATTAATAAGGGATGTTGCTATACCCAGGGAGTTGTGTCCAGTGTTAGTCCTTCTTAGCATATACACCCACCGAAATGAACATTGGATACAATCCATGGGATACAATCTACTAAATCCAAATATACTGTAACTGAAAACTGGGGAAGCAAATGAGTTAGTAGTAGGGTGACCATATGGAAAGGACAGGGCTGCTGTATCTTTAACAGTTGAATAGAAGAGGGAATTTCTGCAGATGTCATTTGTATGCATGCAGCACCTGGTGAAATTCCCTCTTCATCACAACAGTTAAGGCTGCAGGAGCTCTGCTCTCTTTTAAATCTGGTCATTCCAGCTACTCCTTTGTGTATGGCCACCCTGTCCTCCTTTTCATATGGTCACCCTAGAGTAGAAAATATTTTGGGAGCACATCCATTATTCTTTGCTATCCCTTCAGTTTGTATCTGGACCTGATTGATCAACCTGTCTCCAGATAGTTCCATGGCAGTATGGGGAGGGTCTATAACTCACTGGTAAAACACATGCTTTCAACACAGAAGATCTGACCCTGGCATCTCCATTTAAAAGGATCAAGTAATAACAGGTGATACACAAAATCCTGCAAAAACTGCTGCCATTCAGAGAGACAATACTGTCCCCACTCTCTCTGACCAGCTTCACATAATCGCCAAGGGCTTGTTGTGGCTAATTTAAACCATGACAAGCACAGTACCTGTAGACACCTCCTGAATATTCAGGCTGCAGCCTCATCTTGTTGTATTACCTGAAGCCAGGGGTCGTGGTTATGCAAGGGTTAAACAACCTTCACAGTGCCTATGTGCCACAACCTACCATGGCTTAAAGAAGCTATGGTGGGCTGTTTCATTGTGCGAACTGACCCACTGTGTTCAGGAAGGGGTCAAGATACATTTTTTGACTTAACTTTTTAAACTGTTGTTTTAAGGGTTTTTTTAAATTCTTCCTCAATCCGGAGGGAGAGGCGGGTGAGAAATAAATAAATATATTATAATTATTATTATTATTATTATTATTATCATCATCATTATCATTATTCACAGTTTTTGTAAACTGCCTTGGTTGGCTTCGGAAAAGTGTTATAGCCATAAATAAATAAATAAATAAATAAATACTGGACTAGATGGACAAACATTCTGCCTTGTTTACGGCTAGCTTCCAAAATTCCAGTCCTGCAAAGATTCATACAAGTCATCCCTGTCAACTCAGATTCATTGATACTTTTTCTACTAAGTCATCAGCCGTACACAGAAGATATTATTGAATTCCTTGGAGTTCATGTTAGGGTAATTACCAATCTGAGAACAGAAGGTTCTATATCCTGCCATGAAAAAAAAACAGTTAATTTTGTGCTAAGTGTAACTGTGTGGGATTATGTATGCTTCATGTTTGTCTATCTAGTATTCCTGATGACTAATTTCATGTGCCGCCGGTTTCTAGCATGGATGCTGGCAAAATGAATAAACAAATTATATTACATATAAATCTTCGTAGAAAAAGAACTTCTTGGGGCGAAATGTGTATTGTGTACTTATATAGTTGCTTATTTCCATTTATTCTAATAAATTGTCCCTGACCCAGCACTTCTCTATGATTCTGAGAACACTTTTAGGAAATGTCTTTCTGCAGCCATCCCTCTTCATTAATGGGAATGTACTCTGGCAGGAGCAAAGTACTGTTATGGAAATCCTAGTGTGCTGCATGTCTTATGAAAAAACACCCCCCCCCCTCCTTAGCTTTTGTATCACTTGATGGGTGACTTGGTAGCTCATGGCTACTGAAAGCACCTCACCTGCTTGGGTGGGAGCGAAGGAAACATCTGGTGATTTGACAATATCCTCTGATGAAGAATGAAGTCTGCATTTTGGTAGTACACAGCTTGGTATTTCTGCCCCCACCCCAGCCCGCCCACCCCCCCGCCCGCCCTGGGATAGTCACAATATCCCAGCAAAACAATGGCAAAGATAAGTAATCTTGTTCAAGAGTCTTGAGAGACACAAGGGTGTGGCAACCATAATGGAAGGCTAAAAGAGAACTCTCATTAACAACTTACATTAGGGGTGCAGACCCCAGGCCCATGGCCCAAATCCAGCCTTCTGGAGTTCCCCAGAGAGCCCTGCCCCCTTCTCCTGGCCATGGCCCCTTTCCCATGACCACCGACCATTTGGTGATGTCCCAACTCTTCCACAGTTTTCCTCCCATTCTGAAAGACTGCCATGTCTCCCCTACTTAGTTACTGGCAGTAAGAGCTTTCAGCTAAAATACACTGGTAAGTTTGGTTATTTTGCCCCCACCCAATTTTGCCTTCAGCCCCGCCCATCACTGGAATGCAGAGCTAGGGTGACCATATGGAAAGGAGGACAGGGCCCCTTTGTATAGAAAAAGGAATTTCAGCAGGTGTTATTTGCATGCATGCAGCACCTGGTGAAATTCCCTCATCACAACAGTTAAAGCTGCAGGAGCCCTGCCCTCTTTTGTATCTGGTAAAGGAGCCCTGTCCTCCTTTCCATATGGTCACCCCAGCAGAGCACTAGAGCTTCTCTGAAAGAAAATTCAGCCCACCGGCTGAAAGACATTCCCTGATTTATATAAATAGCCTGATCTCTACTTCAGCACCTGTTTGCTTTGTGTTTGGTAAATCTAGCATAAAATTGACCCTGTCTCTACCCTGTATTGGTCCAGTTTGGTGCCAGTTTTGGCCATTTGAGTCTCTCTCATTGCAAGCCCAGGTATTTTCCATAAGAGCACTTCCTACTCCTTCTATGTGACCTTCCCCCATGTTGGTCTTCTCTCCCAATTCCACTTTGGATCCCCTTATCCCACAACTTGCTCCTACCTTTTGGAAGGGAAGGGGTTTATATTCTATTCCATTCACCTAATGGCTTACAGGGAGATAAATCGGGGAAGAGAGTGGGGCACTTGGCAACAGCCATCTTCCAAGGGCCTCCTAAATGGCCAGTAATAACTTGGGTCCATTCAATTACTGTGGCTGATTACGGTTGACAGACCTATCAGCCACAAATTAATCATGCTTTTCGAAAGCCAGTGGCCATCACAGCATAAGAGCTGTGTCTTTCAGAGGTTGGCCCTGACTTTTTTGCATGGAAGGGATCCCAACTGTTTACCAACCCAAGGATGCAGCTCTATTCACTCCAGGAGGATCAAAACGCAACTGTGGGATGCTTAGGTGCTTGTTGTCATCACTGGCATAGTCTAATGCAGGGGTGTTGAACCTCTTCCAGAGCAAGGGCCAAATTATACCTCTCAGGGGCCACATTCCAGTGGTGGGTGGAGCCAAAGGCAAAAGGGTGCAGGGCTAAAATGCCCAAAATACCAGCACATTTTAGCCTACACCTCTTACTGCCAGTAACAAAGTGTTAGGGGAGGCATTTCAACCTTTTAGAGGGGGGTGCACACAAAAGCTCTAAAACCCCAAATGATTGGTGGTCAGGGCAAAGGGGCATGGCTATCTGGGGAAATGTAGAATTGAGACCCCACGCATGCCAGTTTTGGCCCACGGGCTGAAGTTCAACATGCCTACTCTAAGCTTTTTTAAAAAAATTTAATGTTAAAAATCTTACATTGTTGCAAAGTTTTAACTGTAAGTCACCTTGGAGACCCTATTTGGGCTGACAGTCACCCCCTACATTTATAAATAAATTGCTATCCCTGATTAATGTTAGCTGTGCTACTTTGGCTAATGGACTGAAAAGTACAAGAGTTTTCAATCTCCTTGATGAGGCTACAAGGGGTTATTCTAATGGACCACAAAATAATAATATTATAACATTTCATCCCAAAACTTAAGGAAACAGGAGAAACTGGAATATAATTCGGATCCCATTAGTTTTCATGGAGAACTAATTTGCAGAAAGCACCAGCAAAAAAATGTTAAAAGGGCACAGCATCTCAATTGCTCTCTAATTGCTGTCTAATGAAGTGTTCAGGAGCATTTGACAATGTGTGTTCTTATTTTTCTATTTTCCTCTAGGAATGTGGAAGATAAATATCAATGTCTCTGATCTTTTCCTAGATACACACAGACTTATTTATGCTGCCCAGCTTTACAGGCCAGATTGCTAGGATTTCAGGGCATTTAAGATACATTGTTGAAACTGGGCCTGTTCATTTTAATCCAATAGAAAGAGCAGACTGGTGCAAATATTCTTTCAAAGCTTGTGGATTTCATGCCACATAACCAAACCGACTCTGCTTTATAAACAAACTTTCTAGTTTTATTTCCATAACGGCCCCTCTACAGAGCTCTCTCAGGCTGTGGCCTCTCCCTCCTCAGGCCAAAAGCAGCAGGTGTTGTCCTCAACTACTTCCTGGCTCCTCCCAGGAATCACACCCCATCCAGGCCAAATCAAGTAGTTCTTTCATATTGCTACATATATATTAACGTATTTCAGGTTATAAGTCAAAACAAGCCACTATAACAGAGGTAAGCAATTTGTGGTTCTCCAGATGTTTTGGCCTACAACTCCCATGATCCCTCACCATTAGCTATCCTGGCTAAGCTTGATGAAATCCTTGGCTGCTCTTTGCCTCTGCTGCTGGCAAGAAACGTCCCCTAATAATATCATGAGCTCCTCCTTCATTTTTCCCATGCTGCTGCTGAACAGTGCGGCACACACCCTAGTTTATTGCATTTTAGACCCTCCAGTAACCAAAGTTCTTAAGATGATAAATTTAATTTCAAAACATGATACATAAAATCAGCAGCAACCGAGGTGAAAATGGAGCAGCACAGAATAAAATCCATGTAAAATATTCAGCAAAAAGAAAAAAAAAAGCGCAAAGAGCTGAAAGTACTGAAACAGTTCTTGAAATGCCTAGGAAAATAAAAGGCCCTTTGCTTGGCCCTCGAAAGACCATAATGTATGCACCAATTTTTCCTCTCTGGGGAGGGGAATCCACAGATGGGCTGCCACTGGCCTCACATCATTCTACAGGGGCATTTGGAGAAGAACCTCAGAACAGCCCTATGAATAGCTTGGTGCAATCATGCAGACCGGAGGTTACCAGAGTATGACTAATAGGCTAGGCTGACCATATGAAAAGGAGGACAGGGCTCATGTAACTTTAACAGTTGTAGAGAAAAGGGAATTTCAGCCAGTGTCATTTGTATGCAATTAGTTCCTGGTGAAATTCCCTCTTCATTACAACAGTTAAAGTTGCAGGCACTATACTAGAGTGACCATATACAAAAGAAGGCAGGGCCCGTGTACCTTTAACTGTTGTGATGAAGAAGGAATTTCACCAGGGACTGATTGCATACAAATGACACTGGCTGAAATTCCCTTTTCTCTACAACTGTTAAAGTTACATGAGCCCTGTTCTCCTTTTCATATGGTCAGCCTATAATAGGCTGATATACCAGCTCTGCCTAGATACAGTCAAAGTTGATGTATCAGTCTAAGGTCAACCTAAGTTGCAACCCGCTCCAGAACAGGCTGAGTGCCACTTCACTAGATGGATGACCCACACACACACACACACACACACACACACTGTATCTTGTCTTAATTGAATCTCAGTTTATTGGCCTTCATCCATTACCCTGCCCAAACACTGGTTCAGAACACCCACTGCCTCACCTGAATTAGATGAAAAGGAGAGGTAGAGCTGCCTATCATCTGCATATTGGAAACAGCTCAGCTAACACCCCCAGATATCTTCACCCAGCTGGTTCGTGTAGATGTTGAACAACGTGCGGGATAAAATAGAACCCCAAGGAAACCCATAGCACAACTGCCATGGGGTAGAACAAAAAAACCTTAGCACCACCTTCTGGAATTGGTTGTCCAAGTAAGAGTGGAACCAGTGCAATACTTTGCTCCATATCCCAATTGAAAGGGTTGATGATATTGAAAGTCACACATGCAGGAAGTACCACTCAACACTGACTCCAGAAGAGCACTCCATTGCATTTCAATTCAGTGCAGTTTTGCCCGTCATTGTCATGCCGGGTTGTGGAGGGGATCCTTGTGTGTTTTATGTACTTACATGTACACCTTGTCCTTCTAATCTAGCGGAGGAATCCTGGAGGTAAAATAGAAGAGGCATCTATCTTTATCTCCTTCCCCTGCAGGACTCTATGAACCACCCACCCACCCCCACTGCCAAAAAAATCCCTGCTCCATGGGTTTGGGGGACCCTCCAGTAGTCTGGGGGAGTCGTGGTTATGACAGCAGAGGGAGAGGAAACCAGTGAAAATGGAGTCTCTCCCCCTTTCTGAACAGAACTCTGTTGAAGGATGCTGCAGCTTACAGACAGAAACGCCAGATCCGTGCTCATTGCTGCATCCTCTTCCACCTTGTGAGTTGTAAAGGGAAAGCTAACATCCCTGGGTTACAACCTGACACCTTGTCCTGATTTAATAAATGGACTTTGCACTCTTGGCAGCCTGAGATTATCCAATTCTGACCGCACAATTAATTGGTTTTAGCAGCCCTCGCATGCACCAAATCTGGGTATAGGACACCAAAACTCAATTATCGTAGACATAAGCACCCTCTCCTTTTACCTGGAGCCCCCCCAAACCCCCCAAATTTACTGTAAATATGTTTTCCCCAAATGTTGCTCTCTTTATTTCCAGCCTTGTCCCAGGTTCTCCCTTTCGGTTAATCATACCCCGTGCCTTCGTGTATCTCTCTTTTCTTCCTAGTCCCAGGCATATTTATCACAGCCTGTAATGTATTCTTGTCCCGCTCTAACCCAGCAGCAGATAGTTTGTCTTTTTGAAATGTTATTTTGCTTCCCTAGTACTGGCAGCGCTTCCTGCTTAGTTTGAATCCAGACACTATCGAAGCCCTCATGTGAACCTTTCAGTATGTCCTTGTTTGTGCCATTCTTTTTCCAAAGAAACAAGCATCTCGGTGCACATCGCCAACATAGGCCCACAGACTGACTAATGCCTGTTCCCAAATTCTAAGAAAAAAGGCTTAGAGCTTCTGAGCAGCTGTTTGGTATGATAATACTCACAAGCTCAAAATGTTCCACAAAATGGTTTCCTCATTATCAGGGCTCAGCTAGCAGAATGACTGAAAGCAACCTCATCTGAAAACTAAGAAACAGCTGATGTTTCCATTGTTCGCTTTTCTTGATAAATATTAATCCGTGTGTCCTCTAGCTAGTCCTATTGTTAGGAAAAGGGAGGCAGCCATCTCAGGCAGTTGGTTTGGGCACAGCCAATTATTAGTTATTGAATTTATCTTTGTTATATTTTTACTGCCAGGGAGAAATGCTTCTGGGATATTCTGAGTGGATTCCACCAGCCTCCACTGTCTCCAGCTCTCTTATCCCCCCCGCATCTACTTGCTCTGTGACAACTGCAAACATGATTAGTTACAGCAAAACTGGGGCGGAGAGGTAGGCCAGGGAGGGAACAGGTGAGAGAAGCTGCTTTGTCTCCTGACACATCAGGAGATTTAAACCAGGGTGTTGAACCCCAGGCCTGCAGGCGAAATCCTGCCTCCATGGTTCTCCAGAGGGCCACATCCCCTTCCCTGGCCCCACCCCTTCCCCTAAGGGCAGAGCACCTTCCCCTAACCCCAACCCCTTTTCCCCAAATGCCAATCGTTTGCATGGTTTTATCCCATTCTAAAAGGTTAAAATGCTTAGTTACTGGCAGTAAGAGTTTGAAGCTAAAACAGGCCAGCATCTTTGCCATTTTGGCCCCACTTCCTTTGCGCCCCCGACCCCTGGAATGTGGCCCTCAAGCGCTTCTATGAAATTGAATTCAGCCCTCAGGTGAAAAGAGGTTCAATATCCCTGATTTAAAGACATATCCACCTTCTCCAGCTATCAGCCTGGCAACCCTACTGCTTTGGGTTTGCCACCTGCCAAATCAGGAAGCAGAGCCTGAGTAACAACTCATGCAGGAAAGCTCAAATTTGGTGCTGGGTTGTGAGGGGTGGTGGTGATTATTACTTTTAAGATGAAACGTAAGCATTTTCTACTGTTACAGTAACATGTGCTTCCAATAGGATTGGGGGGATTTGTTCGGTTCTCATTTTAATGCTAACCTACCTAATTTACACATCCTGAACCAATCTGTGAATCAAAACAAAGCTATTTTTCAGTATTCACCATCTCTGAATTTTACAGCCCAGTTTTCCAATCAAAATCCCTACATAAATATGTATATTAACTATTAAGGGTCATTATATTAGGGGAAAGGGCTTGAAAAAATGTGTACATTGTGCATAATTGCATTAAAATGTATATATTAGGATAAATGCACATGAAAAAACATACAAATTTTTGAGCTGATAGTGTTTTTTAAAAGAATTGAAAACTGAGGCAGAAATAGGATGAAATGAACATAGCAATGGAAAAATGAGAACTTGAGAGACTAAAATGTTTATCTGATGTTATATTGGGTGGAATTAGGTTCTCCCTTTTTTCTCCTCTCTTCAGCTTCTCACGTTCCAAAAAATTGCTCTAGTAAGGTCCCCAGTCCCTCAGAGCAAATTTTGAACATGTGCAGGGAACAGGGCGAGGGAAATCTCCCCTCCCCCACTCCCCGGCTCAGTTTACAGAAGTGGTTCCGTCTATGGAAAAACATCATTGGATTTCATCCATTATTTCCGGTAGAATTTGATTCCACGTAAATATATTTAGGGCCAGAATACCAAAGAGATTGGTAGACAAAGAAGTACTTCAGGATTAACTGCCTGTCAAAGCAAACTGAATGCATATCCCATTCCATTTATTCACCTCCCACGGGAGCAATACACACAGCAAATTTAAACAAAATGGAAGATACAACGGCAGCACTTAACCTCCTTGTTATCAGTTCTCAGTTTAACATGGGATGTTTTTTAAAAAAACTGAATAGGTTATACTTACCAATTGCTAAGCTCAGTCTCACAACAAGGGTGAGAAAAAACAGGCCAAGTAAAGCTTTAAAACACGAGACAAAACAGAGCAAAACAGCCAAGTTATAAGTAGAAAAGGAACAGCTCAGGCACCATACAAATATATGACTTTATGATCTTTTAACCTCTTTCCACAGTAGTATATTTTATTTTCATTGGTGAACTATTCCCAAACAGTAATAATTTTCCATGTTTCAACATTGTGATGATGTTTTTTATATATATATATATATATATATATATATATATCTGAATTATCTACACGAGATATTTATTTATTTATTTATTTACTGCATTTCTACCCCGCCTTTTTCCTTTTTTCCCACCTACAGATATAACATGTATCTATTTATTCAAGCTAGTGCAAACACTTTTCCCATCTCAGTATTACTGCTGACATGAACAGAGGTTCTGGCTAGCAGCAGGTATTGGTATATCGTGATCTTTGTTGCAAAATTCAAGTTGTGTTTGTCTGCATCTGAGGTCGCTTCTTTCACTGTTGCCAAAGTGCTTTCTGTTGTGGACAGGCCTCCAAATCTACATAGAGGCTATCCATATTGCCCTTAAAATAACTTATATTCTGTTTAAAAATGTGGTTTTTAAAGTCGTTTCATTACGTGGTAGGACACACTGAACAGTACTTACGTTTCATAGTGACTGCTTCCTCCGTCCTCAAAGTGTTCAATGGTATATTACAGGGTTAATTCCTTGACTCTTCTTCTTTAATTTCTGTTTCGCAGGCTGCTTGAGTTACGGAGATAGAAGTGGGTGGGTCAAGCAGCCTACAAAACAGAAACTAAAGAGGAAGAGTCAAGGAATTAACCCTGTAATGCACCATTGAACATTTTGAGGACAGAGGAAGCAGTCACTATGAAACGTAAGTACTGCTCAGTGTGTCCTACCACGTAATGAAACAACTTAAAAAAACATGTTTTTAAACAGAATATAAGTCGTTTTAAGGGCAATGTGGATAGGCTCCTAGTGGAAGTGCTGAGACTAAGGCCAGATCTACACCAAGCAGGATAAAACACTGTTTGAAAACGTTTTGAAAACTGTACATGGAGTGTATCCTGGGCCCCAACAGTTGTCAAAACTGTTATAAACTGTTTTAAAGCAGTAGTGTCAATCCTAAAAGAAAAGGAACTGGCCCAAGACCCTAAGTAACAAGGCAGAGGCATACTCTGAGCTCTGAAGGACAACTCATTCTTCTGAACCCAAATAAAGATGGTACTGGTGGGCAGTTCTTTGCTTTGCAGGATACCAGCCTCTCAGTCAGAAACAAAATGAATTTTTGAAAAAGTCTTAAGAATTTAAAAATCTGGACCGTCAGGAAGCCTAGTGGGTGGCAAGAGAGGAGTAGGGCTGCGTGAGAATTTTAGTTTTGCTCACAAAACATACAAGCATGCCCTGTTCAAAGTTTTGAACACAAACACATGAATGCCAGCACATGTCTGCCGACAACCTTCACAAATTGTCAAACGCGTGCTTGCATTTGTCTCATTCCCGATTCCCAGAGCTCAATTTGTGCAAATTCCCTAATGTACGCAAATTTCCTCAGCCTCACTTTAGTCTATGAAGGAAATTTGCACAAATTCGGACATTTGCATAAATCTTCCATCCATCGCTGTTCAATTTGCGCATGTTTCCCATCTGAGCAGAACAAACATGAATGGGATTCAGGCCTGAGATTTATGGAATGATGGTATTTGGACAATCCTGGCGACCCTGAGCTTCACTCATTCACTCATCCCTATCTGTGGGCACATTGGAGACCCCATGTACTTATGTCTTTAAAAATATATATAATTGTTTCGTCTTTAACAGAGAGGGTAATATGCTGCAGAGGAAGTATCTCAATGCCAGTTGCTGGGGAACATAAGTGGGGGGAGGCTACTGAGTGCATGTCCTACTTGTGGCCTTCCCACAGGCATCTGGTTGGCCATTGTGTGAGCCGAATCCTGGCCTAGATAGGCCTTAAGAACATCAGAATGTAAGAAGAGGCCTGCTGGATCAGACCAAGGGTACATCTCGTCCAGTACTCTGTTCACACAGAGGCCAACCTCCTGTAGACTATGGACCCACAAGCAGCACACAGTGCAACAGCACCCTCCCACCCATGTTCCCCAACAGCTGGTGTATACAGGCTTACTGCCTCTAACACTGGAGGAAGCACATAGCCTAGGCTGACCAGATAAAATCCAGGTCAGGGCTCCTGTAACTTTAACAGTTATAGAGAAAAGGAAATTTCAGCCATTTGTATGCAATTAGTTCCTGGCGAAATTCCCTCTTCATCACAACAGTTAAAGTTGCAGGGGCCCTGCCTTCTTTTGTATATGGTCACTCCAGTATAGTGCCTGCAACTTTAACTGTTGTGATGAAGAGGGAATTTCACCAGGAACTAATTGCATACAAATGACACTGGCTGAAATTCCCTTTTCTCTACAACAGTTAAAGTTACATGAGCCCTGACCTGGATTTTACCTGGTCACCCTAACATACCCATCAGGAGTTGTAGCCATTCATAGCCTTCTCCTTAGGTGTGATCCAGCAGGGCTCTCCTTCCGTTCTTGCATTCTTGATCAGCATTGTCAGAGGCATATCCCTTCCCTGCCAGGGGGCCTGCAAGGCCATGACAACAGAACAGCCACCTGCCTCAAAAATGAGGGCTAGTCTATCACACCCCCTTAACAGCCATTCATCCTACTTTCCCCCAGGCTCACATGGAATGCTCTGAGGACCAGACCCTACGTGAAAGTCTCCCTTCTCAGGGGCTGTGGAAGCATCCTCCACATTTGCACTAGTTTGCGAAACTTACCCAGGTCCATTTCTCGGCATTCCTTGGTACACATTTTTGCCCTCTTTCCAACAAAGCCTACTCATAAACACATATTTGTATGCATGTGTGTTCATGATTCCATCATGCGAAGCAAATGATCATGTCAATAATCTCTCTGGGGCGTGGGGGGGGCAGAGGGGGTTATTATTCCATTTGAGGGAAAGTTCAAGGAACTACATCTACCTGCTTGTTTGCCCTTACAAGCCACTATCATGGTTGTCATATTAGGGATGTCAACACATGTGCCTCTGGGATCTCTGCTGATGCCCTCAGAGGAAGAGGTGCCACAAATGCTTGTAGAATCTGGGTGCTTACTGATATGGCAGTAAACACAGACATATATGCAGCAGATTACAATAAACAGTCATCAAGAAGACCAAGATAATTATAGTTCTGAATAATGAAGCCTTCCTACAGGACGTTTGTCTATTCTAGTCTCATTCTGCCCACAGAAAGAATTTCCTGAAGATGACCTTTTTATAGGCAGTATCCATAGCAACCAGCGTCTCATTGTTAAGGGTGCGAGACAGCTTGTGCACTGAAAAATGGTACAAACAGCTGATGCTTCAGCTCACCCATGAGACAAGGCAGCAAAGTGAATGCTTACCAGTTCAAGAGCAGAGCAAATAAAATAAATGTACAGTCATGTTCACTAGTTGATTAAGATACCAATCTCCTCATCCCCATCCAAATCAGATCTTTGAGATGAAGCTACTGCTCAAGCAAAAGGTAAAGACTTCACCTATAAATAATCTACATCCACACGGGGCTGGAAAATGGCATCTATGGGAAATCCATCAGGTCTCCGCTCCATGGTAAAAGGTGTTTTGCAAAATATGCGAGAAACTTCCATTTGACTCTGCAGCAAACTGGTGACTTGGCGACAAAGAACTCTATTTGTATGAACTCTACTTGTATTGCACTTTGGTTTTAGATATATAAAATGAGATATTCTGATGGGTGGCATATGTAGAGTATAACCATTGATAGCCTTATCCTCCATTAATGTGTCTGATTTCCTTTTAAAGCCATCAAAGTTGGTGTCCAACATCACTACATCTTGTTGCAACTATGCGCAGCGTGAAAAAGTCCTTCCTTTTTTCTGTCCTGAATCTACCACTATTTAGCTTTGCTAGATTCTAGTATCATTAGAGTGGGAGAAAATTGTCTCCCTATCCACTTTCTCCACGCCATACTTAATTTTATATATCTCTATCGTGTCCCCCCCCCCCAACTTACCCTTTTTCCAGGCAAAAGAGCCTCAAACATTGTAACCTATCCTATTAGGGGAATTGCTCCAGCTCCTTGATCATTTTGGTTGCCCTTTTCTGTGCCTTCTCCAGCAATACAATACCCTTTTTGAAGTGTGAGGTTGGGAGCAGAACTATAGACAGCATTCCAGGTGTGATTGTGCCAAAGATTTGCATAACACATTACAATATTGGCAGTTTATTTTCTATTCCCTTCCTAATTATTCCCAACATGGATCTTGTGTTTTTCACAATCGCCGTGCCCCTGAGATGATGTTTTCGTCAAGCTATCCACCACAACACTAACATTCCTTTCCTGATCAGTAAACACTAGCTCCAACCCATCAGCATCTGTGTAGAATTAGGATTTTTTTGCCCCAATGTACATCACTTTACCCTTGTTTACGCTGAACCATATATTATTTGCCATTTTGATGCCCGTTCCCCCAGTTGGAAGAGATTTTCACAATCCCTATCATTTAACAACCCTAAATAATTTGGTATTGTTGTCAAACTTATCCAGCTCACTGCTCACCTCTAACTCCAGATCATTTATGAACAAGTTAAAAAAGACTGGTCCCAATACAAATCCTTGTGGAACCTCACTGGTCCACTGTAGATCCACATTGCAAGAACACACCATTTATTCCTATTCTCTGCTTTAAGTTGTTTTACCAATTACTAATAGGAGGATCTCACCTCTTATGCCAATACTGCTCAGGTGTCTTTGGTGGGGGACTTTGTCAAAAGCCTTTTGAAAGTTGCAGTAAACGATGTCTACGAGATCAACCCTATCCACATGTTTGTTGACACTCTGCAGAACCCATGTTGATTCTTCTTAAGCAAGACTTGTCCTTCTACATGCTTGATGATTTTATCTTTAATAACGCTTTCCATCAGTTTATTCAGAACAGACATGTAACTAGCCAACCTGAAATTTCCTGCATTGCTTTTTTAAAAATTGGCATCACGTTGGTCACTTTCCAGTTCTCTGATATGAAGGTTGATCTTAGGGACACTTTAGAAAATCAGCAATTTCATATTTGAATTCTTTAAGAACTTTCAGATGGATACCATCTGGACCTGGTGATTTGTTTATTTTCAACTTGTCAATAAAGTCTAGAATTTCATCTCTTATCGCCACTAGTTGCCTCAGTTCCTCAGATTCCCTCCGTGATAAATGCAGGCAAAGAGTGGTGACAAGTGTTGAACTCTAGACCTTATTGGCAAATTGAAAATAAACAAATCACCAGGTCCAGATTGGCTGCTAGAGGCCTGTAGCAGTTGGCAGCCATTTGTTATTCACTTGAGAGCGGCATCTGCCTGAATAAATGGCAAACTGCTTTCTTTGCAATGGTAGCCACAATTGTTAAGGGCCACATGGATTACTTGAGGAAGACATGGAAGGGCATAGAAGCAGTGTCTCCTCTTTTTCCCTACTGGAAAGAATCCAAGGAGGTCAAAGTTTGCAATACCATGTACAGCTATGCAAGAATAGTCATTTATTTTGAAGATTTATACCCCACCTGTCAACCAAGTGATTCTCAAGGAGCAGGTCATAATACCCCCCCCCCAAAGCCTCACAATTGCACACACACTCACACACCAGCAACCTTGAATAGAGGTGTACAAAAGTATACATTATGTGGAGAATTAGGGTGACCATATGGAAAGGAGGACAGGGCTCCTGTATCTTTAACAGTTGGATTGAAAGGGGAATTTCAGCAGGTATCATTGTTATACATGCAGCACCTGGTGAAATTCTTTCTTCATCAGGACAGTTAAAACCACAGGAGCCCTGCTCTCTTTTGTATCTGGTCACTCTAGTATAGCTCCTGCAGTTTTAACTATTGTGATGAAGAGGGAATTTCACCAGGTATTGCATGCAAGCAAATGATACCTGCTGAATCTCCCAATGGCCCATGGTTGCCTGGCTGGTGGCAGCGCCCAGAGTGTGCATCCTTTCTGTTCACCAATCCCAGGGCAATTGAGTGACTTCTGAATCCCACCTATAGGATTGGGCTGCATCTTTGGCTGGATCATGCCTTCCTAGCAAAATGTGCTGACAGTATGAAAAAAATATTGATTTATTACATAGCTCTTTCCTCCTCTTTTCTCAAGAGCGATAAAACAAGATGACCTGGAAAGGAAGAACCTCAGTTCTTTCTTCCCCATCTCCACAAAATCATAGGCAGCTGGTGGCTTACCCAACATCCATTCAGCGAAGAACCTCTCCAGTATACGCATGGGTGCAAACTGTCCTGTTGCCACATTCTCATGTATTTCTCCTTTGTTCCTCCTGGTCTCACAGTATAAAGACAGCTTGTAGTATGAGCCCCATGAGTCTCGCAGCCCATCCACTCCTCCTAGCAACTGTGTCTGGTTTGTCTGCCAAACCAGGGAAAGAGAAGGGAAAGAAACTCCCATCAGCACAAAGCAGCCTGAAGAACCCACAGTGCCCAAGGACCAAGCATCTAAGCCTCAAACACACACACACACACACACACACACACACAAAAAGCCCTCCTAGGCATGTCAGCCAGCCAGCCAGGGGCTCACCAGGCAGCCTGTCTGTGATACCACCTGTCTCTCCCAAGCTTGGCATCTCCCAGTCTCCCATGGCAAGACTTCCCCACTCCGGCACAATATTACATCCACTTCAACCAGTTTCACTGTCATGGCTTCCTGCACAAAATCCTGGGAGTTGTAGTTTAGTGAGAGTAATGAGAATGGGGACCTGGCTAGTCAAGGAGTGGGAGAGAACTGGTGAGGCTAGAGGTTCAGGGGGAGGGGGAAATGGGAAACATTGCTTCCTGGCCCACCTAATCTTCTTCCATCCACACCACACAGACCTTTCCCCTTTGCTCTTTCTCTCCACTCCCAGGTCAGACCTACACCAAGCAGGAGATAACACTATGAAAGCGGGTTGAAAACAGTATATGGCACGTGTCATGGGCCCCAACAGTTGTCAGGCCACTTCAGAACTGTTATAAAGCAGTAGTGTAGATCCTGCCTCAGTCTCTAGCCTAGCTGCTGCTGCTGCTGGTGCTGCTGCTGCTGCTTCTGCTTCTTCTTCTTCTTCTTATTATTATTATTATTATTATTATTATTATTATTATTATTATGTATTGCATTTGTATACCGCCACATAGTCGAAGCTCTCTGGGCGGTTTACATAAGATTAAAACTTTTAAAAACAATATACAAAAATTAAAACTGCAAAAAACATACATTATATACATACATTTAAAACCACTATAATAACTTTAAAAGGTATAAGCCTAAAAAACAAAACAGACCCAGGCTCATCAGATATTGCTAAATGCCTAAGAGGAAAGTCTTGAACTGGCGCTGAAAAGGTAACAACATTGGTGCTTGGCGGGCCTCGTCGGGGAGATCGTTCCACAATTGGGGGGCCACCACAGAGAAGGCCCTCTCCCTTGTTGCCGACCACCGAGCTTCCCTCAGAGTAGGCACTCAGTGGAGGACCTTAGATGTTGAACGTAGTGTTTGAGTAGGTTCATGTCGGGAAACGCGTTCCATCAGGTCTTGTGGTCCCAAGTCGTGTAAGGCTTTAAAGGTTAAAACCAGCACCTTGAATCGGGCTAGGAAACATACAGGCAGCCAATGCCACCCCATCCCTTTCCTCACTATTTTTCTCCCCTCCCCATCCCTAGCCTTCTTCTTTCTGCCCCTTCCTAGCCCCTATCCTTGCTCTTTTGAAGGAAAGAACATGGCTGACGAAGTATTGCTGGGAAGGCCCTGATGTAGAGTCACGTGGTTTTCTCTTTCTCCCTAATCTCTCTATCCTGCGATATACAAAATGTTCCTGCAAGCCAGCCAAGTATTTCTCTATTCAACAACAATTGTTGCAGTACCAATGTAACAGAAGTCATGTTGCCATACTCTGTGTTCCATTGTATTATCCTATGACAAGCCATAATGTGTGTGTGTTCTACTGTGTGGAAAGATGCTGTGTCTTCACAAACAGCACTGTAAAAGATCTATATAAGCCAAGCTAACAGACAATAAACAAGCTTCCTGCCTAGAACATCTCTCTGTGTGGGTCTTCACTCCTTCACTCTTTCTCACTCTTACTGTTTCTCTCCACACCCAGCCTCTAGTCTTGCTATTTCTCTCCCCCTATTTCTCCCCACTCCTAGCCCCTAACCTTGGTCTTCCTCTCTCCTCTACCCCTTTGCTTAGCTTTCTCTTCCTGCCTGCTGAACAGCTGATTGGCAGCAGGTTCAGGAACAGGAAGGAGGACCTGGCACCTCAATGTTTTTAAAAAAATATTTTATTAAAATGTGTTTTTGAAGGGGGCAGGGAGCGAAGCATTTTTGTATGCATTATTGAGATGAGAACTGCATCAGAGAAGTGTGGGAACTGAAGGATAGCTGTTTTCCAATCCACATATTAGTCCAGGAAGGGCATATTTGTTGTTCACTTAAAAATACAAAGCAAACCAAATTCCACAACATTCCTAGTGCATATGCTTCATTTTCTACCTCAGGTTATAAAATATCAGGCCAGAGGACTGAAAGGGACCTTCCGCTGAGACCTTGAAGAAACGCTGCTCCGAGTTGAACGAATGGCTTGACTCAGTATTTGGCTGATTAAGACCTGATAGTGCAATGATGCCATGAGCCCCATCGGGTCAGGCTGACAGTCAGATTTAATAAAATGCTTTATCCTTGAAAGACAAAAGACACCCAACTCCCTTGATGGAGAGGTAGCCACGCAACCAAACTGATGGCGGGGTATACAGAACGGAAATGCCAAAGTGAGTCGTGAAAGAGAAAAGGTTCAGAAAGTGGAGAACTGGGACAGCAGGGCCAAAGCTATCCTGAGGAGATGGGAGAGCAGAAATGTCATGATGGAAATGATTAGATTACCGCCTGCTGGTAAGACGTGCTGCGCCTTGTTGTTCATTTTCATTTTATTTTGTTTGCAAATGGGTAAAGTTAAAAGGAGGGGGGAATAATGAGGTAGCTTTCTCCAGTTGTATTATTATCATGTCTGGAGGGAAAACATAAAGTTGATTGGAGGATGTGTGAGGGCCTCGTGAGAAGAGAGGAGAAAACGTTAAAAGGATGAGGCAAGGAGAGAAAGCCCCTCGTTTCCTTGCAGAGCTCTCCAAAGAAGTTTGCGTCCCTCTCCTCCCTCCAGCCCCAGAAGTGTTATTCCATTTCCAACTAGATCACAAGCTGTGCTTGCACGCACAGCGGGAGAGCGCGGAGGAAAAGCAGAAGCTAGAGAATCAGGTTGATAATATCCCCTGGCAGTAACAACAGCCGTAATGACAGCGGTGGCATGGGCCGGGCAAGAGCCCCCAAGGAGTTCTGCTTTCCCCAGCCACAAAGCAACGAAAGGAGGGGGGAAGTCATCTTGGCAGGCCCTGCCATCTAAATTGTTCTCTTTCCTCTCAATGTCCCAGCAACCTACTCTCTCCCGGCCTCTTCTAGCAGCTGTACGTAGTATGGGGCGGCCCCGTTTCACAGCTACACAGAATGCCCACTAAAAACTCTTTTCATTTGTCTTTATGCCAACTTCGCACTGGGATATCATGAGGCACTGCTGCTAAATAATATTGCATCTTGCTCACATAAGGCAAGAAAATGTGTTCAAGCAGAGACTTCTGTGAAAATGTCACCGGGGTTGGGGGGACTATCCATGAAGTCAAGGATAGTTATCCCCCTGCAGGCACCCATCCAAGCCTTGTCTGGTGGCCCCCCAGACCATCAGCACCTGCAGCTTCCCCAAAAGGGGGGAGGAAAAAGCACTCTAGGAACAGGCTCTATGTGTGTGTGTGTTTACCTAGAGTGTCCATGGAGCATCCTAGTATGCAGTGCTTGAAGGTGCTCTAGGAATGCAGCTTCTATGGCAGGAAGCATACAGCCCGTTCCTAGACTGTTTTTCTTGCTTTTTGGAGATCAGGTTGGGGTGACTCTTCTAATCCTCTTCTAAGGATTAGTTATTGGCAGCAAGAGCTTTAAGCTAAAATATGTTGACATTTGGGGTATTTTTATTTTATTTTATCTTTTAGTGTTTTTGCTCTATCCCCTTTGCATTCTGGACTTTGTTTTCCCCTCTCCTTAGCTTTTACAGCTCTAGATTTAAGAACCTAGGCCTTGGGGCGGGATGTGCCCATCAGTCTTCTCAAAACTAACCCAAACTACATTCTCAGCCAAATTCAATAGGTACAGTTATTCCCAGGATGGGGAGGATCATGGAGCAATTAAAGATGAGGAATCTGTCAGGAAAAAAGATGTGGTGATCCCAATTCAGCACTAACATGGTTGAATACACAGACCTGTAAGAGCGGAGCACTCAAAGCCCTGGGCCTTGATAAGACGAATCTCTCCATTTCAGTTTCTCCCATATTCAGTTTTTTTTAAAAAAAATCTTAAATTCTTCCCATACCAAATATGAACAAATTTGCAGATATTGATAAATCCTTATCAAAAATCAACTGAAATTAAATTCTTGCCCATCCCAGTCTAGAGTAGGCTGACCAGATAAAATCCAGGTCAGGGCCCATGTAACTTTAACAGTTGTAGAGAAAAGGGAATTTCAGCCAGTGTCATTTGTATGCAATTAGTTCCTGGTGAAATTCCCTCTTCATCACAACAGTTAAAAGTGCAGGCACTATACTAGAGTGACCATATACAAAAGAAGGCAGGGCCCCTGCAACTTTAATAGTTGTGATGAAGAGGGAATTTCACCAGGAACTAATTGCATACAAATGACCCTGGCTGAAATTCCCTTTTCTCTACAACTGTTAAAGTTATATGAGCCCTGACCTGGATTTTATCTGGTCAGCCTAGTCTAGAGGCAATCTGGTGCCCTCCAGATGTTTTGGACAACTCCCATAATCCCTGACCATGGGGCATACTGACTGTGGTTTATGGGAGTTGAAGTCCAAAATATCTGGCCTTGACCTAGAGCAATTTACACAATTCCAGCTGCAATCCTAGATGTGGCAATCAGTCTTATTCAGCTCAATTGGGCTTACATCTGAGTAAACACATGTAGGATTACACAGTCAGTAACTCAGGTCCCTCACCATTGACTATGTTGACTAGGCCTGATTGGGATTGTGGGCCAAAATATCTGGAAGGCCAGAAGTTGTGCACCTCTGCAGTAACATAAAGGGTTTACTGGATCAGTCTTAGCCCATCTAGCTTATGTTAGCCATGTGGCTAAGCGCCATTGAGCGCATAAGATTTAAATAGTTGCATTTATCTTGTTACATTGATTTTAGTGGGACAGTAACTACGAACTTTAGCTGCATGGGGCCTGTGTCTACACACCTGAATGGCTGATGGCCCGTTCCCTCACCACCACCTCCAAAGTGGCACATTAGCAAATACCATTGCCACAGATGCCACAGCCCTCTTTCACATTTTTCATGCCAACTGCAAACTTAGCAGCTCCACTTGGGGAGGGGACAGATTTGGCCAAAGAGCTTACAGGTGCTGGCACCTATAACAGGAGTACCAGTTTTGTTTTGTTTTTATTCTGGAGTCTTTAGCCATTACACCAGCAATTTTTCCCGTGGGTGTCCCTGGGTCATCCCTGTGCATCTAAATGATGCAGAGGGGATCCTGGGGGCAACCGGGGATGATCCAGGGACAACCCCAGGAAAACTCCAGGATAGCTGAAACCAGGGATCTCCCAGTTTTCCCAGCATCCTGGGACCTGAAATGGGCACGGAGCCCCGCAGGGTGGCTCCGTGCCCAAGGGGAGGAAGCAATCCCACCATCCTCAGGATGGGGGGGGGGGGCACAGGGGGTTCCCTACCTTTTTCGCTATGTTCTCGCTGCTCTCTGCTCCTTTAAAGACTGGGGGAAATGGTGGCCGCGATGTCCCGGGACGTCACGCTTCCTGTTTAGAAACTGGGGGATGATCCCAGAAGCAAGTAAGTCTGGGATCACCTCCTGGCCCTCCCTCTACACCCTTAGGTATAGAAGGGGCCTTAATTGCAAAGGTGCAATATTGAAGTCCTACTCCAGTGATGGCGAACCTATGACACGCGTGTCAGCACTGACACGCGTAGCCATTTCTGATGACACACGGCTGCTGAGGCGGCCGCATGCCGAGAAGGATGTTTCATCCTCGGCTCTTGCACGGCCGAGTGCAGTAGCCGAGGATGAAACATTTGCTGCTCCTGAGGATGAAACATTTGCGACTAGACCCCCCCGCCAACAACCCCCCCACCAAGCCACCCCCCAAAACAAACCCCCAACCCACCCCCCCACCCAAAACAACCCCCCCACCAAGCCACCCACCCCCCAAAAACATCAGCCCGGACCTACCGGGGCGGGTTCTCTTCTGCTGCCTCCGCTGCCGCCGCCGTGCCACCGCCACCACCACCGCTGCCGGTCCCCCGCCAGCTCGTAAGGCCAGCGGCCGCGCGGAAGAGGCAGGGGAGGGCCGGATCCGGAAGTGACGTAATCGGCCCTCCCCCGCCTTTTCCGCGCGGCCGCTGGCCTTACGAGCCGGCGGGGGACCCGGTGGCGGCGGCGCAGCGGCGGACCCGGCGGCGGCGCAGCGGCGGACCCAGCGGCTGTCCTACTCCATTGACCAACTGCAATATACATTCCCTCCTCTTCTTCTCTGCCTAAAAACATCTCCTTAGCTGTGTGTGTACACATAACACAATGATTATCCCATTTCAAAGGAATAAATAGCCCGTTTAAAATGCTCAAAGGTACCACTAGAAAAGAGAAACACTTTGAAACACTTTTCAACAATAATCCAAGCCCACAGAAGAATGATCCAATTGTGCAATTTTTCCACACAACATATGTGCTTGGTAGGTTTTTATGTTCCATTTCAAAGAATTGCATGGAGTCATATGAAATCTTTGAGCTTAAGTCAAGGACACAGAGTCCTCTGCAGAAGTCATCAACAAGCTGTACTATTATGCACCTATTCCAGAAAGAAAGAAAGAAAGAAAGAAAGAAAGAAAGAAAGAAAGAAAGAAAGAAAGAACAGGGGCGGGACCCCTGATGCCTTGAGTACAATGTCGAATAAATTAAAAACAAAAACAAAACAAAAACACCTGCATTTGAATTAATAGCACAAGCCAAGCCTGGCTTGAAGTTGCACTCACCAGGCAGCCTAACACCCCTTCTAAAGAACAATGCTACGGGGTGGGGGGTGGGGTGAGATGCGAGTATAGCATCGCCTTGTGCCCTTGCCAGACTGCAGTCAATGTAACCCCAGCATTGGCAAGATCCCACCAGCACAAGAGGGACATCTGGGCAGAGGAAATGCATCATCAAAAAAGTGGCCAAAAGAGGGTGCTGATTTGCCTATCATTTGCATGTGGTAATTTTCATGGATAGATGCAAATTTAGAAGTCATTACGATCGTGTAAATAGAAATACAGCTCATCTCACCATGATGTGCAAGACTGTGACCAAGTGATCTGTGTGCCTGCCTGTTCAGTCTGATGCTAACTGTGGATGAGCAGGAGTTCTTACGGCTCTTTATCTTTAAACTGGACTTGGACAGGACAGCCCTTCAAATGGAGGACACCTTCAAATAGAGGATGGTCCCCTGACAGCCCTTCAAATAGAGGAGTGTCCTCTGTAAAAGTGGACACCTGACCACCCTCAAATCTAAAGTTGTTATCTTGCACAGGTCAGTCCTGTTCCAATGATGGCATAAGTGGGGGAAGATAGGTTCAACCACTCCAGTTGGAGTCAATGGAGAACCCCAATAGACAATGGATAAAACCAATGGACATCTGCCCTCCTCCAACACTGCCCTCTCTGTCCCTAAAGTTGCAATGGAGGATAGTATATTCTAACCAAGTCCACAGCCAATCCTAGCACACAGCAAGGGTTAGATAACACCCAGCCAATGAACCTATGTCTCAGACATCAAGTCACATGGCACGAGGCTCACTCTGCCCACAAGGCTTTAAAGCAATGTGCTTGGAACTACTGGGGATTTGGGTGGTTTGGCTCAAGTTACAGCAATGACACCCCCCCCCCACACACACACACACACAGCAGGGCCAAGGGTAAATTTGCACTCTAAGAAAGATGAAGGTGGTTAGCCAAATATCACCAAAGGCAGGGAAGCTCCCACCGGTGAAGGCAACAAGAAACAGAGACACCTTTGTCGGTGCTGAATGCAAAACAGTCCTCTCCTTGTGGCACTCTTGTGGCACTGTTGTACCCCTCCCCTAGCGATCCCTTCCCTGAGGCTATGGGTATGTTTGCGGTGTATAAGAGGGGGTTTATTCTTTCACTTCAAACCTTGTTCCTTATACACCTTCAAGCCCAGATCAAGGAAATACTGTTTTTCCTACCAGACTTTGACCACGCTCAATACCGCCATATATTCCCAATAATATTGTCTCACATTGACTATCTTGAATGATAGATGCCACACAGAATGTTGATGAACAAAATAAATTATTACTTATTAATAACACTTTAAAACAATAGATAAGATATATTTGTGTATGTTCAATAAAGCACTGAAGTTATTGCTTCTTTTTTATTATACCTATCCTGTTCTCAACTCCTCCCTCAACCTCTAACCCCAAAATAACAAACCACATATCCCTGCACTCTCTAATACTAACTCTGACTGTGATATGTGTATAGGTATCCTTAAGAGGTCTGCAGCTGTTAGTCCATCACTCTCAGTGGAAGCCTGGGCGGGGCAGCTGGTTTATGCTTTTCCTGTGTGTGAGCCTAGGAGCAAGCTGTTTGATGTATGGCTTCATGCGTTTTAATAATAAAAATAAACTACAGTACAAGAAGCTTGGGAGTCATTGTTTGGGAGTCAAGGCCTGGGTGAGCTGCAAGTTGAGCAGTTAAGCTCACTCCTATATTATCTACGCCAGAGGGACATGACATGACATGGTGTCAGAAGTAGACTATTCTTTTCACAAAGTTATTTTTTTTAGTGCCCACCCCCATAGTGAAAGAGAAGATGGAGCATTTCAAACCTTCTTCTGAGCTAAGTTTTATTGGGAACTTAGGAGAAAATGGGAGAAAATGGGAACAGAGACTACAAGTATATCTTACAGTTACAAAAGCTGAGGAAGAGTCAGAGGACTACAAATTTGCTATAATGCTGCACTGCATAGGAGAAAAGGCTTTAGAAATTTATAACAACGTTCCCAATATCTATGCAGGTCTTGAAAATAAGACACTAGAAGAAGCCCTTACTGCATTCAAAAACTATTGTGAGCCCAGGAGGAATCCTGTTTTTGAACGCTATCAGTTCTGGCAACTTCCTTACAATGAAGAAGCAGGCATAGATTGTTTTATTACAGCTCTGAGAGAAAAATCTCAGCACTGTGAATTTGGGGCCTCTACAGATTGAATGCTTAGAGACAAAATCATGTTCAGCATTTCAGACAGCAAGTTCAAAGAAAAGCTTTTAGAAGATCCTAAGTTGACTTTAGAACAAGCTATTACCATCTGCAGAGCAAAGGCCTCATTAGGGTAGGCTGACCAGATAAAATCCAGGTCAGGGCTCATGTAACTTTAACAGTTGTAGAGAAAAGGGACTTTCAGCCAGGGTCATTTGTATGCAATTAGTTCCTGGTGAAATTCCCTCTTCATCACAACAGTTAAAGTTGCAGGGGCCTTGCCTTCTTTTGTATATGGTCACTCTAGTATAGTGCCTGCACCTTTAACTGTTGTGATGAAGAGGGAATTTCACCAGGAACTAATTGCATACAAATGACCCTGGCTGAAATTCCCTTTTCTCTACAACTGTTAAAGTTACATGAGCCCTGACCTGGATTTTATCTGGTCAGCCTACATTAGGGCCCAGGCAACAGCAATGACTACAGAAACAAATATCTTTGCCATCCAGCATA
The DNA here is from genome assembly GCA_029215795.1 of Anniella stebbinsi. Taxonomy (NCBI): domain Eukaryota; kingdom Metazoa; phylum Chordata; class Lepidosauria; order Squamata; family Anniellidae; genus Anniella; species Anniella stebbinsi. The sequence goes on from JARDYH010000006.1 coordinate 39,815,754, forward strand.
AGATAGGAACTTCCACAGGCCATCAAAAAAGTAAAAGGGCCCCAAGGCAGTCTTTTGCAGTATATAAGCCAGCAGCTGCAAAGGGCAATTCCTGCAGTAGATGTGGGTATGTTCATAGGCCCAGGCAGTGTCCAGCTTTTGGAGAGACCTGCAATAAGTGTGGAGGAACGAATCATTTTGCTAAACAGTGTAGGACACAACCTGAGCCTTCCTGTTTCACTAAAGATGTGAATGCCCTATTTGTAGGCTGACCAGATAAAATCCAGGTCAGGGCTCATGTAACTTTAACAGTTGTAGAGAAAAAGGAATTTCAGCCAATGTCATTTGTATGCAATTAGTTCCTGGTGAAATTCCCTCTTCATCACAACAGTTAAAGGTGCAGGCACTATACTAGAGTAGGGTGACCAGATAAAATCCAGGTCAGGGCTCATGTAACTTTAACAGTTGTAGAGAAAAGGGAATTTCAGCCAGTGTCATTTGTAGGCAATTAGTTCCTGGTGAAATTCCCTCTTCAGCACAACTGTTAAAGTTGCCGGGGCCCTGCCTTCTTTTGTATATAGTCACTCTAGTATAGTGCCTGCACCTTTAACTGTTGTGATGAAGAGGGAATTTCACCAGGAACTAATTGCATACAAATGACACTGGCTGAAATTCCCTTTTCTCTGTAACTGTTAAAGTTACATGAGCCCTGACCTGGATTTTATCTGGTCAGCCTACTATTTGTGGGAGTAATGACTGTGCCATCAAGCTAGGCTCTTGGAAAGGCCAGATGTCTGGTATAGCACAGTAGTTGTGGTAGGACTTCCAGTCCTTTTCAAGTTAGACGCCAGAGCAGATGTCAATACAATCTCTAAAGACATTGCAGAACGACTGCAAGACAAAGTGCACACAGCGAAGACAAATGTGACATTAGTTGCCTTTGGAGGAGCAAAGGTCAAACCGAGAGGTAGCATTGTGGCTTCTTGTAAAAATGGTGTCAGGGCTCAAAATCTAACTTTCTGTGTAACAGACACTGGAGATCCACCACTTCTTGCACATCTTGGTTGATTGCCGACGACATGGTTATTGCAGCATCGAGCAAAGAGGAGCATGACAAAATACTTGAACAGGTTCTTGACAGAGCACAAAAATGGGTGTCAAGTTTAATAAGGACAAAATTCAATTGCTAGTAGACACTGTCAAATATATGGGCCATTTCTTCTCCAAGGATGGCGTACAGCCAGATGACAGCAAGGTGGAAGCAATTACCCAACTACCTGCATCTGAGGACAAGAAGGGACTTCAAAGGATTCTGGGCATTATTCAATACTTGACCCAATACATACCTAATGAGTCCGGTCTAATGGCTCCCCTTAGGACTCTTTTGCGAAATGATGTTATATGGCAACGGGGACCTGAACAACAGGTAGCTCTTGATGGACTGAAACAGGCCATCACAACTACACCAATTTTGCAGTATTTTGACCCCAAGGAACAAATATGGGTCCAAGCTGACGTTTCCAAGGATGGTTTGGGGGCATGCTTATTCCAGAAAAAGAGACAAAATGCAAATGCATCCCATGCTTTATCTAAAGCAGAGCAAAATTATGCACAAATAGAAAGCGAGTTATTGGCTATCGTCTTTGCAATGTTGAAATTCCATCAGTATGTTTTTGGTGTCCAAGTAAAAGTTTAATCAGACCATAAGCCATTGGAGGCAATTTTTGCTAGGCCACTAAGGAAAGCCCCAGCAAGATTACAAAGGATGTTACTACAACTGCAGAAATGTGATATCCAGATCCAGTATATGAAGGGCAAGGACATGTTTGTAACTGATACACTTTCTAGGGCGACTACAAATACCTGTTCCACAGACATGGAATCCCTGACAGAGGACAGAGTGATTTACAGCATGTCCAGCACAGACCCACTTCGTCATCACATGCTTAAATTGTTGCAAGAACACACATCAACAGACATGTGTCTACAGGGTTTGAAGGCCCTACATATCAAAGGTTGGCCCAGGAGGCGCAGACAGATTAGGCCTGAACTCCATCCCTATTGGCCTCTTAGAGACAGCATTTGAATTGAAAATGTCTTGATGATGGGTCACAAAATTATTATCCCACAGGGTGCTAGAGAAGACATGCTAAGGCTGCTACATTTACCACACTAACGGGTTAACAGATCAAAAGCACATGCTCGGGTGTTGATGTATTGGCCTCATATGAATAAAGAGCTAGAACAGTGGGTCAACAACTGTCAGCTATGGCAGAAACATCAGCCAGCAAATCATAGAGAGCCAAGGATTCCTCATCAAATTCCAGACCTGCCATGGCTAAAGGTAGCAGCTGACATTTTTGAAGTGCAAGGTCACTCTTACTTGATAGTTGTGGACTATTTTTCTAAGTTTCCTGAAGTTCTCCATTTGACGGACAAAACAGCTATGACTGTTGTTGCCAGATTGAAGGCAACATTTGCACATCATGGTATACCTAAAGAGATAATTTGTGACCACGTACCATTTGCAAGTAGGGGTATGGGGCAATTTGTAACTGAGTGGGGGATCACCCTGACACACTCGAGCCCAGCTTACCCCCAGTCTAATGAGCAAGCAGAATGCACCATACAAGCCATTAAGCACATGTTATTGAAAGCTTTACAAGATGGTACTGATCCTTATCTAGCTCTGCTGAATCTGCATAATACTCCAGTTACAGGTTTGGATTTTGCTCCTGCCCAATTGCTCATGGGACGCCTGCTGAGAAGTACATTGCCAGCTACAACACTGGCCTTAAAGCCCAGGGTGCCACAGGGGGTGCATCCTGGACTACTAGCAGCAAAAAGTATATTATGATAAGCATGCGGCACCTCTTCCTCCTTTGCAAATAGGGGATAGGATTAGGTTGAAAACAGGTTCTGGTTGGATGCCAGCAGCAGTAGCTCAGAAAAGAAAAGAGCTACGCTCATATGTTGTTGAGACTCCGCAAAGTCGAACCTACAGAAGGAATTGGGGGCACCTCAGGATGGACTATTCTTCTCCTTTGAGTGTAGCTGATGTAGATCCAGAGGCTGCAGTGGAGCTGGTGTCTCCTGAGGTGTTAGCCTTACCAGAAGAAGAATCTCAAGGAGAGCTGGAGACTTCTTCGGAGATGGACACAAGGGCAAATAGGATTGGACAGACATGGAGTGGGCGTGAAGTGAGATTACCAGAAAAGTTTAAAGATTATATTATGGATTAGTGGTGAAGAGTCAAGTGCTGGTGATAATTGAGAGCTAAGTGCATAAAAGATACTGTTCACATAGAGTAGAGGGGATGTGATATGTGCATCCGTGCGTGTCTTTAAAAAGTTGCAGCTGTCAGTCTTTAAGAGGTCTGCAGCTGTTAGTCCGTTGCTCTCAGTGGAAGTCTGGGCAGGGCAGCTGGTTTATGTTTTTCCTGTGTGTGAGCCTAGGAGCAGCAGTTTGATGTATGGTTTCATGCAAGGGTTTTAATAATAAAAATAAACTCAGTACAAGAATTTTTGGAGTCATTGCTTGGCAGTCAAGGCCTGGGTGAGCTGCAAGTTGAGCAGGCAAGTTCACCCCTATATTATCTCCGCTGGAGGAACATGACTGTACCTCTTGTATTTTGCGGCTGTTTGGCCACACTGTTTACATTTTCCTCTTTTATGTCTTTGCATATCCATACCTCTGCCAAATAACATTCATACTTCATGTACCTGAGGAAATGGGTTTGCCCATGAAAGTTTATGCTACAATGAAGCGCCATTCAACTTGTGTTGCTTTTGTCCCAAGAGAGCTGCCTTGCCCAACATGGTGCCCTCCAGATGTTTTGGATTTGTATTCCCATCAGCCCCATGCAACATGACCAATAGTCAGGAATGCTGGGAGTTGTAGTCCAAAACATCTAGAAGGCACCAGGCTGATGGAGGCTGCAATAGCTGCTCGGCTCTGAAAGTTGTTACATGTTTTATAACGTTGACTGTCTTTTGATCACGTTACAATTCATGTAAGAGATCTACATACACAGAGAGGTATGATATACCCAGAAGATATACAGACAATGGGTAGTATCTACATAGGATACACCCATTGAAATAAATGGGATTTAAGTTAGCTATGACTAACTTAAGGCTCCTTCATTTCAATGGGTCTAAGTAGGACTTACACTGGATACTACCCAATGTATTTCCTGAGATTAGTTGCTAACATAATAATTGGAAACAGCTCTCTCCCCTGGAAAATAGCCACTGAAGTCTGTAATATCCTCTTTAGGAGGAAGATAAAAGTGTTGCTCTGCTCAGCTTTCCATCTGGCAACAAAACTAATTACACACAGAGAGCGACACTTACATTTTGAACAGTGAATGATGAACTAATTCATCCTGCTGTTACAAAGACAGAAACTGACATAAGATGTTTACACTCCTGTATACAGTCAAAGTCAGTGCTTGGCCTTGATAAAAGCCACCAGCAGCTATTGACACATTCAGTGGATGTCAGAAACTTTCTGTTAATGTTAAATTCTCATTAAATTCATATTGGCCCTGTTCAGAAGGTGAATAAGGCTTTTTGCCTTATTCACCGTGGTTAAAGCCATGGTTTAAGGTGTCTTCTGAACAGGGTCACTAAGTATATTTTATGAGGCCCAAGTCTGATCATTGTCAACTGAATTCAACATCGGCCACAATTTTCTGGCACAATTTCAACAAACCAAAAACACAAGCCTGCAAAATGCTTTCTGATTGGTCGTGCTAGGAGCTGTCTGTGTGGAAAAAACTGGAGTAGGACCAGTATATAGTTGGCACCTCAAAACAGCTGCCGAAGAATGTAGGCACGGAAACTGCATAGTGTGTCTATTACTTCAGCTGTGAAGCATGCAACTACTATTTCTCTTTCTACTCCCCCTTTCACCACCATTCCATGCTTTAAAACTGCTTCTCGGACTTTGAGTTTGTAAAAATGTTGCGGAAATGATGCTTGCTTGAATTTGTTTGTTTGAAACCTCCCAAGATTAAAACTGCTACAAAATAAATATATGTATGGGTTACTGAAGGCACCGTGAGCCGCATTTCTTATCTGAAGCGCAGCAGGTCACATGGTTATCTTAATTTAAAGTTGATTGTCCCTTTTCAAAGTTCCCAAACTGGCTGCTTTAATACCATCAGCGACTGAGATCCAACGTAAGTAATAAAGTTTGACAGCTCCAGTTAAAAAAAAGAAAGAAAAACTAAGTCTGTACTCTGTGTCTGATAAACTGCTTCTAACCAGCACCTGTGTGCAATTCTATTACCATATAAATATAAAACTTGACATTCGGCTGCAGTCAGTGGCAAAACCGTGCTGCCATTTAAAGCTTCAAGGAAAGAGTAATCTTTTGCTGAACCACTCTGAGAGAAGAAAGGTTCCTCTAGATACAATTAGCCACACGTGTTTGGCTTTCTCTATCTTCTTTATTTAAAATGTCTGGAAAATGCAATTACCGAACATCCCTTACTCTGAATTTTGGACATTTTCTTTTGGTACCTGCAGGACTGGAGCACTCTGAACAAAAAGTGAATTACGTAGCTTTCCAACCCATTTTCAAGTACACACACACACACACACACACACACAAAGCTTTAAAATCAGAGAACATCTTGCCACAGGTGAGGAGAGCTCTTTATGGGCCTATCCTTAACAATAAATTGTGGACATGTGCATGCCCAGGAGCATCATTTTTCTTCTGTGGACAGTGGTGCAACTAGGTAATTTTATGCCCTGGGCTTAATGGCCCTCCTATGAGGGGGGGGGGGCATTTCTGTGCATATTTTTTTTCAAATGTACACATCAATTTGTGCACATTTTTCAAAAGTATGCATTCTTCTCCCTCCATTAAAACATATTTGTGAGCTTCTTTGAAAGTACATAATTTTGCATGTGCTGTCAAATGCATGGGGGAGGCTTCCACACGTCACATTGCAAGCTCAGAAATATACAGACTTTGACCACAGGTTGCGTCTAAGTCCATGTTCGGTCAGGAAGGTGCAAACTGGGTAAAACCCTAATCAAAAATGAATTGCAGCAAATTTCTCATACAATCCCTAAGCTGGAAGAGTGAACCCAATTGCAAGCCAACCTGAATTCAAATTATATGAGGCTTTTGTTTGAATGGGAAAAAAATTGTATTCTAAACTATCTGGATTTGAACTTTGCCCTGATCACTCGATGCAGACTTCAGCCCATCCTTTTCCAAGCTAGTGCTCAATAGGGATTTGGGACTCCAATGCCCAGCAATCCTGACCATTGGCTATGTTAACTGGGAATGACGAGCATTGTAATTCAACAGATCTGGAGAGCACCAGCTTGGAGAAGGCTGGTGTAGTTTGCCATACAAGACAAGCTCTTGTGCTTTCAATAGTTAGACAGAAGAGAGAAGTTGAGCAGGTCCAAGACGGGGAGTCAGATTTGAGGACAGCAGAGGTCTTTACCAGCCCTACCATTTTCTTCATACAGAAAATGTGCTCCCACATAGATGTTGTCATTCTTTATGTGCATCCAGAACCAAAGTGTGTTTAAATAATAATAATAGTAATAATAATAATAATAATAATAATGACATTTCTGAATCAGTAAAACACAGCATCCTGGCAAAGCCCATCATGTTCATCTAGAAAATCTACCACAAGCAAAAAAAGAGATGATAATAATAATAATAATAATAATAATAACAATAATAATAATAATAGATTACAAAAACATTTTAAATTATATGACTTGCAATGTTATTCCCAGCCACCAGGTGGCACTAATACAGAGGCTAAGAATAGAAAGTATACTGTCTTTACTGTCAAGATGAGCAAACTTCCTTGAGAAAATCGCACTTTGCAGTGTTATACATAGTGGCGACTGTGATGTGGTTGTAGGTATCTCAATTTGGCACAATTATATCAACAACTGACCTTTTATGCATTTATGTTATTTTTTATGTTATTTAATTTTATGTTATTTATTTTATGTTTATTACACTTAATAAACTGAATAAAACAACTACAGTGTTGCCATCTTAGGCTGGATTCAAGCATGCTCCTACAACGAGATCCATCTGATCCCAGCGTAAGCATATTGGCTTTGGTCCGCAAAACCATGAGCGCTTGGCAGTTCACAGGAATTTCCAGGGTATGCCAAGGATGGGCAGAAAGTAGTTTGGGATATGCTGATAGACCTCTAGATCACTTGCAGTAGATTTGCAAGGATTTCCGACTCCCAATTTTTAACAATAGGAAGTAAAAATGGAAAAATTAAAAACCTCTGTATAATGGCTGGCTTCGTGCTCGTGGTTTTACTCTTAGCCTAGGTATTCCTTGTCTGTCAACTAGGAATGTTAACGTGTTGCTCTTGGCTAGCTCTTTGTCAGGCGCTATTGGCCAATTTGAGAGGTTTGTATAGAGTCCCTGATCTATAGTAACTGCAGTGTAGGTTTGTATTTGTATATGCAGTGTACATCTCGTGGGCTGCAGTCGCTAATTGACTCCACTTTTCCATGAACACACAGACTCCAAGCCTATCTACACTACTGCTTTAAAATGGTTTAAAATGGTTTATAACAGTTTTGAGAACTGTTGGGGCCCATGACACACTCCATATACAGTTTTCAAAACGTTTTCGAAGTATTTTATCTTGCATGTGTAGATAGGCTCACAGTTTTGTACCCAGCTCTGATTATTTATTTTGTACCAGGGTTCTAGTAAGCAGCAAAGCAGATCCCACAAGACTGACATCTGCCCAACCTTGCAGCTTGGAACTTACACTGGGCCAACTCCTGGCATAAAGGGCCATTATATATAATCCAGAAACACACTGTCACTGCAATAACCATACAGTAACTACAATAACCATCTGCTCAGAGGGGAGATTCAGCAGGAGCATCCCAGCTCCAAAGCAGCAAGCAGCACTTGCTTCCATTTCCTCTCTCCTACTTTACACTCACAAAGAATTCACAAAATATAGGGCAGCTCCAGGCATGATATAGAAGTGAGCAGGGAAAAGGAAAGAAAGCAACTTGCACAGGATCAGCAGTAGGCAGAAGGAGGCAATTGCCAGTGGCCTGGCATGGCCCACCACGGATGTGTCTACTTGACCCTTGGTAAATTTTCTTTTCTGGTGCTCTAAAGTAGCTGTGTCTAGCTACCAATTCAATTTTCTGGACCAATGATACAATGTGGAAAAATAAAATGGTGTCTAGGCTACTGCTATCCGCTGCCATGGCCCATCAATGGAGGAGAGGGCCCACCAGAGACCTTCTCAGACCTAGACTGGCATCCCCTTTTTCTACTTCAGCCACAACATCCAAAGCAGGAACTTTCCCATATCTTTCTCAGGTTGTGTTCAAGATGAGGCCCCATCAGTCCATGCCTTTCTCTGAAGTGGGGGGAGGATAGATCACTTGCTCATCTTCCTCCACCATGACTTCTGCCTAATGACCAAAACCATCCTAATTCTGTAGTAATGCAACAATACGAGCAGCTTAGAGCACAATGGGACTAATTTACACATATCCTTTTGCATCTGAGAAGAAGGGAAAGAGAGTCAACCATCAATGTGATATCACAGCTATTCCAAGGGTACATTTTCTGAGCACATTACCTTTATACTTTTCCAGCATTCGTGAAGGTATAATGCACATGTGGGTGGCTGATATTAAGGCAGTAGGCCTGACCCTCAACCTACATACATTCATTATAATGTGAAGATCACAGGGTGCAGCCTGCTATCATGAAGTGCCCCATGTTCATTATCCCATAACATATGCCTTGAAAATGATTCACTCTTCTCTTTTAGTAGTTTCCTCCCTGGAACACACCAAGAAGCTCTTCTATACACATTTCTTCATTATCTCTGTCTGCCATTCACATCTATGGTATTCTCGTGGGTTTTGTTCTTGTAATCTGCCTTAGAAAATAAATGGAGCAGCTGGTCTCCACAATCCTTTGCTCAAAAGATAGATGCACGAATGAAGAGAGGTAGCTCATCAGATACAACTGTGGCTGTCTCCGCTGCAGCACAAGGAAGTAGCAGAGGTAATCATTGGTACAATAATTGTAGTGTTAGCAGGGGATTAAAAGATCACCCTATTGCTGGTTCATGTCAACTTCTCATGTGCTCAATCACAAACCCATTCCATACCATTTTCTGCTCTATCTTTTTAAATGCACGTAAAGCCACATTTAAGTTGAATCAGTTTCCAGAGGGTAACCAAGTTCCTCTGTTGCAGCAAAAACAACAAAGAGTCTTGTGGCACCTTAAAGACTAGCAAATTTATTCTGGCAAAAGCTTTTGTGGACTCTTGTCCACTTCATCAGATGCATGGAGTATTATGGAGAGTTTCAAGTTTTTATACAGTGTATTGGGGGGGGGGGGGAGAATTGTAAATAGCGAGGGCAGAAGGAAATTCAATACAGAAAGTACTGATGGTGACAACCATATTGAGTGTCATCAGACGAGCATTTTATTGCACGCTCCTTACTGCCCACTCACGTTTTTTCACACATCCTTTTGATGACACCATCCGTCTCCTGTGTCCCTTCTGGTCATTTTTCCACAAGAAAATAGACCCCAGTAAATCTGACTTATTTTTTTTAAGTGAAATTTGCTGCCATTTCCTGCTGTGCGCACTGAATGGGCCACGTAGTCATTTTTGCTTCCTCTTTCTTCCCTGTGTAAAGAAATCATCACTATTGTGGGACAGCAACAGGAGGCCATAGCAACGGTAGGGAAATGCAATTTCCCCCCATCTGATGATGTTCAACGTGGTCACTTACAGTGCAGATGTTGCTGATTTAGTACAAACAGCCTGGCACTACATTTAAATTGTATGCATTTTCCCATAAAATACACATTTCTCATGCATTTTGGACCTGCAAACACATCACAAAATTCAGAGAAGTGCATACTTTGAAGGATAATCTGCGAATTAGTCCAGGAATTAGGTTAGTTCACTTAAAATACAAACCAAGTGAAATTTTCCAGCATCCCTAATCTTAGCCAATCATTAACTGAAGACTAGTTAGCTTAGTGCACAGATACCCTTCCTAGCAAGACTACCTGAAACGGCTGTCTCTGTTATTTCTTCTTTCTTTCTTTCTTTCTTTCTTTCTGTCTTCTTATGCTGAGAGATGTCAAACTGCACATCAACATGCAAAATGTTTCCTATGACTCTGCCCTGTGAGCAATAATTTTTGCTAAGACTTTTCACACTGTTTGATGATTCATTTGAAGTACTTGATTATGCACATTTTTATGAGCTTAGTCATCCATACTTTGGAAGGAGGGGAAAAGAAAAACTACCCAGTACAATAAATAACTCCACTCATTCTTCAATGACAATATTATACCAATTCTTCAAAGCCGTTTGAAAATTCATTTGGGGAATATTAGTTTAGGCGAATTACTTCTGACACCTCCAACGCTTGAGTAATCTTTCCTTGACTTGCATAAAAGAACTGAAGCATCAAACAAAACAAAAAAGCAAAGCAAAGCAAAAATACTGTGCCATGAGGGATGGTAAAATCAAAGTTGTCCAGATTAGGCAACATGTTGGCTTGCTCCAAAACCTGAAGCAACTTCAACCGGCCTCCAGAGACCCAAAGGATTTTGTGAATGGACAACACCTGCATCCCAGGCAGCCATTTTGTGAAAGTGCCTGTGACTCTCTTAACATTCCAAAGGTATATGCCAGCCCAAAACAGTTGGGTTTATGTGTACTTAATATAAGTGCTCTTGGATTGCTCTCCTGCATGCATAATTTAAAGTCTCATCCCTAATGGGACCATCTCAGCCCCTCCACTCCTCCATCAGTTACTTCCTACCATGACCACCCCAGCACAAATGCTTCATAAATGGGAATCCCTTCTGCGAAGTGCCATTGAGCAGCAAGCCAGAGGAGTATCATGCCCATGCAAGCTCACAAAGGTGGAAAAAGCCCAGCTGTAGAGTGCAAATGCGGTTATAGTGCATTTAGCGTAATACAGCCAGTGATGCAGCTAAGTGATTTTAGACCTTGGAGGTATTGGTCTTTGGATCCCACACAAACACACACTTCAGATGGCCATGTGGATTTCTTCAGTTGTGAAGCACACAACTAACATTTCTATCTCTCCCCACCTCCCATTCCACGCTCGACAGCAGCTTCAACATTCCTGGTATGTTAGAACAACAAAATTGTTCGCCAATCCTGACATATATATATATATATATATATATATATATATATATATGAGCGTGTGTCATCTCACATTATAAACTCACTTAAATGATAGCACATCATGATTATAAATACAGTTTGCTTCTAATGCCCTGATACTCTCATTACTTGATGCCCTCCATCATCTGGTTGGGTATTGTAGGCGGGAGGGACTTAGGGTGTGGAGCCCTGAACTTTAGCTCCAAAATCTAAGCCTACCTAAGTCTCAGCCTGGCAGCTGAATGCACCTGCATCTACATGTCCAGAAAACAGTGTGGGTCACAAACCAGTGATGTGATTACCAGTCACTGAAGACTATTGGGTTTAGACTTGGACAGGACATCCCAGCCTTGGATGCTTTGCCAAAGTGACATCTGCCAATTTGGGATGCTAATTAACCAGAGAGAGAAATCCAGCCAGGCCAGCTATGGTGCCTTGGAATTCAGAAGTCTTTTCACAGCAGGGAAACAAACATTTCCCACACTTCAGGTGGCACTAAAGATAGAGTCAGCATTACAAGAGCCAAGCTCCCTGAGATGCTACTTAGCAGGAGTGGCTATGCAGGGCTACCAGCGTTTCCCCCAAAACCGCACTCCTGTAGCAGACACTGCCACTGGATCAAAGAGAAGGAAACTCTTCAGCTCATGTCAGGCTGCTTTGGTGACAAGACAAGTAAGCCCAATTAGAATGCACTGAAAACTAATAAAAATTGTCAAACTGTTATTTCGTTTCAGTTAAACTCACGTCCTTTCTCCTTGTTTGTAATGTTTCTACAGCAATCCCCTCTCCGAAATATTTCTTCCCCCTCCCCAATCCCTGGAAAAATAAATTATTGATACCTTTGTCATCCAAACTGGTGAGTCATTAGATTTTAGCATTTTGGAAGAGGCTATTAAACATTAATAGCAAGCACAAATGGCTAGAAATCCTTATATTTCCCATGGTTGGAATGGAGAATAATTGACTTATTCTGTTCACAGAGGGTGAAAGTCAGTGAACTGACCATACTAGAGAGAACAACTTTTTTCTAAATTATCTGCCAATGTGGGAATCTTATAGAGAGTTTCGGGTTTATCCATACAGGGGTACTATATTATATTCAGTGAAAGGAAAGGAAAACAAATAAAAAGCAGAAAGTACTGACGGTGATAATCACATTATAACAGTGGTCGTTCTGTCACTGTACTTTCTGCACTTAATTTCCTTCTGACCTTACTGTTTACAATTTTCCACCACCACATCATGTAGTGGTGTTTCATACCTGAAACTCTCTGTAATGTTCCATGCATTTGATGAAGTGGGCTATTTCCAACAGTCCTGTATCCGGTTTAACTATGGGTTCTTAACCATGAGTAATCCATGAAGAGGACCCATGGTTTGTTGTTGGGTTGTAAATTCTGGGTTGTTCATGGTTAACAACCCATAATTGGGTTGGTCGTGGTTAACAACCCCTAGTTGTGCTTTGATATTGAACTTTTATATTGTGTTTCTATACGGTTGTTTGTTTTATACTTTGATTCATATGTGATGGTTTAAACTTTTGTGAACTGCTCAAAAAGCTTCGGCTATTGGGTGATATAGAAATGCAATAAATAAATAAAATATAGTGCAGGGTTCACATGTAATGACAACCCACTCTTCAACAATAACCCATGATTCAATGACAACCCATATTCAACCCATTCTCTGGGTTGTCTTTACATGTGAACTAGGTACACAGGGTGACTAGGCTGTTTTTTGTGCCTCAAATTTCCTACTTTTCAAAATCAAGTTATTTGCAGTATTTGCCAACACTTGAACAACTGAAGATAAATTTCCAAGTATTAACTGACATGCTTTAGGAAATGGCAATTTCCTGGGGTGCTCATTTCTCCAGCCACTAATTAAATGCAACACACATATCCAGTGAGCAACAACATTAAATTACAAAGACATATTCATTATCAATAACCACAGCAGGTAATTGACAAGTCATTTCACGGATTCGGAATGATATTAGTCATTATTATTACTAGTAGGGACTCTTAGGTACTTCTTCATTCTACAGCACCCCCTGTTAATGATTAAAAGCTCATTTATTTCATTTGTTTCAACTGACTGTTTTAGAGTTTAAACTCATCGCTGCAGAATCCAAATATTTTGAGAATGGAGCATGCTAGGAATCTAAACAAATAAGTAAAACAATTTCTGTCCCATTAAGATGAGATGGTAGTGATAGTGGCCTGGTTCACATGATCACCACAACCCACCAGGATTTATTTAAGACATGGTGGGTTGCAGTGCATACTAGCGGCCATTGTGAATACTCAAGCTGCAGGCAGTCGATATGGCTTATTGTGGCATCCAAACCCAGCAAAAGTGAATTGTTGCTGTGGTTAACAAACCACCCAATATCCATGGGCTTTTGGGGTTGGGGATGGTTTGTTAACCATGGTGACAACCCATCCTGCACTAGATTCGGACATCACAATAAGCTTCAGCAACTGCCCGCACTTTAAATATTCACATAGGGACTGTTCATACAACACACTAACCCACATTCAGTGAGTCGTTGTTGACCTGTGGATTGTTTGTTGAGCCATGGATTAGCATGTTGTCTAAACTCAGGACATTTTCCATACTGAACAACCCAACAATAAATCTTGAGTTCTCACGGTGGCTTTTTCAAGAAAAATAAGCCAAACTGCATGTTTAATAAGCAACCTGCGGAAAATGTCCTGGGTTTAGACAACAGGCTAATCCATGGTACAACAAACAACCCACAGCTCAACAACAACTCAGTGGTTGAGAGTGTGGGTTAGCATGATGTGAGAACCCAGGCACACTATCATGAGAACCAGCCCACTGAGTTGAAAACCAAAAGACATAAAGCTAAGTTTCGCAGCGATGGGTTGAGGGATCCCAATGGCAGTCTACTCTAGAACATAGCAGCTAAGCAATTTACAGTGCAATCCAAGACATATCTACTCAGAGATAAGTCCCATTGAATTCAATGAGATTCACTCCTAGGTAAGTGCATTTAGAACTGTACCCATGGTCTTGTGGTTCAGTGACGAGCATCTGCTTTACATGCAGAAGGTCCCAGGTTCAGTCCTCAGAATGTCCAAATACGGTTGGAAAATTTCTTATCTAAACCCCTGGACAGCCACTGCCAGTCAGTGTCAATAATACTAGGCTGGATAGACCTGTGATCTGAGTCAATGAGCGTCATCACATGGGGGGAAATTGTGTTTCCTTACCATCGCTTCTCCATACTTCCTCATCCTTCTCGGAGGGGAAAGAGGAAGTAAACACAGGCCATGTGGCCCATTCAGAGGCTGTGTTTATTGCGCTGCTTTTCCTGCATACAGCAAGAGTTTGCGACACATTCTGCTTTTTCTTTTTTCTTTTTTTTAAGTCAGATTAAAAGGGGTCTATTTTGCAACAGAAAAATGAGCAGAAGAAGCGGGAGGCGGATAACATCATCTAAAGGGTGCGCGCACATCCATAGGTGGACAGAAGCGAATGCGAAAAAACACTCATCTGTTGAACCTCAATATAAGGCAGCTTCCTATATTCCCTTGTTATACTTTGGTCATTTTATTTGTTTAAAGAGGGAGAACCCTCACTACAGGTAATAAAAGTTCAAATGCACAAGATGATCATGTCATGAAAGAAGAGCGAAGCAGAGAGCACAAGAAAAGTCCCATTTTGTCTAACACGGTAGCTTATCCTCTCAGCAGTCATGCCCATTTGAAGCTGTTTTGAGAATAAAATCCAGTGACTTCATTTTACAAGGCAACGACTTAAAAAGAGGATAAAAGCTTCCCCCTGCTATTCTTACCTTTCATTCACATTTCGGAAAACAGCACGAGAGATTACTTACAGGAAAGCTGTTTGCGAGATCATTGCTCTACTGATGGCTGCCATTTCCCAGCACGAGACTGTTAAAATATGAACTCCGGATGCCTGAAGAAGCAGGAGAGAATTCAAACATTTCAAAATAGAGAATTCAAGCTGAGTCCATCCTAGGCCTGGATTTGATCACACACAATAAAAAACAAAATTGCCTCCTGGTCCAAGTCCCTCATTTCCAACAGCCTCATTTGAAAATACAGTTAACCAGACACTTCTCAACAAAGTTTTAGATCGCTCAAACCACTTAAGGCAATCTTGTCTTAACACAGTGTAGCCCTACCCAAGCGGCTGGTGCAAACAGCATTTTACTACCAGGCTTGAAACCAAACCCCCTCCCTGGGAGAGGATGTTTTGTAAAGGTTAGGTGGGAAGAATGAAAAGCAAAGTGTGACTGCCAAACAACACATTAGGTGAAATGCCTTGCTTGGCATTAGGCGGTTGTTTTCTAAAACATGAACTAGCAGGTGCCTGGTGGGGGAATCAAGAGTGGAACTGTGGTATGGGGAGGGGGAGTGAACACTTTCCTCCCATGCCACCAACCCAACAAAAGGGATATACACACCCTGGAGCATGCTCAGTAGTGCCAGCTGCAGGCCCTTTGAGGGGGGAAAGCATCCTCTATAGTCCCCCCTCCCTCAGTGAGCCTTCTTTTTCACCACCACTGTTACCAGCTGCTATTGCTCCTCCTCCTCGTCCTCATTCTCATCATTGTCACCACTTCCATGCCACCACACACACAGGGATGTGACGAACTGATCGATACCAAATGTATCTGTATTCCGTTACGCCTTGTGCCACCACACCACCTATATTGAGCACTCCTTCTCAGGACAAACACCCCACTTGAATAAGCCTGAGGGAAGGGCAAAATAATAACACTACCTTTTCCCTTATAGCAGAGGAGGAAAGGGTGTTAAGGGTTTTGAATAAGGTTCTCCTGTGAGTATGTTGGCTGAAGGTGTAATGATATGTGTTTCTTTATTAAATTGATAGAGCAGGTTACAAAGCCAAGCCGACACGTGGTTTGTGGTAGCAAAAATAAAAGAAAACTTTTATTGTTGTTTACAGTTCTTTCAAATCAATTTAACACCTGCCTATTCTTAACACTTCTAATAATCTTACTAATAATCCTAAATCCTTAAAATAGTCTATTTAATTTCTCTTCATACACTCCTGAACAGAACACACACACAGCTATCTTCCACCTAACTACCCTCCACCCAATCCAACACAATAAAATAAAAAGATAATCTAAAACACTCCCTCACTCAATATATACTCCTCCCTCCTCCCTTTCCCAGCATCATCAGCCACACCCACTCAGACCAACATTCTGCACTCTCCAAACACACTAACCCCGACATACTTAAGGAGACAGAAGTGTGGGGTATCATCTCACACCTTCTCTTTTCTTCCAATTCCACCTTGTAGGTGCTTGCTCTAATTGTTGCTTTGAAATGTGACAATGGATGTGTGCTTGGTTTCTCCTTTAGCCTAGAACTGAGAGTAAAAGGTGTGCAAGTACAACAATCAAGCCCTATGATGAAGGAGAGGATTTTAAGAGGAACTGAGAGAAAGGGACCCCGCCGGGCAAATAATCTCCATGGGCTTCTCCCATTTAGCAAAAATCCCACAGCCTTACCAGGGCTTTGACTTCCGGAGTCTTCATGGGTTTAGCGATCAGCACAATACACGTGCCTTCCCCCTCCCACAGTTATTTTTCCAGGTTCCTTCTCATATGTTTCCTTTTTAGCGCCAGCAGATGACGCTGCTTTATAATGCAATTTCCATTTATTACCGCATTTTCAGGGTTGTATAAAATGGAGGATTCCCACTTGAAAGCAGCAGGAGAGGAGGCATCAGATGTTGACAGCATTATGAAAGGGAACCTTCAAATGTCCATGAGTGACCAATCATGAGCATGCAATAAATCACTCGTGTTGAGAAGCTCTATGTTCCAAACCACAGGATGTGTCTGTTTATCCAGGCCAGACCTGCTCAGATATCATGGAGCTGCCTGGAGCTGTGAGATGGCAGAGACAGTAATTCCCCTAAAACAGTTTCAGCTGGCTACAAGTTAGCTACATTTGACGAACTGAATGAGAGGCCTAGAGGAAATGCCCCACGAAGACCCAAAGGCATAATAATCCTCGCGCAAGAAGCAGCAGTATATAAGAAAAAATAAAAACTTTTTTTTAAAAAAAGAAGCAAGTTGGAGAATAGAGCAGAACACTGGACAGTGTGCATACACCAGAACTCCGGTCCTTCACCCCTATGTTACACCCTGGTCTGGCCAGCTTTGTGTTGTACATGTGTTAGCATGAATGAATAGTTCAGCGATCGCTACAGCATTTCCTTTAGGCGTGGGTGGCATCCCCACACCATCTGCTGTCTTGGTAAATAAAGCTGTAAAGAAGAAACCTTGGTGTGCTTCCTGGGAATTTCAGCCTGATCACCTGAGATTCCTGAATACATTGGTAAAACCTGTCACAATGAGCAAGAGGGCAGTAGTGTCTACTGCTCCTCCTTCTGACCACCACCATTGTCTGGGCCAGAGCAGGAAGAAGGTGTGAACAAGCACATTGCAATGGTAAAGAGGAGGATCCAGGCCAGGATGCTGTTGTCAGTGACCCCTGCTGGGGTCTGGATCCTTGGCAGGAACCCAGTCCTTGATGCCAGGCCTGCTCCTTGGTGACAATGGCAGCTTCCTTGACATGCAGAATAACAGATGCAGAGGTCAGTTCTCATCAAGACCACAACAGGGTTATGACCCAAACCATGCACACCAGGCCTGGTCCTGATGTGGCAAGTACATAAGAACATAAGACGAGCCATGCTGGATCAGACTAAAGGTCCATCTAGTCCAGCAGTCTGTTCACACAGTGGCCAACCAGCTGTTGACTAGGGGCCATAAACAGAACACGGTGCAAAAGCACCCTCCTACCCATGTTCCCCAGCAACGTGTATATAAGCTTACTGCCTCTGATACTGGAGGTAGCATTTAGCCATCAGGACTAGTAGCCATTGATAGCCTTCTCCTTCAAGAATTTATCTAACCCCCTTTGAAGGCCATCCAAATTGGTGGCCATCACTACATCTTTTGGTAGCAAATTCAATAGTTTAAATCTGTGCTGTGTGAAGAAGTCCTTTCTTTTATCTGTCCTGAACCTCCCACCAATCAGTTTGATGGAATGACCCTGGGTTCTAATATTATGGGAGAGAAATGACTCCCTGTCCACATTCTCCACACCATGCATAATTTTGTCTCCCCTGATAATGGGATGTTAGGAGGGAGGAGGATAGACAAGTGGGACAGTTAAGAAGTGGTTAGAAAATAGGAAGGAGTTAAGCCTGGTCCTGTGAACAGGGTGCAGTGTTGGTCAGTGGGACAGGGAAAGAACTGGATTTGGAGAGAATGACATAGACGGAACGGCCATCTGGAGCAGGAAGACAGGGAGACCTGCAGTTAAAAAACAAGACAGAGAAAGACAAAGATCACCAGCTTTGTTAGAGAAGAAGATACAGATCTTCAATGACCAGGACAGCCAGAAAGTAAACTGCTACAATAGTTATTAGAGATTACAGGGATATTAGAGTACTTTCTGTTTAGTGGTGAATGTTTCTGAAAATTGTTATTCTCTTAACATTTATAAATATTGCTAACGTGTGTGCTGGAATTTGTCCAATACCTACCTGTGATTGTCCGATAAGGCATTTGATGCAAGATATAGAATCTGGCATAGCAGGATTGTAACTCACCAGAGAGAAGAAGAACTGCTAAAATGCCAACTCATCAATTTCAGGGTCCCTTGGCCATTCACTAAATCAGGCCATTCTCTCTGGGACACAGTTAATGTAATACAGGAAGCATGTGGGCGCTAATTTCTGCTAGGAAGTAGCAACTGATGGAAGGACCCTAAGTCCTATAAAAAGGTATAGTACAGTAGAAGGAGAGAGTGGGTTGTATCTAATGTTAGTCCTACTTACTGACTGAAATGAATGGGACTTAAGTTAGACAACCTCATGCTATATCCTTATGTTCTCAGACAACTAAAGGAAGACACAGGGTGATAATCATAATTCTTATATTCATTTTATCTATTTAAAGACTACTACCAATAGGAGAGTATAATAAGAAAAAAAACAATGGGATGCATGTTTCCAGCTATCTAGTTCCATGTTTAAAGTGCAGCAAGGCAAGTGACATCTCCTTTATAAGAAAGTTCTTTTTTTCTCATATTTCACTATATCTTTGAAATATCCTTGATAACAAGTAGAAACTCAAAAAGGTAATGGGGAATTCTTAAACTTTAAAGAGAAGTGTTACAACAAGTTACTTGGATTACAGTATTTCCTTCCTCACACATCATAATTTTGGATTTATATCTAATTTGCACTAACCATGATAAAAATGTGCATGTTTCTCTGGAGTAAATTCTTTCTACAAATTAAATAATAGTACAAAGGCCATTGATAAGAAGGGTGGACAAATACTACATGTGCTATTTTGCTCTCGTCACCAACAAGTGGAAGAAGAGACAGATGATTTCATTCAGGCACTTGATACTGAAATATGATAGTTACTTGTAGCGTATAATGTTGAAATTCTTGGGTCATTCATATTGTATACGATTTCAGTACAAGAATGTTTTGAAACTGGAAATATCTAATTATGTAGTAGGAGGTCAGCAGCGGAAACTTACTAGGTTACAGAAGTGACTTCTGTGCGGAACATTGAAATAATGAGTAAAGAGAGGCCATTAACATTTTCCAAGACTATGTTCACTCTTTTTAAAGCACACTGAAAGAAATTATTAAACCAATGCGGACAATTGTGAGGGAAGAAGCAACTACCTCTGTCCTTCTATGTCACTCTTCTCCAACTGCTGTGAGGGTGACACTTGATGTGATGGACTGCAACTCCCATAATTCCCAGTCAACATCTGGAGGGCACCAGTTTTGGGAAGGCTGTTCTACATTGTAATGCTTTGCTAGATTGGAAATGCAATGACAACAGCCTCAGTACTCTCTTAATCAATGGAAAAGAATGTAGGATGGCTGCTCATTTTGTCTTTACACGGAAGTAGAATAAAGAATGGCACCAACCAAAGGTGGTATGACATAGTGGTTAGGCACATGAGGTGAAAATTCCCATTTCAAATCTCAGCTCACCCAGGTTGGCCTCCAATCTGTTATATTACTTTACCTTCCACAGTTTTTGTGAGGCAGCGTGTGGAGCCCTTTGTAAGAAGTGCTCTAAGGCTATGCATAGTTACTTGAGCCATTGACCTCAGTGCAGCTAGAAATGAAACCAAGCATCCTTGCAGTTGTGATTATTATGGAGTTTCTTTTGTCCATCTCTTTGGGTACCTTTTACAGGTGCTTTTAGCCTACATGTGTTCTTTTGCTTCCAAAGATAACCCCCACCAATATGGTAGATTCTTTTTACATCATCTACAAAATGTGGTTTGCATTTGCTGTGCTACTTTTCCAACGGTATCTCTGCAGTTGCAGAACTGGAGTGGTGAGGAAAATATGCAAAGAAAGATACAATTAAGGTAAGCCTGGCCAGAGAAAAGCTGACAGCTCAAGAGTATTAGCAGATAGGATTTTCACAGGATTGCCTCCTTTATAATTTATGTAAGAAGAGTAAAAAACCAATTCACTGTGTAGAGAAACAGAGCAGACTTCCACAACTTAAACACACACCAATAGATTCTGTCTGTTGGTGCATTTTCAATCTCTTTGACTGAACCAGTAGGGCATTGGTTGCTATGGAAACTGCCGGAAAAAAACTAACAGATGCTACTTAGGACACATTGTGTGTGTGTGGAGGGGGGACTATATAGAATTGGTTGACATGAAATCCACCGTGTCAGATACAATGAGAGTTGGTTAACAGCTACACTGAATCTGGGTCCTGAAGTACCAAACCAGAAGAGTTACACACACACACACACACACACACACTTCTGCTTACCTTTTTCCCCCTGACAATTCTTACCTAACATTTTTTCGTTGTTTTTAAATCCACTGGCAGAACCACATGCCAGGCTCATGTCGCAGCACTTTTTCTAGCGTCTGTGTTGTTGTTTTTAAATCACAGCATAGAACAGCCTTTCCCAATCTGGTGCTCTCCAGATGTGTTGGACTACAACTCCCATCATTCCATGCTCCTGCCAATGCCCATACTGGCTGGGAAAAATGGGAAAGAGAGGATGGGGAATTCCCATTGTGGGGAGGGGAGGGATTTTTGCTCACACTAGGGTTCGATCTGGCTCTTTGTGTCCAAGGCAGATTGTTCTAGAGTTCCTTGTGTTCCTTGGCTTGTTAAAGGTCAAGTTAATGGAAGCATTTTTATTCACAGAGGAATGAGAAGCATTCTATTTCTACTTAAATTTGTTGTATCATCTGAACATGGTGAGGGTGGGTTGTTTGTGTGATTAACAAACCACCAGAACCCATGGGCTGTTTTAGGGTTGTGGGTGATTTGTTAACCACGGCAACAACCTACCTTTGTCAGATTTGAATGACATAACAAGCCACAGTTGCGGCTTGAATATTCAACATGGCTGTCCTCCTATAACTCCTAAATTCTAGGAATTAATATTATTATTATTATTTCATTTATATCCCAACTTTTTTTTTCCTCTTGGAAGTAACCTAAGGTAACCTCCTCTCCCTTTATCTTAACAACAACCTTGTGAGGTAGGTTAGGCTTAGAGTCAGTGACTGGCCCATAGTCACCCATTGAGCCGCATGGCTCAGTGGGGACTAGACCTTGGGTCTCCTGAGGCCCTGAACATTCTGAACCACTCTGCCACACTGGAGATTACACACACACACACACACACACGAGAGAGAGAGAGAGAGAGAGAGAGAGCATCTGAAACGTTATGCAAAAATCTTTTGAGGATGATGCATAAATAGCCCAAATTACTTATTGTTAGGCATTGTCTTCAAATAATAATTATTTCACCTTTACAAATTTCATTACCATTACTTTAAAAGTCCACATTGACACACCCCAGCTTAAAAAAATTATGCCTAGACTTTTAGATGTATTTTTTTTTGGAAAAAAAAAATCATTTCTTGCACCACTCTAAATTCTCCAGACAGTTTCTTCAATCCTACTTCCATTTGTCTCCATGACTTTCCACAATTTACTTTCTTCCTAGACTCTATATGCATATGATGTAACTGACAGTTTTACAGCCTATCAACTCCTTGTGTTCTTGCTATCAGTACAAGATATCCTTGTCGAATTATGACTTCAACTGAAATCTTTTTTTCCCTTCAGGGACTACACTGACATTTTAAATTAAAAAACATTCCCACTAATAAGCCAATAAATCTTTCCAATTAACTATTTTTTTCACTAGGTTAAGGCTCTATATTTGGCAATCCTTATCTTGTGAGCCTGGGAAGATGATGTCTTTGGAGTTTTAAGAATTTCTTTCTGCTATTTCTTACAAAAAGGGCACAAGTTTCAGTCATTAAGTGATACTTAGTCATTTTAAGTCAGTCTGTGTTTTAGAGTCGCCACTGTACAGTTAGATTTTTTAAAAATCCATATAGCTAATCTTGCAATCCATGCTCCAATGCTTAGGAAGCCTAGCAATTTTGCAAGTTAAAGATACAGGTCTTAATTGTTCAAAACCAAAACTAGCTAACAAGGCTTTAAAACATCTGGTTCTTGCTTGGATGTCTTTTGTAAAGCATTTTACATGATCCCTCAGAATGAGAATTAAAGGATTCGTCCATGACAGCTTTGATTGCAACATTGCAGGGGAGAGGCAGATCCATAAAGCTCCAACTTGGCTTTCCCCTAATGGCCTTTCTTCTGTTCTGGCAGAAAGCCCAGGTCAGCAAAACTTAATTACTTCGTCTGAACATTCTTCCTTGAGGAAAAAAACCCAAACCTCTCATATAATCAGTTAGAACAGTGGTGACGTGTGAAGTGTATGAAGGCTTATGCTGTAATCGTACGAGCAGGATTGACTAATTTTTAGACAGGGTCCAATTCTGCACCTTGTGTCGTACTGATGCAATCCCATCATGGTGATGCTATGTCCCTCTTGCACATTTATACCTCATAGTGAACACAATGACAATCTGTTGTGATATTTTCTATAATATGGAATAAAAAGCAGGAAATCATGCCTGAAAAGCGGTCTACAGAATGCATAAGCTGCCCCAACAGTTCAATACTTCAATACAGATAAAAAGTACAAGTGTAGATCCAGCCTTGCTTGGGGAAGAGGAAGACCACATCTCAGTGATAAAGGGCACGCTTTACATGTGCAGTCCCCAGCTTCTCCAGGTAGGCCTGGGAACAACTCTTGTCTGAAAGCCTGGAGAGACACTGATAGCAGAGCATTCTCAAGGTATTTTCCCGCCCTAAGTGAGGTACAATTCTGGAGCCATCCCCATGTTACCATGGTAGTGCATCACTGGTAACTTCAAGGCTCAACTTCTGCAATGCGCTGTACGTAGGGCTACCTTTGTACCTAGTCTGGAAACTTCAACTAGTTCAAAATATGGCAGCCAGGTTGGTCACCAGTACACCTAGGGGTGACCATATTACACCAATTTTAAAATCTCTTCACTGATTGCCAATTAGTTTCTGGGCAAAGTACAAAGTGTTGCTCATTACCTTTAAAGCCCTACATGGTTTGGGTCCAGGGTACCTGCAGGATCGCCTTCCCCCATACAATCCACCCCGCACACTCAGGTCCTCCGGGAAGAATTTTCTTCAGTCAGCCAAAACTAGGCTGACAACCGTTACCCAGAGGACCTTCTCTTCTGCCGCTCCCAGACTGTGGAATGGCCTGCCGGGAGAGATTTGTCAACTTAACAGTCTCTCTGACTTTAAGAAAGCCATAAAGACTGATCTCTTCCGGCAGGCCTACCTAGTTGAATTTTAAGAGTTTTAATGTTATTTTAATAATGTATTAGTTTTCTATGTTTTAATCAGTTTTATGTATCTTATATTTGTATTTAATGTTGTTCCCCACCTCAATCCAGAGGAAGAGATGGGTAAGAAAAAAATGTATTATTATTATTATTATTATTATTATTATTATTATTACCTGAACAGCATGAAATAGGTTCATGGTGCCGGGGGACACAAGTTTCCTAACCCTCATCTTTTCCCCCGTCCCACTGTACAACTTGTACATTCAATTGCCCTAGTCAGTCAGTTACCACTAGCTCCCCGCTGCATCATGTAGCAGCAGGAAGGGAACAAATGGGTCCCTTCCTTTTTTTAAAAAAAATTCTTTACAGAGGTTGTCAGAGCAGCAACTTTGTCAGCACCCAACAACCTCTATACCAAGTTCTGTGGGAGGGGGAAGTTGTGGGAGGATAGTTAGGGAAAGGAACCATTTGTTCCTTTCTCCTCCCCCACTCACTACCAAGTCTTCCTTTCCCAACAAATGACCCCCAGGCAGGTAGCAATGTTGGCCAGGCAAGGCTTGGCACGCAGTACAGGAAAGACTTGCATCAAGCTGTCCAGTCTGCAGCCACACACCATTTTAAATCACAATAGTTTTCCTCGCGTGAGAGTGGCAGTGAGCTGTTTTGGGGGCACACAGCTAATAAGGGCCCTGGAACTGCAAGAAGGCAGATCTCTAACCATTCCAGTGCCCTCATTGGCAACACATGAGCAAAGTTAGTGAGCTATACTGAGCTAGATATACCAAGAGTCTCACTCGGAATAAGGTAGCTTCCTGTGTTGTTATGATGGCCATACCATGAAGCGGGGTGCAGAACCCCCGGCCCACAGAGCCACCTCAGATTCCTCCAGCGGGCAGGACTTAGCCTCCAAATCCTATCCCCTGGGGAAATCCCCCTGGACATCCCTGTTCTCAGAGGTTTCTCCTCCCAGCCCCAACTGAGTCCTTTTCTCAGTGCTGAGAGAGGCACAGAAATCGTTGCCTGTCTCAGCATGAAGAAAGGCTAAAATGGAGTGGGGGGTGACATCAGTGGGTGTGGCTTATAGAGGGCCTGGGAGGGCAGTCCAGCCCCCCACCCAGCCAAATATATTTCTGTACCCCTGCCAGAAAACAACATTGAGTGGCCGAGTAGAGTCAGAGCACACCAAAAAAAAAATTCTCATAATGGATAATGTGTGGAATTCACTGCCACCATATGGCTTTGAAAAGTGATTAGACACAATCACAGAGGGAATGTCTATCACTAACTACTAGCCATGGTGGCTAACTGGAAATGTCATGACCCAAGGCAATATGCCAAAGAATATTCGTGGGAGCGGCAACAACAGGGAAGCAATAACCTACTGATGGGTTGCCAAAAGTTAGCTACCATTGGAAACAGGATGCTAGGTTAGGTGGACCTTTGGTCTGAATCCACAAAGACAGGAACACAGGAAGCTGCCTTCTTTTGAGTCAGACCATTGGTCCACTTGATTCAGTATTGCCAACACTGATTGGCAACAGCTCTCCAGGGTTTCAGCATGGATTCCTTTTCTTCCCAGGCCTACGTAGAGATGCTGGGGATTGAACCTGGGACCTTCTGCAGGTAATGGAGCTGCTCTGCCACTGAACTATGGTCTCTTCCCCTCTTCTTAAGTGAACTAGTCACTCTAGCCTTTGGATTTATGCAATGCAAAGCATTTGTCTGGCTGAAACATCTGTCCAAGAGTAGAAATCAGACAGATTCCAGGTATGAAGGGATCCTGGAGAAAGCGTCTTTTGATGGGTCCTCCCCTCTATCCATGGGCCCTGGTAGGTTTACAAGACTGCAATATCTGATGGTCTCAATCATATAAAATAAAACCTTATTTTAAGAAAATATGCTTCCTCCTCTTCCTCCCAGGACAAACATAGTTTTCCCCAAAGGATGTGCCCGACTCTATTTTGCCTTTGTCATGATAGCAGCACTTCATGTTACATGTGCCACAGACTGCACTATCAAGGTTGTTGTTCCACATCTTCTCGGCGCTCTGATGTTTGGTGTTTGTTTCTCTCCATCAGTGCCCATGGTAACGCCCAGAGAGAAAGCAACAGGGCCAGGCAGTCATTCTACAAACCTCTCCTGATATGAAATCCTGCCAGCATAAAGAGGTGTGTGTGTTCTCAATATATAAATTATACAGCATGACATGTTCCACCTAAACAAGGCATCAGTCTTTCCCCTTTCTATGAACCCAGAGTCAACGTGCATATTCATTTAACACACCACAGTAATTCTTATGAGTAGGTTACTTCCAGTAATGAAGTGAAAACGATGCATTCTTATACATTTCTACAGTGTTTTTTAGCATTCAAAGTGCCTTGCAGTAGTTATCGAATGATCCTCATATCCACTTTGCGAGGAAAGTCACTGATATTTCATTTTACAGAAGAGAAACCAACATGGACAGCCTGATCCTAAACATGTGTACTTGTAAATTTCACAAAATTCCTAGTAAGTATGCATAGAATTGAGCTCCAGGTAGACATCCAAGGCTGCACAGGAATTGGTACTGATCACCCCCACCCCACCCCCCACACACATCGATTTCCCCAATATTATATCCACTAAACCAGGCATGGGCAACTTTGGGAGGTCCTGTGGCCATTTTTGACCCTGGACACCTCCCACAGACCACAGCTCCCCCTCACCATGATGCCAGGGGGAAAGAACGTTTTAAAGCTCCCCAGAACGTTGCAGCTAACAAGCAAATTTTGACCCTTTGAGTGCTCCATAGTAGCTAAGGAAGGAGCACTAAAAGGGTTAAAATGGCCACCGCTCCAATCACTTTTTTTTCATTTTGAGGGACAGCAGGGGGTGCGAGGGCCACAGTGGGAGCCTCACATGGCCCATGGGTCACACGTTGGCCACCCCTTCACTAAACTGTGTTAGGTCTTCATGTACACAAGTATGGTGAAGCAAAACTGTGCAATACAGGTTACTAAAATATGGGACACATCGCCTCTGAAATTTTAAGAGGTATGTAAAGAATAGAACGGATTCTATCTGTAAATCCATGTAACAGATTTGCAGGGTGGAGAGCATCAGAGCTGTGGCTGAGCAGCTGCAGGATTATTTTTTATTCATTATCATTGCAGAATTAGTGACGGTTTGCTTCACATTTGGTGGCACACAGTTTCCATCCAAAAGCGAGAGAGAACAGGAGGGGTTCCAAACTAAGGTGTAGCTCAACTAAAGCAGATGTTTTTGTGTTGTTTTTAAATTAGTGGTAGAATCACAAAATACATATTCCTCTCCACAAAAGATTGAGGATGATGGGAGTTGTGGCCCAACACATCTGGAAGATGGCTGTTATTACACAATGGGGATTTTTAAAAAGAATAATGAATGGAACTGCAGAGTTTTTCTTAGCCTGCCAGCCAAGCCTCAATAGGAGTCATTTCTCCCCCTTTCCACCCTGGGAAGTGCACAAACTACAGCTTGGTGATGCATCCTTTTGCCTGCCTCCCAGAGGCTATAATTGGTACCCATTTCCTACTTGCTGACTCATCTGTGACCAAAATAAAATGAACATTGCCTTTTTCTAGGCCAAGGAAACTTAAAGCATTCTCCTCTTTTTCCCCCTTTAAAAAGTTGATTTTTCACAGAATCAGGATTCATACTTTTCTCCACAAATTGCATCCCTCAAATAAGTTGCTTCCAGTAAAATCACAGGACTGATCCATCGAGCAAGTCTTTGAAGTCAAAATTCCCTCAAATGGCTGGTGACTAGATTTTAATATTTTGCAGCCTGGTCCTATGGAAATTCACTGTAGTCCCATTGATTTCAATGGGAACCAAGTGCAACAAAGTTAGTCTGTAATCGTATACACACTTACCTGAGAGTAAGTTCCAGTGAACTTTATGGAAACAACTTCTAAGAAGACACTTAGAGCCAATCTACACACTAGCTTTATAACGTTTTATAAGGGTTACAAAAACTCTTTGGGCCACATGACACACTCCCTTGAACATCGTATACCTGAGGTTTTTTAAAACTCACTTCAGCTATATACAACGGTTTTTACTTTTCATACATCATTTTAAGTAAAATAATGTGTCCTTCCTTACTGTTTGTGATTTGTGGTGGCAGTGCTTCATTTACCAGCGCCCAAATGCTTAGCTGTCGATTGGTGGGGAAGAAAGAGGGGCTAAGGAGGAAGTGGGCAAGTGAATTACAACACCCACAATGCTTAGCCCTATACTCATTGAAAGCTAGGGAATGAAAGGGGAAGTAAGGAGGAAGTGGGCAAGTGAACTACAGCGCCCACAATGCTTTGCCCTAAATTCATTGTAAAAACAAAACAGAAAGAGACGGACAGAAGGGTGAGACCGCACACACTGCTTTGAAGACAGAATATTTGTTCTCCTGTGATGTGAGTACTCCTTAATGTGGCCTAAGACATTTTGGAACGCACCTATTTGGAACGTTTTAAAATATTATTTAAAACATTCCAAGGTACTGTGTAGATAGGCTTTGATTTGCTCTGTCTGGATCCACACCCAAAGTTTTATTTTTGAAAGCTTTTTATACCCCTTGCCACAAGGGGCACAATGTGATGTCCAATAAAAATCACAACAAAAATAATATCAAACTATAAGTTTAGAAAGCAGGATAACACCCCTCCACATGATACAATACCTTAACCACTAAAACACCAGTTTTCAAGTCTACAGTGAAAGCAGCTCACAGACTGTATCCTAAGGCAGCTTTTATTTATTTCTTCACAATGTTGGACCCTTATTTCTAGGTTGTTCCTGTTGCCCTGCATTGTCAATGATACTTGAAGGAGATAATTGTTAAGCTGCAGAAAAGTACAAAAAGTCTTTGCATTTCTTTAATGGTCTAGTTCCTACTCTGCTGTGAAGTTTTAATTAAATTCTTCAATATAATTGGATTAGGACTAGAGAGCTTATTGTCTACCAGGCTTTTAACACCTCATCAGATGTCCAAAGGCTGGTCTGAGAAGCCCACTCAGGAACAAATGGGTTTTCTTAAGAGAATTTGGGGAAAACATTTGTAAAAACAAAAAACAAAACCCACCCCATCCATATATATATATATATATATATCCTGAACTTTTTCAAATAAATTGAAATTTGCTTAACCACATTGCAGAGGGGTGGTTTATTAGCCATCATTGTCAAGGGGTTCCCCCCCCCAACAACATGCTAAGCCACTGGTTCACCTCCTAACGCTAACAATGGTGGATTAACAATACGTGTGAACAAGACCCTGGAGTCTTAGCTAACTTAAGTCCCACAATTCCCATGGATCTACTTTAAGTATGACTAAGTCTGGATCCAACCCATTGTATCTTTATGTGAGTGTAAACCATCCTGAAATTAATTAATATAGGGCGACATAGTGCGGGTGTGTAAGCGCAAGTGAATGTATGTGACATCACCATCAATACATTGATACACAAAACATAGGCTATGGCTACAATCCTATACTCACTTATCTAGGATTACTTCTGAGAGACATGTATAGGATTGATTGGCTCAATTCTGACGACACGATAGTCAATGGTGGGGTAATAATCAACTTTTACAGTTGTTCATCTAGGGGGTACTCCCCACACAACATGGTAATAAATAATCAACTGTGGTGTGGATTAGGATCAGCACTGAGTTGACTATGGCAGCATTCAGACGACACAATAGTCAAAACAACTGACAATTGTTTCCCCCACCCCAGTTGTTTATTGTGTAGTCCGAATTGAGCCATTGTCTACTTTGGGATTGTTGTGAACTTGATTTGTGATGCATACATTTTTGATTGATTGTTATATTAAAAACAGTAAGGGGGAGAAAATATATTTATTTACATGTTAAATTTGATTTGATTTGTACCCTGCCTTTCATTGAAAATGGCATTCAGGGGCACTTACAGGCACAAGTAAGATTGATTAAAACAATAAAACAAGACCTTAAAATACAATGAAGACATTACATCATCACTTCATTACTCAGGAAATAACAAATCATTACAAATACAAAACCATCCAAAGAAAAAGATGGGCTATAACCATTTGCTGGCCAGATCTATACAAAGCAGGATATAACTTTGTGAAAGGCGGTTTGAAAATGGTATATGCAATGTGTTATGGGCCCAACAGTTGTCAATCCCATTGTCAACCATTATAAAGCAGTAGTGTAGATCCTTCCCTACTGGAAGGAAGGAAGAATTCTCACCTTGTTCTCTGGTTTTTCCTTTTAACTTGCCCCATCCAGATACAAGATTGATCAAGATTGTCATTCTTGCAACGTTCCACATCGGAACTGTTTGTGTGCATCTTCCAAACAAGACACCCAAGATAATTCACTCAATGCCAATATTGGTTTTGTTAGTACAACTGCATTCAATTTATTTTAAGGAGTTTCCTTATATAAGGAGAAGGGACTGCCAAGCCCAGCAATTTCCTTGTCATTGCAGTATTATCTGAACATTTCCAGTCTTGTTTGAAGGCAGCACCAGTCCACATTTTCCTGATTCGCTCAAACAGCCCAACTCAATTTGTTCAAAAAAAATGCTGTATCACATAATTTGACATATTTGCTGTGTGTCTCAGTATCCAATTTGTTTTCCAATACTTTTGCATAAACCATTGTAGCTGCTGTTATGCTGGGCTTCAGTTTTAGCTGCTGTGACCATGATTAATGTAAAAAGAAAAAGTGGGGTGGGCCGCAATTGAGATGTTTGGGGAGTGGGAGTTTCCAGCGATGGAGCTCTGAAAAACATGTCTTGACTGAAACAAGACAGTTGGAGGTAAGGGATTGTCTTAATTTCTATGGCACTCCTGCCCAGCCTGGTGCCTCAAGATGTTTTGAACCATAACTCTGGGTATTCCTGCCCATTGACCATGTGTCTGGGGATTATGGGACACATCTGGATGTGTCTGTTACATCTGGGGAGCAGCAAGTTAAGGGAAAGTGTTCTATGGGTTTTAGGGTGAATTTTAATTGGACTGGAGATATAATCATCAAATTTAAACACTCTTTCATAAGTTTTATTGTCATGCCCCTGTTGAAGGAATCCTCCTCTAAGGAGGAGCTAGAGCTCCTGGAGATGGATATTGCTAGGCTGACCATCTGAAAAGGAGGACAGGGCTCATATAACTTTAACAGTTGTAGAGAAAAGGGAATTTCAATCAGTGTCATTTGTATGCAGTTAGTTCCTGGTGATATTCCCTCTTCATCACAACAGTTAAAGTTGCAGAGCCCTGCCTTCTTTTTTATATGGTCACTCTAGTATAGTGCATGCACCTTTAACTGTTGTGATGAAGAGGGAATTTCACCAGGAACTAATTGCATACAAATGACACCTGCTGAAATTCCCTTTTCTCTACAACTGTTAAAGTTATATGAGCCCTGTCCTCCTTTTCAGATGGTCAGCCTAGATATTGCCAAGGAGCCACCCATGTCAAGAGATCTGGGGGAACCTGGGCCTTCTGGTGAGATTACTGCTAGTCCAACCTCACAAAAGGAGGGAGTTTCTGCCTTGGATGCAAAGGCTAGATGCCCACCTAGCTCCTGAGAGCATTGTCATCTCAAGAGGGAGGCTCCTTTCAGAAGAAGTGCTTGATTACAAAGAAGTACTTTGTGAACTGCCCAGAGAGCTTTGGCTATGGGGAGGTATAGAAATATAATGAATGAGTGAGTGAGTGACTCCTCAGGACTCCTTGGAGCAAGGCCTTCCTCCTGATTGGGAGTTGGGACTTTTGCCAGAGGGCATGTAACACACTGCAGTTGAGCTCTGGGTGAGGCTCTGGAAGTTCTGGCTATATAAGCTTTCAGTTTTAGCCTAGCCAGTGCTGGAACAACATCTATCAGCACCAGTGCCCTGTTTTCCTGACCTTGCCTTGTGATTGAACCTCTGTGCTACTGATCCTTGCACTCCTGCTTGGCTCTCTGTGCATTATGTATTGTATCTTGCTGATTAACTGTGCTTTGAACTTTGGTTGTATCTTGAGTACACCTACCTTAGCCTGATCTCATACAGGACTGAAATCTTTGTGCTTGACCATTTGCTTGTTTTGTTGCCTGGCCTTTTGGATTGCCCCATAATTTGCTCTAACACAGGGTCTGGTTCAACCACAGCAGAACACACATATACTCTCAGTCATTTGATGGCATATAATGGGGATTTTAACGTCACTCGTTTGATCAGTTCCCCATATGCTATTGTAACTGTTTTTAGCTATTTAAAATTGTTTTTCAACAGCCCTGTTCAGAAGACACCTTAAACCACAGCTTTAACCATGGTGAATAAGGCTTTTTGCCTTACTTACCATGGTTAAAGCCTTGGTTTAAGGTGTCTTCTGAACAGGGTCACTGTCAGGTGTTAAAGGTTTTATATTATGTTTTAAATAAGTTGTATTTTGGGATGTAATTTTTGTGAACTGACCAAAGACATTTGGCCATTGGGCATTATAAAACTGGAAAGAATGAAGGTAAGTAGATAGATGTCTTTGTGCAAGATGGACTGCTACCTTGCCTCCTGGCCCTCCCCTTAGCCTTGAGGCCCACGCCAGCTTCCCCCTCCAACATGCATCTGAAAAAAGAAGGCTTCATCTGAGCAGTTGTTTGTGCATAGGAGCTCCACAACTTCAGAACCCTTGATGACAGAGGGTTACTTATTGTGTGGAGCACCTGTGCATGGCCAGCTGCCGATGCATAGACAACAGGCAGGACCAACAGGTAGAGGCTCACTCTGCCACCATGCGTTGGCCCTTCAACATTGGAGGTTAGTTTGTGAGTCAGGCTACAAAGAAACAGAGAGGAAAGAGAAAATCAAGATCAAAAACCATGGTTGTAATTGCAAGACAGCTCAGCCCATTCCCTGAAAAGTAAAATATAAACCATTACTCTGGGCCTACATCCTAATGAACCCAGCTCTGGAAAGTGGGATCCACACAGTGACACAACAAAAGTGGCCACAGCATGGGAAAAGAGATTACCACTGACCAAGCACAAACACATGATCCCGTACAGCAAGCTAGTCATCTGTAGTGTTTGCCCAGATGGTGAGAAGAACCAGTGTGCTATGTACACCAATAAGAATGTCTGTTTAAACAGAGATAGTTAATTTCATGTGCTGTATAAATTTTATTGGTAAAATAATGCTATTTTTAAAAAACAGCTTACTTGCTCAGTACTTAAGTTTTCACCACTCAGAAGAATGGTTATCAAATACTCCTCTGAACTTCATTTATTCTGCAAGTTTTGTGGCATTTTTAGAAAGCTCATTACTTGGAAATGTTCCTTATTGCAGAAATGTTTATTCTCTATATAATGGCAATACCAGATCCATAAAATCCCATTAAATCCCATTCTCTTACTATGGGCCTGTATAAACAACCAAAAATTGGAGGTTGTTATTTCAGGGTTTTCATATCTGCAAGAACAAACAGTTCTAGTGTGTGTCAGCTACACTCACTTGCCAACTGTCACAGGACAGATTTCATCTTGGCTTAGCTTCTCTTCTGTATTCTGCCCTGGATCATTCCTATGAAGATCTTTTGAGAAATCACTGGCCAAGAGAGACTGCTATTTATATTCACAATTTTCATATTACTTCTCATCATCTTCTGGTCTGTCTCCTTGGAACCCAGCCAGCTCCCTTATATACAAAACACATGGCAAAGTGGGGTGGGGGGAGAGAAAAGAAAAACTAACTATCTTCAGTGATCTATTGACAACGTTTTTGGATATGTACAGGACAAAATGTACATCCCAAAATGTAATGCATGCAGCCTAACAAAAACAAATGTGAGTTTTATCCTCCAAGGAGCCCAAGGCACAATTTGAGGCGCTCCCCTTGCATTTTATCCTCACGATACCCCTGTGAGGTAGGTTAGGCTGAGAGGTGGTGACTGGCAAAAGGGCTGCATGGGTATTGGAACTGGGGTCTCCCGAATCCTAGTTGAACCATGGAGTAGGCAACCTGGTGGCCTTCCAGATGTTTTGAACTCCTATAATTGCTGAGACCCTTGGCCATGCTGGCTAAGAATTATGGAAGTTGGAGTCCAAACTTTCCAGAGAGAACCGGCTTGCCTACTTCTGCTCTCCTGTATAGGAGATATGAGTGTTGACCCTGCTTTTGGTTGAGATATCCTCAGACTTGGGATTCAGTGCTGTGCACAATTATTTGGAAGAGCCATTGAATGTAGTAATCCTTACTTCTGAGTAAGTATGGTGTGTTCTCAGTGATGCAGCTAGAGCTGTGCCTTGGAGCCAAAATCCTGGGTTCCCAAATCCAGAGTACAGCAGTTGATTAGGGCATCAGAAGCAAATTACTTTTTTGTTCCTATAGTCATGATAGCGCTATGATTTAAGTTAGCTTAAAATGCAAAACTGTGCATGTTCAGAGTATTTTTTTTAAAAAAAATCAGAGTTGGCAAACATTCTCACTTATCAGGAATGTAGAAGCAGTAAAGAAGCGTGGAATGGTAGTTGTTGGAGGGGGAGAAATGTTAGCTGTTTGCTTCACAAGTGAACTAAGACCCAAGGCTGTTGAAAGCCATTGCTACCACCACCTCATAAAACCATTCTGTCCAGGGTCTAACACTACCTAGCTGTGCCATTGTGTGTGCTATATACATCCCAGGCATTGCTTCTGTGGCGACTTGGTTACAGTTTCACCCATTAGCTTTCCCCACCTGGGAAAGGCCACCTTCCCATGCTGCCTTGTTATGCTGGTCATTCTTTGAGCCGTGCATTGGGACATAAGTCTTGAAGGGTGCAATCCCATACATGTTTAGACAGGGGGGGAAAGCCCTACAACCCGCAGCATTTATAACCTGCACAACCATCTTAACCCAAGATAGCAGTTTGTCGGGGAGTTGTAGGACTTTTTTCTGTCTAAACGTGCATAGGATTGGGCCCCAAATAAAGCAACTACTCTGAGATGCTCATTAAATTACATGTTTGCATTTATAAATCAGTTTCCTTCTTTAAACTGAAAGCAGTGGTGTAGCTAAGTAATGTGGACCTGGGCTTAATGGGCCTCCTATCTGGTGATTGGGGGGGGGGGGGGGTTAGATTGCCATGTGTTATTACTTCAGTTGCAAAGCGCACCACTGACATTTCTTTTCCATGCATCTACCATTCAGTGCTGCTTCTCCATTCCTGATATGTGAGAACAACAATGATTTGGCAACCCTGACTCCAAAACGAAACAACCTGAGCTTGTGCAGTTTTGCATTTTAAACTCACTTAAATCATAGTATTATCATGATGACAGGGATAAAATGGAGTTTGTTGATGCACCTGCCCCTCCCTGTGTGGTCTTTTTTGGGGGGGGAGGGCTGGCTGGAGTTTGGTCCCCAGGGTCCAGGCCTAGCTGCATCACCGAATAAAAGTATCTGAAAATCTCTCTCCGATTCCTGGACTTTTCCAGAGAGGTTATAGTCGTGGGGAAACTGTCACACTACAAAATAAAGCAATCACAATACAATCGCCTGACCAGGAGCCAAAGGGCTGACAGCTTATTGTCTCATCTGCTACAGCAAGAATCAGACAGCCCAGCCTCCCTGCCTTCCCCCAAATTCCCTGCCAGGTGATTTCCCAGGGCGGAAGCAGAGCAAGGAAAACAGAGAGGGCTCTCTGGAATCTCTATTCTATTTGATTCTTATTTCCTCAGGTTTGAATGAGGTTGAAGGAATGGTTTGGATTTTATTTTTTAATCATATGTTAATCGGCTCGTCATTTGTAATCATCACTGTCCATACATTTTGCATTTCAATTCCCATGGGCAATGCAGTTTACATGTCCCCACCCACCACCCAGGAGGTGGATATCAACTGCCAATTTGAAGTTAACACGTCATGCATCTGATGAAGTGAACTGTAGCCCATGAAAACATATGCCAGAATAAATGAATGCATCTTTAAGATGCCACAAGACCCTGGGTTTTTGTTTTTGTTTTCTTTTGCAGTAGGCTGAAAAAGCTAAGCCTCTGGAAAAAAATCTCTTCTTTAATCTACAGAAGATCATGCAGATGCTTCTAGTATATTTTGTCAGGAAAACAAAATGAATGAGTGATGGGGAGTGCAATCCTTTCCGGAACTTTTTTAAAAAACTCAAATAAGTTAGCAGAGTCCTTCAACCTTTGTTGTGAGCAGCAGAGCGATGAACAGCGAACAATGAATAGAGGCCTACTCATTTTCTGAAATGAAATGCATCAAACAGGCTTGCTTTTGCAACAATTACAAATGCTGCAGTGAATGAAACTGGAAACTAACGTAAACATTTTACTGTCAGTGCATCCGTAAACATGTTTGCTCAGAAGTAAATTCCACTGAATGCAAAGTTCAGGTTTTAAGACCGCAGCCTTAACTTCAAATGCTATGAGGCCCAAGATCCCCAGTTTAAATATTCTTCCAGACGCTTGGGAGCTGCTTATGATGAACAGATCTCACATAGCTCATGGCTATGCCTAAATGATCCAAGCACAGGGACAGAGGGCCTTTTGCACTAAATAGGCATCCTGCCAGTAGGGAGGTGCTAGGTCTGTGGAAAAGATCTATGCAGAAAAGACTCTTGTAGCTGGATCGCTTAGATTAAAAGTGGCAACTGCAGCTCCAGGGGCCATTTTTGCTCCCTAGAACACACGTACCCAATTCATCCCTTATGGCCACAACCCTTCCCATGGCCACACCCCGTTTCCCCTGACCACTACTTGTATGGTGCTTTTCTGGATTTTGCATATTATTTCCCCATTCGAAAAGGCTGCAATACTTTTCCTAAGGCTTAGTTACTGGCAGGAAGAGCTTTCAGCTAAAATATGCTGGTCTTTTGGGCCCACTACTGGAATCTGGCCCCCAAAAGCTTCTCAGAAATGGAATTCAGCCCTTGGAGTAAAAGAAGTTCAGCATCCCTGACTTAGGCATTCTTCCAGATGTGTAAGGCTCCTCCATGTTCCCCCCCCAAAAAAACCCTCCATATAGAAAACTAGCTGATGGGGGAAAGGGTCCTAGCTCAACAACATCTTATTATTGTTATTATTTTAATTTTCCACTTTTCCACATTGATGTGCCCAAAGCGGCTCACAACACAGAACAGCAGTACAGTACAGTAAATATAAATATAAATACCCACTGACCCAGTCAAAGACCGCCACCATATTAATCACCTGACATAAAAGGCCCTCAAGCAGCAGGATTTAATTGCATTCTCTATGGAGTACGCCAATTCATCATACAGAAATGAGGCAATTAAGGAAAAATGTTGAAACACTAATTAATTATTTAGCAAAGGCTTAATTCTTATAATGTGACATTTAGTACCTTCCCCTAGGAAAAACAAAACAAATACAAAATGTGACACTCTCCGAAGAAACTAACAAAATAAAAGCAGAATGACCTGTTATCTCTAAGACTGTCTTGCACCAGGGCTCTAAAAAGAAAGACCTAAAGTCCTTCAGATCCAGGAGCCTTATTACAGTGAAAGAAGATTTTTCCCCCCTACATCCTCCTAAGGGCTGGATTACCAGGAGCCTTTCCCTCTAGAGCAGCCTTCCCCAATTTGGTGCTCTCCAGATGTGTTGGAATACAACTGCAGCACAGCTGTCTAGGGGATTCTGGAATTGTAATCCAAAACATCTGGATGGCACCAGGTTAGGGAAGGCTGCTTTAGACTTCAGAAAGAAGATTTCTCTGGCAATCTACCCCTTAGAGTGCCCTACATACTAGCCCACTCTTCGCAATTTGCTCACCTTGGGGTCTTGTTCAAAAGCCATCCAGTCAGTCTGTTAACTTGAGATCATTTTCCTGAGTTTACAATCACTGTTATTTTAGGACAGGGATCCTGAGATTGTAATCTTCATACAAGAACAAGGAAGTCCATGATGTTTCTTCTTACCCACACCTGTTGCTGGCAGCCGAGTGCCATTCATAGGCTAGCCAGATGCCAAAGAAATTGGGGCTACTGTACCTTTTACATTTCAGCAGGGGTAGATTGTCATGCAGCTAGGATGGCCATGTGTCCTACTTTACAGAGAACAGGACTGTTCAGTCCATGTCTGGTAAAAATAAAGGGCCATAAGTAGGGGAGCAGGGGCCTTGAAGTTATCCTACACAGTGGACTGAGCAATAGGCACACAGAAGGTCACCTGATCATAGCCTTACCCATTATGGTAAGATATATTGTATTTCTAGAGTCAGTATCTCTACATTTGCCTCTATACATACTGTATATGCTAATCAGTGTCCTTTTTCTGTTCTCTTTTTTGGTCGTTGCAGAGGGTAGAGCATAAGTGGGGAACATGTGGCCCTCCAGAAATTGTTGGACAATTCCCATCAGCCCTAGCTAGCATGGTCAATGGTTGGGAATGATGGGATCCAGCACCATCATGACAGCAAAATGTTCCTCACCACAGCAGTAGGGACAATAGGGGGGATGAACTGGATGCCTTTGTATAGTATGGACCCTAGCATGGGAGGGGGGGTAAGATCTGCATCAGGGTCCCTGTGCCTCTTTTAGAGTAAAAACAAAAATGAAAGAAGGCATAACTGCTAGACAAAAAAAATAGTAATGTCTATAGTAGTGTCAGTATGTAGGCACTCTTGAATCCATGTTAGTCCCTTGACTAACGGATGGAGATCAAAGTGAGTCCAGAATCTATCAAGTGCAGGCAGAATATAGATTGGGACCTACTTGTAAATCTTGGGGTGGATTGCAATAGATCCCCAAGGGTTTCTGACTTTAATGAAAGCAAGAGGATAAAACAACCCAGTGCAGCCCCAACATTAAACTTCTCACAGGGTTGACTGTGTACTAACTGCTTTTCTCTCAAGACAGTACTAACTGCTTGGTTTTGACCAGGTCAGCTTTGCTGGCCAGTTTTAGAATGATGTATCAGAATCCCTTATCTATGTAGATTTGTTAGTTTTTATTGTTAGGTTTGTCTGTAATGCTTATTGTGATGATGATGATGATGATGATGATGATAATGATTTTAAGCTGCCCTGAGTTTGATTTTATCACAGGAAGGCAGGATATAAATGCCTGAATAAATAAAGGGATAAATAAATAAAACAAAGGTGGAAATCATGTGGTTCTCCAGATGCTGTTGGACTTGATCTCCCATCAGTCCCAGCCATCATGGCCTCTGCTCAGCAATGATGGGAGCTGTAGTCCAACATGTGGTGCCACCACTTCCCCACTCCTGAAATAACATATAGGAACCACCTATGGAAAAGTAACTTCCAAACATTCATAATGTCATGTGGTGAGACATCATCTTGGAAATGCAAAAAATTCAGATGACCATCTATGTATCACACTGGGACTACACTGAGAGATATATGTAAACTACATCTATATTCTTTCGTGCTGCAGATCTGATGAAAGGAAATTGCTTTATGGACTCATACTTAAATACACATTCTCAGACTACCGTCATTTCTTTCTTCAAATTTCAATATTTCTTCTCTGCAAGGCTCTTGCCAAAACCATCTGAATATTTTATCATTTTTAGCTCCTCATGAGTAGTTTGACTGGAGGCAAAAGGAAACTCTGAAAGAGCTATTTAAAAAAATAACCTCACTTAGCACCAGGGTACCATCATTGAAACAGCAATCCTACTGTTCTTAAACAACCTAATTTTTAAAAGGAATAATATATTCCCTTTAATAGTCTGAGTACATGTTGAGTGTCCTTAAACAGCCAACTAATATAAGACAATTTTGGACACTGGCAGTAACTTATCCATTCAAGCAGACAGAAAAAAGTCTTACATGGCTGGCTGGGGAATACTGAGAGATGTAAGACTTTTTCCCCATCTGAATATGCATAGAATTCCACCCTTAAATGTGTTAGGATTGGGCTCTTACAATTGCCTAAGAAAGAGAAAATTTGAATCGCTAGGCTTGATGGATGACCAACTAAAAGGCAAAGCAGAATTAGATTTTATTTGGAAGCAAATACACTTCCCATCAATCCATTCATCTTCTCAGCCCAAAAAAACTCTGGTCTATTTGTATGCCTAGTCTGACACTGAAGAAATATTACTTAGGTTAAAAAAAATTATCTTCCAAGGAACAATTTGAAAGCCCTGGGATGTTTTAAGGCATCTTTACAAAATGAATAGAGAAGTGTTGGATGTACTCTATTACTTTGAATGATGCTCGAGAACAATCTTAAAACACTGTGTTATTTTCTGACCTCCTCAAGTGCCAGCAGAACATTTCTATTGATCTATTAGTCTCCATGACACTTTTACAAGGCCATGAGCCACACTTACTTGAACTCTTTAATGGGTGGTGTCTGCAGATGACAACTGCAAATAAAAGACTGGAGTTGTGTGCCTCAAACCAAGCTTTTGTCCACCCCAAATCACACACACATTCCTTTAAGAAGGATGTGGGCAATGCTTTGTTTGGACACAACACAAGACACTGCCAAGCATGGTGTCCCCTTGCCAGTAATGCACCATGTATGTAGAAATAAATGAAGAACTGGGGAAGGGGGTGCACCCAAAACTAAGCCTTGGGAAGCTATCTAAGGTGCTGAACATATTTGGGTGATTAAGTTCAGCACCTTGAATAGCTCCTTTGGTGTTCTGACTTGTTCTGGTGGATTTCCAGGCCACGGATTTATAGCCCCATGGATTTACATCGGAGCCACCAGCCATCAGTGACTCACCGCACCCGCTTTCACAGTGACGTACCCAAAGGGGGAACACAGGTCAACAAGCCAGAGGATGAGAGGAATTTGCTCCTTCCCTGAGCAGATTATCCACCTCTGTAGCTCATTGACAGAGCAGCTGCTTCACATGCAGACGGTCCCAGGTTCAATCCCCAGCTTCTCCAGATAGAACTAGGAAAGAATCCTGCCTGAAATTTTGGAGAGCCACTGCCAGTCTGTGTTGACAATACTGGGTTGGCTGGACCAAGGGGCAGCCTCCTATGTTCGCTCGGGGTGCCATTGGGATGATGATGGGAATTGGGCACAATGGGCCAAATTGACCCCGCTGTACCACTCAGAAAGAGAGAGAGAAAGAGAGCAAGTCCGTACAAGAGGCAACAGTTCTCTCCCCCCGCCCCCCCCCCCCACACACACACACTTCACCCGCTCTCTCTCTCCTGGGGGAACCCAATCCCTCCATTCTACCTGAAGAGAAGGCAGGCTTGATCCATATAGTGGAGGCTGGTGCCTCCAATCTCACGGGGTGGGGGTGTAAATCCGCTCTGGGTTTCAGGCAAAACCAGTCAGAACTGTAAAGGAACTATCCAAGGTGCTGAGCCCTGTCCCCAACCTTGATTCAGTACCTTGGATAGCTCCTTTGGAGTTTTGACTGGGACGCAGTGCAGATTCACTGCCCCACTGACCTGGGAGTCACCAGCCTCTACTGCATCCACCACCTCTGCGCACTCAGTCGCTCCTTTCTCTCTTGGCGACCCAGTCTGGAAGATTGGACTGATTTGCGGCGTGGAGAGGCAAGGAAAATGGGGGCGGGCGGGCGTATATTTCCGAGGCCCCCTTACATCCTGGAACTGGCCATGATCAGCCATGTCCGGACCGCCAAGGTGAAGGCGAGGGCAGCACGACCGTGCTCGCCAGCTCCCTCCCCGCCGCCCCTGAAGCGGGGCTTGCCGAGCGAGAGCAGCGCGCGGAAGTGGCGGCGGCGGCGGCGGCTCCTCCTCCGCTGCAGAGCCCGGCGGGCGGCGGCGTGGCTCTCAGTGCGCAGGCACGGGTCGCGCCAGGCTCCAGGGGTGTCAACACTACGTGGCGTCTGAGGCTGGAACAACTCAGAGCGGAGATGGGAACCGAGCGAGAGATCTGCAGCTAACCCGGCTGCATTTGCTCACCCGGCCAGGAAGGTGGCGGAGGAGGAGCAGACGGAGCAGGTAACCAGGCGCTTCGTCAGGAGCAGCTCCGCTCGCTCCTGACGCTTGGTTTGCTTGGCTTTTCCCCAGGTCGCTCGCAAATCCGGGCCTCTGGAAGAGAGCTGGCCCGAAGGAAACAGCGGCCGGGGGGGGGGGGGGGGTTGGGGTCGGTTGACAGCATGTCAGTTTTGCAACGCGTGTGTTTGAGCTCGTGCGAAGGGAGTGCTCTTGCAACTCTGTCCGAGCGGTCCCCCCCCCAAAAAAAAGTCAGGAGGAAGAGAGGGAGGCGTAATGTGACCCGGGAGCTGCTTTTACAGGAGCGGGTCGCTTTGCAACCGGCGGGGGGTTGTTGTTTTTTTCCGTCCGGAAAAGCTGCGCCTTCTTTGTAAGGGGGCATTTTTCACTTCCAGACTGTCGTCCTTCGCTTCCAAAGGGCAAGCAGGGTTGAAGGGAGGCGACCGGGGGGTTCGGGTGACCAAATGTTAGGATAGCCCGGTCAAGCGGGGGTGGGTGGGGAAAAGCGCCTTCCAAAGCGGTCAAAAATTAAAGATCCAGGGGGCGAAGAGAAGGTTCACCGGGCTGGGCTTTTCTCACGTTTCCTTTTGAGCAATAGTATACGAAGAAATGAGTTGGCTTTGCAGACTCGAGAGAGTGCCTGCCCGGGACGCTGAAACAGTCGGTTGGTTCCTTGCTGGCGTTCAGCACCTTGGAGAGCGCCCTCGCGGAAGCGCCGCGACAAGCTGAAAGGCAGCGGCTGTGGAATATATTGCCCGTCGCTCATAGCCTCAAGATTGCAAAAAGAAAACAGATTTCTATATTCTATCCACTTTACTGTCGGCCTGCCCAGAGGGCAACAGTTCATTGGCTATCACCTCCCATGTCTGCTAAACCTGTAGGATGATTTCCCCCCTACCCGCCTTGTCAGTCTTGGCTCGGGGTGGATTAGATACAGAAGGAAAATGTAGCCCTCAATTAGTAATGACTGCCAATCAAACCTATATAATCTTGCCAAAAGTGAAACCTACTCTCTTAGTTTGTTGCTGTTGTTGTTGTTGTTGTTTTAAAAGAAGAATCTGTTAAAACATGGCTTCTGGTTATATTCATTGGCTATCGTTTTAATACCTTGACAAGGAAATATTCAGTAATGTTCTAAAATGGCCAGATGCAGAAGCAGGGAGTAGTATATTAAACCCAATAAGAATTAATTTATTTTCACCCTGTTTTATTAGGGTGATGCAGTACACTAATAATGCCGTAACAGAATAATGCTTGGATGCATTTATTTATTTTTATTACATTTTTATGCCACCTAACAGCAGAAGCTCTCTGGGCAGTTCACAACAATTAGTCTTGTTCACAATTAGCCTTAACATTTGTGGCAGATGTTCTTTCACACAGACAGTTTTGCATATGACTTCTAAGCCTTCTAACACTTGTTCAGGTGAATGTGTGAATAGTTAATCTGCCTCAGTGGCAATGGCTTTTAAGGCCTTATTCAGATCAGTGCCTGGAGAGAAGTATGAGACTCCTCAGGTGCTGCACAGGGTTCAAATGTCTTCCTCTGAGGAAGTGCTGCTGTTGCAGACAATTGCATTTTCCCTGCAGTGAAACCCATCCAGATGGGAAAATGTGATCACTCCCTACCAGCGCTTCCATTGTAAGAACATGGTAGAGTAAATAGCAGGAGCACCTCTTAGTCAGTGGCATCAGATGTAACCAGCAGCATGTGCCTACCCAATGTAGGCTGGGCCTCAAGGACGTTTTGAAGGTTTTGGTTAAGATCATCCTTCTCCAGCCTGATACCTTCCAGATGTTTTGAACTACAATTCATAGGATTCCTGGCCATTTGACATGGTGGCTGGCTGGGGCTGATGAGAACTATACTCCAAAACATCTGGGAACACCAGCTTGGAGAAGAATGAGTTAGGTTCTACTTTGTTTGAGGCTTACAACAGGTCTCTCTGCTGTAACACTAAAGTGAAGGAATACTTGCGTTTCTGAGCATCAGCAAAGCTCCTGTCTCTTCTGCAATAACCCTGCCATTTTGGAACTCTTTTTCTGTTCTTTTTCATGCTTTGGGCACCTTCTTTTCAGTGCTAAAAGGAATAAACCACCATTTAAAAAGAAAAAGAAAACTCTCCTCCTCATTAGGGTGACAGTTGTACACACAGAAGCCATGTGGCTTAAGGTAATTAGCTTCCACTTTTCTTTAGATGAAAAAAATAAAATAAAAGGCAAACAGTAGTTATAATTTCCATGTTGTATGCAACTATGACAAGAAGAAATATTTTTTCTCAAGAAGAGCATGTATAAAAGGATGTTTACATTTCTATATAATTTTCTTCAAACAGAATGTGCATTAATTATCATCAGAAAATACAGACACACCACTTGTTTTGAAAAGCTGTAAGCATTTGAACTTTAGAGGAAAAAAGCTTATATTAAGTTAAAAAACTAGAAACTGTTAAACATCTGCCTGAGCCTACAATTTTCAGTTCGCTCCTGTTCTGTGGGAATAAAAAGGATTGTAACAATCAATCTTCCATGTAGAAAATGGCATAGTCCTGTGTGCACAGAAGTTCATCCGAAATTCTCTAAAATCCATGTCAAGATTAATTTAACTTTTATATGAATTGTGAGCCAAAACAGATCCTTTGCATCTGCATCTGTTCTGCCTTTTTAAAACAAATCATTCTGTGAACTATTGATGTGTATTAGTGGTATATTTGTACTAAAAGTCACTGCTTGTGAATATTGTTTTTGTTGCTGTTTTTAGACT
Source organism: Anniella stebbinsi (assembly GCA_029215795.1). Classification (NCBI taxonomy): domain Eukaryota; kingdom Metazoa; phylum Chordata; class Lepidosauria; order Squamata; family Anniellidae; genus Anniella; species Anniella stebbinsi. The sequence continues at coordinate 39,860,442 of JARDYH010000006.1, forward strand.
ATGACCAGAAAATTATCTTTTAGATCAGAAAAGGGAGGTATGACTGACATTATATGAAAGATCTCTAATTTTTCATATGTCCTTGGACTAATTGAGACAACTATCCTTATTTTTCTTCTGCTAGTTTACCGTTCACATTATGCTGATTCACTCTTTCAATTGCTTGCAAAAAGATCATGAAATGGATTAAAGATTCATTCAGTACTTTCGGCAGTCCTGTTCTTGACATTTAATTTTTCTATTCATGAATCTGATCACACCTGCAATGTCCTGCTGGAGTGTAATAGCGCTCAAAAGCCATGCAAGGCAGCCTTTACCATGGCAACAGAAGTTGCTAAGGGATTACCTACTTTGCAGCTGCATGTTCCAAAGATCTGATTGTACATTTTCTTTGTTTCTTGATGATCTTACTCATTATACAAATCTAGCTGCTCTACTGTGAAAATGTTCAGTGGTAGCTATAACTTTCCATCCATGGGAAATCTTAAACTAAAGAAAACATCTTATATCTCTCCTTAGGCAATCTCAGAATTTTTGTTTTGTTTTTAGATATTTTATTCAATAATAAATAAGATACCAGCAAATACTCTGTTCTCTGCCAACATCCATGTAATATTTATCATGTAAAAATGGATGTCTCCTGATGCCTTCTTCCTCCATTATTGTTGTGGATTTTGTTTACTCTGCTTCATCTTTCACCTTTCTCCTGCTAAACTTACTAATGTAATTCGTTGCTGACAGCTTATATTATGTTGGCTCCAGAGCATAAGAGAAATAGGTATCAATATAAGACAATAGCTTTAAATGGACTTACTGATGAAAGGTGATTCATACATATGAAAGTTTGTAAAGTTTACAAAAATGGTTTGGGGATTGCTTAAGGAAAGGGTTTGCAGGGATTCTTTTGGCAAATCCTTTTTGCCAATCCCAAACAAAATATTTTCATAGAAAATCCACTTGCAGTTCCAAATTCAGCCACTCCCCTGGTTCATTGCTTTTAAAATGGTAGGTATTTGTCCTAATCACATGTGGGAATCCTCAGGGCATGACAGGCACCTGAGAGGGGCTTAGATAGGCAGGAAGCAACAGGCTGGACTTGCAGCACCTTAGATAACTCCAAGTATACAAGTATACAACTTGTGCTGGCAATTCTGTGGTCCAAGCCCCTGCAGAAGTTCACGTTGTGCACTCAGATACCTAAGGGAGCTCACTTGGCACTCATGATGTCACAAGAAGGGCTAATTAATGTGGCCTCACTCCTGATTCCATCCTGTTCCACAACAGAAGTCCCCAAACTTTTGGGTCTGTGGGCACATTCAAAATTTTGAGAGAGTGTTTTGCATGCTCTCACAAAATGGCTGCCAGGGGACTTGCCCAGTCACAAAATGGCTTCCATTTCCAAAAAGGCAAACTGGTGAGACTAAACAAAAAATAACCTGCCCATGAACCCAAGTACAAGGGTCTGAGATCAAGAAAGAAAGAAAGAAAGAAAGAAAGAAAGAAAGAAAGAAAGAAAGAAAGAAAGACCGTTCTTTTGAACCCACTTTTCTTCTTCAACATCCATTTTACGAATGGAAAAATGATGAGACTCAGAGACAAGTAGAACTGACAACAGTGAATAGGGCTCATGTTTGGTGCTCAACCAAGGCCTTTCATCCTCTTTGGGTTGGAGTCCTGGGCTCAGCCTCCTGCCTGAAGATCAACTTCTCAGTCCTCCTTTGCCTCTCAGTCAGTTCCTGTATTATGCATTGCCTGCACTGGTAAGCAGGCAGGCACTGAGTAGCATGAGGCCTCAGAGGAGCTACCTTTGGCCCAAGGGGCTCCTGGATGACCGGCTCAGCCTCAAGCTTCATCTGAGGCTCCATGTCAGACCCTGGGTCTGGGTTTAGAACCTCTGTGTTCCTTCCCCTCTTTGTTTGGGTCTTCCCCATCTGCGTCAAAGCCCTGGCTCATCTTCAGAACTGGGATCCTGACATTCCAGTTTAATATTGCATGTGTGCTTTTGCATGTGGTCACACTGCATCCAGGATCTATACTCTTAAAGCTGTGTAAACACTTACACTGCCCCCAATGGCATAAGGAAAATGTGTATACAGAAACGGAATTGCACATGCAAAAGGGTGTTGGTGCACATGGATCCCAACATGGGATGTAATCATCTAATAACTGGGACTGCACACATAGTTTCTGACATCCGGCTGTGGCTGGTTGGGTAGAAAGCAGTGAATGGACACGTACAGAAGCCAAGAAAGAAGGGGTTCTTGTACCCTTTCTGGCAGGAAACTGTTGGAGGGCACCCAAGGCAGAGCATGCAGGATTGCCCCACATAGGAATGGCCAGACAATGTCATCAGGCTGTAATAGGTGCTGCTGGCCATTGACCAGCAGTGCCTGCATGATGCTGTGTGGTGGTCTTAACTGTTTTCTTCCTCCACATCAAGCGTTAGAATAAGAATGCAGGTAGAGGCAAATAGTGGAGGCTGGGGTCTCCATTCTGGGTTTCAACAAGAACCAGCCAGAATTCTAAAAAGGACTATCCAGGGTACTGAACCCTATTCCTAAAATAGGTTCAGTACCTTGGATTGCTCATTTAGAGTTCTGACTGGTTCTGACTGAAACCCAGAATGGATTCACAGCACCATTGAAACTGGAGCCACCAGCCTCCACTGGTGGGAAACAGATGTTTGGTGCTGTTATCTTTGTCAGCATCCACATCATCACTTATATAGGGCAGGGGGTTTGCGAAATTGAATTAAACTAACCAATGCAGAGAGAGAGAGGAGAGAGAGAGGGAAGGAAGGAAGGAAGGAAGGAGGAGGGAGGGAGGGAGGGAGGGAGGGAGGGAGGGAGGGAGGGAGGGAGAGATGTTGTATTAGGAGAAAAGCAAACTGACTTTTTGAATTAATTGTTTACTCCTCATCCTCAATGAGATATCTTTGTCTTCCAAGGATGTTCCAACTGGCCTTCAGATTGTAAAGATACTAGTTTTGGCTGTTCCATTGAGCAGAAGACTTGTAATTTGGCAGCATTCTGAATTAGTTCCGTTCTAGTATATTTCCTTTGAGTAGTAATTCCATTTTTTAATTTACTACTGCCAATTGAGGCTGTGATCCAAAAAAGAGAGATGCACATAGGTGGGGAGAATAGCGCACACAGTAAGAGCTTTGTCTGCTCTTTCTGCTATAGTAGGTCCTGTAGCTGAAGAGGCAAGCTTTTGTTTGGCTTAATTAGTGGCTTATCTCTTCCTCATTCAGGACTGCTAAGACCAAAATTGCCAACAGAGTTGGACCCCCCCCTCACAAATTTCCCCCCTTCCCAAAATCAGGGCTAAAGAAAGGGCAGACCTCCCCCAACGCCCATTGCAATTTTTTTTTCTTTTCTTGGGTGGGGGGGCACGAATTTAGAATGGGGAAGTGACTAGGTGGGAAGGTTTACTCCCCCTTCTACTAGTGTGCAATGGTCCTGATACAGATCAAGGCCCCACATGCTTACACTAGAGTAAAATAAAATTAGGATCACCTAGACTACCTAGTTTCTAGTTTCATCCTCAGTTTCCACTGAAAAAAGTGGTTCCATGATGGCTAAAATAATTTCAGTATGCAATGTAAGTGGGTTGTTGTTCTTGCCTATTATTAGTTCTATTTAATAACAGAATTCCCAAGTTGGCTCACAATGGGAAATAGAACCATTCAGAATTCAATATCAACACAAAGAGCAGTAAAAGTACCAAAAGAGCATAAAACCAGTTGCAGAGAATGAAAATAGTTTACACTGAAGACAAATTGAATGGCCTGGGAAAATGAGAAACCTTTGCTCAAAGAACATCAAACAAGGTGCCAGGCGAACGCCTCTCTGACTCCTTAGTGGTCTTCATCCCACCTGCATCCGAACGACGTCTACCACAATTCTGTGCCAATCACTGCTTTGTGTTGACATGGCTAAGCTCATCTAATGGTAGCGGCTATTGCTAGTGCACAAAAGTAGCCAAAGAAGACCGCACTGCCATTAAGCCCCACCCCATAAGAGAAGGGACTGCCTTCAGTTGTTGTACATAAATCTTCCCAAAAAGATAGGCAAGACACAATGTGATGTATAGACCATAATGTTGCCCTGTGGGTGGAGGTCTTGCCTCCCATCTTTCCATCTTCTGACTGGAACCCGAGTATAACTTACACATTATCTGCCCATTGAACTGACTGCCAATAATGGAAGGGATGCCATGGTGTCACTGCAGAAAATCTTATTTACTAACAGGTTTTTAAGTGATGCATGAATAAAATTAGCTGTCTCTCGTCTGTGACTTTTTCCACTCTTTGAGGGTTCTAAATCCAAGATACTGGATCTCCTTGATGGAATATGAAGGGGGGATCATGAAGGACTTAGAATAAAAAAAAACAAAATGTCATAAAGCATTGACATTCCTAAACCAGTAGGAAAAATACTGCTCATAGAGCAGGTAGGAAAAATATATAAAGCACCTTAACCCAAAACCTTGGAAGAATGTAATCTGGGGGGATTTGGCAAGTGTTGTCATAGTGATGGAAATATCAGTCGCAAAAAGTCTGTGCCTGCTTCTGTCATTTTAATGGGACTTCTTCCTGATTGTTATTTAATTGAAATGAGAAGGTCGGAGCTCCTCTTCATCATAGGTAATGTATGCAGAGCTGGGTGCTGAAATTACTTAATGGGAAAGGAGTTTGAAGCCTAACTGCACTATAAGAAATCACATTTAGAAATGGGAGGTGTGGAGAAGAAACCTTGCTTTAGATCAAAGTGTATCAATGAGTTCTATAAAAAGGAAATCACAGACTATTTTTGGAAAGCCAGGTACACTTAGGCTGTGCTGATGCTGATCTTACTCACACTTTCCTATTCATAGAATCTTCCTAAATGCAAGACAGGAAGAAGTCAAGCCATGCAACAGAAATAATGATTTGCGATGGCTCAATGGCATAGTATATTATAACAGCTGTATTGTATTGCAACTACAAACATTTTAGCAATGTTGCTTCTCAGTTCTGCCTGAATTACCATATGTAGATTGTACTGTATGTGCACAGACACATGACACATATACTGGTAAATAAGCTAGTTCAATATTTAAGGGCTGTTAAATAGAATCTGCTTATGGACAACAAAGATATGAATTGGCTTGACAAATATTTATTGAGCAGATTCTATGCCATGGGCCTAATCATTCTCTCAGGATGCTGCTACCATATTATGAGGTTATGAGGAAAGACAGCAAGCATTCTTGAACAGAAGTTCAAGATCTTTATGGGGAAGCGGTGGTGTGGGAGTTCAGTCAATGGAGGCTGGTGGCTCCAATGAATCCGCTCCAGGTTTCAGTCAGAACTCTAAAGGATCTTTACAAAGTGATGGATCTATTTTGGGGATAGGGTTCAGCACCTTGGATAGCTCCTTTAGAATTCTGACTGGTTCTGATTGAGACCCAGAGCAGATTCACTGCCCCACTGAAATAGGACCCACCAGTCTCCACTGAGTGCAGTACGCTGTAAGGGTGCAAAGATTTGATGTCGGAGATTATGAAAATATGAAGCTGCCTTAAACTGAGTCAGACCAAAGCCCAGGAATTTATGACAGGCAATGGTTCTCTGAGATCTTAGACCAGAGGTGGGCTATGCCTGTTAGGGCAGATAGGAATTGGAGGGCAAAACATCTGGAGGTCAAAATTTGCCCACCTATCTTAGTCAGACATCTTTCCCAGTCCAGCTATCTAATTAACCAGGGACCATCTGCATGCAAACCATGTTGCAGTGAGTACTGGCAAAAGATAGAATGCTAAAGAAATTGAGTTTATGTTTGGATGGGGAGGCAGCATCCAACTTTGGGGGAATTTACAGCCTGAAGGTCGAACAGACATGTTTTAGACTAACCTTTCCCAACCCTCAGATTTTTTAGACTACAACTCCCAGCATTCCCAACCATTAACTATGCTGACTGGAGCTGATGGGGGTTGTAGTCCAAAACCCCTGGAGGGCACTGAGTTACCAAAGATTGATTTTGACCATAGCAAGAGTGCCTTTCTGCATAAATGTTCCATGTGCACTAGGCCAAATTTAAATGTACATTAACTCATCCATTGCCTATTTGCGTGTAGCAGTAGGATGTATTCATGGTGTGCCTGCCCAGACTACTGATCACATGTCTGCTCATTTTACCTAATAATTGGCCAAACCTCTTGCTAAATCCAATTAAACATGATAGGGCATACATAGGTTCTTCCACATGGGCAGGGATATAAAATAGTTGCATTGTGGAGTGGCACAATCTGTTTATAGTAGGGATAGACAAATCTGTCAGTTTTGTTTTCTCATGCATTAGGATTTTTAAAAACTTACCTTCCTTCTGTTTTGAACATGTTGCAGAATTTGGTACATTCTTATCAAAAACAAACCCAAATGAAATGCCCACCCATCTGCAGTGGCTAGATTCATTAGGTACACAGAGAGAACCATTTTGTGCCTTCCTGCCATACAGGTATTAAAGAGAAGGGGCCTTTTGGCAGAGGAAAAGAGGTGAGAACCCAAATTCAGTACTACAAAGATGGTTGGGTACACAGGGCTTCCAACCCAGACTTTTAAGAGCTAGGCAAGCAAAGCCCTGGGACTGGTTGGACCCATTTGTCTGTTTCTCCTAAGTTCATTAATTAGATAGGTAGATAGATAGATGATAGATAGATAGATGGCTAGATAGATAGACAGATAGATAGATAGATAGATAGATAGAGAGCAATATATAGATATATTCATCTCCAGTTCTTCCCATCCCAAATCTGAAGAAATTTGCAAACTTTGCTAAAAACAAATATTAAAAATGAACTGAAACAAAATGCTTCCGCATCTCTAGTTTATAGTGAAGTATCTTAAGGTTCTCCTGCAGTCCTATCACCGTCAAGAACTCTGAAGAAAGAAATCCCTAGGAGGGTTTGCCAGCCAGTGGGAGGAGTTTGATTAAACTGGGACAGGTTGCTGTGATAACTAATGGCAACTATAAAAAAAAAATACAGCTCATAAAGCAGCAGAGAGAAACCCACCAATCTGCCCAGTGAACTGGTAAGCGAACCCAGAATTTGGCATGTGGTGACATTGGCCTTTCCATGGCACTGATATTGTGAGCACAGGATGTAAGCTCTCTAAGGGCTGAAACAGCGATGTGATCCATGGCCAGAGCACTAACTTTCTAACAGCATTCCCTGCAAGCCCAGTCATGTTTAATTGGATTTAGCAAGAACGTTGGGTCATTTTCAAGCAAAAACTGCACATGGCACTCCTTCTCTATCAAGTTGTCATAGTTACTTTTTTTCCTGATTGTGGGAGCCATACCATCGCTCAGGGAAATTCCACAGTCTGATCTCTCTCTCTCTCTCTCTCTCTCTCTCTCTCTCTCTCTCTCTCTCTCTCTCTCTCTCTCTCTCTCATTGCAGGTGAGAAAGATGAGTGCCTATGCTGACATCTGTGCATCCAAGCAGGCCCAGCAGGGGACCCCAGAGGGCGGTTACCAGCGCTATGGAGTTCGTTCGTACCTGCATCAGTTCTATGAGGACTGCACAGCGTCCATTTGGGAGTATGAGGATGATTTCCAGATCCAGAGGTCGCCCAGCAGATGGAGCTCTGCATTCTGGAAGGTACAGCTACTCAAGGGTTTGAGCTGCAAGCAGCCAATCTGCACAGTTGTGATCCACAATTCCAAATGCTTGATAAGCCACCCTCTACCCATACTTTTTGTCATCCTAGGCAGGCAGCAGTACAAGACATTTCCTGGTGGTGGTCACAAGCTGTGGAGATCTGCATTAGGCTTCCTATATTTGGAGGAGGAGGAGGAGGAGGAGGAGGAGGAGGAGGAGGAGGAGGAGGAGCAGGAGGAGCAGGAGGAGCAGGAGGAGCAGGAGGAGGAGCAGGAGGAGCAGGAGGAGGAGCAGGAGGAGGAGCAGGAGGAGGATAATGACTCTGGAATGTTAGAATGTTAAAAGCAAACAGACCAGTTTTTCAAAACAAATCTCAAGAAAAAGCAATCCAGACTGTTCAGAATGAATTGACCCAAGCTGCTGAGAGCCACTCTTTACCCTGATGTATCCCATCATGATTATAAAGCAAACAAAATGGAGGGCCACTTTTTGAAATGTGAAGAATTTGTCTCTCTTCCATCATGACATATAGTGGGGATGGGTGACATGTGGCCCTACAGATGTTGCTGGACTGCAACTCCATCATCCCTCACTATTGGCTATGCTGGCTAGGCCTGATGGGAGTTGCAGTCCAGCAACATCTGAAGGACCACAAGTTGCTGCTATTAAAGACAATCATACAATTTTACCAGGTTAATATTACATGGTTCTGGAAAGAATCCCCCTGCCCCAGCAACTTAGGGTGCATGTTTAGAGAGAAAGAAGTCCTACCATTCCCAGCACCACCCAGCCATCATAGCTGCTTTCTTTTCTCATAGCTGGCTGGGGGATGCTGGGAATTGTAGGACCTCTTTCGCTCTAAACATGCATAGAATTGCACCCTTAATTTGATTGCCTTGGTATTCTTTGTTTTGAATATTTGAAACAAAACAAAAAGATGGGATTGTATTCAGCATGCCTCGAATATCTTAGGCTACTGGCTATACTAGGTTGTTCGGCTGCTCAAACCCCTTTTGATTTTCATGGGGCTTAGGAACCTGTCACTATGCAGTAGGTTGTATAATGAACTGTATCTTAACAATTGATGTAACAGCCTAGGGCAGATCACCCCACATTTTATAGCTAGAGAACTAAGGGCTAAACTGCACACCACATTAAAAGCATAGTGTGTAGGTGAGCCAAACTTTTTGTTTTATTTTTAGTGCCAATGAGGTGTGTGTGTGTTTTTCTCTAGCCCCCACATGGGGAGGATTTAGGGGGGGAGAACAGATGGATGGTTTAACCCACACACACCTGTAGTGGTGGTCTGGACCAGGAGCCCATACACTTAAACTACAGTAAAACAGAAAGTTAGGATCATCTACAATTAATGTAGCATGGAGTTTAGCTCCCAACAAATTCATGCAGCAATTTGAATCCATATCCTCCAAATCCAAAATTCACTTAGGATGCCAGCCTATATCCACTTACCTGAGAGTAAGTCTTGTTGAAGTCAATAGGCAAGTACAGTATTGTATTTTTAAACTTTCTTCAGAGTAAGAGAGGATCAAGTTATTGGAAAGCTTCCTGGCTCTCTGCAAGGCAGATATACTTTCTTGATTTTAAATTTTACAACTTTAAAGTTTAAAATGTGCATCAGAGAAGCAAATAATGTCATGAGAAATAAAGTAGGCAGGTCAAATGTTTGTCATTTTAAAATCTCTCAGTTTGGTAATCAGGCACTCTATTCTAAGGGTTATAGGAGACAATTAACAGAATTTCACATTCAGTGCCCGTTGCCCTCACGCTTCCTCTCAATTACTGTTCAGATCTCATTCCTCAGGGACCCTTATCTCTGCCCAGTACACTGGTTCCGTACACTGAGTGGCTGTTGTAATAATAAATCATTGCTACAGTCAGTACACGAGAAAGAAAATAACTGGAGCAAATGGTCTTGAATTACAGTGTTTTGATGCATTTTCATCTTGAATGGATCATAGAGAAGACCATTGGATCTTGCTGTGAATCTTGCAGCCCTCACTTGTATGTGCAAATGCACAGTCATACACAGAGAGGGAGAGAAAGAGAGAAAGAGAACACAGTATGAAAGCAATCCCCTTGGCTGGTTTTTATTATACCCTCATCTCCTCTAGGTTGAAAACTACAATCTCTGATCAGGTCTCTGTTTCTGCACATATCCCTATAGAACCATCATTGCGGGTGTATCCATCAACTACTTGTTGGTACAGTTAACGCAGCAAAAATCATCTGTCTACTCAAATTTTACATGATGGAAGCCTTAAGGGACTTAGTAGCATTGCATGTTTCATAGGAGTGATGACAGATGTCAGTGACATGTCAGATGTATTTAATGGCAAAGATGAAAACGATGAAACAACTCTGCTGATTTCTGAAACCTCTTTGTTTTCTAGGTCGGACTCATCTCGGGGACAGTGTTTATGCTGACAGGGATAATAGTTCTTGTAGCAGGTTTTCTTGTACCCCTCAAAATTGAAGCCCTTGGAGTAGAAGATTTTGTGGTGGTGGACGCACATGCTGTTCAGTTTAACAGAGCGCTTGACATATGTAAGTTGGCAGGAGCGATATTATTTTGTATTGGAGGGACCACAATGGCAGCCTGCTTGCTCATGTCTGCATTTGCTAAAAGCTATTCCAAAGAAGAGAAGTACCTGCAGCAGAAATTTAAGGAGAGAATAGCAGACATAAAAGCCCATGTACACCCAGTCACAAAGGCCCCAGCGCCTGGAGAATCCAAGATACCCGTCACGTTGTCCAAAGTTCAAAACGTTCAGCCATTATCTGAAACCTGATGTTTTCTCCTTCCTAACTTACCCATCTTGTGAATTTGAAAAGCTCAGCTTTGGCTAGCATATGAATCTGGGTTTGCAGTGCAGCACCACTGCGCTCTACACCTAGTAGGAAAAGGACCAGATTGAGAAACTACTTTGGTAAGAATAAAGGAGTGGCAAGAAGATGAAGGGTCAGCCATTAGTGGTTTGAATAAAGCATTCATGTAGAAGTTTTGCTTCCCACCCCCTCAAAGGTGCATTGAAATATTTTGACCCCAAAGATCTCGCAAACACCATTAATTGCTCTCCCCACCACCACCACCACTTAATTCTCTCTCCCACCCGCCTCCTCTGGTTTCATTGTCACACATCTTGTTGTGTCCAGATAATGGACATATTTATACCTGTTTTACTGTGCCCAGCTTAAGTTATGCTCCACTCAGAAAGGATGGCCAAAGTCAAACAAAGCTGTGTCAGAGAGAACCATGGAAGCAGTAGGAGGGTTCTTTGACATTTCCGCCATACCTCCAGCGCACACTGCTGGAGAAGCCTGCTGCATTGTCAACTGAAAGGCAGCTTGTCAGCAGCACAAGCTGCTGTGGTGGAAACCTAAAAGAAATCACCCCCTGCACACAGCTCTTTTCCACCTGCACATAGAGCTTTATTACTTTGCAGCCAATGCCCTCAATCTCTGTGACTTTGTTTTGAGTATAAATGGCAGATAGTCAACTTAGCAATCTATACTTTTCCATTCCCATTATAAAAGAGTTATATATGCAGCTCCTCTTTGTAAAGAAATCAATTATTCTTTGTTATTCGAGCACCACAGAAAAACTCCCATTCCTACAACAACCTAAATGTCTGAGCATATTATTCCCCAATCAACAGAAGATATTGTTCTCAGTATTATGGTGTGATGAGAAATGACTTGTCCTGAGCGCCGCATTTAACCCCTCGGCCCAAATAGCCTTATTTTCTATTTGAACTCTGAGTTTCAGTAGCAGTGGGATGTGCAATTTTGAAAAATGTCAGGTTTGGTTTTGAAAGGAAGTGAATATCAGGTGACCCCCCCCCCCCAACTGCAGTTCTGATCCTCAGAGCTCACTAGAAAAAAACAAAGTGACCTGCGTTGTTTTGACAGACAGGTCATGAATTTAAATTAGTTTAAAACAAGGACAATAAAAGCTCAGTCCTGTACTTCACGTGTACTGCACTGTGTACTGCAATGTGTACCTAGAGAGCCCTTGAAGTACACTGAGGCATTGGGGGCATATTCATACTGCTCCTCTCACTTCCCGGGAGGAAGCAAATGTACAGAGAGAAGGGGAGAGACCTACGCATAAATCTCCTCCTGTCATTATAGAGGCCGTCAAAGCCCCTTTGCACGCAGAATGTTTCTGTTTGGGAAATGTTTCTGGTTGTGCTTTACACACCCTCTGGCTTCTAGCAGTAGTGACAAAAAATCGGTGACTTGCCACCAAATTTCACCAGCAAGTAATGACAGAGACTTAAAAGGGACAGTTTTAGCTTGAAACAAGCTCATTTTGCCCTTTTTAAGCCTCTGTTGCAGTTGGCTGCTAAAGTTCTGCATCAAATCACTGATATTTGGGGGGGGGGGGACAGCAGCAGGAGTGCAGCCCACAATGGGGCCAAGGTGTGGAAAGTGCCACCCAGGCCACCCAAATGTGCCCATCCCAATATATATCTACAGAACATGTCTCCCAATATTCTTACTCAGCTCCCATTAATTTTAGTAGGACAGTTGCAGGGGAAATTCTAGGTGGATCATACCTATTTTAAAACCTGAGATATTCTTCCTTAAACAGGATTGCCTGACCTTGAAAGAAACTATCAAATGTTACACTTCTATTTTTCTAGATAATAGAGAAAGCTTATATTTAATCAGAGTACAGCTGTGTAAATGCTTACCTACAGATTTGTCCTTTCACTAAAGGTATATCAATCATCTTTGTCTTAAAAGACACAGTTCTCCTCATCCCTTTAATCTATGGATCTAAAAGAAAACTGTGTAAAAAGATGTGAACTTTGTATTCCTTGACAATATGTGCCCACCCTGGTTCTGTCTATTTTTTTGAATGGGTTAAATAAAATTGTTAAGAACTTGATTTGTTGATGGGAACCTTTGCTTTTTTCAAGCATCTACTATGAGCTGAATGGCCTAATGGACATAGGATCAGGAGATATTGAAGTGGATGTCTGCACATGGGGGGTGGCAAAGCTGCAGTGGTATGTGATTGAAGAAATAATGTGCATAGCACATGCCACTGCAATACACCTGTGTATTTACTCTCTGGCTGAATTCGGACAACACGATAGTCAATGGTGGGGTAATAATAAACTTTACAGTTGTTCATCTAGGGGGTACTCCCCCCACAACATGGTAATAAATAATCAACTGTGGTGTGGATTAGGATCAGCACTGAGCTGACTATGGGAGCATTCAGATGACACTATAGTAAATACAACTGACTATTGTTTCCCCACCCCCAGTTGCTTATTGTGTCGTCCGAATTCAGCCTGTGTTTGTGTGTGTGTGTGATGATCCATGATGTTTAGAAGCCTACATTTAGTGGCAGAAAATCCTAGCAATTTATCTGCATGGGATATCTTTGGCAAGACGAGAAGAAAGAGGTAACGTGATCAGGGTATAGAGTCCTAGAGGAGCCTGGACTACTTGCTCTACTTGTCATTTTGTTATCTACTTGTCAGCTAACAATACAATTTTTACATTACTTGAATTTTGACCTGCACAGATGCATAAAAAGTGTGTCTGTGTGTATATACATGCATACATATTTACATACCAACAAACCCCTCTAGACTTTAATCGAATACACTGCTGCTATCATCAATTCCACTGCCCCTCACTACGTTTCTCCAACATACCAGGAGGCTGGGTACCAACGCTGGACTACACTGCAAAGTTGCCATACACTACTCTTATGCCTCCCATATCCAGTAAAATAGGAACAATGGGAATAACAACACTGGCTTTGCAAGCCCGACATAACCCACATTCTCGCAGCTGCAGCCCCGACTCCTGTAATGTAGATAGAATAATAGAATAGTAGAGTTGGACGGGGCCTATAAGGCCATCGAGTCCAACCCCCTGCTCAATGCAGGAATCAACCTTAAAGCATCCCTGACAGATGGTTGTCCAGCTGCCTCTTGAAAGCCTCTAATGTGGGAGAGCCCACCACCTCCCTCGATAATTGGTTTCATAGTCATATTGCTCTAATAGTCAGGACGTTTTTCCTGATGTCCAGCCGGAATCTGGCTTCCTGTAACTTGAGCCCATGATTCCATGTCCTGCACTCTGGGATGCTCGAGAAGAGATCCTGGCCCTCCTCTGTGTGAGAACTTTTCAAGTATTTGAAGGGTGCTATCATGTCTCCCCCTCAATCTTCTCCAGGCTAAACATGCCCAGTTCTTTCAGTCTCTCCTCATAGGGCTTTGTTTCCAGACCTCTGATCATCCTCATTGCCCTCCTCTGAACCCCTTCCAGCTTGTCTGCATCCTTCTTAAACTGTGATGCCCAGAACTGGACACAATACTCAAGATGAGGCCTAACCAGTGCCAAATAGAGGGGAACCAGTACCTCGCATGATTTGGAAGCTATACTTCCATTAATGCAGCCTAAAATAGCTTTTTTTGCAGCCACATCACACACCATTGGCTCATATTCATCTCGTGATTTACAACAATTCCAAGATCCTTCTTGTTTGCAGTATTGCTGAGCCAAGTATCCCCCATCTTGTAACTGTGCATTTGGTTTCTTTTTCCTAGGTGTAGAACTTGCATTTATCTCTATTAAATTTCATTCTGTTATTTTCAGCCCAGCGCTCCAGTCTATCAAGATCACTTTGGAGTTTGTTTCTGTCTTCCAGGCTATTAGCAATCCCACCCAATTTTTTGTCATCTGCAAATTTGTTAAGCATTCCCTTCATCATCTCGTCCAAATCGTTAATAAAAATGTTGAAGAGCACTGGGTCCAGGACTGAGCCTTGTAGTACCCCGCTCATTACCTCCCCTCAGTGTGAGAAGGTGCCATTGATAAGCACTCTTTGAGTCCAATTCTGTACCCAACTGTGAATCCACCTAATAGTTGTTCCATCTAGCCCACTTTTCACTAGTTTGTGAATCAGAATGTCATGGGGCACTTTGTCAAAAGCTTTGCTGAAGTCAAGATATACTATATCCACAGCATTCCCACAGTCCACAAGGGAGGTTACCTGATCAAAAAAATGAGATCTAATTAGTCTGACAGGATTTGTTCTTGACAAATCCATGCTGGCTTCTAGTAATCACTGCATTGTTTTCAAGGTGCTTACAGATTGACTTCTTTATAATCTACTCCAAAATTTTCCCAGGGATGGATGTCATACTGACAAGTCTGTAGTTCCCAAGTTCCTCCTTTTTGCCTTTTTTGAAGATAGAGACAACATTAGCCCTCCTCCAGTCGTCCGGCACTTCACCTGTCTTCCATGATTTCACAAAGATAATAGACAGTGGTTCTGAGTGTTCTTCTGCTAGCTCCTTTATTACTCAAGGATGCAGTTCATTGGGCCCTGGAGATTTGAACTCATTCAAAGAAATTAGGTGTTCCTTGACCATTTGTTTATCAATCCCAAACAGCAATCCTGCCCCTTCAGCTTGTATTTCACTTTTTCCAGGAGGGTCATAGACCTGCTTTTGGAAGAAGACTGAGCTGAAATAGGAATTGAGCACTTCAGCCTTTTCTTTGTCATCAGTTATCAATTCGCCATCCTCATTAAGCAGTTGAACCACCATTTCTTTCCTCTGTCTTTTACTTTTCACATATCTGAAGAAAGCCTTTTTATTGCTTTTAGCATCCCTCACTACTCTCCGGTCATTCTTAGCTTTAGCCTTCCTGACGCCATTTTGGCACTTTTGTGCTACAATTCTGCACTCTTCTTTTGTAGCCTGGCCTTCCTTCCATTTCCTATGTGTATCCTTTTTGTTTTCAGGTCATCTCTATGCTTTTTGTGGAGATATAATAATGATGAACTTCATCCACGTGAATTGTCAGGATAATAGTTTAAATTATTGCAAATCTGAAGTCCTAAGTTAGAAAAAAAAAAACTCCTGTCTTTGATCCTACCTTTTCTATTTGGGTAGACAAACCAATCTGAACTATGCTAAAATCCTGGATGTCTGAATTGATTTTTTGAGGAGCAATCACTTTCCTCCAGAGAAAACCACAGCCCCACACAAGGTTTTAAAGAGAACCAGGCAGTTCCTTCTCTAGAGGTTGTGTAAAGCATTGCTGTGGCTTTGTTCATTGGCTAAAAACCCTTGAAGGCAGGAGCAGGCTATTTTGCTTACAAAACAAACAGACAGAATAGTAGCTGTGCATTTTGGTTCTACAAGGGCCAGAGACTTGCTTTTTTAATGAAAGCTGGGAATCTGGCAGACCCAGGAGGGCACAACTGACTCCCTTGCCCCTTCCTGTAGATATCCATGGGAAGGGGACATACGCTCCACTAGGCTGGTGGAATGGCCGCCATATTCTGTATATGCTCAGCCCAGGAGGTGAAAGGGAAAACACACAACCGGAAAATACAAAAATGGTGTAAGAAAGGCAGACATGTCCCCAGCAATCCTGGAAACACTGGCACTGCCCATAGGGGGAAATCTTTAGCAGTCTCATCTCTAAATTTAATTCTCTCCCCCCACTCCAAAATGTTAAAATTTGCCCCCTCCCAAAGATCAGTCTTCAGGGGGCATTTTCACCCCCACTTCTTGAAAGTGATGAAATTTGACTGGGCCTAATATTCCATCCTAGCGCCAGTTGAAATCACAAGTTGGACGTTCCCTGAGTAAAATTTCAATTCAGCCACAAGCTCATTGGGAGGTATTAAGCAGCCATTTTCTCGCAGCATCACTTTTCCCCATTTGCATGAGGAGGCTAATCATGTTGGCCAATCTTACAGGGCTGTTGTCAGAATTATTGAAATAATGCACATGAAAAGCTTAAGAGACAGCACTCTATGAATTGTCATCCTTTCATTACTGCACACCGCTTTAGAGCCACAATGTCAAAGCATAACAATAAAACCTTAGTCCTGCTCTTTTCATGTTGGTAGAAATCTTGTTTACAGGAGTTTTCCTTTACGGCTGTCAAGCTAGCAGTGTGTGGGCAGCAGCAAGACAGGGCACAATGACCTTTCCAATCTGAAGTTTAATTAAAGATTGTGAAGAGCAGAAATGCGACATTTTGAGTTTTGCAGTACAGCTGGCTGAGGGACATTTAAAATGATGGCTGCAATAGCCACCAGCCCCCCTCCATCTACCCCACTTTCCCCGTGACATTATTTTTGAAATCAGACTTGAAATCTAATTTATTCTCATTTCTGGGGGTGGGGGGGAGACAAAGCAAAGATGTGTAGAAAAGTATTGCTTAGAAAAGGGCAAGTCCAAGTGTTATCTTGCACTAACCTGGCCAAGGATGAAGAGCGCTCTAAACAATAAGAAAATGACAGTCATTGGATAATGCAAAATACTAACATGGCAGTCCAATCAATTTTGGCATTCAGTGCATACACGGTTATCTGAATGAGTCCTTTGGAAACATGGGGGGGGGGGGAGAGAGTTGACTTTTGGCCATTAGGGCTAAAGTATGGGGGCATGCATATTCATTTAGTTTTTAATCTTGCCCTATTATAAAGGTTTTAATCATATTGTTATCCACCTCATCAAAACAGGGAAAGCATTTCATCCTTTTTTTAGATTAACCTCAACAACAATACAATGGGGGTGGCACCATTTCAGTCTTCGAACTCAGTTCAGACTATCTCTACCCTTCTGTGCTAAGGGAGAAATGGTATTTTTTTGTTCTGATTTCCTGTCCTAAAGGGTCCTGAGTAGTCAGATTGCAAGTGATCCCGCTACTAGTCCCTTACGCTGAAAGGGGACAGAAGGCACTAAGAAGGACCAGCTTGAGGGGAAATGGGAAGGTCAATTCAAATAGGAGGAAAATAATTGTGGGGATCAAGAGAATGCTGCTCCCAAGTCCTGTCAGGAGAAATTTGGCTTCTATAAGTGTGCCATAAGCTAAGCTTTTACACTAATGGTCTTCATCTCCCTGTTGCTTCCCTGAACGTATTAAAGATGTGTCTTCTCTGAGGGCAGGAGGAGGGGGAACATACTATAATTCTGTGTTCTCTGTCAAACATCTCATATCAGCCTCTTACGCAGATTTAGAACCCGTTCCCCTTTGCTTCTGGATTCGAAAGCCCAAAAGTCATAGAACAGGAAAATAATCATTCTTGAAAGTTGTGCCAAGATCAAATTTGGCATTGCTTTTGATCTTGTTTTGTGTTCATGAACACACTCTTAGGATGTTTGCGTCTGCTGCTTCCCCTCTGATTTCCACATCCATTTCACTCCAGCCATCTGGTTGTTCTCTATGGACTGCCGTGACCTCTCTCCTTGCTTTTTTTTTTTTTTGGTGCTATTAATGTTCCCATAGAGCAGTGACTCACACATTCAAGGCTGTGAAACACATATGTCCTCTTCCTTAGCTGTTTGACAGCAGATTCTCTTTTATGGCTTTTGGAGTAGCCCCAATATGACCCTCATGCTGTACTGCAATCCCCACCACCACCACCCCAGCCTGGCATCATTCCCAAATTTATTTCTTTAAAACCTTTTCAAAGTTGTTCAAGGCATCTTATGAGAGAAGTACATAAATAAAAATAAACAGTAGGTAAACTGGTAAAAATCCATTTTATCAACAATTTTGCCACCATGGAAAAGGTCTGTTTCCCACCCAGAGAAGGGCTTCATCAGATAATCCTAAAGTATGGATAGGTTCATAGAGGAGGAGGTTTATCCCTAAGAACCAATCACATATAAAGTAGGGATGTGTATCGTATCGTTAAAATGTACAATAACGATACGATACGCTCTTTATTGTGCATACGATCAACGATAACAATACGATAGCAAAGTCTACGATAATTATTGGAGATGATAAAAAATCCTACGATATTTATCGTATTTTATCGTTTTATCAGAAGTCTCTTTCTCTTTTGCTGCCACATGGATGGAGCTAGAAAGTGGGGTGTGCTTAATGAGACAGTGACCAATCGTGCAGCAAGGATTCCAGCAGGCTCCAATCACAATGTTGGAGGAGGGCTAAGGATATCCCCGCATAAAAACCCCACACTTGGTGTTCCAGCTCTGTGGGAGTTAGGCGTTGAGGGGATTTTGTTGGAGCTCTGTCCTGGCTCCTGGGTCTTATAGTTACTTGGTGGTGAATTGTTAGAGTTTCATTGTAATCTTGCATCTTTGTGTCTCAAGTTCATTTGGCTGTGCATTGCTTGTGTGTTTGAGTTATAGTTTTAAATTTTTTTATGTTTTCTGGTTGGTTTGATTGAAGGGTTAGGTTAGCATGAGTGGGGGTACTGTGACTGAGGGAGTGTGTTTTGTCCACTTCCCTGTTTAACTTTATTTTAAAAAAAACTATATATATATATATATATATATATATATATATATATAATTATTTCTGTCCCTGTCTCTCTCTCTCTCTCTCTCTCTGGGTGTGTGTGTTTCCTTGATTGACTGTGAGTGTGCTGGTGTGTCCTGTAGCCTGCTACACAGGATAACACTACACAATCTCTGGTCAAAGCAGCACACAAACTGTTTGCAAAGGATTGTTATTAATATAAATAATAATTTCATTTTCAATCACTTTGTACCAGTATGAAACGCGGCTCTAAGGCGCGCATTGGGCGAGGTGGCTCTGGCTCTAGGAGAGATGCTGTTGCTGCTGGGGGCAGTTCTGAGGTGGCTGTCTCTCCCCCTCACACATTTTATTTCTTTATTAAAGACACTGCTCCATCCAATGTTTCCAGTCTGGAGGGACTGCTTTAGTGAGGGGCTGCAATGCAAAAGCGAAGCATCCCTCTCACACATTTTATTTCTTTTTGAAAGACGCTGCTCCAGCCAATGTTTCCAGTCTGGAGGGACTGCTTTAGGGAGCCTTGAGTTGAGAGATTCCTGTATTATTATTTTGCGTCACTATGTCCCTGGGTCATGGAGTCCATTGCGGAGGGACTGCAGAAGCATCCCCCTCATGCATTTCCTTTTTTTTGTTTTTTTGTTTTTTGAGACTCTGGTCCAGACAATGTGCCTACCTCTACACTGAACATGACTTATATTAATTTGGCAAATTGCCTGCCTCTACCCTGAACGTGACTTATATTAATTTGGCAAAGTGCCTACCCAGAACGATACTTTTATTTGGCAAAATGCCTACCCCAAACGTGGCTTTTATTTGGCAAAGTACCTACCCCGAACGTGGCTTTTATTTGGCAAAGTGCCTACCCCAAACGTGGCTTTTATTTGGCAAAGTACCTACCCCAAACGAGACTTTTATTTGCCACTGCTCCAGCCAATGTGTGCAGCTCTGGCATGAAGAACTGCCCACCTGCCTGCACGGGGATGGCGGGCAGACTGGGTCATTTTAATTTTCAAGCATGATGAGGTCAATGCGGTGCGTGAGGGTTGTTTTGATAGGGTCCTCCAGGTTTCCTCGCTACCTGGGGTATCTCCTGGCCCAATGAGGCCCTGCCTGCTAAGCCTGGCTAAAATAAATATAACTGTAACGCCTGTGCTATTCCCCTACCCCCCCCCCCAATCCTTTTATTATTTCATTTGTACTTAGACATGCATGGCCTAATCTCTTGAGTCAAGGCAGCAGCAGTTCTGCTACTGCGGTGGAATGCGTCCACTCACTGTGCCACAAGTAGGCAGAGCTAGTGGGATCCTGCCGGTTGGCGCACCGCAGGGGTATCTCCTGGACCAATGAGGCCCTGCCTGCTAAGGCTGGCTCTAAAATAAATGTAACCCCCGTGCTATTCCCCTACCCCCCAATTCTTTTAATTTGCAGACATGCGTGGCCTAATCAATGAGACAAGGCAGCAGCAGTTCACCATCTTCTGATTAACACATTTTACTTTTATGACTGCATATGGAAGGCACTGCCTAGGTTTATCCTCAGCTTTTGAAAGTTCATTGTATTCATAAAAATATACCTATAAGTCTCAGCAGCAGCAGCATGGAATGCATTACTGGAAACAGTGCATGTTGTTGAGAGCTTACTTTGGAGTAACGCCTGCAGCTGTGCATCTGAAATTGGGCACAGATGAGTCCCCTCAAGGCCATCTGTGAGATGCCCATGAGTACTGGATGATGACGTCTCTTGAAAAAGGACATTTCAGCCACCTGAAACAGTGTATTTGAACGCTTACTTCCGAGTAATGCTTGCACCGATTGTTCTAAAATTTGGCACACAAGACTAGCAACACTCAGTCTGCACTGTGACCAAAGTTGCAAACCTGTAACTTGGAAAATTAAGAAGTTTTAGGCCTTTCTCTGACTCAAAAATCAACTCTTTAGGGCAAAATGGAAAAACTATATAATATCGGATTTCCGGTAATTATGGGAAATACAATACAATACGGTTCACCTACGATATAATCGGAGACGATATTTTTTTTGGTCCGAAATTCCGATAACAATATGATACGATATTTTTGGGTGTGCACATCTCTAATATAAAGGAGGCCAGGGCCATACCAAGGCATTTTGTTACATGTGAAGCAGCAAGTGATTCCCCCCAAAACACACAGATCTGTCAAGATACACTAGTATTCAAAACCCCATAAGTTACTTTGGCACTTGAGGCCAAACAATTTGCTGCCCTTTCATGAAACCCAAAAGCAGTAATCTGAGGCAGCTACCTCACTCTGCTTAATGGCAGAGCCAGTCTCAAGAGGGTTGAGGTCTCTCTCTCTCTCTTTTTTTACAACAAAGGATGCATGCAGTTGAAGGGAGCTGAGTCCACCCCCTCCTCACCTCATTATGCTCCATCTTTTAAAGTAATTTCCTTTTCCAGCCTGCCTTACTTCCAGTATCAGAGCCAAGCTGGGAGAACAGAGCCTATAGCTCAGCTCTCGTCTACACACAACTTTTTTGGAGCCTGTTCAGACCACATGCTGAGCATTTCGAGTTAAACATTATGGTTTAGCGTGTCATGTGAACCATTCCTAACTATGGCGGCTACATAACCACGGTTTAAAAACATTCACTAACCATTTTGCTGCAAAAGGGTTAGCAGCCTAACCATGGCTTAGCATGTTGTCCTAAGAGTCCCATTGTAAAAATTAGATACTCCCGCCCCACTTTATATGTTGATGGCACTGGAGTATAGACTAATAGGTGTGCTATGGACTGCAGCTGGGTATGTGGCTGTTTAAACAGGTTAGATTCAGATAATCTTTTTCAACTAAAAAAAATGTTTATTTTTCACATTGCTGATTATCTTGTGGCCTCTGCAGGCCATTGTGCTTCTCTCTGGAACAGTGAACTCCATTCACCAGGAAAACAACAAAACAACCAACCCTGCTATAGTTTTTGTAATAATTTTACCTAGCATGAAGCCAAGGTGATCTCATCTATAGCTTTTGAGTCATCCCAGATGAACTGTGCAATCTCACTCACAAAGTCCAGTGTAACTTACTTCCAAGTGAATGGGTATAGCAGGGCCGGCCCTACTACTAGACAAAGTAAAACAACTGCCTCGGTCAATATATGCTGGTGAGTCGGGAGTGTTAGTAAAATGTTGGAGGACATAGCTGTGTGCTTTCCCTGCACCCTTGAGTTAGCTTACTGCTTTCAGGTGCAGTGAAGAACACTGTGCCGCTGCCACTGTTGAACTGACATTTAAGCACAAGTCCGGTCGGCTTCTGTACAAGGAATTGGAGGAACAGTGCTATGTTGTGAGATATGAAGGGCCAGAAATCCCCCGCAAAAAAAAGAAAAAAAGGTTTTCCTCATTTTTTCTGAGGAATGTTTTCCCCACGACAAATTGAACAGCTTTGGATTATGAAATATTTTCTTTTAGTATTTAAAACAAAATATTTTATATAGTTATCCAGCCTTTATTCCCTCCAAAATATTTTCAAAAAACTGTGTAATAAGAACACCTTTATTGAAAGACTAGAGATGTAAGCTATCTGAAAATAATGAAGCAATGGGGAGAAATGCTTTTTAAATCCTCTCTGTAAGGTTCCAAGCATAGTTATTTCTTTCATTCCTTATTAAAATTATTGATCTAAAGAATATTTTATTGATAGACATTTATGCTCTGTTTCCAAGCATGTGGGTATAATCACCATTGTGCTTTCATGACGGGGTTTTGTTCTATAGAGTCCTGTGTTTCTGATCCTGTAGCAGTAATTTAATGTGGTTCTAATCTATTCAGAAAATAATTACAAATTTACTGAGTTTACTTTTAAGAATAACTTTAGGAACAGAAAGGCTGTTTTACGTTCCCAAAGCAGCCTTCCTCAACCTGGTGCCCTCCAGATGACTTGGACTACAATGCCCAACATTCCTGAGCATTGGCCATGCTGCCTGAAGCTGATGAGAGTTGATGTCCAAAATGTTTGGAGGGCACCAGGTTAGGGAAGACTGTCTCAAAGCAACATAATGACTTCACATCTGTAAAGAGCTCTAAAAATAATAATGCTTATTTTTCCAAAATGTCCATTTCACCCCCAAAAAACTGGAAAAACTCAAGTTTCTTTTCCATTGCCTCAATGTTTCAAGAAATGTTGTATCTCTAGTTGTCCTTCACCTCAGGCAGGTCCTAGTGAGTAGGACTGCAGCCTTAGTTACTCTCTTTCAAGACACACATCAAACCAGTAAGAGGGTTCTCATGAGCACCGCTTTCATAGAGCTTTTCTGTATTGTGCACTTGTGTTTCCTCACTTATAGTATTTTGCAGGTCTTTTACACATCATCATCATCCTCCAGGGCCTCTCCCATGCTTTGCAACCATTTTAGGGGTAGGGTTCTAACGGGGAAAGTCTAGTATTATTGGTGAATGGCAGGATAAAGCTTGGTGTAATTGTGCAATTTCACTATACCACAGTGCCACCTAATGTTTGTGTAATGCAACATATGAAAAGGACAAGAAATTAAAACCCTGGAAAAAGGAGATGTAAAGGAGCCAATCTTAATCCCGCTAAGAATCCAGAAACAGAAGCCTCAGTAAAGTGGTGGGTTAAAAAGCCTCATGTACAAAATCCCGTAGCAGCTGTGGATCAAACGCCTAGGTTGCACCATATTGCATCATAACCCATTGGCAAGGAGGTCCTGCAAATTTTCATCTCTCTGTGCTGTTACGGTTGGTGAATTAAGCATAATCCTATGGCTGCCATACAATGGTCATGAGAACAACCCCTGAATCAGACTTTTAACTAACCTGTAGATTTCAAAAAATTATTTGAAAAAAACGGATCAACCACAGGATGAGAAATAAACATACATCAAATGGAATTAGGGCATATAATGGTATTTTTAATTTTTCAGTTAGCAAATATACTTGACACATTTTACAATATAGTGTGTAACATCTTTTCTTTTGCTTCCAAAGCATATTTATGTTAAAAATATGTAGTAAAGCTTTAATATTATGGCCAGACACAAAATGCTGTTTCCACTCACCCTCCTTGTGTACAATACAACAAAAGCGGAAGCAGAAAGGAATAGAGGCAGAGCCTAAAAGAGGACAAGAAAAGTTTTCAAAGGACAACCTGTGTTTGAATGTCAGGGTGTAATGAATAAAAAAATATATCTGGTGGCCAGGAAAGTGAGTATCCATGTAGAATGCTTTCAGTACTTTGCGCTGTTCCTTCCCTGGAAGATGGAAGATGGAGGACTGGCTATCTACACAATCATCTGCTCAGTATTACATTAGTGTATCTCAAATTTTGTTTCTAGGAATTTACACCCAAACCAAATGGAAACATGTTGAAATGAACTACATTCCTCCTCTAGGCTAAGATGGTATCACTTGACTATACTATTTTCCAGATCTAGAATAGCATTATTCTGGATGTGGTTTTAACACAAGGAGAAGATGCAATACAAGACTGAATAAGTTTTATCTGCTAGAGCTGAATAAAACCCAGTTGTCCATAGGTCAGCCTCAAAAGGATTTCAGGAGGATTACCACCCAAAAGTAAAATGCAGAGCAGCTTCTAGAATGTTACCCAATCCCTTACACCTGCAGACATCTGGAAAAAGCCCCAATCCAAGGATCCAGGCAAGGATCAGAAATAGTATGTGCCATCTGGGTGCACTCATTAACACACACACCCCTCTGCTTGAGGAGGAAGAAGAGAACAGTCCTGATCATCTCCTTCCTATCAACTATCTCTTGCGGGAGGAAGGAGATCACCGTTGCACTCACAGAATTTTAGATTCCGTTTAAAGGAAAGATTAATCAAAGCCTATGAACCATCCATAGAGTTACGAGAGTGTCTTGTTTCTTTCAAAATGACAGAAATCTATGGTCTGATATAAGCAATAGATATTTTTTTAAAAAAATTAAAAATATATAATTTTCCTGTTGTGACAGTTAAAAGATTATTCACATGATCAGTAACTGTGTGTACCTGGCTCCTCTTCGTTTTGATGGGGAGTCAGCAGGACTCCAGCCTACTTCCTGCACTGTGCTTGTGATGAAGAGTCATCCAAAGCACAGATTAATTTAGCATACTACTGCTGAATCCTCTTTAGAAAGAGCTGAGATCTCTGCTGATGTCAAATGATTCAGAAAACCATTTAATCACGAGTTTATATCAAGCCATACTTGAAAAGGAAAGAAAGGGGCCATACATTTAGTGGTTGTGTGCACCAATATTTTAACTGTGTGTGGGTTTTTTTTCAAAATAAGGTGTCTAGCTTGTAAGTTGTCCTTGAATCTGAATTTATTGTTCTTAAAACATATTAGAAATTAATGGAAGGCCATATCCTGGTGACTAAAACAGGAAGGAACTGAACAGAGTTGTATTTGGGGAAGCACACTCAACACATATTCATGAGCTGTGGGTGGAAACGTTGCAGAAACATGAGAAATCCTGACCTTAAGATAAACTGTTCTGCTAATAAGGTCATCTTTCTTTCAGACATATTGTCATTGATCTCACAGGAAATGAGAAATGTACAAAAACGGATTTCTGTATCACCAATACCAGCAAAGGAATCAACATTCTATTGATTATAGGGATAATATCAGGGTGAGAATAGCTCTAATAATAATAATATGCAGTTTAGAAGAGAAAAGCGCTTGAGCCACACTTTGTCAAGGATAACTATGGTATACTTACCCATAAAAATAACATCACACAGTAAAGCTCTACAAGCTACATTTATTCCATCCTAAATACAATTAATTAAAAAAGAGAAAGGCAGATCAACTGTATCTGTACATTTTAGAAAGGGCTTAGAGTCGTAGAGGGGAGTGGAAGCATCCTTTTATGCTGCACAATATTTAAGTGCCAAACATATTTTCTCTTAATAAAAGAGATCGGGGACTAGGGAAAATTGCAATTAGCTAGCCGCCCTGCAAGACACAAATGAGGATGCATTTCGTGAATGCTAACTACGATAGCATACCTATGGAAGACTATGGAGCCTGAGTAAATCTAAGTAACATGGGTCTTTACCTCCAGAATTGCAGGGGGACTTTTGCAGTCTAAATCCCAATAAGAAACAGAAGCATAAGAAACATATAGCAATCTGCAGTTTGCAGGGCTAAAGTTCTTTGACAAGCTGATTTGTGCCATGCTAACACATCAGTACTTCGGACAGCTATGTTAGCGTGACATCACAGAATACGATGTTATACTAGTTTTTCAGTTTTGAACATTTATTTTTGGACTTTGGCTCTTAAAGATAAAATTTAAAAATCCCATATGGGTTAAATCTCAAATGTAAGCTTAAATCTTACTGAAGTCAAGCTGCCCTTTAAAATATGCCAAAGAGCTTTGTTCAGGGCTCATTCATTCATTGTCATCCGTTCCCTCAATTTCTTATTTATGATAACTTGTAGCTGAATGTGTGTATTCCTGCTTCCGTTGAAAAGAGCTACTTAAGTCATATTATGGGTCTGTGTCTGACATCTGATGCTTCATGACTGTTTCATACATACTTTTGTTCTGGGCTTGGAAGATACATAAACATATCAGCAACTCAACTCGCAGATTTTTATTGGAAATTGCTAAATGAGAAACACACCCTGACCTGTCCAAAGGCCAAAAGTCAATATTTAAACACTGTGAGATATAAAGAATCACTCAAAATTTAATTCTTGACTAGAGCCTGGGAATCTGCTGGTATGATCAGCCTTACTTTACCACTGAGGAAGGAATTAATAGTGTCACAGCTTATATGTTTATCCTGGCAACACTGTAATATAACATTTTTCCCTTGGAACATTATCAGGTCCCTGTCAGCTGCTTGGAAACTTAACCACCGGATTTCATATGTGATGAAACTGAGTAATTTAATAGCAATTTACTAGTTTTAATAGAAATTCTTTCAATATATTCAAAGAATTAAAACCTAAATTAACACTGAAACATATAAGTTCAGGTTGAAATATATAATACCAAAAAATAGTATTACCAAGTCAAATGAATGTTTAAGATGGTGAACTGTTTATCAAGAGCTACAACCAAAATGAAGATTCAGTCTATATTTTTTTAAAACTAGTTAAAATAAGGGATATAGCAAAATTTAAAAGTAGTAAGAGTTATACATTTCACATAAGACACTCCCATGGCCTCAGTAAGTGCTGTTTCCCATAACAATCATAGGGTGTTTTTTTTCCAGAGTCCATCAATTTTATACATTTAACATCCATGAAGCTATGCCCATTTACCACCCATATATCTGATCCAATATTTGAATATGTCTCTTTCTCACGAGCTGATATTTAACCCAGTGAGAGAACACAATTTGCAAGTTGAAGGTAAGGTTTAAATAATGTTTTCCCCATAGTATTACTAAACCATTGGTTAAGTACCTTTAGGTTTAAAAAGTGAGACTTGGCATCAAGCATAAGTTGTTGCTTGCGGCCAGTCTACTGAAAATTTCTTTGGGCAGTATCCAATGCTGGCAATCCAGCAGTGCAAATTACAACATGTGCTCCCCCTTGGTGTGACCCCCCCCCCATCATCCTTTGGGGGAGGGATGTCATCTGTTACTGCTACAAAGCACCCAAAGGGTCGAATTTCACTTGTTTGTGAATTAAATTTGACCCTTTTAGTGCTCCGTAGCTGCTATGGAGTGCCCAAAGAGTCAATTTAGTTCGCAAGTAAGCTAAATTTGACCTTTTGTGCATTCTGTAACAGCTACAGATTCCATTTGCCCCAAACCTTTTAAAAATCTTTTTGGAGGGGTTGCTCTGCAGACTGTGGCCCATGGGGGGCAAAAACGGTCACCAGACCTCCTGAGGTTGCCCACCCCATTTCTAGGGGATACGACCAGTAATGGGAAACTAGCTCAAACTAGCAGAGCTCCCTTCCTCGAGAGCCCCTGCCTTGTCCCATTCTGGAAGTGCTACTTTGGGTTAGTTTCCAGTTGTGCTATCAAACACTAGTTTCCTGTTGTGCTAGTGGTTGCTCCTGCTAACACCAGGGAAGCACTGGATACTGCCCATAGACTTAAATGAGTCTGGCCTGCAGAGAACACACACATTTTGGGTGAGATAATAAGTACATTTACTTAGAAGTAAGATCCATCAAGATCAATGGGACTTACTACCAAGAAGTAAAAGGGTGGAGCTAATATTGTACACTAATAATGTATTATTGTTATTATTTGTATTATTGAAACTATTAACTGATGAAGTAGAAGTCCTACATCTTGTGGCCACATTCCAATCCAGCAGTCAGTTCCAGACATGGGAGCTCTGTTCAACAGATGGTATTCACCCACCTGCAATGACGTCCCCACTCATTTCAATGGAGAGAGTAGATCTGTGTGTACATTCCTTTGAAATGGGTGTAATAGCCCATGCATGCAAGAGCCCCTTGTGCACAGCAGAGGTCACACAGGGCTCTGGATCAAGGCTTATTTCTGTACCACTGAAATTTTCTAGCCACACTCTCCTTATCACAAATTGGGAATCCGGCTTCTAACCCTAAAATAGGTCTTGGAAACACACTACAGCTCATATACATAAAGACTGATTCACCTTTTAAAAAAATATCACAGTTTCTCAATTTTAAAGTCACAAAAATATTATTTAACTCTTCTAAACAAACTGCTTTTAGCCTAGCCATCTTTTTTGTGAGCATACATGGGAGCTAGTCCAATATTCAACATTTTGTAATGACAATATTTATTAAATTAACACCTATATTTTCCCTTAAAATTCACATCAGAGGAAGACCAAACCTTGGGATTATAATTCAATCTTCCTCTGAATAGGCATTCATTTAATTATCTACGTTCTGGATATCACATTATCAGGGCTCAATGGATGGAGCGACATCATATTGTCACATCATAAATTAATCAAGCACAGAAAAAGTTGCTTTGCATTCCAAATATAAAATCCTTCATTTTTGCTAACCTATGTCCTTTGAAATATGTCTATGCTACTGCTGCATATTCATTGGTTTGTTCATTTTTTTCACTTTCCTGTGGACTGGTGATCGTGACTCTTGGAGCTGACGTTTTTTCATAATTGGAATCAGCCTAGAGTGGGGGAAAACATATTTTAGCTTGTCATAGGGCAAGGATTTTTCTTTTGTATGTGTTAATGTGATAAAGCAGACCTGTACAACTTGAGGCCTCTCATGCCAAATGCAGGTCACCAGCCATGTCAAATGCTTGGCAACCTGCCTGATTCGCTGTTCCAGAAAGGAAGCAAATGTAGAAAGTTTATCAAACCTTGATAGACCACCACATATGGCTAATGAACCAGGTTTGGCTTGACAGATCACAAAGTGTGCAGTCCAGTAATAAAGCATTTAGGTTGCAATATGTTTGGATAATCAACAACAGATTTTTTCTTACTATGTATGAAACATAGCATTTTAAAAAAACATTTAATGATTACAGTAAATCCACATTCTGGTTAGCTTGCACAAATAAAGGGGCTCTTCCTTAAGATGCTGGGACATAAAATTAGCAGCATGATTACTAAAACAAACTCTCTACTCCCATCCTTGCTTAACCATTTCACCTCAGAACAGACTCACCTGAGTGGCTTTAGCATCTTCTTTCTTAAGCTCCTTCTTGAGTGTGCAAATCATTTTGGGAAATTCCATGAGAACAGCTGTCAACTAAACAGCATCAGTCTTGTGGTGGTGGAAACCAGATTTCATAATTGCTCAATATTCCATGACCCAAGTGACACTGCGAATTCTGTTCCATTTCAGCCCGACAGGATTCCACAGTGCTTTCATTCTGGTAAGTGGTGGCGGACTGCAGCAGATTTTTTTTTCTGATTATGGAAATGTTCTGCGGATTTATTGGAGGGGCGGTTCTGCCTTTTTCACAAATGGTAATTTGTGCAAATTGGATTTTGGGGGGGGAGGGATCTTGAAATTTGTGCAAATAGGGTCATTATTATTATTATTATTATTTTAAATCCCCTGGTCTTTTGGATGTGCACTTTCAGCTGTCTGATATGTGTAGTTTTGCCTGATCAATTTCCTTGTATGTTTCAACTGTCAAAGGGAGGAGAAGTGGAGTGGGTAAAATACAAGGAAATGTTCAAGGTAGAACTGCACACAGTTGCAACCCATTTGCGCAATTCAGAAGTACCAGAAACATATGCAAGCAAAGTAAGTGTACCAAAGGTGGGCGGCAGACTTGCCACTTGGCAATGTAATTCTCTCACTATGAAGAGTTGAACTGACGCCTGTCAGCAGCCTCCTCCCTTTCAGAACTTCCCCAAGTCTGCAGCGGGTCCAGAAAGGGGAGTTATTGGCTCCCCCCCACACACATTTTGCAGCTAATTTCTGGAGCAGCTACTTCTGTTGCACAAATTTTCCTTTTGTTTACTTCCCAGCCTCTAAATTTGCGCAAATTTAGGGGCTGGAAAGTAAACAGAGGGGAAATTCCAATTTGCGCAAATCGGCACCGTTAAAAAAAATAAAAAGAAATCCACATATTGGATCGACTCACTACAGATTAAGTTGCTGCTAGCAGGGGGAAACAGAATAAAATTTGTAAGGGCCGAATCAGAAAAAAACATCATTTTTTCACCCCCCAAATGGAATTCTCATACATCCCTACATGACAGTAATCACTGGGATCATCCAAGATGAGGAAGCAAACAGTTGCTTCAAAGGTGAACTCCAGGGATGGAGAATGCTGGCTGCAGACAGACCTATTGCTAGAGCAGACAAATGGAAGCATTAGCACAGCAAAAGAGCAAAGACATGTTACCTGGGTTTGATCATCAATACCTTCTTTTATTTCTTCTCCATGACTTTTGTGATCCATTTCCTCACCATTTTCTTCATTTGTTTCACCATGTGCATGACTACTAAACCCATCTTGTGCTGCTGGGTCAAGGTTCTGCCCTTGCTGTTCATCTTCATAATGGTTATTCAGTTGCTTCTCCCCCATTTCTCCACCCTCCCCATTCATCGCTGAGTATTCTCCGTGATGCCGGGCATTATGTTCTGGTGCCATGTTTTCTTCCTCATCCACAGTTTCTGCTGGCCGCTGATGAAAGCAAAAAACAAAATTGTGTTACGCTCTGCTTTTTTGATCAAGACATTACTGGTAGAATTATGATGATGAGCTAAATAAAAGTCAGAAAAGTACATATGTAGTATATGAACTATTATGAAATTTAATATAAGCTCTCATACTAATGTTATTTCACAGTAAATTCCTCCTCAGTGAGAAACCATAAGATGGTTGAGGACTGTGTTTGTGTATGTTCATCTATAGATGTAAACTGATCTGTTCTTTGCAAAAATGAAAGCAAAACAGAAAAATAAATCAAACACCACATTCTTTGACGGAGTTAAGAACAATCTACATGTTACACTCTACTAGCTACATGATCATTATCTGAAACCACTAATGTGTAAAACTGCAGAAGTATGGAAAGAATGTCTGTAGACATGCACAATGAACAGAGCAAGATCTCTACACATTACGGCCACCTTGTAAAGAGGTCACCACCCACGGAGCCTGTTTCAGTGGACTACTACATCGCTGACATAGCGTCATCATCCAAAATACATTTCCTTGGACTTAAGTGGGTTTATTTTCAAGAAAGTTAGTTTAGGACTGAGGCACAAATCTCTCAAGAGGTCTATTAACTTGTGTGAATCTTATTAAGTGGATTTAAATAACACAGCACTACAAAACAGGACATACCTACTCTGAAGTCACTGATGTGCTTTGAAACTTGTATAAAACAAAGAAATTGGGTTCCTGTGACAAAAGAAGGAGAGAAGAAAGGCATGGCAAAGAGGAAGACTCCCTCTCCCTCCACCACTTCCCAGATCCAGGGACTCTTTCAGCTTCCGCCATCCTTCTGTGTGAGACAACAAGTGCCAGGCTCAAGCAGAGAGCTTGTTGCGGAGAAAATGGCAGCGGGGGGGGGGGGTGTAAAGATATGTGTGAGCTATTCCTACTCTTTGGTCCTGAAACCAATGCCAGGGCTTGTTTGGGCTCAGGGAATTAATAGAGCAAGATACATATTCAACAGCCCTGAGCTCAAGGTGCTTGAACCCCTACAATGGCATCGGGCCAAAATGAAGATGAGTTAGCTCAGTCCCTCTATTCCCTTCTGCACCAAAGCTACGGTGTGTGGATGTATGATTTGGCACGAACAACATGTCTTCCCCCCTTTCAGTTCATTTGAGCACCTTCTCAGTGCAACACACCCACTTTTACTGTTTAGAAGGTGATTAAACAAAACCCATTGGTAGGTGGGGCTAAAAGCAAAGGGACTGGGCCAAAGCAAAAGGGGAAGGGGCAAAATACAAAAAAAAATCTGTACATTTTAGCTTAAAGCTCTCGTTGCCAGTAATTAAACCTTTGAAGAGGCATTTCAACTATTTAGAATGGGGGGGGGGGGGGGGGGAACTGCACAAAAACTGGAAAACCACCAAATGACCAGTGGGTCAGGAGAAAAGAGAAGGGGGCACGGCCATCTGGGACATCTGGAGGGCTGGATCAGGACCCCAGGTAGACCAGACTTGGCTCTGGGCCTGAGGTTATACAGCCCTGTCTCGAATCTTTTGCCATGTGATTTCACCACTGTTACTTTGAAACATCCTTCCTTCCCCCAATTTTGGTTCATGTTCTTGAATTCTCCTGTTATTTTCTCAGAGAACAATGTCATACCATCTACTTTTGACATAATCATGTCATCCTATATACACCATCTTAAGTTCCATCAGGGAAGAAAGGAAAGATTTAATGTCATCAACCCAATACAGTGGCAATAAACAACAGGGGAACCTCTGAGATGAACCTGACTGGGCACTGTTGAATCCAGATTGCTGGATTAGATGGCCCTTTGGACCACTCCAACAGGGCTCTTCTTAAATTCTTAAACAGCAGCCCTGCCCTGCAAGCCACATGGCAAGCTGCTTTTGAAAGTAAATGGAATTTCAAAAGCAGCTTCTAATAATGGCATGGATTCATAAAAGCAGTAAAATGGGGGGGGGGGGGGGGGGGAATCTCACTGAGTAGATGCAAATCTTCCAGCACACCTTAAATAGCTCTTCATATATTGACCAAGATTATTCCAATTTACTAGTTTCAGACAACTCAATTCTGCAATAAACCCGAGACATAGCTGACCCTATTTTGAATGTCCGAAAGCTCCAGCAATTCGACCAGACAGCTAGCCTATCATTTTTGTTTTCTGGATTGGATTATCAGCACCATTCTCAAACAGCCCTTGTTTTGAGATGGCTAAAACTAGCACAGATCATCCCATTCATTACAGTGGGTAGTTAAAAGCACCCAGTCTGAAAGTAACCCAAGTGCAAAACAAGCATTGTTTTAATAAAACACACTTCTCAAAGGTATCTGTTTAAAAGTAGCTAATTAATGTATTTATGCAAATACATTATTTACATGCATTTACCCTTTTAGAAGTAGGAGGCATTCTCTGTGAATATTATAAAACAGGCAACAGAAGGGCAACCAAAAAACATTCTAATCAAAAGACATGAATGCAACTTCAGGGAGCACTTGATTACAGAAAGAAGCTAAGCACCTCTTAAATACAGCTGCTATTTCCTAGTGAGTAATGATTTCCAAAACCAAAAGAAACATTTTGTTCCCAAAACAGTTATGGTGGCTAAGTGACAACTACCATATTGTTTACAAAACCTAACATTTAAAGAGGGAAGAAATTATTAGTCTGGAATTGAATTTAGCATATATGTGTTTGCAGGAGCCAAATATTTTATTTTAAATAGTCATAATATCTGTGTACCAGCAACTACATAAATCACTAACATTCAAGAAGGATTTCAGAGGTCTCAGTGTATATTAAGGCCCATTTAGATATTTATTTATTTATTTCATCTTTATACTGCCTATCAGCTGAAGCTCTCTAGGCAATGCACAATTAAAAACCATAAGAATAACAATATAAATTTAAACAATTAAAAAGTTAAAAAAGCAGTTTAAAACGAGCTACATTAAAAACCAGGGAAAGCCTGTGTAAAAAGGTATGTCTTCAGAAGGCGTTTAAAAGCTGTAACATTTTCTGCCTCCCGAACCGCACGAGGGAGGGTTTTCCAGAGGGTGGGTGCCACTACAGAGAAGGCCCACCGCAGAGGTTCTTCATGTTAGCATTCCATTCATCTTAGAATGGCCAGTAGGGCCTCCTCTGAGGATCATAGTTGTTGTCCAGTTTTATATAAGGGAAGGCAGTCTGCTAGGTATGCTGGTCCCAAGTTGTTTAGGGCTTTGTAGGATAACAGCATAACCTTGTATGTGGCTCAGTAGCTAACAGGCAGCCAGTGCAGTTCTTTTAATACAGGTTTTATATGAGCAGAGCTAAGTGTCCCCGTGAGCCCCTAGCTGCTGCATTCTGCACTAGCTGCAGCTTCCAAACCACACACATGGGTAGCCCCACATAGAGCGCATTACAGTACTCTAGTCGTGAGGTTACCAGTGCATGAATGACCATGGCAAGGCTATCCTTATCCAGGAATGGATGTAGTTGGCGTACCAACTGAAGTTGATAATGGGCGCTCCGAGCCACCGAGGTCACCTGAGCCTCCAGTGACAGAGATGGATCCAGGAGCACTCCCAAACTATGGACCTGCTCCTTCAGAGGGAGTGCAACCCCATTCAGAACAGGCAAACACCCCAATTCCCAGACCTGGGAACCACCAACCCACAAGGCCTCTGTCTTATTGGGATTCAGCTTCAGTTTGTTGGCCCTCATCCAAGCCATAACTGTATCCAGGCACTGGTTCAGAATGTGAACAGCCTCTCCCGATTCATATGTTACAGAGCAATAGAGCTGGGTGTCATCAGCATACTGGTGACATCTTGCTCCAAATCACCTGATGACTGTTCCCAACGGGTTCATATAGATATTAAATAACATTGGGGAAAGAATGGTGGAGGCACCTCACAGCTCAACTGCCATGGGGCAGAAGTACATTCCCCCAATGCTATTTTTTGGAACCGACCCCACAAATATGAGGTGAACCACTGTAAAACAGTGCTGCCAACCCCCAACTCACAGAGGCATTCCAAGAGAAGACCGTGGTCAACGGTATCAAAAGCCGCTGAGAGATCAAGGAGTAGTAACAGGGTCGCACCCCCCCCCCCCCGTCCATCCCCTGAAGAAGGTCATCCTTCAGGATGACCAAGGCTGATTCCGTCCCAAAACCAGGCCTGAACGCAGACTGGAATGGATCCATATAATCAGCTTCATCCAAGTGCGCCTGCAGCTGAGACGCCATCATTCTCTCAAGCACCTTGCTCAAAAATTGGCAACCAGACGATAGTTATCATAACTCTCTGGATCAAGGGAGGTTTTTTTCAGGAGTGGTCTCACCACTGCCTCCTTTAAGGCAGCAGGGACCACCCCATCACACAATGATGCGTTCACCACTCCCCTGATCCAATCAGTCAGCCCCCCACGGCTAGCTCAGATAAGCCATGACGGGCAAGGGTCGAGAGAGCATGTGGTGAGTCGAACAGATGCAAGTGTCTTGTCCACACCCTCAGGCTCCAAAAACTGAAATTGATCCCACAAAACAGGATAAGACAATGCACTGGATACCTCAGCAGACACTGAATCAATAGCAGCGTTCTAGTCAGTGTGAAGGTGAGCAGTTTTATCCTCAAAGTGTCTTGCAAATTCCTCACAGCGAGGGTTAGATATAAGTAACCCCGTACCACCCAGAAAAGCTCAGCTGGACGACAGCCTGAGGATGCGATGGAGACAACAAGATAAGCTTTATTTGCTGCCTTCATCACCATGCAGTAGGCATGATTGTACACTCTTACACGTGTTTGGTCACCTTCGAGCTCCAGCCCGGAGCTTATAAAAGACTAACATTGCATTTATACTGCCAACATGACCAGATTTAGTAGGCCAAAGTGCAGAGCTACTCATGACACCATCAATCAGCAGCTGAGCCAGCTCTTTGTTCTGCATCTTTGTACCTCTTCTCAAGTGTAGAGGCAGGGATTTGCTCCACTCTGCATCTGGCCAGCCAAGACCAGCATTAGTGGGGTACTATCAATCCCACTGAATCCTAGGCAGCATCCACCTCCCTTTTCATCTATACAGTGTCATAAACTATCATAAACAGTTAGAAAAAAAGGATATTTATTACTTCACTTATTTTATTGAGAAAAAGTATACTGATTACTTTATACCATCTAATCACTATGGAAAGCCTCCTAGAAACCCATTGGAAAACAGTTTATAAGTTTTAACAACAAGCCCCTTTCTATGTAGAGCCTCCTAAGCATGAATATTTTTCTTCTAATTGCCAAAATTCAATTAGAATTCTGATTCACAGACCTGCTATACATCTTTTGAAACACAAGAAGTCATTAACAGGTATTAAACATGAATGTTTTACATTTGCGCATGGATCCAGATATCACTTACAGGAATGATGCTGTGTCCAAAATTGAAGACGTTTAAATCACGGAGTGTTTCTTTGGATTCTCTGTTTTAAACCTGAATAAATGCAGGCATAACTAGTTTTACCTCTAAAAGATTCTAGACTCTAGAAGGGAGAAGATGCTGGCCTATCCTCACTCACTCTTCTGAGTACCACTGCCGTCTTCTGCTCCTTTTACTACCATAACACCAAAGTTCCTTCTGGGTTGCTGCTGCCACCGCTACCATCACCAATGGCATGTACACACACACACACGGTTTTAACCAGTTAATAAACCATAACATAAAAAGCTACCATGAAGGCAGCTTCAATTAACGTTTTCAAGATTCCCATGCTGTACTCACTGGTTCAACGTATCATCAATCAAGTATTAATAAAGAGATCAGCAGAGACTCATCTTACACTATGCTCCAAGTACTCTGGGGTTGTGGCCCACAAACAGCACTGCTGTCCTAAATAAATGACCATGGGATTTAACTAATCATAGTTTAAGGGTCATAATGTTTAGAATTATATTGCTTCAAGCTTGTAATCTGGCCCAGGGATTACTTCATTCCCCATTACTGAGAAGGACTGTAACAGGATTTCTCCTAGTGTTTTTGTTAAATTTATTTCATATACATACTGCAACTCTTTTCAAAATTTGAATTTTGAAATGAGTCGTTTATTTGAAATTTGAGCACAGTAATATCTGTATTCATAACCGTAAAAATGTGAAACAGACTTTTTCCTTATACAGAATGCTTGTTTGTATTTTTTTTTAAAAAAACTAAATAAATAAACCTATTCATGTGGTTCGTATGAAATGGCAGGTTGCTTACCTGTAATTGTTTCTTCGAGTGGTCATCTGTGCATTCACACATATGGGCTCTGCACCTGCATCGAGCCTCAATTCAGGAAGCTTCCATAGCTGAGAAATTTAGCAGGAACCCTCTGCCACTGTTCCTGCCTGTTCCCTCAGTTTGATCGAGACCCCATCGTAGCCTTGGGACAACACTTTGGACTCCACATGACACCGAAATGGGATGGTGAGTGGGATGTGTGAATGCACAGGTGACCATTCAAATAATCTGTCTGTATTCTTCATAGTCTCTGTGCATCACACATAAAGGGGATTAATGAGCTCACTTACCAGTGGTGAGTAGGTGTCCTAACATAAAACCACTGACAGGACAGCTCTCTCCAAGGAACAGCCTGCTCTGGACCGTACATCCAATTGGTAGTGGTGTATGAGCATAGACAGTCTTGGCCATGTTGCTACTCAACACAGAACGGGTATGGGGATTCCTATCTCAAATGTCACTGATGCTGCCATAGCTCTCATAAATTGGGCTCAGATTGGTCCAGACAGTTCCAATCCTGCCATCTTACAGGCAAGGGTGATTGCTTGCCCCATGAAGTGAGGCATTGGGATGACACCGACAGTTCCTTCTCTCTTCCCCCAAAGCAAAGGAAAAAACCAAAGCAATTGTTGAATTCCTCAGACCTATCCTGGAAAAAAGCCAGTGCTCTCCAAACATCTAGTGTGTGGAGTATGGATTCCAGGTCCATGGGTGGAGATGGGGAAAAAGCCAGTAACACAATGTCCAGATTATGAAAATCACACACCACCTAGGGAAGATGTGTAGACTCGCAGAGCGGAGAATTCAGTTGCGCATCTTGATGGAAGTGGCTGCTACTAAAAATGCCACTTTTCAGGGCAATAGATGAAAATCGACATGAACCATAGGTTCAAATGACTTGGTCATTAAAGCCTGAAGCACCCCCGACAAGCTCCAAGTTGGTACTGGTGGTTGAATAGGAGGTTTCAGATTCTGCAGACCCTGAAGAAACTGTCACACCCTCAGGTGCGAGAAGGTAGAACAACCCTCTATTTAACATGAGAGACAGATATCGCTGCCAGATAGACCTTGAACGAAAACATCTTGACGCCTCTCTCAGACAAAGACAAGAAAAACTGCAATACTTGGTGAACCAAACAGTTAACTGGATCAAAACTGTTAAGAACTGTAAACTCAAAAAAATTGTTCAATTTATGAGTGTAAGAAAGTCTTGTATTTGGCTTTCTAGCAGCCTTGAGAACTCTCTGTACCTGTTCTGAAGCTAAAGGACTTTGAAACAGAACAGGTACAGAGCAAGTAGATCCAGGTGTTGCATCCAGCCTCAACTGCGATATAGTAGATCTGGCCTCAATGGCAGGCATATATATTTCCCTTGTGCATGGTGAAGCAGTGGGGCAAACCACCCTGATCTGGGCCAGTGAGAAGATTGCAATTTGTATTGTCCATCATAATTTTCACCAATACCCTTGTGAATGGTGGGAAGATGAAAAACAGTTCTCTGGAACTCATCTCACAGCAATCTTGATCTCACATCTGCTCTGGTCCAAAACGAATGGCATACAGAGTTCTCTTCTGTAGCAAACAAATCTATTGAAGAGATGCCCCAAAGCCGGAAAATTCCCTTGACCTCTTCTTGATGAAGTTGCCATTCACGGTAGACCTAGAGAGATCTGTTCAGGCAATCTGCAAGCAAGTTGTCTGTCCCTGCGATGTGAACCACCGTGAAGGTAATGCCCTGGCAAATGCACCAGACCAACACTTTGATGGTTAAGTTGATCAATGATACTGACTGTGTCTCTCCTTTTTTGTTGATATGGAAGACTACAGTCTTGTGCTGATAATACATGCAAATGTCAGTTCCAAAGATTAACCTCGAAAGCTCACAGTGCTTTCTCTAGTGCATGCAGCTCTAGAAGGTTCATGTGGTCTAGTTTCTCCCATAAACCTTGAATTTCCAAGTGACCACAATAAGCTCCTCATCCCATCAGAGGTGCATTTTTTGTGAGTGTTCTTGATGGCAATGGATGATGAAACAGCACACCTATCAAAAGATGTTCCAGTACCATCTACCAATACAGGAATCTTGCTATCTCTGTCGGTAAATGAATCCGAGTTCTCCTGGCGTTCATTGTAGAATCAAAAACACAGGTAAAGCAGACCTGTAAATGGTGCATCCAGAGATGCGAGTAAGGGACAACTGCAGTGGTAGTAACCATGAAGCCTAATAGTATGGTGAACGCATTGACAATAGTGAGCTTGCTCACCTGGGAGGTCAACCTGATTGGAGCAGCTGCTATGTCCTGAGATAAGTATGGTCGACTTGTTCTCACATCCAGGACAGCTCCGATGACTTGAGTAGTTTGACTTGGTACTAGACAAGATTTCTCTAGATTCACATACAACCCGAGAGCGTTAATACGGTTGTGAGGCCTTCACAGACTCAGTGAGGCCTTCGCAGACAGAGAGGCTTTAGCCACTGGAGCCTTAGATGTTTCAACAGCTCCCAAAGCCTTTTCCCAAAGTACAGCAGGGAGACAACCTGAACGGTTCCTGCTGGTCTGCTTCGAGAAGGCTTAGCAACCTGGACAGGCCTCTACCACATGCCCCTCTCTCAAACAAAACAAACACAGGGAGTGGACGTCCAAGGGTGGTAATCTGCTACCACAACTGACGGACTTCCTGAATGGTGCGATAAGGGCCACACACCCCAAGGCAAGAAAGAGCGGTCGCAAAGACTGTGCCAAATAAAAGAATAAAACAAAGGCAAAATGTTAGGAAGGGGGGAAATGTGATAGAAAGAAAAAGAATAAAACTCAGTAAATTATCACACAAATATCTATCATAAAGACAAGAACTTCCCAACAAGGCTGTCACAATGCTGGTCAAAGAAGAACTGAGGGAATAGGCAGAAGCCACCCACGCATGTGCAGTAGAACGGTGGGGGAACATTCAGCTATGGAAGCTTCCCAAATCAAGGCTCCATGCAGGTGCAGAGCCCATTATGTGTGGTGAACAGAAACCACAAACAAGAAGTTAATGTACTCAGTACTTAAACTTGCTTTTGCTAAATATATGTTGTTGCTGCAATATTCAAGAGCCATCAGTGACTCATTTAATAAGTTGACAAATTCTAGTAACTGGAAAATGGAACTGAGGTATTCAAAGTGCCCATAAGTCCATTGGAAAGGAAATTCAAAGACTTGCACTATGTTATTGATGGGCATTAGCCAATGAAACAGTCTATTGATAAGGGAAGAAGAGCATTTTGATTGCAATGGAAAGTGGATGAATAAAGGGATTTGACTCACCAAGCCATGAGAGGAGGAAGTTACGCCCTTACTATAATCTTTCAGCTTCTACAATAGATTGGAATGCAGGAGCAGGGACATTAATGGCAAATGTCCCAGCCTGCCTACTGTGGGGAGGGAGAGGTGTCAGGAAGAAGAAAAGTGCAGGAAGAGGCCTGACAGTGGTATAACTTGTTGCCATTGTTTCAAAGTTGGCGGGCTAAACTCCACAGATTCAAACAGACTCCACTTCCAAACAAACTTACAAGTCTTTATTTAAATAAAGCTATGGCCATTCTCTCCTCAGGTCAGAAGTGGCTGTTGTCTATAGCTACTTCCTGGTTCCTCCAAGGAAGCACAACCCATTCAGGCTGAATCCTTTCATATTGCTACAGCCACTAGCAATTTTCTGGGAACCTCGTTATATATTATTATTATTATTATTATTAAATATTATTATTATTAATTACACTTATATACCGCCCCATAGCCAAAGCTCTCTGGGCGGTTTACAAAAATTAAAAAGATTGAACATTAAAAAGACAATATACAAAATTTAAAACCATAAACATAAAAACAGCTGTCATTAAAACACTTTAAAACATTTTAACTTTTAAGCCTGGCCACAATGTCAATCAAAACCTCAACTTGAGCTGTTAAAATGCCTGGGAGAAAAGAAAAGTTTTGACCTGGCGCTGAAAAGATAACAGTGTTGGCACCAGGTGGGCCTCATCGGGGAGATCATTCCATAATTGAGGGGCCACCACAGAGAAGGCCCTCTCCCTTGTTGCCGTCCTCTGGGCTTCCCTCGGAGTAGGCACCAGAAGAGGACCTTTGATGTTGAGCGTAGTATACGAGTAGGTTCATGTCGGGAAAGACATTCCATCAGGTATTGTGGTCCCAAACCGTGTAAGGCTTTATAGCTTAAAATCAGCACCTTGAATCAGGCTCGGAAACATACAGGCAGCCAATGCAAGCGGGCCAGAATCGATCTTATATGTTCAAACCTTCTGGTCCCTGTTACCAATCTGGCTGCTGCATTCTGCACAAGCTGCAGCTTCCAAACCGTCTTCAAAGGCAACCCCACGTAGAGCGCATTGCAGTAATCTAACTTGGAGGTTACCAGGGCATAGACAACTGAAGCCAGGTTATCCCTGTCCAGATAGGGGCGTAGCTGGGCCACCAACCGAAGTTGGTAGAAGGCACTCTGTGCCACCGAGGCTACCTGAGCTTCAAGTGACAGAGATGGTTCTAGGAGAACCCCCAAGCTACGAACCTGCTCCTTCAGGGGGAGTACAACCCCATCCAGAACAAGCTGAACACCCTCCATACGGTCAGAGGAACCCCCCACTAACAGCATCTCAGTCTTGTCTGGATTAAGTTTCAGTTTATTAGCTCTCATCCAGTCCATTGTCGCAGCCAAGCACTGGTTCAACACATCCATAGCCTCACCTGATGAAGATGAAAAAGAGAAGTAGAGTTGCGTTGTCATCAGCGTACTGATGACAACGCACTCCAAAACTCCGGATGACCGCACCCAACGGTTTCATGTAGATGTTGAACAGCATGGGGACAGAACTGACCCCTGCGGAACCCCATACAGGAGAATCCACGGGCCAAGCAATGTCTCCCAAGCACCACCTTCTGGAGCCAACCTGTCAAGTAGGAGAGGAACCACTGCAATGCAGTGCCTCCCACTCCCAACTCAGCCAGTCGTCCCAGAAGGATACCATGGTCGATGGTATCGAAAGCCGCTGAGAGATCAAGGAGAATCAACAGAGTCACACTCCCCCTGTCCCTCTCCCAACATAGGTCATCGTACAGGGCAACCAAGGCTGTTTCCATGCCAAAACCAGGCCTGAAACCTGACTGAAATGGATCCAGATCATCAGTCTCATCCAAGAGTGTCTGGAGCTGGCCAGCAACCACTCGCTCAAGGACCTTGCCCAGGAATGGAACGTTTGCCACCGGCCTAAAGTTATTAAGATTTTCTGGGTCCAGGGAAGCTTTCTTCAGGAGTGGTCTCACTACTGACTCTTTCAGGAGGTCTGGGACCACTCCCTCTCGTAGAGATGCATTAATCACTTCCCTGGCCCAGACTGGGCCATCCCCGCTAGCTTTTATAAGCCAAGAGGGGCAAGGATCCAATACAGAGGTGGCTGCACGAACCTGGCCAAGCACCTTGTCCACGTCATCGAGCTGTACCAACTGAAACTCATCCAAGAAAACAGGACAAACCTGTGCTCTGGAGATATATATATATATATATATATATATATATCAATAACAGTATCATATAGACATTTTATTGTACACTTAAAAAATCAATTATGTAGTCAAGCACAATGAACCTGTAAACAAAAAAAGGGGGGATTCAATTAGACACAGGGCAGGTTTGCATGATTGTAAGGTGGTTAAGTTGCGGTGGATTGTTAATGCCATGCCTTCCCCTTTGTCCTTTGATGATGACTCTGGGGGAGGCACGACAGTTAATCACCCTACACAGCTTGCTGTGAAGTCCAAACCCCTCAAGGGTGGGTGGTTAACAAACCACCTAGCGACCCTAAAGCAGGCTATGCGTTCTGGGTGGTTTGTTAACCAACCAACCAACCACTGTCGCTGGGTTCAGATGTCAGAACATGGCACACTAGCGAGGGTAATTATGTAAGTCCAGCCAGCAAAGACCTGGAACAGGAAGGATGGTTAACAAGCTACCGTGTTTTATTAACTACCCTGTGTACATACGAACCAAGTCACTGTCTGGATTAGAAAATACACAAATGGATAGTTAAGCTAAATAACAATAAACAGCACAAGGACGTGGATCTGGTAATGTGCCCAACTTCAGCCAAAGATTTCCAGTAATAGTATAAAATCTTCCTCTATTAAATAACAGCGTCAGTTCTGTCAAGGCCTAAAATGGACAACTGTTTAAACAGAAAAAAACTCATATGCCGGCTTATTGGTTATTTCTTTTATCATGCCAGAACTCTGCTGTTCTTAAACAAATCAACAAGATGGGATAAAGCAATGGTGTTGTCCTTTTCTAATGTCACCAACCATCAAGAAATAATCCCTCTAGAGCTTAGATATCACAAATACTATTCATCTTGCCCCTCCTATCTCTGCCCACCCATGATAACATTGTATAATTATGAGTTGCCGCATTAAACCAATGGGGCCTCTGTTCTGTATCTCCTCCTTTCTGGGCTTCTGCAGCCTCCACATTACACATCTGCAGACATCCAAAGGGCACACTGAAGAAGGTAATAAGCAGGAGGTGGTTTATTTTCAACTGTAGTCAGTTATTCAAAGCATATAGATTACCTGGTCAAGCGGGACTTCAGTTTGAGTATCATCATCTTCCTGGACTTCAACAGCCCCCCGCATTTCAGATCGCTTTTTGCCAGCCTTGTAAATACCCTCTTCTGAAAGCAGAGAGAAGCAGAGTCCAATTGTGACACTGTGTGGTAAAATGAGTGAAATGCATCCAACGACAGCCTGGAAACGGTTTTCCAAATGTTACTCCTCACTCATCACAGCCATTTAGTTCTTTGGCTTTAGGGAACCTTGTGTCCATTGGGTTTTCATTTGCTATGTAAGTGCATCAGCATTTTTACATGGAAGGGGAACAAAAATAGCTAATCCTGATTTCTTATCGAATGTACACTTGCTCAGTTCTGAACTTCAAATGCAGATATTTAAATATGAAAATACAGCACACATGTTCATTAACAGCTTTATCAATTTAAAGACTTACCAATGGGGAATTTCTTTCCCAGC
This sequence comes from Anniella stebbinsi, assembly GCA_029215795.1. Taxonomy (NCBI): domain Eukaryota; kingdom Metazoa; phylum Chordata; class Lepidosauria; order Squamata; family Anniellidae; genus Anniella; species Anniella stebbinsi. The sequence continues at coordinate 39,904,796 of JARDYH010000006.1, forward strand.
ATCACATACAAATATTAACTAGAACCTTAAGAGTCCGTCACTCCTAGTAAAGCTTTATTCATTAGTTTTCTTTCACTATGGATAACAACTGGTATTTTTCTATATCCAACCTGATCTAAGCTAATTGAAAGTAGCATGTGCCACTAAGGCACAATCCTAGACATGTTTAGACAGAAAAAAGTTCTACATGTCCCCATTGGCTGGGGAATGCTGGGGCTTGTAGGACTTTTTTTATCCAAACATACCTAGGATTGTGCCCTACACCATTCAAAAATCAATTTCAGAATTAAAATGAGTGGAAATATTATTATTATTATTATTACATATTTTAGGTTGATTAAAATACAGAAATAGGTGTCATGTATATAAGTAGTAGTCACAATAGAAAGACAAATGTTAGAGGTTCATAGTGTGGCAGGGAAGAAGAAACACCAATTAATGAATCTAACACCAATGACAAATCTGTTTGGTAGCTAACCCAAGTTTAGAAAGGAGATGCAAGAATAAATGCTTGTAAACATAAGGATTGGTAAATTCTGCCTCTTGCTTTTGAACTCAGCAGGACATAGAATCATAGTAGAGTTGGAAGGGGCTTATAAGGCCATTGAGTCCAACCCCCTGCTATATGCAGGAATCTACCTTAAAGCATCCCTGACAGATGGTTGTCCAGCTGCCTCTTGAAGACCTCTAATGTGGGAGAGCCCACCACCTCCCTAGGTAATTGGTTCCATTGTCATATTGCTCTAATAGGATGTTTTTCCTGATGTCCAGCCAGAATCTGGCTTCCTGTAACTTGAGCCCATTATTCTGTTTCCTGCATTCTGGGTTGATCGAGAAGAGATCCTGGCCCTCCACTGTGTGAGAACCTTTCAAATATTTGAAGAGTGCTATCATGTCTCCCCTCAATCTTCTCTTCTCCAGGCTAAACATGCCTAGTTCTTTCAGTCTCTCCTCATAGGGCTTTGTTTCCAGACCCCTAATCATCCACGTTGCTCTCCTCTGAACACGCTCCAGCTTGTCTGCATCCTTCTTGAAGTGTGGTGCCTAGAACTGGATGCAATACTTAAGATGGGGCCTAACTAGTGCCGAATAGAGGGAAACCAGTACCTCACGCGATTTGGAAGCCCAAAATAGCAGTTGCTTTTTTTGAAGCCACATCACACTGTTGGCTCATATTCAGCTTGTGATCTACAACAATTCCAAGATCCTTCTCGCTTGTCGTATTGATTAGCCAAGTATCCCCCATCTTGTAACTGTGCATTTGGTTTCTTTTTCCTAGGTGTAGAACTTGGCATTTATCCCTATTAAATTTCATTCTGTTATTTTCAGCCCAGCGCTCCAGTCTATCAAGATCACTTTGGAGTTTGTTTCTGTCTTCTAGGGTATTAGCAATCCTACCCAATTTTGTGTCGTCTGCAAATTTGATAAGCATTCCCTGCACCCCCTCGTCCAAATCATTAATAAAAATGTTGAAGAGCATTGGGCCCGGGAATGAGCCCTGCGGTACCCCGCTCGTTACCTCCCCCAGTGTGAAAAGGTACCATTGATAAGCACTCTGAGTCTGATTCTGTACCCAATTGTGGATCCACCTAATAGTTGTTCTAGCTAGCCCACTTTTCACTAGTTTGTGAATCAGAATGTCATGGGGCACTTTGTCAAAAGCTTTGCTGAAGTCAAGATATACTATATCCACAGCATTCCCATAGTCCACAAGGGAGGTTACCTGATCAAAAAATGAGATCAGATTAGTCTGACAGGATTTGTTCTTGACAAATCCATGCTGGCTTCTAGTAATCACTGCATTGTTTTCAAGGTGTTTACAGATTGACTTCTTTATAATCTGCTCCAAAATTTTCCCAGGGATGGATGTCAGACTGACTGGTCTGTAGTGAGAGGTTCTTCATAGTGGGAACACCTAAGCTCTGAAATTCCCTTTCCAGAGCAGCCATTTTCATGGCCTTCCACCAATTTTTGAAGAGATTCTTGTTCAGGGAGGCTTTTAGCTTGTTGAGCTGAGTATGCTTCCCTGCTATTGCTCATGGTTTTTATTTAGTTTTGACTGATTATTTTATATGTTTTGATATTCCTGTTTTATTGTATTGTATTGTGTTTTATTATATTATAATTGTATGTTTGTGTGTTGAGACCAGGGTGATTCACAAAAGTAGAAAATAGGGAACAGCATGACAGCTTGACCCTTAGGTGTGCTGAGAATAAATCCTATATATCAAGCAAACTGAACCACCTAATGATTCCTTGCAATATACACACATTTATTTTACAAGTACTGCACCCATCATAATAATGGGCATTTTTCTAGTAATAATACTTAAATTTTGCTTAACTCTAAAGAAATGTCAAAAGTCCTTCACACATATCATCTCCATAATGCTTATGACACAGCAAAGTAGATCAATATTTTTAAAACTTTATTATTACATTTATGTCCCACCTCTTTTTCTCTTGTAAAGACCATAAGGTGGCCTACATAGTCCTCCTCCCCTCCATTTTATTCTCACAACAACCCTGTGAGGTAACAGACTGAGGGTCAGTGACTGGCCTAAAGTCAACCAGTGATTTCATGACTGAATGGAGACTACAGCCTAGTCCAACACTCTAACCACTACACCACACACACACGGGCTCTCATTGACCCCATATTGTAGATAGGATAAGGCTGACACAAAGTAGCTTTCCTAAACCCTCTTTGTGCTGTTCCGGCACCTTCCGCTTCCTCCCCTGCAACCGCGATCCTTCCTCCACCGCCACCTTCTCCTACTCCAGTACATGGCGGGGGAAAGATTTACCAGGGAGGGACATACCAGTTCTGGTCCATAGCTCAGTAGTTCTCAAATTGGGGGTGAAAGAAGAAGCCAAAATTACAAACTTCTGCAGAGTGGGGCGGGGACTAGAAGAACAGTGAATAGAAATTAGGGAGAAAATATTGTTGGAGTTATGTGAATGAGGTCACTTGAAGGGTGAAAACCTTGGAATTCTCAACATTCTGAGCCAAACTGGAGAGGCAGGAATAACAAACAGAAAAGCAGGAGAGAATAATATCCTAGCCAAGAGATGGTCAGAGGGGGAAGGGGGAAGATTGTGTTGCCTGGAGAGGTGGAACAGGAAGAAGCTGCAGAAAACGGGTGTCTGGCACCTCTGTGTAAGGAGTCCAACAGGAGTAGAACATATGGGAATACGACAGGAACCATTTGGAGGTTGGAGAATAATACAGCTTCCTATGCTGATTCTGAAACGTTAGTAGATTCCTGTGCCTGAAACTACTGAAAGACATTTCCTGCTTTATCCAGCTCAGTATATCCCATCAGCTTGACTGAAACTCTTCTCAAAACAAGAAAATTACATGGGTATATTAAATAGCGAACGAGTTATGCATCCAAACAACTAATAAGAAATCAATATACTTTAAATAATTAAACTCAGATAATTAATGTTTCGTAAATAAGCTCCTTTCCAAGGCAGCACTAACAATAAAAAATTTATTACAGCACAAATGATAGTATTATGCATAGCCATTTAATGCATTTCAAATTTGAAGCTGATTGAAGTTCAGCATTAGGGAGAAAATAATCATGGTAATAACAGTCTGCCCTGAATATTTTATGGAAATCAGGGACATTTACGGAGCTATAAGCTCTGTATGTAAGCATGGGAGTTAATGTAACTACAAAAAATATTCAATGTAATTTATCAGATGCTGCCCCATAAAGGAAAAAAAGAGTGGGGAAGCAGCATAAGGAATGTATTGCTCATTAAATCCAGCAGATACCTAAAAGGGATGAAGAGGATAAAGGGTTGTTTTCTAATCTTCACCAAAGTAAAATAAAAAAATAAAAGTGAAAACATGGGAGGAATTGGCATTGTGGTAGGAATTAATTTTAAAATGTCTCAAGGGAGTTATAAATCTCTCACAGAAATGGTACCTTTTTGTGTACAAAAGACAGCCCCTGCTACACTCTCTTGAAAAAAGCACATACATCTTTTGAAGCAAAAGACCATTAATTTACCATGAGTTTAGTATGATAGGAATGAGATAAAAAAAATTGATGATAGGTAAGCAGAAAAATCCGTTTTCCTCATAACAACGAACTCAATCTACACCACCATAGGCACAGCTCTCATCCATGGCGGGCTGGACTGAGTCCAAGGTGTTTGAGAGCATCCAGATTTTGAAAAGTAACAACCCAGGTCCTATGGGTCTTGCTCAGAAACAGGTTTCTACAGAGTTCAATTTCAGGCAACCTCATCTACCAGAAGCACATGCAGGAAACCTCTTAAAATACAAACACCTTGGTGATGGATACTCTAAAGTGCTATCTGGCCATGGAAAATCTCCTGGTAACTTCTGGGGAAGGAATTTTCTAGCAGATGCAAGGTGGAGGCAAGAGAAGATATGTAGGGGGTAGAGGATTTGTTGTTGTCGCTGATTGGGGAGCTCTTTTTGACCCAGAAGTCTTGGGTTCATGTGTTATGCTAAACTCCCACACTAAACGATAAGCACTTATCATGAAATATCTCTTTTTTTCTTTTCACCTCACCTAAGAGACACACTTGACAGAGGCAATAAACACCTTTAGCCTAAACTCAAGATATGTATTTAAAAAAAGAAACTAACTCACTCTAAGGTAAAAGGCCTACATCTTGAAACACCTTGGAAATATGTGTGTATTTACAAAGAAACAACAGCTCAATCAATGTTTACTTAGCATCTTTGGGTAACAAGCTTGTGAAATATAACTCTTTGCTTGTTTGTAGATTTAGTATCGACGTGAACTGAGTAAACTTTCATTCTTTTAAAAGAAAAATCCGGCTTGTGTGATTTTATTTTATTTGGGGGGGGGGGGGTGTCTGTTAAATAAACACACCTACTTACCATGCTAATAGGAAAGACGGAAACCCTTCTGTACTGTAATTGTTTAGCCCAGAGCCTCTCAGGATGGGGATATTAAACTGAAGGAAAAACACAGGGCATTGGACAACCACAACATGTAAAGATGGAGACTGTGAAGATCTAATCAGAAGTAAATCTTACTGCATTCAATGAAACCTAATCCCAGGTAAACGCATATAAGACTTCAGCAGAATGCTGCAAACTTAAATACATTTATAAGGGAGTACACCCTATTAAAGACAGTGGAACTTCTAAGTAAAGATGCATTGGATTGCACTGTAAATATGATGAATCCTCCCCAACCAAAAAACTAGTGAAATGTTGCCTAATTTTGCATTCAGCACCATTTCATCACTGCTCTATCAGATACATCCGCAGAAATTAATATAGAGTTTTGAAGATAAGCACCAGTACTTCAAATTGTGATTGCAGAAAACCATGAAGGTGATTGAAAGTGTGGCGGTATTCCTCTTCATACCAGCTACTGGGGAACATGAGCAGGAGGGTGCTACTTTATTCATGTCCTGCTGTGGGTTTTCCCATAGGCATCTGGGTGGCCACTGTACAAACAGACTGCTGGAACAAACAGCCCTTTTTTCAGATCCAGCAAACTCTTCCCATGTTCTTACGTTCAGAAAATGCAACAAAGATAATGAGATGAAAAGAAATTAAATCAGTTTTGAAATGCATTGCCACAGGAGGAGGTTAAGAGAGATCAAAGGCACAGTGGAGTAGAAGTCTTTGTGACCCTCCTATTTATAGATTTGATTTGATTTGTACCCCATTTTTCTACAAAGAAAATTGGCACTCAAGGCAGTTCCTAGAACTCAAGAGAGAGGGAGCCAACTGACTTCTTTTGGAATGGAATTTAACAATCTGGGTGCCACTACCAAGGAGGCTCTCTCTCGTGTCACCACCAAGTGCGCCTCAGAAGGTGGTGGAACACATAGCGGGGCCTCAAAGGTTGAGGCAGGTTCACATGGGCAAGGCTGGAAAATAGTGCCCCGTCTCCTGTTACACACACACATCACAATGCATACTTCCCAAAGCTAGTCAAGTTACTTTGGCACCTGTGGCTGAAATCCCACAAGTGTGTTTCCCCCTCCCTCACAGTAAAAAAATACAGCAACAGCAAATTAAATAACACAACATTTGCAGTGCAAATGCAGTGCAAATGAAAAAGAACTGGTGTAATTTGTCATAAAAAGTGAACACGAGAAAAATCAGAACACTAGAAAAAAAGTGAGAGCCTGTGAGTTGAAGGAAAAGAGAATGCATATTATTATTAGATAGCTAAACATTTCATTTCCTGGCTTTTGAGGACTCAGCTAGCCATTCCTAGCCCTTTTTATAGCTGCTTTGGTCATGACCAGGCTTTCTTAGAGCTTTGCTACAGCACTTCTCCAAGAAAACAAGGACTGAGTTCGAATGATACAATAAGGTACAATGGTTTACTTTTCTGAATTAGCCATGATGGTTTATGGTGCCATCTGTGAGTGATTTTCCCCAACCAAGGTGGTTTATTTAGCTAAATTAAGCCACCCTGCTAAGCCATGGTCTGCAGTGAGGCTTATTTTAACCATCATGGCTTATCGTGTCATCAGGCACTCCAGAGTGGTTTAAAGATCACTTATAGAGTCTCCTGACAAAAGTGGACAAAACAGCTGTTGCTGCTCTGCTTCTCTCAAGCAATCTCTGTTTCTGAGACCTGCCTAGGACCAGACTGCGCTTTCCACCTGTCTTCACCCTCCCTCTTCCCTCCGCAGTGCACTCTGCAAACATCCAACGTATCAAACCCCAATGTTTCCCATGGAAAGGTATAGCCACAGAGGGGTTTAGTTCTGCCTTGGCTGCCTCCCCACGAGTAGAACCTGTGTATGAAATTTTGTCCTGTTCCTGCAAACTTCTAAGAGTTTAGAGCCCCCACCCCCTTTTAGGTGCAAAGATGTTTATGCTCACACGTGTTTGTAATCGGGCAGCATTTTGCTTGTGCATTGGGTGCCCTCCCTACTACCATACAGGAATCTCTGTATGGAATTTTGTCTAATTTGAATGGGGTGATGGGGGTGTTGGGAAGCAGGTAAGGACTGACGCCGAGATAAAATCAGCATTGAGGAAGATGCCCCCAGCACACAGCCAGTCAATTGGAGAGAGGAATGTGACGTAGCTGTGGTGTGAGGGTCAGCAGGGAATGGTATCCAGAGCAAAGGAAGCTGGGATACCATCACAACCACCCATGAGGACTACAGAAGGCATAGGGACAACAGGCATAAACTACTCTGTGTAGCTTATTTGTCCAACCATGTGAGGGACCACAGTAGCTTATTTTCCAAATAAGCTACAGTAAGCAGTTTCTAAACCACCATGGCTTAAAGTGATGTGCGAAACCACCCACGGTGTGCAAACTAACAGTGGAACCCGTAGTTTGGTCTTATGCCGGTTACTGCACCCATTGAAATGGATTGTGCTGGCCTTCCATGCCCTGCCTGCGTTGACACCCCACAGGCCAATTCAGCTTTAGGGATTTATTTTTAAGGCAAGTCAGGACAAAATGAGTGGAGACACTTTTTGCTCTTCCCTGACAGTCCTAAGGAGACTATCCTTTTATCAGAATTTTTCATTAATAAATACATGTGCCATTATAAGCGGCAGCTCTTGAAAATTACTGCCCAAATCCCTCTAATTACAAACGTCTTACAATCCACCTTTCAGAAGAAAACTTATCAACTTCTTCACAGCATGAAGAGCACAGAAAGACATTAAAACCCCAATTTCTATAGCAAATCAGACTGATACTGCATTTACATGGCAAAAGAAAGCTATTACCCTGCAGGTAGTAAAACCTTTATTTCAAAGAACTTGTGAAAAGAAAAAATATATTTCATTTTCTTCAAGCCACTTAGGAATCATTACACTTTTTCTTCTGAGAAAAGTAAGAACATTTCATCACCTGCTGCTTAAAATCTCCAGTTAAATCTATTTCAAATAAATCTTTTCCTTAAAAAAAAAAGGGGGGGGGAAGGCCACACATATCTAAAAACTGGATGTAGGTATTAACCTGCCTTGGTTAAAAACATGGTTCTTTTAAAAAAAAAAAGACTCTATCATACAATAAGCACAATACTTTTTCCCCCTATCAAAAGGTACATACACAAAAGAATTAGGAACTGAAAACTGGTTATAACAGAACAACAGATAAACAATTAGAGGTTTGGCAGGAAATGTCACATTTGGGCAGAATTAGGCACAGGATATAAGACAATATTTGATATATTGTCTCCAAATTTCAGAGAGTTATGAAGGACAGCTGAATATTTCTTAACTGTTTTTCAGATTCTTCAGCATTTCCTGGAAGATCTTTCCCAGAAGGTTTTGCTGGGAGACTGGCCACTGGTGTGCATGGCCCCACAAGGATCTATCTGATATTATTTTTAAGGATCTCCTCTACCTATATGAATCTACTCACACCTTGAGGTTGGCATCAGATTTTCTGCTTTCTGGACCATCATCGCTAAAGATCTGATTGGCAGGTACCAGGGAAACACTTGGCACTACAGTTGTGGAATTCTCTCCCAAGGAAGTTCTACGAAGTACCCATTTTCTCAGGTCACAGTGTAGTAGCTGACAATGGGTGAGTTCGCATGATCCCCCTTCCATGCCAGTCATAAATGACCTAATTAGCATAATTACCGTCACTGGGCACTGGTTGTCATGATGTCCAAACCCAGTGAGAATAGGTGGCTGGGCTAGTTTACAAACCACGCTGTAACCCTAGAACAAGCCATGGGTTTCAGGGTGGTTTGTAAACCACCTCAGCCAGCCACCCTCACCAGGTTCCGATGTCATGACAACCAACACCCGGTGAGGGTAATTATAGTAATTAGGCAGATCGCCACTGGCACACACAGGGAGGGAAAATAAGCCACTGTGGCTTATTTTCCCTCCATGATCATGGGAACCCAGTCAATGAGAAGGAAGAAGGCAACAGTTCACACCATTCCATTCTTAATGATGGGGTAGAAATTTAGAGCATTGCTAAAGCTTCCTGTTAATCTCTTTTCTAGATCCTTAGAAGTCATGGCCAAGGCTACTCCTGGGTTAGATCCAGATTTAAGTGCATGCAACTGGACTGGTGGAAGCAGACCTCCCTGCTCCCTCCTCCCCACAGCAGAAAATTGGGCAAAGGCACCTTCCATGAGTGGAATTTTTCCATCAACGGAAGACAGATCCTGGATCCAAACCCCAGTCTTTTGTGTCTTGTCTCCTCTCTTGATAGCAGGAGAAGGGACAAGTAACATATTGAAATAATTTTTTTTAATTAAGTCTCTTATTCCAGTCCATGTATTCTAACTTCAGACAAAGATTTTTTTAAAAAATGCAAGATTGCTAAAATCTCTCCACAACACTATACTTAACACTTCCCAGCTAAATTCAACAGGTGCCTACATAATTAACTTTCAGGCATCAATTAATTTCTGTTCACCCAAGCTGTTGCTGACATTTGATGAGTGTTTAGTTTCCCTGTTCTGTCCCTGCTATTTTTGACTAGTGAATTTGCATCTTGGGTTTTCTGTCTTTGGTTTCGTTTTGTTTTGTTTGTGGGGGGAGGGGTTGACTGGGTTCACACGTCACTCTAAGCTATGGTTGTTTGTAAGCTACTGTATCCCCCACACAATCAGACAAATAAGCTAATAGGCATAACTTATTTTCCCAACCCTCAACAGCCGTCCCGCTCAGCCAGGATGATATTCCAGGTTCCCTTGTATTGGAAACCAAATCCCAGTGTCCCCTGTGAAGCCACTCCATCACCTGCCTCTCCTCTGATTGGTCTGTCTCCTACCTATGCCGGATCCTGCCATTAGCAGCACAGTGCCAATTATTAGTCGCTTATACTCTCCTCCCCCCCCCCAATGCCTCACCCAACCAGTGGTGCCCAATCCTCAAGGTGTTCCTTCCCACTCCAGCTCCCTCCTCCCATCACCACTGTCCGCTTCCCAGCCAGTTTTCAAAACCATAGCCTTACCACTGCCCCTGTGCACCAAAGGGGGGGCGCTAACGTCTTGACAATTTGCTGGAACGAGGAAACGTTTTATACGTGGAGTCTCCTCATGGGGAGCCTCCAAATCTGTACTGGGTATCTGCATGACTTTCCTTTTTCACAGAAAAAATGACCAAAAAAAAAGGAGTTGTGGGCTCTAACTCCTTGATAGTTTACTGAAATGGGGCAAACTTTTATACGCAGGGTCTCTTCATGGGGAGCCCCCAAATAATTGCGCGACTTTCTTTAGGAAGACCTAAAGATGGTGGTGCACGCGCTGGTAACTTCGAAGCTCGACTTCTGCAATGCGCTGTACATAGGGCTACCTCTATGCCTAGTCCGGAAACTTCAACTAGTTCAAAATATGGCAGCCAGGTTGGTCACCGGTACATCTAGGAGTGACCATATTACGCCAGCTTTAAAATCGCTCCACTGGCTGCCAATTAGTTTCCGGGCGAAGTATAAAGTGTTGGTTATTACCTTTAAAGCCCTACATGGTTTGGGTCCAGGTTACCTGCAGGATCGCCTTCTCCCATACAATCCGCCCTGCATGTTCAGGTCCTCTGGGAAGAACTTACTCCAATCAGCCAGAACTAGGCTGACGAGTGTTACCCAGAGGACCTTCTCTTCTGCTGCTCCCAGACTGTGGAATGACTTGCCGGAGGAGACTCGTCAACTTAACAGTCTTTTAGAATTTAAGAAAGCCATAAAGACTGTTCTCTTCCGGCAGGCATATCCAGTGGAATTTTAGAATGTTTTAAGGATGTTTTTAGGATGTTTTAGGATTTTTATGCAGTTTTAATAATATGTGTCATGTTTTAATCAGTTTTATGTATTTTATCATGTTGTTGTTCCCCGCCTCGATCCAGACGGAGAGGCGGGTAAGAAATAAATTATTATTATTATTATTATTATTATTATTATTATTATTATTATTATTTTACACACAAAACTGACAAGAAACCAACCGCTTGCTACCTTTTCATTCCCTTTGCTTCTACCCCCTCTTCACTTTCCCTTCCCTTTGCATCCCCGACTCCTCCCCCTATTCCTATCCCGCAGTCTCAATGTCCTAACCTTTCCCCCCACACACACCAGCCAACAGCAAAGTAACAACACAGAAATAAAAGGAAGCTGTTTCTAGGCAAACAAAGCAGCTTGTTTGGCATCTTTTGCTTGCGTGGAACTGGGCTTGTTTAATACTGTGTTGAAGCTACTAAATACAATCTGTTCCTAGGCATATCTCAGAAACAGCAGAAACAGAGATCCGCTGGCTGGAGCAGAGCGGCGGCAGTAGTTTTGACTGCTCTTGCCAAGAAACTCTTTAGGGCGATCCTCAAACCACTCTTTAAGCCACTGTAGAATGCCAGACAATAAGCCATGATGGTTTAAATAAACTTCACTACAGACCAAGGCTTATCTGGGTGGCTTATTTTGGCTAAATAAGCCACTGTGATTGGGGAAAACCATTCACAGGTAACACAATAAACCACAGTAGTTTATAAGCTACTGTGTGTAGCTTATAAACCACCATGGCTTAAAGTGACGTTCAAACCCAACCGTTGTCTTTATTGCAATATATTGTTTTATTACTTTTTGTGAGCTGCCTTAGAGGTGTGGATGTGATACAAAGGCAGGATATAAATATGGTGGCTACATATCCACGGTTTAAATATGCTCACTAACCATTCGTTGCAAAGGGGTTAGCGGCCTAACCATGTTTTAGGATGTTGTCTGAACAGGCCCATTAACTGCTTCCCCTTAACCCTCCAGGAAAGGGGGGGAAAGCCATGGACCTTTCTCTCCCAATAGGCAATTATATGAACCTCATATACATATGTTAATAATACCTGGGATGTTCAGAAATAGCACGAACACTCATGGCTCAAGAATATCTACATATAACTGCCTATTCTTTTAGCTATAGGATGTTGCTTATCGCATCTGAGCAGTAAAACAATCCCTCAGCACTTCTGAATTGATGCACTGATGTTACCGGGGAAGCAAATTGAGGTCAAAATGTGCTGTAGTCTCTGTAGCAACTGATTATGATTTTGCATTTGTTCTCTCTTCTCTTTATGGTAAACAGAACCAGGTGGCTAGTAAAACAGCATAATGGCCTTTGAAAGGGACAGGACCATTGGAACAAATCAATCTTGGATGTAATAGCCTGCATGTATTATGAATTCATTCTACTCTAGATATAATCCATCTTTCTTTTTGTCTCTCTCTTGGATAAAGTGAGGCAAGGCTGTGAATGTCTCGTGTGGATTCCATGACATCTCACATTTTGACCTTTAAATGATTGAATATCGTGTCTTCCATAAAAATTACCATGTTTAGAAAATAATCAATTCTCTTTCACCATTTGCTTTTTAAGTCATTGAAACACTAGGTTTCAGTCAAGCCTTTCATTTATTATTATTATTTTGCATCTCTGCAACTAAAAGTCTGATCCAACCTCTTCTTTATTGGACACATTTGACACATCAACTCTCTTGCAGTTAAGAGAAGGTCAGCCATAGGTGATTCCTGCACACTGAGTAGTGCATGAGAAGGAGAGGGGAGGATGCAGCAGGAGCTGGATCATCCCTCGAAATATAGGGTGATCCTACAATCCCACTCTATTAGAAGCAGAAAGCTGATGTAACTACACTGACAGCATCTTCCGCAACATCCCTGACAACTCCATCATCGCCCACCAATCATACTGTTGCTTGCCAAGGATGCCCCCACCTTACCCATGCATAAAAAGGGCCCAATGGGCGGTAAAGGTAAGACTGAGACAATGGCACCAAGCAGCCTAGCCCGCTTCCTCTCCCATACGCAGTGCACAAGCATGTTTCCAGCAACAGCTCACAGAACCTCCCTCATAGGGACTTCCATTAGTCCAGTGGGAATAAGGGTACCAACCAACACTGTTGCCACAAGCTCAGGGAATCCCTTCACACAAGGGATTGAATCCACTGGTAGCCCAAACACAATCATCAGCAGTTTGAAAACTGGCTTTTTTTGTGGAAAAACCCCAAACCAGATGAGGAAGGAAGATTTACCATCCTAATCACCACCATCGGACTGTTCTAAGGAGGGTCCTCAGAAGAAGTACCAAGGATTCCACAGCTGCAAAGCCTAGAACATTATGCACAATAAGAGAGGAACAGGGACCACATGGACAATAAAGAATGAACACATCAGAGGCAAGCTCAGGAAACAGCACTTGGACCTAACTGGGAGCTCAGGAGAAAGGGCAGAGCAATAATGCAATGGGAAACAGGAGATATGGGTTTGAGTCCCACTTCCAGGAGATGTAAATGGGGATTCCACAAAACAAAACCTAGCCAAAGGGAGGGCAGAAAATCAGAAATAAAGCCTCCACTTCCAAAGAGCAACATCCTATCCAGCTGTACTTCCCCCAAATTCATTAGGCTGCTTGCCAGTGTCTGATGGTTATTCACACAGCGGATCCTGTGATCAGTGACCCCATTCTCCAAGGCACCACTGCTTGGCCTTTCACATTTGCAATAATCATGGGGGAGGAGGGACTTAGGAGGACTTTGAGATGTTTAGCTCACCACCACCATCTTCTTTTCTGGTGTTCTTAGTGGCATATCAATGGTCAAAAGGAAAACCCTTGCCCATGGTAGGTTGTGGTGGTGGAGAACCCACTGACCCCCTCCCATTGTGAGTCCCAACATGAAGACATCTAAGAGGAGTAACAAGTAGGGAGGGATCCATATTGGCTAACCATCATATGAGCAGAGACACAGATGAAAAACACAGCTCTTATTGAAGAATATTAATTGTGGACAGGTCATTATTACATAAAAATTGGGTTGCTCCCTTTTCTGTTCTTGCAAAGCCCTTAGTAATTGAAAGCTGATAGCAGAAGGGGAAGAGAGCAAACCCTAAATCAGATGAGTGTCCCTTCAGATATTGTTGAACAGAAACTCATTTCATGCTTCACCATTAGTTATGCAGGCTCAGGTTGATGGGAATTGCAGTCCAGCAACATCTGTAAGGCCACACATTCCTCACCCTTTTGTGCTGGGGAATTTTCAGTGTTATAGTAGTGTAACACTGCCCCATTGTCCTTCTGAGTTCTTTGGTGCAAAACGGTTTAGTAGCAATCCTATCCTCGCAGGGGGGAGGAGGAAGTGTAACTCATGGACAGGATTATCCCATTAGTCTAGAAAAAAAAACTTTAAAAAAAACTTGAAGTTAAGATGCTCATGTTTAGAAACAGCAGTCTTTAGGAAAATTCATGCTCGCTCATGACTGAAGTACAAGAATCACAAATAGCTACTGACTTAGCTTTATGGCAGCCACTCTTAAGCTTCCCTTAAGCTTTGTTACTTCCCAAGATATCATCACTGTGATAATGGGCTTCAGGCACTTACCATTATCTGGGAGAATATAAGATTTGGTCACTGCTTTTACATTTTCTTTTGATTTTGCAGGGTTTTTAGACTCTTGATTTTGTCCACGCTTTTCCTTTCTCTTTGGGGGTTGAGGAGAGGATACTGTGTCACCTGTGTCAGTAGATTTTGACTGGTGTGATCATTCCATCAAATAAGAGGAAGAAAAAGAAATAGTAGTTCATTTAATTTGTGAAAACTTGAATAAGAGCTTCCAAGTATCTCTTCCAAATGCACACATACATACAAATGCTGTTTTATTATCAAATATTCCTGAAATGTATTACATAGACCATGCTCAATAATTCACTTCTGAGATGGGGGTGGGGTGGACTATTCTCCTGTCATGTGTACCAACTGTCATGTGTACCATAAGGCCTGAGGCCTTGTGGATTTTAAGTTGATGCATTAGAAATAGATTTAGAAAGTCAATGTCTCTGGAAGCTTATCTCTGTCAGGGTTTCCCACAGGGGTTGCTTGCTGTGCTCCGTCTCAGCCTTGAAGCTGCTAGTTTCCCGGTGAACTTGGGAGTGTTTTGATAAGGTGGGAATCACTCTTTGGGGGTGTCACTCATTGTAGTATCATCAAAAGGGGGTTGTACTGTACCACCCTGTTGGCACATGGGCATAGTTTACAGGTCAGAGGACCTGTCTGTCATGTGGCTTTGAATAGGCCAGGCTTTAGTATATAATAGTTGAGTAAGTCTGAAAAAGACTTTCTAGAGATCATCTTTCGATGCAAGGCCTGAAACTCCTCTTGTTGGATTCCATCTGTTTGGGGATTTTGGAAGTACTCTGCACATGCTCTCTCACTTGCTATTTGGACTCTGGATTTCTAAGGATTGTGCCATGGAAAGTACTGGGAGGCTTTTCATAGACTTGAACTTGCATTTGCTGTGGATTGTGTGTTTGATGGGCCTGAGGTTTTACCTTTCCTGTGATCGTGTGTACTGTATCAGTTCAACGTTCGGCAGACTGTGTTTGATAGGGCTTGATCTTTTGTCTCTGCCCGGCTCTAGTGGCTCAGAGCATAAGTGTTTTCCTCCCTGGGATTTTGTTTAGGCTTTGGCCATGTCCATTGAGGTGCTAGCGTATGCGGTGTCTGGAGAAGCTCAAATAATACTGAAACAGTTTTTAAGAAACCTATACATGGGTATAGGCCTTTTGAGGCAATGTTCCCAATTTATCTTTATACAGTTATATTTTTATTATGTGTTATCCCTATAAACATAATGTATTATATTCTTAATGTTGCAGCCCCCTGAAGGCCTTTTCAAAAACCACACAGGCCAAAACGCGTTGGGCATGAATTAATAAAATATTTCAGCATTCTGAGAACTTGCTTCTCCCCCTTTTTTCGAATCCAGTACGTGTGAATGCCAGAGGGAACGGGCATGCTCACGACACCAACATTGTTTCATTTTTAGTACCTGCTGAAGACACTTTTATTTAAGCAAGCCTTCCCCAACTAACCAGCCACTGTTTTATTGGCACAAACAGATTATAAAGTTTTGTGCTTCTTGTTTTTGTACTTCCCTGCCATATCTGAAGAAGAACTTTTGTTTGCAGCAACAAAGGAAAATGACATCCCATATGATGGAAGTAAACACAGTGTATTACATCTGATACTTACGCTCCCCTTAGACTTTCCAGATCCACCGATAGGAGGTAGTGAGGATGATTTAGAACTGTAGGAACAAATAATGATATTTTAGGTTCTAAACACTCTAGACATTCTCAGTATCATTAATTGTTATACTAAAACAGCCAATCTATTAAACTTCATGGCATGCTGCCAGGCATCTTGGGAAGACAAATGATTATGTAATATATTTTTAATGGTCCACCAAACAATTGTCATACCCTGTCCTAAGCAGGTTGTAAATCTAATAAAATCTTTTGAAACATAATCACTACATTAGTTACATTAGTAACATGATAAGTCTAGTCTTGTATTTTATATTATCTTCAGCAAATCTTCATCGGTACCATTCGAGTCAGAACCATTCTACCCTGTTTATTATTATTTGTACCAATATTTTAATTAGCAATAAAACACTTTTACAGAGAAATTTTGTAAAATAAAAATTAAAAATATTTCTGCAAGAGAACTTAAATGGAAGAGCATTAGAACACAATCCTATGGTCCTTGGAGACCATCCTCAGGGGGTTTTGGATTTCTCCTCTGGAAGCTCCCCCCAAAACTACTACAATTTTGAGAGGGGTACTCCAGCCTCCAGGGTGGACGTCCATCAAGTGGGAAGCAACCCAACTGGGTTGAGCCTTTAGAGTGTTATTTTTTAAAAATATAAAAATTATTAAAAATTCCATTACCGTCTGCATTGATTTGCATGGGAGGAGAAGAAGGGTTGTACCCCCAAAATGGCTGGTAAGGTGCAAAGCCCCTGCAGAATATATTCTGTGACATATATGAAATAACTGAAATGCTATAAACAATTCCAACTATCCACAATCCATGGTACTGAAAAACCAACTGTGCTGTGATCAGCTACATTCAGGTAGCTACATGCAGGTGACTGCTAAAGAGCAGTGCTAGTAAAAAGCCCTTTTTGGGTGGTCAAAGGAAGATGGTTGTGAAAGATACTGACCTCTTAAACTGAGCCAAAATACATTTGATCAAGAAGCAATAGTGAACCGAATGTAGAAACAGACAAGGAACTCTTGAACTGAGAACGCTTGACTTTGCAAGTTATTCTAAGGGGAACTTTAGATTTCATGGGGAAGCGTAGAGCTTAGAGTGGCTTAATGTACCTTTAGTGCCTCTTTAGCCCATCAGATAAAGCAAAACTGTTCTTTATCACCCTAACATGTTGACTTGGATCCAACTGATACAATTCATTCTTTGTCCACACAAGAAATCCCAACCATTGCTATATACATGTTCATACTGGCGGGAATAACATGTGAACAAGGCAATGGGGGATACAAATAGCAGCAGCAATTACAGTTGCACTATATGGTCTAGTCTTTCATATTCCTCTAGCACCCTAAAGTTAGTAGAATCTTATATGTGACAAGATATGCCAATACCTGTGATTTGCTGCAGCAGGTTTTTGGACTGATGTCTTTGTGTTATATGTTTTTGTTCATAAATATGGCAAGTAAAAAATACATAAACTTACCCATAAGATCTCCTCATTGTAGACTTGCTGAAGAGTAATTCACTATAGGGCAACTTCTTAAATTTGTCTCTCCCAACTGCTACATAAAACTGCCCATTTTCCAAGTCCAACCCACTATCCACAGGTTTTCCATCTAAAGTGTAGAGCCTGCAAAATACATGTATATATAAGTTCCATACTGACCTTTTTTTTAATGCTTTTTTAATTACTGAAATGCAACTCCCCACCCTCCAAAGAATTAACTAATTATTGCATCAGATCAATTGAACAGCCCAGTGGTCTATTGTGAGTCTTATTCCAAGAGAGAAATGAATTAACTTTGAGTACTTTTCCCCACCATAGGAACAATGTCAATTAAATAGGAAATAATTGTTAGTAGAACTAGTAGCAGGGTCCCCATCAGTGGTGTCTTGCTCCCATTCATTCAATGAAGCTTGTACAAGAGAAGTTCTCAGTGAATTTGGCCCAAAATTGATGCAGAAAACTAGCCTAATCTATCCATTTCAATGTTACAAACTGACTTTTTCAGTGACTTTTCATGTGGTTATCAATACTTCTCAGGATGTAGAGTTCCTTTCTCCTTTTGCTACAAACTATAATAATAGTGCCTGTTTCTACAACAATTTTTGAAATCAGAGTCATCAATAAGGTCAGTCACATTGTTGGCTTAAACGTATATGAAATTAGACAAGTATAATATTGCAAGTATTATGTAATGCATAAATGCGTGCATTGCTAATCTATGGCTGCATTCGGACAACACAATAGTCAGTGGTGGGTTAATTGTCAATTCCACGGTGGATTATCAAGGGGGTACTCCCCACACTACATGATTATATCAACCATGGTGTGGATTAAGGCCAGCATCAAATTGACTATTAATCAACCATGTCTTCAATTGACGCATTCCCCAACCTCTCTCCCCCACAGTCCTCCCATTCATATCCCATCAGCCATTGCGAGTTCTACCAGCTGGACAAGAGTGGCAACTGCCACTTTGGTCACTCTTGCCCCGAAAAATAACCGTGTGCGATGAAATGGTCAACGGTGCCCGACACACAGCACGTTTACCCATGGTTGTTCAAATAATTAACTCTGCACAGCGTTGGTTATTTGTGTTAGTTATTTCAGCTGCATAACCAACCGTGGTGTGAAAAAGTTCCAATAGATGACACAATAACCAATTGTTGACTATTTAACCCACCATTGTTTATCGCGTAATCAAAACCCAGTCTATGACTTATTCCTCCCCCAAACTCTAAAAATTCAGTTTTTCTAGAAGCTCTGGGTTTTCTGTGTGCACATTCTTTCATTTGCTAAAGCCAGGCTTGGCTTCAGCATTTTCTTGTCATTTTAGAGCCATCAAAAAGGCAAAATTACTGCATCTCTTATGTTAAATAAATAATTTCTGGCTCACCAAATATCTTGAAGCACTTTGCTCCATGCCTGCACCACTAAATAAGAACCACTAGATGGGATGTAAGGCCAGCTTATTTATAATGTTCTTTAAAAATGCTGATGGAAAATTAGTGTAATTTAAGGATTCAGCAGTCTGCTGATCAAATCCTCAGATAATTCTAGTTTCAAGTCCCACTGAAGGGTCATGCCACACTTTGAGGATAAAAAGCACAGGCTATAATAATTCTTCCATATACATCCATACTTATCCTTGACTTTGGCATCCATTTAAATTATTCAACATGCTTCTCAGATGAGGAACAGCTGTGTTTGTTTGTTTGTTTGTTTAAAACTACAGAGATAGTAAACCAATTTCATTTAGGACTTACCAAATTTAAATAGAATACATTCTAAGAGATTTGTTAACAGGCACAGAAAACTACTAGAGCTTACCATAATTCTGATAGCATGGCCAAGCTATTGTGCATTTAGGCTGCGATCCTATATACATTTGCCTGGCCGTATGTCCCCTTGATCTCAATGGGGCTTACTTCTGAGTAGGCATAGATAGTATTGCAATTAGTTGGGATTTTTATTTATTACATTTCTATACCGCCCAATCGCTAAAGTTCTCTGGACAGCTCACAACAATTAAACAATTATTGTTTCACATGTAGCACACAGAACTCATTATAGCAGAGGTCCCCAACCTTTTTGGATCCATGGGCACATCTGGGAATTCAAGAAACTGCTGTGGGCACCACCACAAAATGGCTCCATGGAGAATATGGCTAGTTACATAATGGCTACTGTAGGTGGCTAGCTAGTCAAAGCTGAGAAACTGAGTACAAACTGAAGAAGGGTCTCAACTCCAAAGCCAAACCACATATTTGACCCCACAGAAGCACAACAAAATACACATTTGAGGTTGTAGTTCTATGCATGCTTACACGAAACTCAATGGAAATTACTTTGAGTAGGCCTACATAGGATTGTTCTGCTCATCATATCCACATTCACCTTTTTTCCCCAGTGCCAAAGGAAAGGAAAGGAAAGGTTTTCCCTACCCTAATTCCAGGATAAGCCACACTATTCCCCAACTGGCATGCCTATTTCCTACTCTGCCATGAGAGCCCAGAAAGGTGCTGTGTGTGTGTGTGCGTGTTTATAAAGAACAAGAGAGGATGTTAGAAAGGGAGAGAGAGAAAGACCAAGGCTAGGGGCTGGAAGGAGGAAGAAATAGTGCAGTAAAGGGGTGAGAGGGAGAGAAAGTGCAAGGCTAGGGATTGGGAGGAAGGAGGAAATAGTGAGAGAAAGCGCAAGGGTAGGGGCTAGCAGGGGAAAGAGGCGATGGTGAGGGACAGGGAAATAGCAAGACAGGGGGCAGAGAGGAGAGAAAGAGCAAAGTAAATGGATTAAGGGGATACTAGCAGCTAGGAGTGCCGAGAGATAGAAAGAGAGCAAAAGGGAAAGGTCTGTGTGGCCAGAAGATTGGGCATGGCTAGAAAGCATTTTCCCCTTCTCTTCCTGCCTGCCACTATGGCTGATCAGCGGCAGGTTCAGGAACAGGAAGGAGAACCTGGTGTCCTAACATTTTTAAAGTTTTTAAAATTAATAATAAAATTTTGAAAGGGGGAAGGGAGTGGAGAGCTTTGCGGGCATCATGGCGCCCATGGGGACCATTGGAGGTTGTGGGGACCTCTGGTGTGGCGTGTCTGAAAGTTACATAAACTAGGGTGACAAGTGAGTCTTCGTAGGAAGATGGAACTGCAAGTCTTGGAACTGGAGATGAGGAATACAGCTGAGTCCCTTGACAGGCAATATGGAAGAATGGTGGCACTGTTGTGCTTGATCACAGGTATTTATAGAAGGAGCTGGTGGTAGAATTTGAGGCTGCCACTGCTCCTTTTTCATGAATCTTAATATTAAGGTTGGGAACTGAAGATACTCCCCCTGTATTTTTACCACCTATGCGCAGGCAGCAGAAGCTAGAGCAACCCAAATGTTTTATGTGTGTACAGAAAAAAGCTGTATGTGAGGGGAGCTCCCTTCTGTCCATGGGAAATATCCCATCCTTACAGCTCTGAGTCCATCCCTATAGTCTCCATATCCCCATAACAAGCTCTGCCTGGAGTAATAGGACCTGTTTAGATTGGGATGCAGAAGTCACAGTGGCAAGGGAAATTTGCTTCTGTACCTATATGTTGCGGTGACACCCAAAACAGTTTCTCAAATTCCCAAACATGCCCATGGTTCAAAAAGGTTGGGGACACTTGCTCCACACTTTCCTTTTCCTATCCAATAAACTGAACGACTGGATTTGCCAATAGTGATAGATATGAGAGAGAGAGAGAGAGAGAGAGAGAGAGAGAGAGAGAGAGAGAGAATTTTGGGTACTGTGGTTCATGTTGACCAAAGATTTGCTGCTCCGTGGAGATGGTGGTGATAGTGTGAATTGGTTATTTGTTTCCATGCATTGGAAATGTCATGCACATGTCTTACCATCTGTAAATTACACTTATTAGTGTGTGTAATTGAGGGGAAAGACCACACTGTATTGTTCAGATCAGTCTTGGCTGTACTGACCCCTTAACACTGCTTTCATTTATTTAATGAAGAGTTTTATCTTTATCAGTATCAGCAGCCTTTACTGGAACCTTGACTAATGATACTCCAGTTACCATAAACCACAGTAGCTACTTTGTTAATTATTAAACAATGATACATTTCACTCACTTATTTAGTCTGTTCTCTTAACATGTTAAGAAAGAGAATACAAAAGCTGGATTTATAAGAAACCAAATGTTCAAATGTCTCCCATTCTGTACAAAGTCTAACAAACAATGATTAATCACATAAAATATTAGGGTTTTTCCAAACAAAACTTTTCTCCTGCTGGACTGCCAAAACATGTGGAGGATTACAACTTCAATCAGCCCTAACCAGCATAGCCAAAGGTGAGGGATGATGGGAGTTGTAGGTCAAAATAAGCTGCCAATCCCTGCACTAGACCATATCTTACCTCCAAATTAGGACGGGATACCCAGGTCAGATTATGGTTTCCAAGTCTGGTATGGAAGTAAACTATAGTTTGCAGTAACCATAGTTTGCTGGATTCAAATGTCACAGCAAACTAGATGACGCTAGGAACTGAGGGAGAGAATTTGAGCAAAGTTGGGAAGAAGGGAGTACAGGAACCCCAAACCAGTTTATGATGAATAAATCATGGTTTAGTCATGATGTTAGATCCAAGACAATATGATTATATCCCAAGCACTGTCCCACAATTACCTAAGCCTTTTAAAACAGGATAGTTGCAGCTTTGCCAGATTGACTTGCAAGTTCCTTTAAACCCTACAAATATGGCAAACCTATTGTAAAAATATAACATAAAGATTCTGTAGTCTGCCTATATGGAAAGCCACTTACAGGATTCTATCAGCCAATAGCATCCCATGCAAGGCCATAAAATAAATACCACTTTCAGTTGCCACTGCTGAGCATCATGTGAGTACGTAGGGAAGGTTCATGCACAGCTCAGCATCAAGTGAATACAAGGTTCATGCACTTACCAAAAAGGGTGGAGGCCCATTTCATCAGCACTACAACCTGGCCCTGCTCAGTTTGGTGGGATTAACCAGAAAACTAGTGTGGTGCTATCCACAATATGCAACTTTGTCTTACCTGTGCACAGCTCCACTTCTGAGCGTAACTTTTTCAGTAACCATTTCAAGAACATGCTCCCACTGACTCAGTGCTTTTCTTGGGATGAAAAGACGCACCGCTGGGCTTATGAGGTCACCATTTGCAATCAGGCTAAAAGGATTATAGAAAGTTACAAGCAGTTGGGTGTTCTGCAAAACAATGCCGATCAAACTGCCTATCAGAAAATGCTACTTACAAAACAGTGCATGGCTCCTGAAGTGGCTTTCGAAATCGTGCAGACACATTGATTCTACTGTGGGTAACTGGCTTCACCTGAAGACCAAACACAAAGAACACCCTAATTCATTTATTCTGAATTAACTTGGCTTTAAGACAGTTTTGATAATCTTCCGTTATTTTTCCCCAATACCACTTTTTCTAACAGTACCTTAAGACACATCGTACCTCCATCAACGTAGCATATTTCATAGCATCCTGCACTGGTACTTATCTTACACGTGCTTTTATTGAATTTGTTTTTCCTTTCTCGTCAACCCCTTTAGTTTTCCTCTTCATTGTGACTGTGTATTTCTAGCCATGACTGACCTGAACTTCAGAAGTTAATTAGTGTCCTAACTAATTTGCTAGTGGGTGTTGCCAGGTCATAGGAGCACTGGCCTCCCAGTGTTGTCATCTTCTAATATCTTAGCTGTTTCTCATAGTTTGTGCCCAGCAGCTTGGAAAGAAATACATCTCTCATTCGATACTATGGCCAAATACCAGTAGGCTTTTAAAAGCCATACTTTTCTTTACAGCTTCTTACATCTAAAATTGCCCAAGCGAGGTTTAGGCCTGGTTTGGACATAATATATCTCAGCTTATTAAATTGAGATGTGTTTGAGCCTTGTATTCTCATGCCCCTTTCCTCCACCAGAGCATGATGGAAGACTTTCTGGGTTAATTTACCATAGTTGCCCATTATGTCTAACGTAGCAAACTGTGGTTACCAGATTTAGAATAGACCAGGATCTAAAATCAACTTCAAATGGTGATTTTAGATCCTGTTTTGTTCCAAATCTGGTAACCATAGTTTCCTACTTTGGATGTAAAGGAAACAATGATTAATTAACAATGTTTAATTGAAGGCAATACCCAATCACCAAGAGCAGAGAACATAGGCACAGTCCTTACCACAGTGCTTGGCAATTTGTGGACTTCCAAATGTTTTGGACTACAGCTCACATCAACCCTAGCCAGGATAGTGAACCCTGAGGAACAATGAGTTGTAAGCGGATTGGGAGGCATGGTGAATCACACGCACACACCAAACAGGAAGGCCCCTGTGGCACTCACAGCCACCTGCTACTGTCTCGATAGACCCACTCTCTCAGTGCAGCAAAAGCCTCCCTGGGAGAGTGGCCAGCAGACTTCATATTCTAAAGGGCAGCTGCTCCAGGGAGAGATCTTCTAAGAGACATGAGGTAGGCAGGCACTTTGGAGACAAAGGCGATTGGGTGAGTGTGAGTGAGTGAGTGAGTGTGTGTGTGTGTGTGTGTGTGTGTGTGTGTATATGCGTGTGTGTGAATGACATGGTTTCCCCCCACTCTCTGTAAAATTAATTTTAAAAAATTAAGCTAGAGGGGTGCTCTTTAAAAGCTCAAGTCAGTTAATATAGTAACAATTGTTAATGAACACTTGTACTATTCACCAAATATACATGAAAATGCAAAAAGAAAGAAACAACCATGTTTTCTTCAGAGGATGTTCTCAAAGGTACAGTTCTTTGACTCCCTAGCTGTATCATGAGTTCCTGAGGCTTGATGCCATAGCTCTCTGCACAACTGTTCCATGAGGCTACATGTTGGAGCACTTCTTTAGGTTCTGGGGAGCTTTTGCCCACCCAAGCTAGCCATTGGTACTCCTTATAAAAGCTTTCTGTTCAGGCTGGGACTTTGCCTGAGCAATGGTAGTTATTACCGGCTTGATACATACACATCCCACTCTGACTCCTGGGTCCCACTTGATGGTGGACTATGGCTCAGCTCTGTCACAAGGACACTATGCTAAAAATGCTTGAAAATATACATCACTCTTATTTCTGAACTTAGAAGAAATATACATGTGCACAGTAATCTGGGGTCAAAACTTTGTAAGGCAGATCTGAATATTTTCCCTTGTAATTACAGATCCATTCAGTAAGGGACTATTTAGCTCCATAGTTCCTGTGTGATTGAACTTCCTTGATGAATCAGTGCCTCACAGCTGATCACTAGCTCCAGTGAAAAGTATTGTGTGTGAGGAAATATGAACACAATGTGGCAATGTCTGTTTCACACAGGCAAGTCATAATTGCTTTTGCAGTCATCAAGTTATTAACATCCCCTTTTTTCTTCTCTGGAAATGGAAAGCTGATCATGCCACAGTGCATGCATACCTGACTGATGTCCTCCTTTGGTGTGTAGTTCCAGGAACAAAAGGGAAAAAGCCCCCACAGTATCAGCACTTCTACACATGTATTCTACAAGGTTCAACTGTGCATCAAATGCACTTCTGAATCTTTCAAAACCTCCATGTCAACATGTCCTTGCACTCACTGTCATGCAGACATTCAATAAGCATCAGTAGCTAAGATAGACCCAGAACACATTTACCCCAAGAAGAATTTTAGCAACCAAACTATATTAGAACTTGGACCAGTAATGAGAATAATACATATTGCAGGTCTGAAATCACAGCTTCTTCTATATGCTATATTCACTGTATGTGACTTCAAAGGATGGTTGCCCTCTTTACTGGATTGCCCTCTATGCTGGAGACCTAAAGGAGATTTGCAGGAGAGTGCAATTAATTGGTTTCTAATTAAATGCACACCATGGTGTAGAGAACAGACCATGTTCTAGGCCAAGGGTGGGAAACATTTGGCCTTCCAGATGTTTTGGCCTACAATTTGCATCAGCCCTAGCAAGCCTATCCAATGATGAGACATGATGGGAGCTGTGGTCCAAAACACCTGTAGGACCACAAGTTGTCCACCTCTGCTCTGGGGCCTTGTGGAAATAAGCCATCCAGACAGTGATGGGGTGGGTGGGTGAAGAACTGTGTACCATCCAAATATAAATATTGCAACGATCTGCCTTGTAGATTAATCTCTAATGTATTTCAGACTGCTTTGGTCTGTCTGGAAAACAACACATACGATTCTAAAATAAGCTGATCATTTGGGAATGTATGGTGCGATCTAGGCATTTCTTTTGAGAATAATTACAAAGTGATGCTAATTTGTAAAATGTATTACAATGCAAGATGTCTCTTCTTGCACACTGGGGGGAAAAAACTAAAACACAACCAAACAAGGTTTAGATAGGAAAAATTATCACATTAAAATTAAAAATTAGGACATATTACAGTCCTCAAAATAATCCACTCAAAATTTTAAATGCAGCATGATCAACACACACACCTGCATGTTTAAGACTAGAGTTAAGGCTATCCCATGTTGGTTCAAGCTCCACAAGGACAAGACATTGGAGCTAAGGGCAATGCTTTAACAGTCGTGGCACATGATCAATAATGATGTTGTACAATGTCACTAAGGCCATGTTCAGAAGACACCTCAAACCACGGCTTTAACCCCGGTGAATAAGGCTTTTTGCCTTATTCACTGTGGTTAAAGCCATGGTTTAAGGCGTCTTCTAAACAGGGCCAAGTTGTGTTTGCTTACAACTTACACTCCATGCACCTGCACTTTTCCTAGGTCTTTCAGGCCCTAATCCAAATGGGGAGGATGGAGTGCCTGGGACCAGCAAAGATGTCTCACATTGTCCTGGACCTGTAATGCTTTATGAAGCATCTTAATGTATTGCTAAAGGAATCCACCTGTGAGTTGACTCATGCTTGTTTGTTGCTTACAAGCAAGCACAATTTGTGATACTGCACAACTGATCACGGGGCACATGTATTAACATATCACACTTAACTTCCAATTCCCTGTGTGGAGCTTGAGGCAACATGAGATAGCCTTAACTTTGGTCCTAAACTGGCACTGATTTTCCCTCGTTTTTAAGAAGGAAATTTATTATAGTGTTCTGGGGGAAAAAACCCACAAATAAATCATTAAGTAAGTAGATGTGTACAAATTGATATGTCACTGTATGTTCAGAATAGCTTATTTCTGAGTAAGCCTGCACAGGATTCCAGCATAGCTTTTTCCTCCCTGTCCTCAGTAGTGATTTTTCGGTCAGTCCCTCAGCCTTTAAAATTACCTCACTCTTATTTCTGTTGACAGTTCCCTGCTACTACTCCCCAACTATCAGAATGCTGACAGGAATAGTGGAATTCCTCTCAGAACACTGACATATTGGCAGCATTCTAGCTTCAGAGTGAAACTGAGCATGCTCAACATAACTTTACCAGCAGTTCCTGTCTAGGCTTTCAAGGGGCAGAAACATCTTGAAACTTTCAAACTGCTGCTCAGAATTTCAGCAAACCAATGAAAGGCATACTTCCTTGACAAGCCTGAATAAAGTACATCACTGCTTAGATATATTTTCAAATATGCGCAGCAGTATATGAATCTATTAAATAATTTTAAAAAGTTTCCCTCAGAATTTGAAAGAAATATATCCTGAGCCACATCTTGAGTAAAAAGTACAAATGTGTCCATTTTCAGCATTTTGCAATATCGTTACTGCCATATAATGAAAACTAAAGACTACACAGAGGGAAAGGAGAAGCAGCAGCCAGTAGGTGAGCCAGTAGGTGGAGCATGGATAGGGTGGGAAACAAGTCTCTCTCATTTGCTGAGCAGTTGATGAGGTTCACTTCAACTGGCGGGACTCCACCTACCCAACCCTCAAGGAAGGTGGTTTAAAGTGCTCTGCGTGACTTGTGAGTGCTGGTTTTTAGGTAGAGTACACTTTGCTTGCTTTGTGTACTGCTGAAGGACCAAGGCTGATTTCAGGATAATCCGGGTAAAAGCTGAAAAT
Organism: Anniella stebbinsi; assembly: GCA_029215795.1. Lineage (NCBI taxonomy): Eukaryota > Metazoa > Chordata > Lepidosauria > Squamata > Anniellidae > Anniella > Anniella stebbinsi. The sequence goes on from JARDYH010000006.1 coordinate 39,932,328, forward strand.
GCTTCTGCATGTGTTTCCTTCCAGATTGGGCACAGGTAGACTGCCTCTGTACATTTTGTTATCATAGCTACCTTTTGGTAGACCTATCCTCCATGTATTTGTCCAATCCTTTTAAAAGCCATTTTGTTAGGGATTTTAAAGTAAACCACATTCTCCTAGGAGTTTACAAGCAGACGAGCCAAACAAGTCTGCAACTCTGGTGTTCTGAGAATGACTCAGAAATGCAGGTTGCTTACCTGTAACTGTAGTTCTTCGAGTGGTCATCTGTGCAGTCACACACTATGGGCTCGCGCCGACGCCGAGCCTCCTTTCGGAAACTTCTAGAGCTTAGAAATATTGGCGGGAACCCCTCCCCCCTCCGTCCTATCGCGCATGCCTGGGTTCCCGCCTACCTCAGTTCCCTAAGACCGCCCTTGCAGTCTATCGTGAGGTGGCGTAACCAAAACCTTAAAAAGTCACTAAGGAAAGGAAGGAATGGCATGGCGATGACACTCATAGACTCTCAAGAGCGAGGTCTAGAGGGGACGGTGGGAGGGTTGTGTGACTGCACAGATGACCACTCGAAGAACTACAGTTACAGGTAAGCAACCTGCATTTCTTCTTCGTGGTCTCTGTGCATCACACACTATGGGCGAGTAATTAGCAACACTTACCGGAGGAGGGTAGACTCGCTGAGATGATGTCATTGTAGCAGAGATGACAATACTGCTCGACCAAAGCTAGCGTCTGCGCGCGCTCTGATGTCCAATTTGTAATGCGATACGAAGGTAGAGGCGGAGGACCATGTAGCCGCTCTACAGAGTTCAGGGATAGGAATTCCCCTGTGCATTGCTGTCGACGTGGCCAGGGCCCTCGTGGAGTGTGACCTCAATGAAGTAGGTGGGTCTCTATGTGCTAGTTCGTAGCTAAGGGTGATAGTATTTACCACCCATTTAGCGAAACGTTGGGCCGAGACAGCTTGGCCTTTCGATTTTCCCCCGTAACAAACGAAGAGGCGCCCCGATTTTCGGAATGCAGCCGTTCTGTCTTTATAGAAAGCTAAGGCCCGTCTTACATCTAACGCGTGCAGTCTGGAGCCCACCGCATCAGTCGCGTTTTGGAAAAATGTGGGCAGTACAATGTCCTGATTTACGTGGAACGTTGAAATGACCTTTGGTTTAAAGTCTGGGCCTGGTCGTAGAACAACCTTATCTTTGTGAAACTGCGTGTAGGGTGGGTCTATCATCAGAGCGCAAAGCTCTGATGACCGCCTGGCAGAGGTGATAGCCACAAGGAAGGCCACTTTGAAGGTAAGTAGTCACAGGTCTATTGTAGCCAAAGGCTCGAAGGGCTTGCTGGAGAGCGCTGCTAGGACTACCGACAAGCTCCACTGTGGAACCATCTGACGCACCGGGGGATTTATGTTCCGGAGTCCCCTCATGAAACGTTTGGATAACGGGTGAGAGAAAACTGAGTACCCTTGGATAAGGTCATGGTTAGCGGAAATGGCCGCCAGGTAAACCTTAACCGATGTGCTCTTGAGGCCTGTGTGATGTAAGGAGTCTAGAAAGACTAAAATGTCTACTATGCCACAAGAGAAAGGTGACACGCATTTCTTCTTGGTGAATGCTACGAATCTTCCCCACTTCCTACGGTATGACAGTCTAGTGGCGGGACGTGAAGACTCCTGGAGGACTGTGCGCACAGAGAGTGGCAGAACTAGGTGTTGCCATCGCGACGGATTCGCCATGCTGTGAGATGCAGCTTGTGAAGGTCGGGGTGGCGAACTAGCCCTTGGCTCATTGTGATTAGGTCCTCTGTCTTTGGCAATCGGAAGTACTCCCCCCTGGACAGGCGGAGGAGGGGGTCGAACCAGAATTGCCGGGGCCACCACGGCGTCACCAGGATGGCGTCCGTCTTCCTGAGTTGTAGAATCGACAGCGCCCTTGGGATCAAGGGAAATGGTGGAAAGGCATAAACAAGGCCCTGTCCCCAGGAGGTGTTGAAAGCGTCTCCCATGGAGCCCCTTCCCACGCCGGCCCTTGAGCAGAAAGCACTGCAGACTGCATTTTCCGCAGACGTGAAGACATCCAGGCACGGGCATCCCCATCTGTCGAACAGAATTGACAGAGCTTGCTGCGACAGGGACCACTCGTGGGTCGCAGGGAAAGTCCTGCTGAGGTCGTCCGCTTGCACGTTGTCTGCTCCGGCGATGTGAACTGCCGACAAGCGCAGCCCGTGGAGGATTGCCCATTCGAAGATGTTGAGCGTGAGTTTGAGCAGGCTCCGGGAGCGCGTCCCTCCTTCCTTGTTCACGTACCAGACCACTGACATATTGTCGGAAATGATCCTGACATGGCGGCCCGTGATATAGTCTTTGAAGGCTAAGAGCGCTTTTTGCACTGCTAGTAACTCCAAAAAGTTGATGTGATGTTTCTTGTCTTTTGGCGACCATTCTCCTTGCACCTTCAAATGGTCGCAATGGGCTCCCCATCCCCGTCGTGAGGCGTCCGAGGTTATTGAGACTGACGGCCCCGCTGTGACGAAAGGGAGTCCCCCCGAGAGGTTTTGCGGGACAGTCCACCAACGAAGGGAGTGACGTACGGCGTGAGGGACCATTACTCTGACAGAGTTCGGCTGGAGCAGCGGATCGTAGACGTCCAGCAGGAACCGCTGTAAAGGGCGCATCTTTAGACGGGCCCACCGGACTACAAAGACCGCTGAGGCCATAAGCCCTAATAGTTTCTGGAGGGTAATTACTTTGTGGGAGGCAGAAGACAAGACCCTCTGCGCCAACATTTGAATTTGAACGCCCCTTGGTTGGGGGAGAAAGGCTCTCGCTTTCGTAGAGTCGAGGAGGACCCCAATAAACTGTATTGCTTGGACGGGGGATAGAACCGACTTCTCCATATTGATCACGAGGCCTAGGCTGTGTAACAGCGCCATTGTGAGTTGGACGTCCTTTAGTGCCTGACGCTCGGATGGCGAGGCGATCAGCCAGTCGTCCAAGTAGGGGTAGAGCTCCACTCCTGCCGAACGAAGGTGAGCGCAGACCGCCGCCATGCACTTTGTGAACACCCTTGGGGCAGTCTTCAACCCAAATGGGAGGACGGTGAACTGAAACATGCGTTTTCCCACTATGAACCGGAGGAAGCGCTGATGGGACTGATGAATAGGTATGTGGAAGTACGCGTCTTTTAAATCTACGAGAGTGAACCACATATTGCGACGGAGGAGGGGCAGTATGGAACCCAGCGTGATCATCCTGAACTTTTTTGCGTGTAGGAATTCGTTGAGTAGCCGCAAGTCCAGTATAGGACGAAGGCCGCCGTCTCTCTTCGGGACCGTAAAGTACCGGGAGTAGAACCCCGTGCTTGCTTCCGTGATGTTGACTGGAACAATAGCTCCCTTTTGGAGGAGGGAGGCTATTTCTTGTTGTAGAGTGACAGAGATTGGCGTACAATCGACCTAGCACTGGGATCGCGGCGAACTCCAGCAAGTATCCCCGACGAATGATGTCCAGCACCCACTTGTCCGACGTAATATGGGTCCAGGCCTCGTAGAAGGGGCGGAGTCTGTGGTTGAAATGCAGCGCTGGATAAAGTCCCAATTGGGGGGAGTCAAAGATGATGCTTCGATGTGGATTCCTGCCTCGCCCGTTGCTGGCGGGGTCTGCCCTGTGCAAATGTCCTCTGTTGGCGGAACGCAGGCTGCGCAGGTTGAAACCTGGACTGGCCTTGCTGCTGACGAAATTGTGGCTGACGGTGCTGGTAGGAAGTCTGCCCGGGCCACCTACGCGAACGGTAAGGCTGATGGGGTTGGGGAGGGTAAAATCCCATTTTCTTAGCGGTCACCCTCGCCTTCTGGATCGTGTCCATCTGCGAGTCCGTTGAAGCGTTAAATAGGCCCTCGCCATCAAAGGACAAGTCCTCAATCCTGGCCTTCGTTTCCTGAGAGAGATTCGAAGAGCGGAGCCAGGCATGCCTCCGTAAAGCCACCGACGCCACCATCGATTTGGAGAGACAATCTGCCAAATGCCGTGCGGTTGAGAGCTCTTACCTCGCCAGTGTCATAGCTTCTTGTTGGAAGATCTGGGCTGCAGCCTTTATTTCATCCGGCAGGTGAGCGTGCAGTGCAGTCACTTTCTCCCATAGGAAGAGGTGATATCTAGCCATGAGGGCCTGGTAGTTCGAAATTTTGACCGCTAGTGCGGAGGACGCATAAACTCTCCTACCGAAAGCATCCAGCTTCCGGCCTTCTTTATCCACTGGCGCGGAATGGGACTTAGATGTATGCCCCTGGGCCGATTCCACGATTACTGAGTTGGGCTTCGGATGTTGGAACAAGAAACTAGCATCCTGCTCCTGCAGCTTATACTGGGCGTCGACCCGTTTTGAGATGGGTCCAGTGGTTGCTGGTGTTTTCCATGACTCCTTCAGAGTACGTAGAATAGTGGGAAGGATAGGCATTGCCACCGTGGAAGAGGCCTCCCCGTACATAACATCATAAGCTATGTCCGCAGGAAGTTCCTCCGACTCAGGGACTTCTATACCCAAGGACTGGGCTAGGCGTTGCATTTGGTCCAAAAACGAGACCACTTCCACAGAGGGAGAGGCGCGCTTGTCGGAGCCGAGGTCCTCTTCCGGTGAGGGCTGGGAAGGGTGAGCAATCACCGAAACCTCTGAAGAATCGGAGGGATAGTCCTCCTCCGAGTGAGAACTGGGAGCTCTGATGCACATTGCGCCCAGTGGTGCCAGAGGAGAGCCAGGGCGCTCTTCGGCGTGTGGTGGTGCCGAAATCGTTGCCGTGGGCGAATGCCTGGGAGGCAGAGGAGGAGCGGCGAAGCCCTCTGGTTCATAGAGCCTTTCCCCCGTGTACTGGTCGAAGAGGGGCATTTTATGTGGATGCTTTGTTTGGGAGGTCCACGAGTGGGTTGATCGGGTGGAAAAACGATCCCAGTCGTCTGCTTGGACCGGCGAGTGGTGGACCTGAGCATCCACACACCTAGTGTGCTGAGGTGAGAGAGACTGGTGCGAGGGTGCCCAAGGTGAAAGAGGGGCATAGCGCCGATCCTCCATGTCCGATGATGGCGGCGACACCGATGGATGCGCTCTCGAGGTCGTCTTTTGCTGAGGAGCTGTCGGTCTCGGTGCTTTCGGTACCGAGAACCGATGGTCGTCTCGCTGCGTCGGTGTCGGCGGTGTCGTTATCGAAGGCCACGAAATCGGCAAGGAGACCGACGCCGCTGGAGATGGCAAGCGGCGACCCATCGGTACCGGGGAGCTGGTCGGTACCGATGCCGGCTTCGACGTCGATCTTGGCTTCGATGCCGGTACCGGTGACGGCTTCGGTACCGGTCTCGGCTTCGGCTGTTGGGGCGCAGTCGGCGGGGCCATCTTCGAGTCCGCGGAACGGTCTCCCGACGTCGACGTCGACTTACTTTTCTCTTTTTTCTTGCGGGCATGCTCAGACTTGGACCCGCCTTTTGACTCTCCTTTATGTCGCTTCGCCTTGCCCGCATCCGCGGGAAGGGAGGACTTAGATTTGGCAGGCCGAGCAATCTGCGTCACCGGCGCCGCCGGGACCGCGCTCGGCGTCGGGACCGGTGCATCCACCGTTTCCAATGCCGCCTTCCATAGTAGGGCTCTGAGCTTATTAGCCCTGTTTTTGCGGGTTTGTCTGGAGAAATTGAGACAATGGGCGCATGTATCCACCATATGGGCTTCACCCAGGCAAAGGAGGCACTTGGAGTGTCCATCGGATAACGTTAACTTTGCCTTGCAGCCCACACAAGCCTTAAACAGGGAGGTCTGCGCCATTTTAGAGAAGAAGGGCGGGAAGAACGGGAGCTTTGCTGCTGCCCCGGAGAACCCCAACGATAGGGCCAACAAATGGGCCACTAACTACAGCCTATGAAAATTATCTTATGTATATATAGACTCTAAAACTAATACAGGTAAAGATAGAATATTCAAAGAATTATTAATTAAATTTTTTTTTTTTTTTTTTAAGATTAAGAAAGAAAAGGAAGAAGAATTTTAAGCCTAAAAGAGAAGAAGAAGAAGAAAACTAGAGTTTTAAGGTAATCTAAGCTATCTACTTATCAGAGGAAGTTCCCCAGGAGGCAACCAGCAAGGCGGTCGAAAAGGAACTGAGGTAGGCGGGAACCCAGGCATGCGCGATAGGACGGAGGGGGGAGGGGTTCCCGCCAATATTTCTAAGCTCTAGAAGTTTCCGAAAGGAGGCTCGGCGTCGGCGCGAGCCCATAGTGTGTGATGCACAGAGACCACGAAGAAGAATAGTTACTTACTAGTTTTATTCAGCATACACTGAAAAATCTAGACTTAAGAGAGAAAACACTTGTACTACCATGAGCTGGGACAGGGAAACACAGCTGTCACATTTGTGCTTTCTGGCACTGGCTTTCCAGACTGGAACCACAATGTTACTCAGACCTCTCTGAACTCAATGATCTTACATTTTTTACATTGTAAATGTATCCCTCTAAAAATAACTAGCGAACATGTGAAGGGAGAGGCCATGATCATGCTTACTGACCCCAATCCATCTGCACATCCTTCTGATCTTCTGAACAGAGACTACAAGCTGTATGCACATAAGCTCTCCATTCAGAAGATGAGATGAAGATGCAGAGGTCAGGAGGAAGAACAGCATGTAGAACCATTCTTCCTTCCTTCCTTCCTTCCTTCCTTCCTTCCTTCCCCACCCCTGCAAATGCTCATTGTTAGCCTAAAAAGAGCTACTGGATAGTCTTAATAAAGGTATCCTTTAACTAACTCTGCACCTTTGCTGAATAAGCAAATATTTGCTTAGACATCAATCATTTGTATTACAAAAAAAGCAGTGTTTGCATAATAAAAATTATTATGTAGAAAACAAAAAAAAGGTTTGTTTGCTCATAGCAGTAAGTCTGAGCTTGTATGTGCTCTTTATATACACACATGCCTATACATATGGGAGCAATACACACACACACACACACACACACACACACACACACGTGCCTGCCTACACATACACAGTGTTCTAATGCACTGGTAAGCACAAAGAGTTCCTGCTTCTGCAGCAGTTCCAGCAAGGCAAGGGTGTGCTTTAGGTCTGGCCATTGGGAGGACTTGGCATGTGTTCTTCTACCAAATTGTAAGCTCCTGGTCAGATAATTGACTTGTTTTGCCAGTAAATAAAGAGCTAACCTATCATGGCAATTGTAGTTGCATTAATTGCATGATTCGTTTTCCCAAGATTTTTATTTTAAGGAAAAGCTCCTGCAGAAGGCTGAAATCTTGAGAGTTGGACTGCCCATAATATGTACCACAGAAAAAGAATTCAGCCAAAAGAACCACAATGAAAACATATTCCAATCCCCGAGGACTATGGTCTTTCTTGGTGGTACTGACTCCCATAATCCTGCCTGCATGGTAGGTTATTGAATCGGAAGCTCTTGTGCAGATATGCCCTAAGATCCAGTTTCAGGTTTACAGTTCAGCTGCTCATTTGTACAAAATGCCGCAATATCATAGCATATGTTCCTCTCTGGAGCCACAAAGTAATGTATTAACAAAGCAGCATCTTGGGAAAACAATCGTACTAATGCTCACATCACCATAGCCTTTAATCTCCTGTTTTAGTAGTCAGGTCCTTACATGCTGACATTGATGCAATTTACCTCAACTGGATAGTCAGGCTCAACTTTAAACACTAGTCTGTAAATCAATGGGGTATGCATGCATTCAAATGACTTCAGAATTACGACTTCCTCAATTCTGAAATTGCTTTAAGATTGGCTGTAATCCAGAGATTGTCACAGCAGGTTGCACACATGTTAAGGATCTCTCAGGACCAAGCTAGATGTTATGAGAGAAACATGGGGTTCCCAACCCAATATTTCCCTCATAATGCTAATATGAAAGCTTAGGCAGGTATTAGCAGTGGGTATTCAGCAGAGGGGACTAGGGGTTGTTTAACCTTCCTCTAGCCGTGGATTGATCCCTGCAAAAGCCACCACCAGTCTGGCCAGGCTCTGAAATGGAAAGTAAGCCCAAGAAGAGAAAGATTGCAGGGGATAGTTGGTGGGTACACTTAAGCATTCCTATCCTATACACATTAATTAAAGTATATTTAAGCATTCCTATCCTATAATTTGAACAACACTTTATTCCCTTATGTACAAAATATTCTTTAATAAGCCTCTTGGCTTACTAATTCAAACAGTATCTAGTGCTGGTGCCCACTAAGCCTCTTATACCAAGCTACTAGATTTTAAAGTATTCCAAGAGAACTGTGGCAGCAAAAACTGATCAACTTTGAGAACTAAGTTATTGTGGCAGGGAGTTCCTTAGGCCCTGAAAAATAAACTTTGTTAAAAAAAATATATCCATAGGTGGGGTCTTTATTCCCCAACCCCCAACTGCAGCTGTCATGTAATTAAAGACTGTTTAGAATCATCTGCCTTTTAAATGATCAATAAAGTCATTGATTAAAAATATACATATTGAGATGACAAAAGCCTCAATACAGCTAACCTTTTGAGATACTGTAGGACATATAAGTTAGTTTACAATTTAAGTTTCAATCCCATACACACTTACCTAGGAGTAAATTCCACTGAATCAATGGGACTTACTTGTCTGTTGTTAATAAACAAAACAATACCAGCCATTTGCAGAAAGGGTCATTCTTAATAATGATAATAATAATTCTCTACCACAATTAACATACCAGAGTCAAAAATATAAACAAGTATGCCCTCAATCTGCAGTACCACAAATTTTAAAAATTGGCGTCTTCCTATTGATTTTTTTTAAAATCATTAATGAATCTACTGATTAACAACACAATCCTATGCATGGTTCATCAGAAGTACATCTCATTATTTCAATGGGGTTTACGCCCAGGTTAAGTATGTATAGGACTGCAACATAAACCAATTAAGGGCACAATCCTATCTATATTTAGATAGAAAAAAGTTCTACAACTCCCAGCATGCTAGCTGTAGGTCTTTTTTCCTGCCTAAAAATGTATAGGAATAGGCCTTAAAGCTTGTAATCCTAACTGTAATTACTAATGGGTTATATCCACATAAAGGAATGTTAGTAAAGTCAGTACCTAGTTCCTACAGAAAGGATGAATCTTTTGTTAAAGATTTCCAACCAGTTAAACTAAATATTTCATAAATTACACAGCACATTTGGGTACCTAACTCAATTGGTGAGTGCCGTCAGGAATGGAGCCAATATGGAGCCACTGAGAAACAAGAGGGAAGCATCAGCATACTTGAGGGAAACCCAAGGTTTACAGAAGTCTGTTAAAAAATCTGTAAAGACTATCTAAGGGAGCAACATGCACACACACACAAAAGCCCAATGAAGATTGAACATACTCAGTAGCTACAGAATGTTGAATTCAAGCTGGAAAGAGAAGTGGAAAGACAGGGATGGGGACAGAATGAAAAAAATCAATGAGTCAATAGGTTCTTCCTTCAGGCCAAGAAGCACCTTGAGTAACCAGACTCCACTCTCTTAGAGCTCCATCACACCAGCGATTTAGTGCACTCTCGCCATGCCTGGTGTGCGGATTTGCAGCAAGGTACTCACATGATGTCGTGCCTGTCCTGCTGACACCTCACCTCTTTCCCAGTCTTTTCCATGTTTTCCTAGAATGCTAAAAGTCTGGATTATTTTCCCTAAATGAATTTAATGTGCCCTAAGCCTCCATGTAGTTTTAAAGGAACTGGGGGCTTGAATGGATTCCTTCGGGTCCTGGCAGGAAAAGCATTATTTCCCAGCAGCTGGCTCCAAGCCACAATATATAACATAAACCTTGCATCCCAGTCTCAAAAATGTTTTTTTAAATCAAACAACGCCTGAATCTCTGCAGAGCCAGGATTGTACTCCCTCGATGCCCCAAAGAGCCAGACTATTTTTGCCCTGCAGAAAGGCGATCTGGTTGAAGTGCTAATCTGACAAGACCTGACTGGAGGGAGAAAGACAAGGGGAGGGGTGGAGTGGAGTGGAAGAGCTAACAAGCGAAGGAACGAAAGAGCAGCTATTCAGATGCAAGGGATCATAAGCTAGACACACTTCTGTATTAGAAGTAAAAAAACACGGAGCCAAACGGGGAGAGGGGGGGAATTAGGTGTGATGAACGATATTGTCTCAGGATCTGAGCACTGGGAGACCTAGGAATCGTAAACAGGTAATCACAGACACTGCTAAAAATCTCATCCAAATACTAATTTCTGACCAAAAAATAATAATGTTTGCATACACACGTGTCCACAGCTGAATGAGGGATGTCATATGTAAATGGACACGACATGCTGTAGATTTGCAGGTGTTGTTGCCTCAGTCATACAATCAGTAACAGCAGTGATTATTTCTCCAGGGTGTGGAAGTAGAAAGCATATGGCTGAATTCAGTCTCCCCTTCTCCCCAACCCCCAAAAACAAATTGTCAATGGCTTTAATGAGACTTTGCATGCAATGTCTCTGTTGCTGAATGGGATTAGGGACTAGGCTAAATGCCCATGCACCATTCAGTTTCTGTATATATGCATAGCTGGATCAGGGCCGTTAGCATAATGACATTTTATCAGACATTCATTCTTATACTAGAATAAGCATTTTTCAAAAATGTTTAGACAATATGCAGGTACTTACATCTTCCAATGCTAACTGTTGGCAAAAAACAAAACAGCATCTTTAGCAGCGAAGTTATTGACAATATAGCAACAAATATAGTAAACTTTATGTCAAACTTATTGCCATTTCTTTATTTTCAATAGGTTTTGGAATTCTTTTTAAACTAAAGTGTTTAACTATTAATGAATAAGGTGACCTAGTACTCAGAAGTAGGTACATTAAGTTTGGTCACATGTATTTTAAAGTATTACGCTAACATGCAAAAAGACAATGTGGCAATGACTTCCATTAAGATTTTGCTATGTGCAGCAATACCTTCCATAAATATCCAGAAGTTGCAAATCAAATACCACAAGTATAAAGCAATCTACTAAACAAGCCCATGCTTAGACAATAAGGGCTGTCTAAAAATAATTTTTTCACTGATTGTCAAGTTGATGATACCAGCAACATCCTTTTTCAAGCCCTGTCCTAGTGCTGTTGACAGTGACAGCCCAATATGACATTGAGTAGTCATGACAATCAAGGCACACTAAGACCACTGGCTTGCCTTCCAGGTATGAAAACAAAGCTGGACATGTAGTAGGTCAATATATTTTCTTCCTCAAGGATAATTATCATGAAGAGTGGTAAGTAGTATAAGGAACTTCAATATCCTTCTTTCTTTGTTAGTACGTTAGGTCTTTAAATAGTGCAGACAACCCCTTGAATGATGAGAAGGTCATGGCTATATTGGGATCAAACTCAAAAAAGTCTTCATCAGGACTATCAATTTTGGAGTAGCCTCATATCCTTTGAACAAAGTGAAAAATAAAGGTATATATTATATGTTTCTCTTTAATATTCAAGGCTACTCCTTCACCTCACATACTAAGCCATCTAAGCTCACTGGGACTGGTATAGTTAAAACACACACCTGTCTACACTGGCTACATTGCTCTTGAACATGTACAGAAACATGTCAGCTAACACTTTTTATTAACCAAGTAAATATATTTATTCTACATCTGTCCTTACTTCCATTACTTTCCCGAGACACATCTACATAAAAGATGCATTACAAATCAGGACTGTCGAATGCCAACACTGACATTGTGTAATTTCACAACATTTATATAAATTCCAGCCTCAACTGAAATTCTAGTGTGATTGTTGTGTTGAACTTAATACTTCTGCCCTTCTACACGGAAGTTCTTGAAGTCCTGTTTCATTGCCTTCATTAGGAGTATTTATTTTCATTTTCAGAATTCCATTCCCCCACGTTCCTAAAAATTGCATCAGTTCCCATGTACAGCCCCCCAAGCCTATTTCTTGCCTGACAGATGCAAAAGCTTAGACTCAAACAGTTTCTTCTTTTTCTGATTGTTTCTCCTTTTTCCCTGCTCATTATATACACACAGGCAGAACACGTATTTCCCCCCCCCCCCACCCCAATATCCCCACATAACTGGGATTTGCTTTCACAGCTCTAGGAACAGAAGCCTTTAAAAGTAATATTTTCATTTTGCAGGGAGGATTAATACAAACCATAACAATAAGGTTTTGCTTACAGCTAATGTCCCAGAAAATTAGATGCCAAATGACAAAATGTACTATAGCCCCATACTAATTAGCTTTAGAGACTATTCATTCTGGCATAAGGTTTTGAAACATAATAGCCTACTTCATCAGATGTGATTAATGTTAAGGAGTACTTAAGATCCAACCATGTTCTTTCTGTGAATATGGGCATAGGAGCCCCTACTTTCTTTGTGATAAGGATCCTAAAAATGGTTAACTCTCATTAATCATCATATAATGACTGACATCTCACAGTTCAAACGCTTTACAAAAAACCAACCTTGATATAGAGTAAGTCTAGTAGCAAACTTGTTCAACAATTCCTCTTTCTTTCAGAATAACATATGGCATATGTCTAACCTGAAACTCAAATCCAAAATCCAATTCCTCAATAAAAACATTCTGACTAAACCTTTTTATATTTTGAAGATTTCAGCACAGCAATGGATAGTAAACTGATCAGTTTGTGTAATGTACCATGGCCTAGCCAGTTCAGTACAATGGCCTATTCTATTAAGTCCTCCTTGGTAAACTGAGCATAAATATTTGTATTGCCTTAGGGCAGACTGGGGTCAAGAGGACCAAATAGACTGCATACAAGTTCTTCCTATCAGGTTCAAAGGCTATCAGGCAAATGAAAAGGACATTCAAGGTTCAGTAGCTAAAAGCAAAGAGAGACTAACATCAAAGTTCTTTTTAAAAAACAAAACAAAAAAACACCCAGAACAAAGGAAAAGCTTATTCAGATTTATAAAATCACTGTTTTTCACATAAGATTAGATAGGACCCCAAAGCAATAATCATGTATGTGGTTGCTTTGCATCACCAGTAGCGCTGGGTGCAAAAATCCAATCTTTTATCATTGGCACAGAATGTTACTGATTGGTATGTGAGTTAGCCCCATTTATCAGCAATTTGCCTATATGAAGGAAGACTCCAGCACCTACCTGGAGTCACAAAGAACCTTTTGTGAGTACATGCACAGTATTGCAGGTATTTCAAATTGTTCAGACATGCAATCGAGAAGGAAGTCTTCAGTCACATAATATACTGGCTTGCTGTCCCTACTCTTTTGCTGCAGCGGTAAGGATTACATATCGCAACAGAGGATTGTGGGGGAGGGAAACACTTGCCCCCACCCCATCTCCAGCCCCTAGGACCATGCTATTGCCTTGAACCAGCCAAGCCTTTTTTCTATATATTCCCTGTGCTCCAGGGTGACCAGATCGCCCTGGATTTCCCGGTCCTAACCGGGAAAACTGGGGCAATCCGGGCCGACAAGGGGGCGGCTGAGGCAAACCAGGGAAAGGATCAGCTCTCCTCCTACCCTAAAATGCCCGGGCTGCTCCCGGCCTCGGCAAGAAAGAAGTGCTCAGCGTTAGGGAGCGTCAATAAATTCCTTGTCTGGTGGCTAACTGCTTTAGCCACCAGACAAGGAATTTGTTGATGCTCCCTAATGCTGAGCACTTGTTTCCTGCCAAGGCCGGGGAGCAGCACAGGCATTTTAAAGCAGGCTCTTCCTCCTCCTTTGCCTGCTGCTGCTGTTCCTCAGGTACCTCCAGGGAGCCCAGGAGCAGGGCAAGAAGGGTGAGGGGGCTGCAGGGGGTCACGCGGCAGTGGAAGGGATCGGCGGTGGCAGCAGAGGACCCGGTAGGTCCAGGCTGGCTTTTTTTGGGGGGTGGCTGGCTTGGGGGGGGTTGTTTCGGGTGGGGGGGTGGCGGGGGGGTCTCTGCTTGTTGTCCGCAAGGCAGGCGGCCTTTTTAATTTTTTTATTTTATGTTCGTGGGGCTACTTTGGTGGGGTGGCCATTTTGGACCGGGATTTTGCTTTCCAAAATCTGGTCACCCTACCACTGCCTATTCCCCTCTGAACACACAAGAATAATAGCTGCACTATTACTTTTACATATTCTTGGCTGCCTTTCAGGGCAGACGCCCTCGCAAGGCAGCTTACAACAATAAAATACATAAAACTGTTAAAATATTAAAAGCAATAAAAACGTACACACAATAAAATAGCAAAAAACAGAAACGAACCATCAGCACAACAACAATAAAACCAGCAACAACAGTCATACCATTAGAAGCACATGTTGCTACACATACGTGCCAAATTCCAGATCAATCCCTCCAACCCTATATTTTATATGAATTTTTCAATGATTGTTGTACTTTGAAAGCAATTAGGAGGCCCGGTCAATCAGCTGTCAACTAGAACAATCTTTTTTAAAAATCATATAAAATCGAAGGTTTGAGCAATTGCTCTGAATTTTTTCACACATGACTAGCAATAGACAAGCTGCACTGGGGAAAAATTTTCAAGTTTCAAACTTTTAAAATAACGAAGTTACAGAGTGGGGTAGGGTTTTTGGGGGTCCCGGTATAATTTTTTTGTTTTTAAAGGTAGAGACATGCAACTTGGGGAGCCAGGACTAGCAACGTCCCATCTGCAAAGTCCAACAAGTTTCATGTCTCTATCTTTTAAAATAAAAAAGTTACACCCATTTAGGTTCTTTAAGGAAAGCGTATGTGTCTATTGCCTAATACTTTTAATATAACTTTTTCTATTTTTTAAGTTAGAAACGTGAAAGTGGCCCACAGTGCTTATGTGATATGCCTAAGTATGTGTATGAAATTTCAGAACAATCCCTCCACCCCTGTATTTTATATGAATTTTTGAAAGATCGTGCAACTTTTTGACAGCTCCGAATGCACGTGGCTTTAGCTGTCATTCAAAGCTGTCAAAAGTTGCATGATCTTTCAAAAATTCATATAAAATACAGGGGTGGAGAGATTGTTCTGAAATTTCATACACATACTTAGGCATATTCCATAAGCACTGTGACCAAGTTTCAAGTCTCTAACTTATAAAAATACAGAAGTTAGAGTTAAAATACAGAAGCTTTTTGAGATAATTCTGTCTCAAAAAGCAACTCTATAGGGCAAAATACTTCAAATTAAATATCGGAAATCCGATAATTATTGGACATCCGATCCAATTCGATACAGGATACCTACAATATTCTCAGATCCGAAAAAAAAATATACCGGAATTTCCGATAACTATACGATAATTTCGGCCATGCACATCCCTACTCAACACTGTGACTGGGCTGTTATCATCATGAAGGACTACTTGCAATTAGCAGTACATGTGTAAACTAGAAAGTATTGGCTTTGTTTTCTCAGGCTTTCTGGCCAATAGCACACTGAATCCTCAAGGTATTCATTTCAGAAGAATAACAGTGTTTGTATGGCTTGTTGTGCTAATTAGGTTACCAAGACACTAACTACCAAACAACTTAGTGAGATGCTATTCCAGAGCTTTAAGACATCCATCCAGTGCTTTATGAGCTGGGTTTTTTCATCCAGAATGAGAAATAATGTTCTTTATGATTCTTTTTTCTTTTAGTCTACAACTCTCCAGCCACTCAACACGTAACAGATAACACTTCTCACAGAACCCAAAAGCTTCATAAAACAAGCATCACAGGTTTTAATATCCCTTGCTTTTTAAATGTTTTCTTATCCTGGAAAGTAAAATAGTCAGCCACCAGTTTACTTCAGCGTAAGTAAAGGTGATTCTGAAACCTTACACCAACCTCTCAAAGAAAGCATTTTTAATTAGGAAAATGTGAACACTATTGAAAGCACATTCCGGTGTGTTTTACAATGGATCATTCTGGAAAGTGATCAATATTATGGCAACCAACTTAGATGGCTTTAAAATAGGATTAGACAAATTAATGGTAGATAGGACTATCACTGGCTATTTGCTACCTGCAGATATCAATTGCTAGGAAACAACAACAGGCAAAAGTTATTGCCCTCAATACCCTGCTGCGGGCCTGCCACGGGCATCTGTCTGGCCACTGTGGAAAACAGTATGTTGGACTGGATGGGCCTTCGCTCTGATCCAGCAGGGCTCTTCTTATGTTCTTATGACTGGAATTGCTGCCTGGGAAAAGCTTGATTCAAAGAAGATTCATTTGATTTTACGTTCAGTTCTACCTCTTCCTGTAAATATTGCAGGACAACAAAAGGCTACCACTTGGTAAAAGGGATAGAAATGGACAAATCCACTCTTGGAAGACCTAAAATCAGTAGTGCACGCGCTGGTAACTTCGAAGCTCGACTTCTGCAATGCGCTGTACATAGGGCTACCTCTGTGCCTAGTCCGGAAACTTCAACTAGTTCAAAATATGGCAGCCAGGTTGGTCACCGGTACATCTAGGGGTGACCATATTACGCCAGCTTTAAAATCGCTCCACTGGCTGCCAATTAGTTTCCGGGCGAAGTATAAAGTGTTGGTTATTACCTTTAAAGCCCTACATGGTTTGGGTCCAGGTTACCTACCGGATCGCCTTCTCCCGTACAATCCGCCCCGCATGCTCAGGTCCTCTGGGAAGAATTTATTACAGTCAACAAGAACTAGACTGACAACCGTTACCCAGAGGACCTTCTCTTCTGCCGCTCCCAGATTGTGGAATGACCTGCCGGGAGAGATCCGCCAGCTCACCAGTCTTCAAGAATTTAAAAGAATTATAAAGACTGATCTCTTCCAGCAGGCCTACCCACATGAATTTTAAAGTGTTTTATTGGTGTTTTATTGGTATTTTAATTATGTACTGGTTTTATCTGCTTTTAATCAGTTTTTGTATTTTGTGTTTGGTGTTGTTCCCCGCCTCAATCCGTTGGGAGAGGCGGGTGATAAATAAATATATTATTATTATTATTATTATTATTATTATTGACTCTAAAACAAACCCCAAACTCTGTGTGTTGTGTGTGTTTCGCAGCTGGTTTGTAACTTTACCATGGGGCACAAGAACTTGATGGCTGCCCCATCTTCTAATACCAAAATCCCTCTCTCCCTAAGTGGCAATGCTTAGGCAAAGGGGACGGTGCTCGTTCCAAGAACGCTTACTGTTTTTCAGGCAGTGGTTTGAGTCTGAATCTGGGCGTGTAAGAGAGGACAGGATCAGGCTCATTGCTTTCCGTCGCCCCACCACCATTTCAGGATGTATTAAGAGAAATGTGCTGTTAATCTAAGAGTCATGTTATGATGCAATGCCTCATAACATGGCTACTAATCATGATAACTATATAAAACCTCCAGTTTCAGAGGCAATATGCCTTTGATCGGCGCTTGCTAGGGAGCATCAATGGGAGAAGGTTTGAATCCGATAGATTGATGCTCATAAGCCTCCGAACTCAAAGGCTTTCAAGTAACCAATGCAGAGAAGGAGGTGCAGCAGAGGCGATCCTCACTTCTTGCTCTGCATTTCAGCTAGATGGGTGTTGTCGCCTATGTAGCTGGGGCATCTTGGAGGGGGAAGGAAGGAATCTGGACTCAGGATACTGTGTAAGCCAGCCTCTCCAGTCCCCCCTCTTCCCTGCCCACTGGAACCTCCTTTTATATCCTTTACGAGGTAGTTTTTGCAACCCTGGAAAAGCAGCAGGTGTGATTATCTCTATGTGGGCTGTGAGGGGGAGGGGTGGGGTCCATGAATTCATGGGTCCGAGGTTGGAAATCCATCTCCAACCTTGAATCCAGAAATCCAAAGTATCCTATGGGCCCCCAGATGCTGTCTAGGGGCCATAGGATTGCTCCCTAAGAACATGTTATATTATGCCAAATGTAAATGAGTAATTCAAGTTATAAATTATGATATTACTCATTCTGAACAGGCGTCTTCATTCTCCAGCAAAAATTGTGTTCTCTGTGGCACTGAAGTCCATTCAAAGATTCCACTAACATAGGTTTGGTTCATGTTTTAAGCAGAACATGCCGATGTTTATAACCAAAATTATTGAGACAATATGATTAGTCTGTCTGACTTGCAGGAAATAATTACTGTGCAATATTAATGTCCTATTTTATATCAGTGCTAAATAACCTCCAGTAAGAATTCTATTCACAAAGCACAGTCTCTGTCTTTCACTCTTCTTTACAGTCTTTGCTCTAGGGAAACAGATTCCCTGAATAGGACAAGGGATCCACAGCAACAAAGAAAAAAACAAAAACAAACAAAAACGCAGAAGAGACTGATTTTAACTTTAGAATACATCTAAAGTTGACATAAAACTATCTATAAAGGCTCAATTCATATCTCACATGAAACAATGGCTTCCATTAATAATAGGATATTATCCAAAGCATAACCTGAGCTTCTAAACATACAGGGTCACAAACATACAGGATCCATTGTTTAGAGCTTCTCTGTTTTCATCTTCTATCAGCTCAGAACTTCAGTTTCTAATTTGCAGAAGCCTCTGGAGTCAAAGCAATGGCCATAACTATGGTTTGTCAATCATGCCGAACAGTTTGCAACCCCACTTCAAACCATGACTTGTGATTCTATTTGCCAGATGCAGGTTGCCATGGTTCTCAATTCAGATATTACACCATGGTTTGGCATGTGATCTGGACTGAGCAAAAGAAACAACAAAAGGACGCAAACAAGAGTGAGAAGGCATGAGCCTCAACTTCATGTGCTCTGTCCTCTCCTTGCCCCCTCTTTTGCATATGTGGAAAGAAGTTCAGACTCATAATTTGTCTGCAAAATCAGGGTCCCAAAACAGAATTGAATCATGATTTGGGATCCTGTTTAGCAGGCAAACCTCAATTTGAACAAACCATAGTTGGCCAAGTCTGGGCAAAATGGAAAACTGTAGTTTGCAGTGAAGTACAATAGGAAGCTCCTAATGTCTCCTGGCTAAAATCTGTAGGACAGATCGTAGACAGCCACCACCATGCTCTTGCACACAAAGAAAGTGAGATGAGGAGGAGGGAGCAAGCAAGCCCAACTTTCTGTAATGCCAAAATGCAGTCAGTGGATAGCTGTCAATCAATGATCTGTCCTACAGATTTTAGCCAGAAGACTATGGTACACCAATTACCTCTGGTCTTTAATCTGAGCCAACAAGGCACTTTTTATGTTTTTAATCAGGAATTCATGTTCAGGAGTTGTGCCTTAATAGTTAAGAGACCCTGAGTATGAACTCCGGTTCTGTACATTTAAAACACATCAGTAGATAATGGAATTCTAATTTTTTTAAAAAATAGACTACAGCAGACTGAAATTAGTTTGCCCCGATTTTAGCCATATATAATTTACATGTTCTCATGTTACAGAACTGGAAGGAGGACGTAGCTCATGTAAAACAATGTAGAATGCAAATTCCAAATAATACATTTTCTTTGTTTTATCTGAGTACCTTCCCAATCATACAAGCATGAGTGGGTTTGTTGTGGGGTCCACCCAATGCTGTCACATTGTAGACAGTAAGCAGGTGGGGAGAGACGTGATCAGAATCTGGTTGTAAGCCACTCTGCAATATTCAAGAGAGAATGAAATACAAGTGTGTGTATGTGTATTAATTTTACTCTGCAAAGACAAGCCTCAATATTGCATTAGGTTGAAAAGTCCAATAGATGACTAGTGAGATACATTCTTTGATTTTAGTTTAATTATTCTCGAATAAACAGTACTTACTGTTTCTGTTATCTATAGATATGAAAAGTAATTAGTCTGCCCAAACATTTGTGATTGTTAATAATGAAAGGGCCATAGCTCAGTGGTAGAACTCATGCTTTGCATGAAGAAGGTCTCAGGTTCAGTCCCTGACAGCTCCAGGTAGGACTAGAAAAGACTCCTCTCTGAAATGCAGGAACATAGGCAATACTGAGCTATATGACTTGGTATGACTCGTATAAGGCAGTTTCCTATGTTCCTAACACATTACTGCTTTTTTAACAGAAACCAAGTGCAACTCTTGGAAAAGGGGGGGAGCAGACTTCAGGGCAAACCGGTTTGAGTTATCAGTGCCTATTTTATTCTGTTGAGACCTCTGTTGAGCTGTTGAAGTGAGTAACTCTTACAATGCAATCCTCTACATGTCTAGTTAGAAATAATCCCCTTTAAATTCACCCTAAATCAGCAACAGTTTGATTTGTTTATATTCCCTAGACTGAAAAGTAATACAGGCTAATCGTTTTAATGTATAAATTATTACATTACCTCATTATTAATTTCTATAGGCCTTTTCTTCAGCTCCCCAATGTCCAAGTAGCTGAAATTCAACAAAAGAGTATAGTTTACTTACAGGTGGAACTTTTCAATGCCCTTTTCCAGAAAACTCCTTTAATTCCCCAGTTCTCTGTTTCCCCTACCCCCACCCCAATAATGAGTCAGCATTCCATGCCCATTGAGCATGGCCAATCCTCCTTTGCAGGGATTTTTCCTAACTTTTCTTTTGTTCTACTTTTGTAAAACCTGAGGTTCCCCCAAGTTTTCTGTTACCGCCCTCTTATGCACAGGTACTGCCATATTAGGATCAACGCTGGGGAGAATGAGTTTGCTCTTAGTATATAGGATAGCTAAACATAATTTCATTGTGACGCTTCCTCATATTCAATAAATGAACACAAGTTGAATAAACTATAGGCAATGGTCCATATGTGATATATATCTGTTAAAAAGAATCATGATTTACAGCACAATCCTATACATGTCTACTCAAAAGAAAGACTCACTGAGTTCAATGGGATTTACTCCCAGGTAAGTGGCTATGGGATTTCTGCCTAAATAGTATAAACTACCTTTAACTCCAACAGAGGGTCCAGACAGATATATCACATATCAAGACAATACAAATTTATCTACCAGAATATAAACTAAAATACTAATTTAAATACAATAGCAATCAAGGACAAAATGGTCCACCCTATTTCTTCATTTCCTTCAGTACAAGGCAAAATTTGATTATGTCACATGTATGTGTTAAGTATTCATCACCAGACAGGAATAAAATTTTGTTCTTCACGTTTGAAAGGAAGTTGAAATGAGATAAATATAATGCTTCTCTAATAACAGTAAAGCAGGTACAGAAAATTTTAAACCTGAGAAATCAAGAAACTGGTGAGCTAAAAGATCCTAGCAAATACCACACTCAAATAACTGAACTACATTTCAGGTTCCATATGGTTTTAGAACAGAAGTGGAGAAAAGGTAGTTAGAGAAGTCTACTGATTGATCTCGGGTGATTTGCAGTATATCAGTAAAGTGTTTTTTTTAAGATAGCAACTCCAATTGTTTAACAATAGCAACAACAAAATGCTTTTTCCCATCTAAATTAGGCTGGTGAAATGAAGAGAGTGTGGGACAACCAGAAGTGGATTTCTGTGTGAAAAGACTGTGAGCTCAGCTCATTTAAGTTCTCATAATGAAAACAAATTCCTAGGCTCAGGATGTGCTTAGAGACAGCTGTTTTTAATTCTAAGTGTCTTTTGCACTTGGCTTTGGTTGATGGATCTTGAGGTTCTGGTGAAAAACAAAGTAGATCTCACAGGCCTGAAGTCTGCTTACCCCAATTTACAAAAGAGGATAGGGCAAAATATAGGACAGGGCTTATCCATACCCTATGTTGAGGCAATCCATACCCTATGTTAAGGGAATCTAGCATAAGAGGGCTTAATGATAGAAACTAAAAAGATTGGCTGGAATTCTTACATGTTGATGGGCTATGTGTCGTGTAACTATATTTAAAAGTAGCATCTTCTGCCACTAGCTAAAGATGAATGGAAAGTGGATGGATCTTGACGGCTCAGTTCAGACAACACGTTAGTCAATGCAGTGTGAAAACTCCACTCAACGGTTGAGTTTTTAGGAGGCACTTCCCACACAACATGTTTTAACTCCACTGTTGTGTGACTGTGGGGTACCATGGAGTTGAGTAAAAGTCAATGCGGCATTTGATTGACTGTTCCTCTGCCCTCTCTCTTCCCCCGGTCCTCCTGATAGCATCCCATCAGCCACTGCTGCGAAAAAAACAATCCCGGTGGCTCTCCTAGAGTGGCACTCCCTCCTTTCGCCGCTCTTGCCAGAGAACTCTGTAGCCAATGGGAAAAGTCAACTCAACACAACAGAAAACTCCACAGAGCCCACAACACAACTGTTGTGCAGGAATTCTCCTCCGCACAGTGTGGATATTCTGCGTGGAGTGTTTTCCAAAAAAACTTCCACCGTTGCATGGAGTTTTCGCGCCAGACAACACATTTCTCAACGGTGGTGTAAAAATTCCACCATGGAGTTCTAAAACCACCATTGAGAAACGTGTTGCCTGAACTGAGCCGATACTTCCTGAAAACTCTTTCATTGAAGCTCTGAAACATTTCAAAACTTGCTAAATTCCCAGTGCCTGTGATTGTGCAACGTGGACATAAAAATAGAACTTCTTTATAGGTAAAAAAAAAAGCTTCTCATTCTACAAAGGAACCACAACTTCTCCCTGCCTTGCACATATTTGTCCTCTCATAAAAATGTACCTTAAAGTAATTATCTACAATGCTCTTAAGAACAACACCATTAAGAAACTGTGGTCTGCTGGATCCATTCATTTCAGCTAAAGCTTCTCTCTCTCCTTACACTGGAGAACAAACACATTTTTCAAAACCAATAGCTATGCCATTTAGTTACTATTACATTATGACAGGACTGCCCTATAGTTTAGCCCTGTACTAGCCTTTATTTTTATTTGTTAAAAATTATATAATGGTTGTCTGAAATTCTGTAACTGAAAACCCAAATTCTGCAGCTCAGTTTAGTTGAACATGTATCCATTTGTTTGTTTTTAGCCTATGAGACTTATACTTTGTACAATGGTTTGAATATCTATTTTTAGAAAATACAATGAAATAATAATTTGAGGCAAATACTATGCACATATAATTTGTAGATTTGCATAATATATTCCACTTGCATAATTTGGGACTTATGCTGAATTTGGGATTTGGTACCACTTTTTTAGTCATTGATTAAATAAGAAACTAAACATGAGGGAAGGGCATAGGCAGCAGGTTTGGTAATGGGCTGTGTGTGATACCTTGACTGACAAAAAATCCTAGTGACAAAAATGATATTAGTTTTTATTAGAAGAACCCAAGAGCATTCTCAGGTTTTCCCTCTAACAATAGGAACAGATCTGCTCTTTTTAAAAAACACCCCGGAGGTCCTAACAACATTTGCATTAAGAAAACTGTACTTATCTCTTAAACCAATAACAAACAATCTGAATGAATAAAAATATCATAGGATATATATTCTATAAACGTGTATCAGATTTCTACCAAGTTGACGGTAATGACTTTCCACAAAGAATCCTAGGAGTTGTAGTTTGGTGTGCCTATTGAAAATGTTCTGTTAGAGATGCTTAAATCCCCTCAGAGCACTACTGTTTCCAGGATTTCCTAGCAGGAGAAATGATTGTTAAACCACCTTATGTTTTGTAGGTAACTACAGATATTTAGTGTTTGAGCTAGGTCTTGGAGTTCAGTTTCTAAAAGAGACTACTTAATTAGAAAATCAATTAGGGCTGCAATCCTATGCATAGCTATCTGGAAGAAAGCCCTATTAAAAAATTGAGATTTACTTCTGAGTTAACAAGTTAGAACCAGGTTCCATTACTCTGTATTCCATGTTTGTTTCTGTAATAGAGATAAAACACATAGAACCTAACAATGCAATCCTACACATGTCTACTCAGATGTGCAATCCTAGACATGTCTACAGGAGTAAATCCTACTGAGTTCAATGTGACTTATTCCCAGGTAAGTGTGTATTGGGTGGCCAGATGCAAAAGTGAGCAAGCTCTTGCTCCTTTACTAGTTGTATAGAAAAGGAAATTTCAGCAGCCATACCTTGCATGATAAGCTGCTCCTGCTGAAATGCCCTCTTCTACACAAGTGTTTAAGGTCCAGGAGCCATCTCATGTGTATAGGATTGCAGCCTTAGATACAAAAACATCTCCTATAATTACCAGTAAAAATACCACAAAATAGCCTCACACGTTCACATCAGTGATGATGGAACAGAAGTTTTTGAACCAATTCTACCTTCTATTCTACGGAAGATGACAGAAATACATGAAGAGAATGGGGAACCAGGCAGATGAAGTGGAAGAACCTTTCATTTTTAAGCTGGGAATAAACATTAACTTTCTATTTGTATTTCCAGAACAAAGGAGGATTGTATATCAATGTCTGCTTTACAGACGTCAAGGCACTTGGATACCGCAGTTTAAAAGATCACATAGCTCAGTTTCTCTGCCATTTTGGTTTGTTTCAAAAAGTTACTACTCACTTGAGTTTTTTGAAGGCCTCCCTGCCACCAGCGACATAATGCTCTCCACTCTGAATGTCATCTAGTTGCCGGATACGGTGCCCACCACGAGGTGTGTAGATATTCCGCACAGCCCCAAAAGAAGCATTCACTCCACCTGTCACTTCTTTTAGGAAGACATCAAAACTAGACACCTTCTTCTCATGGATGACTACGCGTCGCCCTGGGAAGAAAGGGTCTCCATTGCGATACACCATCACACTCTTTACCACCGGCTGTGACAGACATGTTGGCTTGGCGCTGGGACTACTCATAGCTGAGCTTCAACCTGCCTCTTCTGGTTCCAGCTTCTAAGGAACGCTTCTGTCTGAACACCTGTTGGTTCAACAAGAACAGGTTTATTTTTTTCCCAGAGTCTTTCTCCAACAGACTTGATCAAATTCCTGTTTGCAATACCTGAACTGCACATACACATACAGCAAGGCTGGCACGCTGGGACCACCACCAAAGGTATCTCTCTCCCTAAAAGAACCAGAGAGGCTCTCCCTAAGGTTTCAATTTCAACACAGTTTAAAGCGCAACCTCTGCTAGGCAACCAGTTCTTGCCACTCTCTCGAGAATGGTAAAGACATCATGAGTTTCTTTTCCTACATACTCACACCATCTACAGCTGCAAAAGAGAACAAATAACTGAGCATAGTAAAGAAAACACGACTTTGGAGTCACTGGACCCAAGAAACATGTTTTCCCCCACATGTTTTTTTCTTCCCCCCCCCCTTTTTCATCAATCTTCTTTTTCTCCTTTCATCCTCAAAATCAACTATGAGGAGGCCTGCAAGGCCACAGTAAAATTATTCTGAACGCAACAACTCAGGTACAGCAGGATAAATAGAGCGGAGGGGGAGATTATTAAATATTGGAGGTAAAATACATACTTATTCTGAATTTCAGCTGGCAGCATTTGACTGGGAGTAGGGAAAGGAAACAACAGCAGGAAATGGAAATAGTAGAAGTCAGAAAGCATACAATGTGTGCTAAATTATTACAATTTTTTCAGAAACTTTTAATTGCCAAACTCAGTTAAATATCATAACAGAAATATTTTCAATGTGACAAGAGACGAGAAAGGAAGATGACCCAGGAGTGTGAGACACATCACAGCTTTTAAACTTATTTAATTATTGCTTAGCTGGCAAGTGCAGAGCTCTGTAATCGTGGATCTCCCTTCTACCTCAGAGATGCAGCGCAGAACAGAATAGTTGAGTTCTGTGGTGGCTGAGGAGACTCTACCATTTCAGACTGCAGGTAAAAGATACCATGTCCAATGACCCAACATACAAAGAAATCCCTGCAAATAGAGCACTAAGCATATCAGGAGAGAAAGATTTTAGCCTAGCTAGTTTTATACTCATAGAGAGGGGTGTGTGGTTCTTTTCTCCTCCCTCCTTTTTTTAACATAGGGAAGCATTAAAATGTGAGTCCCTAGATACATCTCATTCCCACTATTACATTCTGTAACATTCCATTCATACACATACTTGTTCTCCAACATACAGGCACACTCTTCCATCAACTTGAAATATTAGTGATTAATTTTTACAGCAATCAGTCCCAGGGATCAAGGATGATAAGTCACACCCTCTGAC
The DNA here is from genome assembly GCA_029215795.1 of Anniella stebbinsi. Lineage (NCBI taxonomy): Eukaryota > Metazoa > Chordata > Lepidosauria > Squamata > Anniellidae > Anniella > Anniella stebbinsi. The sequence continues at coordinate 39,958,294 of JARDYH010000006.1, forward strand.
TGGAAGTCATGCTATGTGCATCTGATTCATGGGGACTGACTGTGGCTACTGACTGTGAAAGCACAGAAGCATTCTGATCATATTACTACTTGATATGATCCAGGACATGGATGCTGATGAGCTCTGATTTATATTATTATTATTATTATTATTATTATTAATAATAATAATAATAATACATTTATATCCCACATTTTTTCTCCAAGGAACCCAAAGCAGTATACATAATCCTCCTCCTCTCCATTTTATCCTCACAATAACAACCCTGTGAAGTAGGTTGGGCGGAGAGCCTGAGACTGGCCCAAAGTCGCCCAGTGAGCTTCCATGCTGAGTGGGGGGACTAGAACCCGGATCTCCTGACTCCTAGTCCAACACTCTAGCCATACTACACCACACTTGCTCTCAAATGAAACGGATTTAAATTCAGTTTCAACCTTCAATGGACCATGCATGGAATGAATGCTCACATTACCAGAAAAAAGGAGGAAGGGCAAAGAGGGTTTGGCATGTCTTTTGTGATGCTCCCCCTTAGCTATTTCTCGAAGGCTAAGCAGGGACATGCTATGACTAAAGTTGTGGGAAGGGGAGTCAGGGACTGAAGATTTTTATTAAGCATCCCACAACTTTTCTCCCATCATCCAAGCACTGCTATAGCCTCCCATTTTGCACGCCCTTCATACCACCCACACCCACCCTTCTCAACTTTTGCTAACGAATCATCTTGCCTTCTGTAGCCACAAGACCAAGGCTGCCTCTACAAGAGAGGTTTAATGCTCTTTCAAGGTGCTTTAAAATTTTTACCTCTACAAGAACGGAGCGCAAATCGGGCGTAGAGGCGCGTTATCTCTCCGATTATGCGCATTATCAAATGCGCGTTAAACAGCGAGTTTTATTTTGCTCTGGCTGTTAAAGCGCATTTTGCCTATGTGAACAAGCGCTTATGCGCATTAACTACTTGTAAAGCGCATTTTGGTCATCCGTTAATGCGCTTCGCCGCTTCTCGCCGTCTCTCCTGCAGAGGTATTAGGTGTAGATGCGCTTCAGCGATTATGCACATAATCGCCTAACCAGGCGCAAAAGCGAATCCTTGTAGAGGGGACCCAAGAAATGACTGTGTTCACTTGCTTTCCTTTTTCTTTCAAATGGCTCCAAACAGATTCAGTGCCTCCCCTCCCCTCCCCCCTACCTCCCCCCACCCGCAACTTCATCTTACTTCTTTCTATGAGGCTCTTTGCATTTCACCAACAGTTTGGGAAACGCAGATCGGTTAGCGGTGGGTCTCAAAGGAGTGTCTCCTTCCCTTCCCCCACCCCGCAATACACAAACACCCGGCACTAACAGCTGCCACGCTTTGCGTCCACGTGTTACGGTTCCCAGTGCAGGATCAAGAGGCACTTTGCAACCACACGCCCGTTGAATCTAGCCAATAGTAGACTTTACATCCACATGACAAGAGTCGGGGACTGCAAAACACGCGTTTAGTGACCCCCCATGTGCGAGAATGCCCCGAAAGACATAAACCAGGAAAAGAAGACAGTCCACAGCGCAAACGCGGGGAACGCGTTTCTGTAGAGAACAGAGAGCAACAGGAGAGGAGAAAGGGGAAGAGCACACCTGAGCACAGCCAAGTCGAAATCCTTCTTCTCTCTGGACAGAACTCCCTCTCTCCACCTAGCACTGGCTCAGCTTTTAGCACCATGAGCGCTACCAAAGGTCTGTAGGCGGCTGTGGCTGCTGTCGCTGCCCCGGAATACCTGTCTCATTCTCCACTCTGGGCCTCCCAAGGGTAATAGACAGGGAAGTGCAGGCGCCTTGCACTTGGTTTGCTGCTACTGCTGCTGCTGTTCGGGGAACTTCTGCTCCCAGGGGAGGAGGAGGAGAAAGCTGTTATTATTTTTCCCACCCTGCCGTTTCCACAGCAACGCACACAGCTCCAGAGCAAGGGGAGCAAAGCCGCGAGTGCAAAACAACAACAACAAACAAACAAAAAACGGGCGATGCCGCACGGCTGCGGCCTCCAGGGGCGCCCACGTGGGGAAGAGGGGCGGCCTCGGGGAGCGCCAGGGCGATATGGTTTCCCCTGATTTTCTTCTAAACGGACTTGATGTGAGGAGAGGGAGGGAACGGCTTGAGAAAGGGGGGGGGGGGTAGAAAGGAGAAGTGGAGGCATTTTGCGCTACGTGTAGTAGGGACGAAGAAAGGGCGTCCATATAGGCGTCCATATAGGGCTAGCTGCTGGTGGATACCTGGTGGGTCCGCCTGTGGCCGATAAAAATGCAAGGGGGATTCCTGAAGGCAAACCAACATGGCCGTTGGGCCATCCCCACTGCTCTTGAGTTCCGAAAGGGGCCTGGGTTCCTAACTGCCACCCGTAGAAGAGTCAGCCTTCTATTATTATCATTACCATCAGCATCTTATGAAGTGCCTAAAGTTTCCTAGACTCTGTATGTGGATCAAAAGAAACTGAAAACCAGAGGCCACCCTCTAGATTTCGATAAGCAGTGCTACCGCACATATTGTATGGAAATAGGCAACCTACTATTTGTGGCAGACTGAGCACCAACGAAAATGGTAAGGTGACAGAGCCACTGATCCATCCAACTTCTGATGGCAAATTTAGAGCCAAACTCCAACTTCTGATGGCAAATTTAGAGCCAAACTACAGAGGAGATGCATGTATAGGACTCCTGACAGGTATTATTATTATGAAAGTACCAACTTTCCTCCATTCCTGATCTCAGCTGGATTTTATTTAAAAGGGGGTACAGGACATAGGAAAACAATTACATGTATCTCCTGTGTATCGTCTAGATTGGCTTAATGCAGAAACAGGCCACAAAGGAAATTAATTCCCATACATTCCTTGAAAAAAGATTGTTCGGGTCTCAGGAATTCTCCTAGAAGCATCATTGCCTGTACAACCTGTGGCACCCATAGGATGGCCATCCGCTATCTAGATTGATAGCTTCATAGCCTTTATTGTATTTTCCTTCGCTATACCACTGATGTAGGTGAGATATAGTAACCTGCACAGATATGTAGAATATTTGAGAATCTTTTTGTATTCACACAAGAACCCTGTGATCCTTATGTTTTTTTGATAAGGACCTTATGCCTAAAAATAGTAATTTGCTCAAGGCAACCCCTCAAAAGAAACAAAACATATTAACAGAGCACTGCATAAGCATTTCTGAATAGACGTGTATTAGAATTGTGTTGTAAGGCAGCAGTCCTATACATACTTCTGTGTAAAAATATATAGGACTGCACTGCAAATTCTGCTCCAAGTGTTGGGACTGTAAGAAGAAACACTGTGTGCTATTTATATGTTTTTGTTTGCCTGTTACAGCTAGAATTACTCAGGGGTGTTTTCTTTTGTCTTTGCAAGTGAATATTATCATATCCGAACTCCGGTGGGAAGCAAGCATGGGGCAATTATCTTTTCTGGGTGGAGATGTCCATTAATTTTTAGTTTCTTGGCACCTACACAGCACACTAGGATATACTGCACAGTTATCACAGAGTCAGAGGACAAAATCTCATATACACAAATGCAGTTTACAGAATTCTGCCAATATAACAATCTATCAATTCTCTCTAGTAAAACAAATGCAAGCCTTCTTGGAACATGGCAACAAGGGAGAGGGCCTTCTCAGTAGTGGCCCCCAGTTATGGAATGAGCTCCCCATTGAGGCCTGCCTGGCACCAACACTGTCATTTTTTTGGCACCAGATTAAGATTGCCCTCTACTCCCAGGCATTGAATGGCATATGATGGGGCATATGACTGCAGTCTTGAACGGCTCTATTATTAAAATACTGTTTACTGAAATTGTTTTTAGCTATTTAAATTGTTTTAAATTTTGTATGTAAAAAAATTAGACTGTTTTTATCATAATGCTGTATTTTGTAATGTGTAGTTGTATTTTTTATGAATTGTTGGGAACCGCCCAGAGAGCTTCGGCTATGGAGTGGTATTGAAATGAAATAAATAATAAAATTGTCATATTCGGATCAGGCAACCATAATTCATGCCTATCTTAATCCAAAAAACTCACTACACTAATGCATTATCTGCTGCTCTTTAAGATAATTCAGAAGCTACAGCTAAGGCAGAAGATGGCTTCCCCTTCTCCTCTGATAGTTATGAATCATTGGAAAAACACGGTACCTGCAGTCAAGGTAGATCTACATTGAATTGCAAAATGCTGTGTATATTTGGCCTCTAATATGATCAAATCACATTTGCTTCAGTTTGGAGGTCCATAATTCACTAAAACACTAACCAAGTACATTTACTAGGAGATTAATCCTATTTACTTCAGTGGAGCTTACATTGTATGAGAATGCTTAGGACAGGAGCCTTAGAATTTTCTACAATGGGGAAAGATTTAACAAGAGAAACTTCAAAACCACACTGTTTATTTGTATTTGGCAAGTTTACCAGTCCTTTCCCAGCAAGATTAGCTTCAACACTTTAAAAAAAACACAACAGACTTTTACGAGACAGCACAGGCAAAAGGGCAAACCACAACAAACCAATGAAGAGAGACTACAGACTAGATTTTTTTAAAAAAAGATTTCTGTTTTGCTTTTTATCTTAACTGTGTGTCTTATGTGATTTATGATGCAATCTATACCCAGTTACCTGAGAGTAAGTCACATTAAACAGAGCAGGACATATGTATGGGTGGTCATGTATAATATAATATAGGAAGGCACTGCTAGCCACACATTCCAACTAAACAGCTCAACATAGATCGCAGAACTAGTCAGACTACAACAGGCACTCAAAACTGTCATTTATTATATTACTATAGTGTTCCATAGCCAAAACTCTCTGGGTGGTTCACAAAAACTAAAAACCATTTAAAATATATTATGTACAGGGTAAAACTATTTACATAAAAGCATATAACCAAACTACACACAGTGAGAACATATATTAAAAATAATATATAAACAATCAACCAAAAGACAATCAAGGACCTGATTGAACTCATTATATGCTGCCAACTGTGTCTTCCTGAGAGAAGAGGATGGTTTTGATTTGGCGCTGAAAAAATAACAATGTTAGTGCCAGGCAGGCCTCATAAGGAAGATCATTCCATAGTTGGGGAGGCCACCACTGAGAAGGCCCTCTCCCTTCTTGCCACCCTCCTAGAGTCTACTGTTCCCTCATTTTCCAAGAGTTCCTCTTGGTTTCTCTTAAAGGAGAAGTAAAGTATCAGGAACATAGGTAGCTGCCTTGTTCAAATCATACCATTGCTTTGTGGTTATATTGCTAATTCCAACTATATCCTTCACAATGATAACATCCCAGTGTTGGCTGTCCACATATGTATCTCCAAAGAGGAGTCTATTTACATACATTTTGTATATGCTAATTCAATTTAGAAAGAATTACTATATTTTATAAAGAATATGGCTCAGTCTGCCATTCAAGTGCTAACTCCTGATGGGCAACTTTAAGGCCCTTGATTATGGTCCTTTATCTTTACCAGACTTGGGTTTGGACAACCTTTTAAGTAGAGAACACCTTCAAACCCATATAAACATTAACAGGAGAAGTAACAGATATACAATGAAGGAAAGTGAAAATATTTTCCCATCAGAACTGTCACCGTTTTATATTTTTGAAAAATGGAAAAACAGCCACTGGGCTGGGCAATTCAAAGGATACGCTGGTGTTATGTGGGTTGTTTAACCCACAGTGAGCTGTGATACATCCCGGATGCATGGAGCTGCCATTATGAATATGTAACCTAATGGGATTGCAGCGTGTCGTCCGAACCCGGCCACCGTAGATTACTCAAGGGTTAAACAACCCTCACATAAACTATAAACATCCCACAGTGAGTGCGGCATGTCGTATGAACAAAGTCATTATGTGTGTCTCCTGCACCCTTAGGTGTGATGTGAAACCTGCAGACAGGAGAACCCTAATCTAGCTGAAGTCTTTAAGGTCTTCCTACCCTTCATCTTAAGATACGACTAATGCTGACTTTCAGGCTTTAAGAACAAGCTAGGTTTTTTCCCCTCCCTCCACCTTTGCTTTGCTTAACATCTAGCCTGGTGAGGAGTTCTAGGAAATTAAAATCTTGCTCAGTATTTTGTGAAAATTAGGTTTGTCCTAGGGAAGGTATTGCACTACTGTAGATTTTGGATTTTTTTTCTTATGGGCCATTATGGCTTCCTTTCCTATTTTTGGTGAGTTGGCTGTGTAACACCACCAACAACAACAAAGACGGGAATAATTATGAAAAACATGATAGTGTCTGGAATTTCCCACTGGCATTGCAGTGCTATAGTTGATACACAGACAGGAGGGCTCCAGCCAAGTGGGAGACAGTGTTGTGGAATGTTATCTACAGAGAGTTAGTAGTAGCCCTAATGAGATTTGATAGTTAAATTTTACCTTAGGAAAGGTCAGATATAATCACTGTAGTTGGTTCTACAGTGAAGGGCTTCAGATACTTAAAAAAATATTTTCAGAAATATCTGAAGTGTATTTCTGAGCCTTTTCTGCAGCTTCTGGCATGATTATCCCTTTTGTACTTCACCAGTTCACACATTATAATAATTATTTTTAGATGCCTAACAAAAACAACAACACACTGCTAAAAATATAAAGGTGAATTACCATGAATCACCATGATTTCATACATTAGTTCCTGCAATACATCATTAGTTCATACATCCATAGTTCATACATTACTTCAAAGATGGGATATAGTAAATGAACTATCTTTTCGTTTGCTCTTGTTTAAGTTTCTCACTGTTTAAAGATCTGCGCTATAAATCACAGCTCATAACCAACTTAAGACTTTGACCCAATAGACCTTCCTCAAACTCTAGGTAGCAGAAGTGATTATACCTGACAGATATTAATATGTATCAAAATTAATACTATTTTATTTATTGGCTTGTATTGCCCAATAAATGGCTCACATTGCCCATTGCGTTTTGCAAAGCCCAATGGTTATATTGCTTATCTATTAAAAAGCAGGGCGGATTTCAACACACACACTATGATAAAAGCACATAGGAATTTTTCCTTTCATTTTATCTCAGCATTCAGGAAGGAAAAAAATGTCCCCCTGCTGTGAGCTACAAAGAAGGTAGTTAACCATTACAAAAAAAGTAATTTGGATGGAAGCAGCATTTGATGTACTACTGTTACTGGTTAACACTGGTTGTGTTTTTCAATTTTGTCTAATTAATACATGTGAAAGTGCAGCACTGCCACTTTAGAATATACTGCTTTTTTATATTGCAGTCTGCAAACTCCTGAAGGTGATGGTGTGTCCACTCCTGAAAATGTCCTCACTGGATACCAAGTTTTATAGCAACTTCCCCCCACCCCAGTGACTAATACCGCTTTTCTAGGCAAGGTGCTTGAGAAGGTGATGGCTGGGCGATCCAATGTTATTGGAGGGTAATGATTGTTTTGACCCATTTCAGTCTGAGTTCAGGCATGGTTTTGAGACAGAATCGGTTTTGGTCATCCTGATGGATGACCTCTTGCTGTAGAGAGACAGAATGTGACTCTGTTGATCCTGCTTGATCTCTCAGTTCACCATGGTATTCTTTTGGATCATCTCCAGGAGTTGGGAATTGGAGGCACTGTGCTACAATGGTCCTGCTGCTACTTGTGGAGATGGTTCCAGAAAGTAGCACTGAGGGACTGTGCCTTGGCTTCCTGGCAATTATCCCGTGGAAGGTGTGTCATCTAATCCCCCATGCTATTTAACATCTATATGAAGCTGCTGGGGGTGGTTGTGACGATATCTCACATTTCCATCTTTCTATGTATGTCTGGAGAGTGCAGAATGTTGGACTGAGTGGGTATGGCTGATGATGCTGGGAAAGGGAGGGGGAGGAGTATATACCGGGTGGCCCAAAAGTAGGTATACAGTTGTTTAGAATGTTGATGGGAGGGGGAGAGAAGGTGTGAGTAGAAACTGTATACCTACTTTTGGGCCACTTGGTATAGTGTGAGGGAGTGTTTTAGGTCCCCTCTACAAGGATTCGCTTTTGCGCCTGGTTAGGCGATTATGCGCATAATCGCTGAAGCGCATTTACACCTAATCCCTCTGCACGAGAGGCGTCGAGAGGCGGCGTAGCGCATTAACGGATGACCAAAATGCGCTTTACAAGTAGTTAATGCACATAAGCGCTTGTTCACATAGTCAAAATGCGCTTTAACGGCTGGAGCAAAATAAAACTCGCGATTTAACGCGCATTCGATAATGCGCATAATCGGAGAGATAACGCGCCTCTACGCCCGATTTGCGCTCCGTTCTTGTAGAGGTACATTTTTTAAAGCGCCTTGAAAGAGCTTTAAACCTCTCTTGTAGAGGCAGCCCTAGTTTATCTTACTGTCTTGGTTGGGTGGAGGGTAGTTGTGTGGAAGATAGCTCTGTGTGATCTAGTCAGGATTGTGTGTGAAGAGATTATTAGGATTTAGGATTATTAGTAAATTATTAGAAGTGTTAAGCATAGGCAGGTGTGAAATTGATTTGAAAAGAACTGTCAACAACAATAAATGTTTTCTTTTATTTTTGCTACCACAAAACACGTGTCAGCTTGGCTTTGTAACCTGTTCTATAAGTTTAAAAAAGAAACACATATCATTACACTCTCAGTCAACATACTCATAGGAGGACCTTATTCAAAACCCTTAACACCCTTTTCCCCTCTGCTATAAGGGAAAAGTGGTGTGTCTTTTACCCTTCCCTCAGGTATTTAAGTGGTGGTGCTTAGCCTGAGAGGGGTGTGCTTGTCTAAGCCTAGTGTTTGAGGCTGTGGCGGTACAGTGGTCATTAGGAGATTTGGGGCAAGTATGCTAATAACAACCAGATCTAATGCTCTGCAACATCTGCATCAGGAGAGATCATGCATATTCTGAACTGGTGCCTGGATGCAGTGATGGGTTGTATGAGGGCCAACGAACTGACACTGAATCCTGATAAGACAGAGACTCTATGGATGGGTGGTTCCAGGTATGAGAACTCGGGGTTTTGCCTGTTCTAGATGGGTTGCACTCCCTCAGAAAGGACAGGTATATAATTTGGGGGGGGGGGGGGTTCCTGGATTCATCATTGTCATTAGAGGCCCAAGCAGCTTCTATGGCAAGGATCACCTATTCCAGCTCCAGTTGGTTTTGTCAACAATCTTTCATCATGGACAGGGATTGCCTGGCAACTATAATTCACACATTGGTAACCTCAGGATTAGATTACTGTAATGTGTTTTATGTGGGGTCACCCTCTTGCTTGGTTCAGAAGCTGCAGCTGGTACAGAATTCAGCAGCCAGGATGCTAAGGGCACCAGGCCATGCCCATATTACACCGGTGTTGAAGCAACTGCAATGGCTACCAATTAGCTACTAAGTCAAGTACAAGTCCTTGCTGTTGGCATATAAAACCCTAAAAAGCTTGGGATCAGGTTACCTAGCAGATCGCCTTCCCCAGTACAGACCTGTGCAATCATTAAAATCATTGGAGAAGGTCTTGCTGGTTATACCACAACCTGCAGATATCTCGCAGCAACCTGGAAGCAGACTTCCCCATGGTGGCTCCTCCCACCATGTCCTCTGCTCTGGTATTCGGGAGGCACTAACTGGAGCATCTTTTAGACACCAATTAAAGACCAATTTCTTTACCCAGGCCTTGCCTGAGTTATTGTGCTGCCCATTTTGTTTGTAATTGTGGTGTTATATTTGTTTTAATGTTTTAATTGATGTTTTATATTAATATTTTAGCAATTATAATGTATTCAATTGTATTTTAATATATTTAAATTTTCTTGTAAACCGCTGAGAGATATTTTCAAACATGGTAAGCAGTATATAAATCTATTAAATGAATAAATAATAAAATAAAGCCAATTGGGCAGGTAGCCCATTCTTTGTAGATGGCACTCTGACAGGTGGTGGACAAAGATGTCCTCCTCTACACCACTGTTCTTTAAAACTACATTGTCCAGCAATGAAAAGTCATTAAAATACCTCTTAAGGAGAAATGAGCCAATTCGGTTCATGCTCTGCTTTCCCCCCATCTGATGTCTTTTGAATGGCAGAGTTCTGCCACATAGAGAAAAGCAAAGCTATGGGATCATTAACGGCAATGGCTGCTACTGTGCACAGTGCTTGGCCTTTGATTGGACTTTACCAATGGTGCAAGGGCTGGTGGTTCAATGTTGGAACCTGGAAGCTGATTCTATGAGCTGCTACCTCACCATAGCAGTTTATGGAATCAGAGCAGCGCTGCAAGTTCCAGCACTACATATATGGTTTTAGACCATACTCCTTGTTGGTGTTCTTTAATTACAATTCTGGAAATTGTAGCACATAAAATATGTTCTGGTAGGCAATAAATGTTGACATAGCTAAGTGGGCATTCACTATATCTACTCCAGAGTTATTTCTGCCAGTAGAATCTGAGGAGTGGCAGGGAAACCCTTACTCTGGCTTCATAAACAGAACCACTTGAGTTTGCATTTTGGTCTGTACATGAGCACCACTGCTAATGCTGGGAGTGGCGCATATGGACATGATAAGAAGTATTTTTGTATTACTACTACTGCATGCAGTGTGCCATCAGCAAGAACTTCTTAGTAACCTGAGCAGTAATGTTCAAACAATTGTACCACAGTGCCTGTTCTTGACAAGGTTGTGGTGAACCATACAGGATGTTTCCCAGTTCCTTGTGACAGAATGTAAATGAGCCAAATTCCGTCTTGAAGTTAACTTTGGCAAAACAATTACATTGCATTGCATATGAAGGAACTTAATATATTGTTCTCCATTTATGCCAAATCTGATTTTACACATAATAATGCAATTAAACAAACATCACTGATAGAAGGTGTTAATTAAAAGCTTCCAATAGAAGGGTGTGTATGCTTTCTGTGAAATAGAATGTCCAGTCATGGTTTAAATTAGAATTACAGCAATCAACACTGTGTCTACGAACAAACAAAACAATGGCATTTGGTTTATGCCCTGCAATAATTCTAGAATAATTGGACTGTCTTCAATGACAGTTTGAATTACTCATTACTGGGTGCTTCAACTTCACTAATGCTAATTGGAACAAATGAAATACTGATGGCGCTTGTACATTTTTCAAACCTGTGCCAGGAGTTATTTCAGAGGCTCATAAAATTCCCTGTCCAAACATTAAATTTCAAGGCAATTAACACTTTAAAGCCATACCAGCTTTCTTTCTATTGTTAAATACTGAAGAAGTTAGCATTTAGCCACACCCCTCTACTGACTCTGTTAATTAGCAACAGGCTGTTGTTTTATTTTTAAGTGAAGGCCAATCTCTTGAGATATATTTCAGAAGACGATCACTGTGAAACCAACAGCCTTTGCCACAGAAATAAAAGTACCAAACACTGAGAGAAGAAAGGAAATTATACCCTTTTCTCTCTGCCCAATAATTCTGAAAACATTTAACCTGATTTGAGACAATTATATGCTAACATGCATGTTAATCCACATACACAGTCCTTCTACTTTTGGGAGGGGGTGAAATAGTTTCATCTATCTAAAATGGGTGGTGAATATGCAGCTCTCCAGATGTTGTTGGACTACAACTCCCATCAACCCTAGCCAGCATAGCCAGTGGTGAGAGATTATGGGAGTTGCAGTCCAACATCTGGAGGGCCAGATATTCCCATTCCTAGCCCTGATCTAAAACTGAATTCCTGCTGAATTCTATGTGGTAAAATGGTTTGGTTCTATGGTTGCGGTTGCGAGATCAGAGGCCAGGGCAGTTTTGGAAAGCAGACATGACCAGGCATTTGCTGCTTAGTCTGAAGCAATGGCTTCAGTGAAGATTGGGATAGTGGGAAATGAGGGATGAAAAATAAGAGAATAGGTTTGGGGAACAGACTAGAACTCTCCATCCCTACCCCCTCTCCCAGCCATCAAACTTGTTGGGCATTTTTCTAGGCTAAATTAAAGGCATATCTAAGACACCCATTTTTAATATGGGCTACAATTCCTTAGTTCTATCCCTGTTCACTGATGGACAAATAATTATTTTCTCAGTTTAGTTCCCAATCTATAACATGAGAATAATAGCAACCAATCTCATCTTGACCATTTAATATGCCTTATTATATCACTTTATTATGTTATTACATAATTGTTTTATATCATGATTACATTACACATCTATATTACATTTTATTATAGGAATATTCTGTAATGCCATCAAAATACATCATAAAGGACTGTCAACCTTTCAACCTGCCACTGCAGGTAGTGTTCTGCCCCCAATTGTTTTATTTGTTATAATGCCCCAAGTCACTGCATTTAGAACTGCTTTAATTTCCTGTCTATAGATTAATCAACACCTGAACAGAACTTACTGGGCAGTATCCAACAGGGCCATTCCATAACTGGCCTCTCCCATTGATCCCATTACACAAGTAGGGTGACCAACTGTCAGGATTTCCCCGGATTTGTCCTGGTTTTTGTTCTATCCTGGGTGTCGGGGGATTTTCTGTAATTTTCTATAATGTCCTGGAAAGACAAGCTTTCCCCTTTAAGGCCACATTAGCGTGGTTGGAGGGAATGACGAGCTTTCTGGAGGTGGGTTATTTCTATCCCACTGCTCCAATCAGGACCTTACAGGGGAAAGTATGTCATTCCTGGACATTATAGAAAAGGACCCGATTGGAGCAGTGGAGGGCGGGAATGACACACTTTCCCCTCCTCCGCTCCAATTGGGTCCTTTAAAGCAGTGGGGGTGAATGACATGCTTTCCAGAGGCCCCGGAAAGCCACTTTCCCACCCCCCACCCCACTGAGGGTCCTCTTTTTTGGTTTCCCAAATGTGGTCACCCTACACAAGTGGGACCCACTGCTTGCACAACTGAAATTTAACACTTCCTATAGGAAGTTCCGAAACGAGCAGAAACACTTGTTTCTGGATCAGAACAAGTCAGTGGAACTCTCTTATGTAATCTCCACTGACCTGTCCCATACCAGAAATGAGTGTTTCTGCTTGTTTCCATTGCTCCATTCTCTGTTGCACAAGTGGTGGGTCTCATTTGAGGAACAGAATCAGCAGAGGCACAATGCCTTGTTGGATACTGCCCACTGTCTGTTATTGTGTATTGATTGGTTGTTTCCTCAGGAAAAATCTCCCTCTGGCCTTATTATCTACCATTTTGAGTTGTAGGATGGAAGGACTGACCATGAATTGTCTTTTGCACTTTTCTGGCCTCAACACATGTTAAGCTGTAGCTAAACTCTCATCCATCCCAACTTTTTGACCTCAGTAAATCTGTTTTCCCAGCAAGGGGATACTTACCTAACATATTTATTTAAAAACACACCATGATGGAGCTCCCAGAGTTTGTTAGGCTGACCATATGAAAACGAGGACAGGGCTCATGTAACTTTAACAGTTGTAGAGAAAAGGGAATTTCAGCCAGTGTCATTTGTATGCAATTAGTTCCTGGTGAAATTCCCTCTTCATCACAACAGTTAAAGTTGCAGGGGCCCTGCCTTCTTTTGTATATAGTCACTCTAGTATAGTGCCTGCCCTGTCCTCCTTTTCATATGGTCAGCTTAGTTTTCTTTTCTTTTACTGTAAAGCTGTCATAGTTGGATTGGATTTCAATCCAAGCGGTGACATTGGAGGACAGAGTGCTTAGCCCCATTCCCCACACCAGTCTAACTTTCCCACCTGCTGTTAGACCTGATGGGGAAAATACCCTATTTTTTATCATTGAGATAAAAAACAATAAAATACTTAATCTGCAGTCCTATTGATTTAACACAACTGCATGCTCAAAAGTAACAGGCACCAGAGTATTTGTAGGATTAGGGCCTGGAAGCAGCAACAACTAGTAGTGCTTTTTTGCTCAGCTTGTTATTGATGCCTTTTGTTTGGGGCTGTGTCCTTGACATCCAAAAGTCTCAAACATAGTTTTATTATTTCATATACTGCCATCTGCTGCAAGCACACAAAACTAAATCAAGAGCTGAATGACCTGAAGGGAACTTTGAATCACACTCTAAAATGGAAGAGGAAGTCTGTTATATGCATTAAAGCTGCAATCCCACCACACTTATTGGGGAGTAAGCCTTTAGGGTGACCAGATAAAATCCAGGTCAGGGCTCATGTAACTTTAACAGTTGTAGAGAAAAGGGAATTTCAGCCAGTGTCATTTGTATGCAATTAGTTCCTGGTGATATTCCCTCTTCATCACAACCATTAAAGGTGCATGCACTATACTAGAGTGACCATATACAAAAGAAGGCAGGGCCCCTGCAACTTTAACTGTAAACATGCATAGGATTGTGCTTTAAATCTGAAATTTTAGCAGTGTTTACTGGTTTCAGTATCATCACTGCTTCTAATAGCAAACTAAAAGGGAAGTATCATACTCAAGTGAAACTCAAGGTATGCAGAAGTATGAAATAGTTTTTTAAAAAATCTAAGGGGGCAAAACAACCACCACAAAATAGCCCAATGAGGGCTAATCATACTCAATCGCCTCTATGAGCCACAGAATGTTGTGTCCCTAAAAAAAGAAAAAAAGAGGGGGAGAGCAAATTGACTTGCTTTCCTCACTTAGATGGTAGAAAAGAGCAAACTCTATGACCTGGTTCGCATATAATGACAGCCTTGAGTATGGGTTGTCATTGAATCAGTGGGTTAATTATTGAATCGTGGATTGTCATTACATGCAAACCCTGCGCTATGGTTTAAATATGGATTGAAGACCAATGGTTTGTTGTTGGGTTGTGAAACCTATTATGTTCATGGTTAACAACCCCTCTTTAACCCATAGTGCAAAATTCAGACGTAACGACAACCCACAATTCAACAATTCACAATTCAATGACAACCCATATTCAGGATTGTCATTAAGTGTGAACAAGGAGTATATGAGGATCTCTTGGAGAGGGAGTGGAGAGCAAAGGTGGTGAGGTAATTGGCAGGGAATGGATGAGATTTGCCAGAAACTTTCTACATGAGGGTTTTCTTATGAGTACTGCTTTCATGTAGAGCTTTTCTAGATGAGGCCTTTATTATGCACTCATGATAATAATAATAATAATAATAATAATAATAGTATTTATTTCTTACCTGCCTCTCCCTCCAGATCGAGGTGAGAAACAACATCAATACAAACAATATAAAATACATAAAACTGATTAAAAACATATAAAATTAATACATTATTAAAATCAACCAAGTCTTAAAATTCGACTCGGTAGGCCTGCTGGAAGAGATCAGTGATTCCTCACTGACAGTAGTTTACAGTTTTTTTACATAATATTGTCATCCTCCAGCCTTCACCTGTGCTTTGCAACCATTTTAATGCAAGGTCAGGTACTATTTGTGAATGGTGGGATAAAGCTTAGTGTAATTGTGCAATTACACTATACCACACCACCATCTAGTGGCTGTATAATGACACGTATAGAAGCGCAGAGAAAGAAAACCTGGGAATAAATCACTTGTGAAGCAGCTGCTTTTAATTCCACAAAGAATCCAGAAGCAGAAGCCCTAGACAGGTCCAGGATAAAAGCCTCAGGTAGAAATGTCCAGAGTGTCAGAGCCCAATATGCATAGGATTGCGCTGTGAATCCGAAATGTCATCAGTGTTTACTGGTTTCATTATCACCACTAGAGAGCTAAGAACTAATAATTGTTAAAAATAAAAATGATAGAGAACACGTATGGAACATCTCTCAGCGACACAGCTGTTTTAGTCTGTATCTACACTACTGCTTTAAAACGGTTTATAAGTTTTAAACCCGTTAATAACCGGTTTAAAACTTATAACCCGTTTTAAAGTAGTGTAGATAGCAAAACAGCAGAATCTTTCGCCCAGTAAAGTTTATGCGACGATAATGAATTTGTTGGGTCTTGAAGGTGACACACGAATCTCAGGTGTTTCTTGAAAACGTTCTATCAGCTTTTACTACAACAGTAGTAAATTGGCCTGACTACGACGACGGAAGTCTCTTTCTCTCCTGAGGTTATGGTTGCCTATGCTCCGCCTTTCTATCACTTCCCTCGGCACTACCAACGAGTTCGGCCTCAGCAGTTCACCGCCGCGGCAAGGCTTGGCCTTGAGAGCAGAAGCCCGGACCCAGCTCCGCCCTTCCCCCGCGTGTCCCCGCCGGAAGCGGGCCGCCTGCGCGCCTTGGACGTGCACCGCGCTCGGGCGTCCCCGGCAAGGCGCTGTTCCCCATGGAGTGCGCGCGGGCGTGGAGGCTGCGGCCGGGCTTACTGTGCGTATTTGGCACGGGGGTTGGCTGCAGCCATCACCCACGGCGCTTGCTCCAAGGAGAGCGCTCCTGCCGCTTCCTGGACGCAGCGGCCGGAGGGACAGCGGCTGCCCGCGTTCCCACGAAATGCCGGCTGCAGAGACTGGGCGGTCTGAGCTTGCTTAGAGCAAGTAAGTCGTGCGCTGCCCGGGCGTTGCACGGACGCGAGTCTTCTTCCTGCTGGGGATGTTCAGGCTTCGCAGCCCGCTCCTGTCTACACTTCCTCAGAAGTAAGTTCTCCTGGTTTCACTGGGACTTTTCCGAAGGGGATGTGCGTGTGGCGGCACTCCTCACATTTAGCAAACCGAAGACTTCACGCGCTGCACCACCGTAAATAATAGGTAAACAAGCTCGCGTGGTGCGTTCTGACGTCTCTTAAGTTGCCCAGTATGGAAATGCCCTACATCCTTAAAAGATGTAGGTTCGATCTATGCGCACTAAGCAGGTCCCGCTGTGTTGAGTGGAGCTTACTCCTAAGTAACTGTGTATAGAATTGCAAGCTAAAAGTGCTACTTTGCCTTTCCTGAATACAAAATGTAACAGTAAAACTTGCCGTTGCGGTAAGCTTCTGATTTATATTGGCTCTGATCCCAGGTAGATGTGCAGCTACTGTGCTAATTTAAGGGAGTGGCGATCATGGGAAGTACATTTAAATGTCAGGGCACACTCGAAACACTTAGATGGTTAACAGTGCAATTTTATACATATCTACTCAGAAGTAAGCACAATTTAATTCAATGGGATTTACTCCCATGTTAGTGTATATAGGACTGTAGCATAAATGCTGTGGCTTGCACTATTGTCTGTTTTTGCTGGGATATCATCAGAACTAACTTCTATAGTTGAATATTGCTCTCTAATGTCGAACTGACATTCTGACAACTTTAGCTTAACTTTGTGATTTGAGATACTCAGTATAATTTTGTGTGTGTCCTAACCTATGCGTGCTTCCATAAGTTGAGCTTTTAGATGTCTTCACATAATTCAGAAAATAAATTGCTAGATCTCCCAACTCATTAAAAAAGAAAATCCATTAAAGTAGTTGTGGGAATCTTATTTTGATCAGTTGTTAACCCTACCCTCCCTATGCGCTAACCCTTCCTTCCCTCAGGTCTAACTTAAGCTCGGGATTTGCAACTGTTGTTACACTGTTTTAAGTAGTCAGTTTGCCCCATCCTGACTCAGCAAATCATATGGACGATGAGCATGTTGAAAAATGAAATAATTTGAAGGAGAGGGACAATAATTTCCTGTCTCACCATGCTTCCTTGAGGCAAATGCTAGAAATAGCCAGCATAGTTTGTTTGCTGGTGAAGACCTAGTCTAGTCTGGTATCTGTAAAATTATTCATTAGTGGAGGACTTACAGATATTATGCATATTGTTAATGGTGGCAAAAATGAATAGATTAACTGTGGTTTATGATGTTTTTCAGACTGGCACTGGTTACTGAATAAACTTTCACATCCTTATTGATAATTCAGATCTGCAAGTAAACTGTTTACAGTAGTTACGACTTTTTCTCTTTATCGTCATGTAGGCCATCTTTCTCGATGCTTGACTACGGAGGTGTCCCAAGCCACTTTAGCCAGTGTGGCCCCAGTGTTTTCAGTGGTAAGTCCTTAGTCATCCTACTGGGAGAGTAAGAGGAGGAACATAGAAGCAGGGCCGACTCCAGGTTTTGGAAGGTCCTTGGGCAAGAAACCTCAATGGGCCCCCTCCCTTAGTGAGTCTACTTTCTCACCACCATAGTCACCAGCTGCTATTTATCCTCATCCTCTTTTTCATCATTGCTACTACTTGCTTGCTTCACAGACAGTGATACAAGGAGCAAGTAGGCAGTGGCATTTACTGCTCCTCCTCACCACTACCACTACCACCACCACCACCGTTGTCTGAGCCAGAGTGAGGGGAAGTTAAACAAGCAGATTGCAACAGGGAAGAAGATAAAGAACTCCAGGGGGCTTTTGTCAGTAGGCCCCTGCTAAGATGTGGGCCCTTTGCAGGCATGCCACCATACCTAAGAGGGAGGGAAGGGGTGAGAAATTGGTTAGGAATCGAGGGGAAGGAAAAGCTGAAGGTAAAAGATACTGAGGAGGGACCTCGAGAAGAAGAAGAAGAAGAAGAAGAAGAAGAAGAAGAAGAAGAAGAAGAAATGGGCAGAAAAGAGGAGAAAGTATATGTTCATTATTACTTACTTATTTAAAATTTAGTTATTTAAAAATTTTCTATACTACCCCTTTACTCCCAAAAGTGGATTCCAGGACAGTGTGCAAAGATAAGAGGAAATAACAACAAAAATACAGTAAAACAACAGTCTATTAAAATAAAGACGAGCGAGATTTTAAAAAAATCATCCTGTATCTTGTATAGACAAGATACCGGAGAGAAGAGGAAAAGTGGACATAAAGCAAGAAATCTGATTGAATGGGGCTGCAATGCTAAACGCACTTACTGGGGAGTAAACCTCACTGAATATAATGGGATATCTGAATAAATGTATATAGGATTGCAATGAAAAGACTGTCACAGAGTTACAGCAATTTGGCTAGCAACAGTTTATTGACACCACTGCCACATAACCAACAGTGACTTTAGGATTTGGCTGCTTGCCTGTTTTGCTAGTGTTTTATTAACTGTTCTATTTGTTAGCTTGTTGTGTTGACTGTTTTTAGTTCATAAATTTATTTATTTTATTTATTTTATTACATTTGTATACCGCCCCATAGCCGAAGCTTTCTGGGCGGTTCACATAAAATTAAAACGATTAAAAGCAATATACAAAAATTAAAACAGCAAAAACATACAATATACACACACATTTAAAACCACTATAATAACTTTAAAAAGCTATAAACCTAAAAACAAACCCAGGCTCATCAGATATTGTTAAAAGCCTGAGAGAAGAGGAAAGTCTTGACCTGGTGCAGAAAAGATAACAATGTTGGTGCCAGGCGGGCCTTGTTGGGGAGGTCGTTCCACAATTGGGGGGCTACCACAGAGAAGGCCCTCTCTCTTGTTGCCAACCTCCGAGCTTCCCTCGGAGTAGGCACTCGGAGGAGGAGCTTAGATGTTGATCGTAGTGTACGGGTAGGTTCGTGTCGGGAGAGACGTTCCATCAAGCATAGTGGTCCCAAGCCGTGTAAGACTTTATAGATTAAAACCAGCACCTTGAATCGGGTTCGGAAACATACAGGCAGCCAATGCAAGCGGGCCAGAGTAGGTCTTATATGCTCGAACCTTCTGGTCCCAGTTATCAATCTGGCCGCTGCATTTTGCACAAGCTGCAGCTTCCAAACCGTCTTCAAAGGCAGCCCCACGTAAATACCATCCATATCTGCCTCTCCTCATGCATAGTAGAGGATAGTGTGCCTTACAGACGCATGTGTATTGAGTTGTGGATTTCAAAAGTAAAATCTTTGATCAACATTCCTCCATCTCTGAATGACTTCAAATTTTCTGAATATTTAAGAATTAATTTGTGCCATGGAGTGAAAATACTACATATATCTAAGATACTATAACTAAGGTATTAATTAAACTGGATATTTAACTGCATCGCGGCGAAATGATACCTCTAGAAATATAACAAAAAGCTACATTATATAACTACCTCAGTACATTCTTCAAGTCTTTTTATAATGTGCTGTTGTGTTATAAAATAAAAACTTCAATACCATCTTTCTTTTCTACTTTTTAGATGAAATTTGATAAAGACGGCAATGTAAGCTCTTATGGTAGGTAGAACTCTAAGCTATTGTTCCTTTTAAACTCAACAAAAAGGTGACATTTCACAGACATAGTGGTACTGCAGCACCATTGCTTACAATTTAGTTGTTGGGTACTAATATACAAAAAATTAATGAACTCAAGGCATTATACAGGATTCCTTGGAAGTCTCCCATCCAGGTATTGACAATACTGAAACCTACTTAGCTTCAGCAAGGCATTTCCATCATGTGCTCTCAGACTATGACTGATCCATTTTCTGAGTTTTGTGATGGTTGGCGTGATGACTTTGAAAATCAGTCTGCTTGTCCAATGTGGTCTTTGTTTGTTTCACATCATTTTCAAACCTCTTTTTGGCAGAAAGAAAGAAAACAGAACTGTACCAGGAACTAAGTCTTCAAGCACGAGATCTACGATTTCAGCATCAAGTAAGCATAGCACCCAGGAACAACAGGATTATCATAAGAATAGAGGTAAGTGGGGGTCTCTGTTTCATGTATGGGTTCTTTACATATGATACTGCACACTGCTTTTCCTACATGCATATCACTTCTGGGCAAGAAAATAGTTGGGTATGAAGCAGCACTTTTCACTACACCAGAAAAGAGGGATTGTACTGCCGTTGTATCAGCTAGAGACATTTAAGTTGCAGAAATCTCTCACAAGAGGAACTTGTTTATTTGTAAATTTGTGTGTGTGTGTGTGTGTGTGTGTGTGAGAGAGAGAGAGAGAGAGAGAGAGAGAGAGAGAGTTCAGCTGAAGTATTCATCAGGGATGGTTGAGTGAGGTGGGGCAAAAAACATTTTGTAAGGCAAAGTTTTATGGAGATTTTTCCATGGAAGAGTTTCCTTTTTTTAAAAAAATGCATTGTTTCATAAATTAATGACTGAAGGAATGGGTAAAATGCCAGGCAAATGGGGCAGTTTCAATGTTTTAATAAACCTTCTCAGGTGACTATCTCTTGAAATCTTCTATTAAATTCTCTCTCTCTGTGTCATGCACACACACACACACACACACACACACACATTTAGTATTTGTTAAAGAAAGAGCTGGTGGAATAAAACTAGGAGGACACATGATCCAAATTAAAACTCAAGTTAAGAATTCATTTGATTGGCTGCAAGTCAAATAAAAAACAACATATTGCTGCATTGATAGTGCTTTCCTGTGCACATTTACTGGGAAATTAGTCCCATGGAGTTCAGTTTGGGACTGTTGAAATCAGCCATGCCTACTTGTAGACATGTATAGGATTGTACTGTCAGTGCCTAAAAAGCCAGGTTTTAAGGGTGAGTTTAGGGCTTCTGGGGGTGGGGGGCGGAGTGTTCCACAGAACTGGTGCCACAGCTAGCAAAGTTGTAAATAGCAGTGAGCACTCATGAAAACTGGCTAATTTTATTTTCTGCTTCTTCTAGTTTTTGAAGGCTGTGGTAACGCCAGAGTATCTTCTAATCTTAGACTATCGCAATTTAAACTTGGAAAATTGGCTGATCCAAGAACTGGCACCTCAGCTAGCTGGAGAAGGTCAACTCGTTACGTGTTCTTTACCATTTGAATTTAGAGCTATTGAAGCAATACTTCAGTACTGGGTAACCATGCTTTTTGCTGTACCGAGAGCAATAGTTCGTTACAATCATGTACTGAGGGAATCTGGTAGAAACTAGAACTGTGATTAAACAAATGGAAGCAATTTTATTAAAGCAATCACAATCCAGTTGAATGATCTAGTTATTTTTCGTGGTCTCTGTGCATCACACATATGGGCTCTGTGCCTGCGCTGATCGATTGAGGGGCCAGCGCAGGCGCAGAGCCTATATGTGTGAATGCACAGATGACCACTCGAAGAACTACAGTTACAGGTAAGCAACCTGTCCTTATCCCTTAGCAAAAATCAGCCTATCAGCCTAGGAGCACTAGCATCTCCCAATCCTTCCCTCTTACCCAAATACTAACCTAAGAGAAGGAGTTGCCTTAGCAGGTTGTTCTTGAGAATCCTAAGCATGGCCTAAGCCAGGGATGGGCAGATTTCAACTTTGCAGGATCGACTTTGTTTTTCACTCAAACCTTGAGTTCCATCGTGCAGAGCCAGGTACAAAATAGTGGCTCAGTAGGCAGACCTGGAATTTGGGACCCAGGTGCCTCTGAGCACTTACTGAACCCAGGAACTTACCAGAACTGGAGTGTACACACAGATCTACTGTTGTTGCCCCACACCCCAGGTTTTCTTGATCTCAGCAGTCTAATTTAGGAGGGAGGGAAGCCATTTTGTTATCACTATTGTTAAACCACCCAGAAATCTACCAATAGATCCTGATGTCCCTTCGGCCTGCCCTGGGCCTAAGGCGACTGCCACCATCCATCTTAAAGGCAAGGCAAGTTCTTTGGCCATGAAGCTTTAAGGGCTTCTGCGTACCTCCCAATTTTTAAGGTCTCTTTCACAAAGAGGGTACAGAGGACTAACTTTGTTAGCTTGTTTCCTGACGAAAACGGTGTTTCTGGGCTGATTTCCTGACACTTGCTACATTATAGTAAAGGATAGCACAAGCAGAAGGAATAAGACAGAAGAAGTAAATCTCTGCACAAAAGGTGAAAAAAAAGGCATAAGGCTGATTTAGACCATCAAAAATAATTAAAATCCTTCAGTCATTACAGTGTAGCAACTATTGGGTATCTGAAACAATTTCTACTGCAGATATAAGTAGAATGCACATAAAGTTCATATAATTGTGGCTTTACAAAACAAACTGAATGGGTATATGGTCTGCATGTAAGCTAGCCAAGTACAGGCTCTCCTGTCCTCCCATCCTGCTTAGCAGCTTGATGGGTTGCTCTGGACTCTAGCAGATTTGAAAGAAAGAAATACCGATCTGCTGTAGACTATTACTATCAGGAGGAGGAGTTCTCCCTTCCCTCTTATTGGATATTTGGGCTCCCCAGGCACCCATCAAACAGAGGACACAGTATCCAAATGCCATAAATTACCTATCAACATCCCTCCAAAGACCAGGCCTCTCCATTCAGGGATAGAGCTTGTTCAATTTTATTGAATGACAGAAGCAGAAATATGTGTTCAAGCTGACTTGCATCATGCTCCCGTTAATGTTGCTGATATTTACACATTGCCGATTGTGCTGGGGAATGCTAATCGGCTTCAGGAATTTCAGGAGCCTGTGACTGCTGACTGCTTTGTTCAGCAAGAGTGTTCAGTGACCCAAGGTGTTCTAAAAGGATTGTTTTAATTCTTTCGATCATGTTGTTATCTAGATCAGCTACCTACATGGAAGACTTAACAGTCTGCAGCCTCAGATTCTTGAGACGCTTGATGCTTTAGTGGACCCTAAGCTTTTGTCGGTGGATAGGAGCAAAGTCCATATCTTATTGCAAAATGGAAAGAGGTAAGAAAGTCTCCCTTACCTTCTTTTGAATTACCTAGTTATATATTTCTTAAGAGTCTCAAGCTATGTAACAGTTGAACCTTGCACTACAGCACATTGTATAAACAAATAGCCTGGGTCATAGGCACTATAGGTTCAAGTCCCAAATCCAAAATGGGCTTGCTCAACCCCAGTTCTCACACCTGTAGTAGGGGACCTGTAGTCTTCTTTTTGCTGCAAACACAGTCTGGCGCAGATACCCCACTGGACATTACTCCTTCATGTGATGGTTGAGGAGGTGAGACAGAGAAAAAATGCTACTAAAATAAAGTGAAAGTTTACCTAGGGACTGTGTCTTTGTGGCAGCGGGTTGCCACTGTGATGATCCCAAACTCTGCACTTTCACTGCTGGGGGGTGGGGGGCAGCGGCTGATCTTGGCCTCTGTCCAGGCGAATGGCAACCAATCAGGTTGCAATCCGCCCAGCCACACCTCCACTGTGACTCTGGAGCAAGGCTTAGGGGCTGACTTTTTGAATATTTTTTTATTTTTCAACATAATACAACATAAACATAAAACAACATAAAATACAATACATACCGCATACCCCCCGTGCTCCCCTCCCCCCAGGAGACCTTCAATTATACATTATTCTTCTTTCCAAAAATGTAAAGACTCTTTTGAAGGTATTTGCCCCTTCCCCGTTCTTAATACATATTCCAAAAATAGACTCCATATATCTCCAAAATCATCCTTACTGGACATTCCCCTCTTTATTTTCATTTTACACGTTAGCTTATCATTAAGTGCCATATCCCATATTTCTTTATACCATTCTTCTATAGTATATATCGCTTAGGGGCTGACTTGACATCATCTTGTGCATCATCGCCTCGCTCTGGAGAAAAAAGTTGGGGTATGTCCCTGACCTTTTTTCTCCGCAACTTCGGGGGAAAGCCTCGTGATGGGTGTGCGATTGCCTCTGCATCGTATAATTGATGCTGGACCACTGCACAACCTCCCCAGGGCTTTCCAAGCATTTAGACATTCCCCTAGTCTACCCTAAGTCCTTTGTATGGTAGAAGTACCATCAGATTTTATACTTAATCTTAATTAATTAGAATATTCATGTACTAGTTTTCCACTGGACCCATTTGCAAAGCAGCTTGCATCATCAACATTCATAAAATACTTAATCAAAGAATATTAAGGGATTAATCCTATGGGTCCTGGACAGCGTCTGGGGACCATAGAATGTTTGAGATTCTGGGATCTGAGGTCGGGAATCCAAGAATCTGTGCTCCCCTCCCCCTCATAGCCTCAGTTTCAACTGCCTCTCCGAGGTGGGGAACCCAATCTCGGAGACTGGGTAAAGGGGGGCATTCCAGTGGGTGAGGAGGGGACTGGACAGGCCAGGATACAAGCCTATCCCCAGGCCTCTCCAGTCTCCTTCCCTCCCCTTCTGATGCATCCAAGTTAGATGGGCAAAAAACCTGTCTAGCGAAAATGCAGAGTGGGAGCTTTCCGCAACAACCCATGGTTCAACCAAAACCTATACTCAACCCTTGAGTAGGTTATCATGTTGTCTGAATCCATTACTTGTTTCTTAACTAGGGAGAGGCTTCAAGAGTGACTGCACTCACTCCCTGCTCTTTGACAGAGCAAGCAGTCCTAACAAAGCACGCTGAAATGTACAAACAAGTCTCCAATAAAACACCAATTGTAAAATTATATTGTGTTTTGTGTGGATGTTGTTTTTATTATTCCTGCTCTCCTTTTCTTAGTTTGTCAGAATTAGAAACAGATCTTAAAGTTTTCAAAGAGACAATATTGGAAATCCTAGATGAGGAAGAAGTAATAGAAGAGCTGTGTCTAACTAAATGGACAGACCCACAAGTATTGTAAGTATGTTGGCATACTTATGTTGGCAAGATTCAGGGAGCTTATATTTGACACAGTTCAACTTTCATGAAGTTATGGGGGTGGAAGCAGCATTGCCTACATTTGTGTAAATTGTTTAATTTTCCAGAGCATCTTGTTTGTGCAGCGGAGGACTAACCGTGAGGAATGTTGTTATCTAGCAGAGCCAGACCAACAAAAAACGTGCTGATCTCAAGTTGAAAAAGTATTTGTAATGTTGTTTTATGAGCAGCTTGGGTGGCCCTCTCATCACGGGGTCACGGGGCAACTATTTCAGTTAACCCCCTAGTGAGAGATGAGTGGAGCTAAATGGTATGAAGAGGATTGCAACTTCAGTTTGCTGGCATTTTAATTAGAAAAAAAGTTACTATTGTTTACAGTGAGGAGAGTCTCTCTGGAATTGACCATGCAGATGAGATGGAACTGCTGTTGGAGAATTACTACAGGCAAGCAGAAGATCTTATTAACGAAACTCGTGAACTTCGAGTATTGATTGATGATTCCGAAAGCATCATCTTTATCAACTTAGACAGGTTGGCTACTATACTATTTCCTAAAACTTTGGAAAGTACTTGAAACATAGGTTGCCTATCGTTTGTATTTGTGGAGCTCCGTTCAGTTGGAATGAATGAATTGCATTTTATTCATGTAAAAGACTTTATTATAATAAACTGCATTCTGTGCCATCCAGGCATTCCATTATCAGTGCTAAAATCCATGTGACAATGCATTTAAGCCAGAATATCTTCACAAATTTCATTGAAATTCATTGAACGTAAGTGGCTTGTGACCGCCTAGGTTTGAGCTTGATGAACTAAAGTAATCTGGGGAAAGGCAATATTCCTCTACTTGTGTGCTGGTAACCCTTTGTCAACAGTGAAAGCAATCTTGTTTTAATCTGCAGTTAAGTGCAAGCCATACTAACTGTGCATACAAATATAGTGTAAAGACTTTTTTCTCCTCTAGAGGGAAGTTATTTCAGAGAGAATGCTGTATCAGGAAGTCAGAAAACAGTCTTAACTGAAGAACTGAATACCTAAAGTGCCATAATGCACCTGCCTTACACTCCCCAACGTGTTCTGATCATCTACTCCTTTTGTAAGTATTGTTACAAGGTAACAGTAAATTAGTTTGACATGTATACATTTTAGAAGCTAAACGAATGCAAACCCCTAATTAAATCCATGAACTTTTACTGTTACTCTGTCAGTACTTACCAAAGGAATCCAGTGGCAGAGAGTTTGTGACCTTTGCAGAGCAGAAGCTGCTCTATCCAGTATCAGAGACAGTAAGCCTATATACACCATTTGCTGGAGAATACGGGTGGGAGGGTGCTGTTGCCCCATGTCATGTTTATGGATCCCTGGTCGACAGCTGGTTGGCCAGTGTGTGAACAGAGTGCTGGACTAGATGGACCCTTGGTCTGATCCAGCATGGCTCTTTTTATGTTCTGATGTCCAGATGCAAAACCGATTTTTTTCAAAAGCAAACATGCCCTTTGGTCTAAAAAGCAGATGTTTCTTCACATCCCACCTTGATGATGACTTAGTTCATATCGCGCAACAGCCCATCATGGCTTAATTTATCCGCGGGGGCTGTCACATTAAAACAAACCATAGGGTGACTTACTCCAAATGGAAATTGTTGTACAGCAATAGTGAAGTGTGTTGTATTTCTTCATCCAAATTTAAGGACAACCTGCTCTTACATTTTTGCTCATATGAATTTGACTCCATTGATAGGGGCTATGGTATCATTTACCTCCTAGTAATTGTTTCTTGACACTGGTATTTCCCTATCAGCTAACTCCCGTCTCCTGTGAAATAACATAATTACTCTGCATTGGTTGGACAATGTACCATGCTTGGAAGACCCTTCACACAAAAGAGCTTTTGCTTCATATCCATCAATATTTTAAAGCATTATAGCCTCTTACAAAAGAGTAGTAGGATTCTCTGTTGCTCCACCTCTGTGTCACTTGGATCCAAAGAGATTGTTTCCAGATAGGTATTTTTATGCAAAGGTATAGCCTCAGATGCCTTCAGTTAATCTATCCTGTTCTAATCTTGATTTCCAATCATATCTGTGAGTTCTAGGGTAAGGAAAAGGGTACTCTGCTCAGTGAAACAGGTATTAACTAACAAATAACCTTTCACTTTGACATGATTAAATATTTATCTTCTTTAGTCACCGTAATGTGATGATGAGGCTGAACTTGCAGCTGACCATGGGTACTTTCTCACTCTCGCTGTTTGGATTGATTGGAGTAGCTTTTGGCATGAATTTGGAATCATCATTTGAAGAGGTGAGGCGCCGCTCTGAAAAGGGCTTGTTGTAATTAATGAGAGCAAACACATCTGTGTGTATGAATTACATCAGATGTACTAATTGTTCTAGAGATATAACTTCTCAACTACAACCTTACCCAGCAGGAAAAGAGAGAGGCCTCCTGCTTGTACTATAGTGTGCCAAGATGTCCGTGTTTTCAATAGAGGACTCTATCTTTAGAAAACAGCATAATGTCTTTTGCTCAGTCTTACAAACTACATTACTTTTTCATGGTGTATTTCATGACTGTGTAGTATAGTTCTGTACAATCCTCAGTTCAAGTCTTGCAACAAAAGCTATTGTTTCAACTTTAGAGTGGCCTTGGTCAAATCCCTGTTAGGCTGAAGGATCAACTGAGATTGGAAAATGCGCATTCCCTTGGGAATGAGGAGAAAAGAAGGGAAACCAAAGCATGCATATAGTTCCCACTCCCTTGATAACAGGTCAGCTAGTAAATCTAGTTCTTGATGCTTTAAAGTGTCTTCCCAGATGCCCTCAGTTGAAAAAGGGTTACGGTGAGGAATATGTTGGTTTTCAAAGAAATGGAAGTAAGAGGATAGGGAATATCTTTGAAGAAAAGGTCTGAATCATTCATTATGTCTCCTTACCTGGCTAGGACCGCGGAATATTTTGGCTGGTGACAGGAATTATGTTCCTAGGCAGTGGATTGATTTGGCGGCGTCTACTTTCATTCCTTGGACGACATCTAGAACCTTCGATCCCCCCACCAGTGAGTATGACCTGGCTAAAATTAACATTTAGCCCCTGCCCACTTCACCCTACTTCTCAGAATCTTTCTTGCGCACGTTTGTATAACAGTGCAAACAATGCTAACAAAAGGCATGGAATAAATAAGGAGAACATGGCTATAAGCATTAGTGTATTGCCTGCTTTACATGACAAGCCACTGAGATGCAACAGCTTCATTATGTGGGTCTGTAAAGTATGTCACCTTTTGAACATCTTTTCTCCTGCCAGTCCAGGATAGCAACCCACTTTGCTTTTAAACATGCAGAAGTTCCCTCAAGTTGACTACCCTCCTCCTTAAGTCCAAGCTGAAGGACTAGTGGCTCTTGAGTTGAAACCAGTACTTTGGTTGTGGTAAAATGCATTACTTAAGAATCAAAGGAAGGAAGTTGTCCTGCCTTGGTGAAAGATTGGGTGCGGAGTCCCTACCCTTCAGTATCTATTGAGGGGGAGACCCCACCCATGCCGATGCCTCAGTCTTCAATATGTCTCCCTGGAGCATCTACAGTTCTCAAGTGTTTGCCAGGTTCTTCTGCATACCCAGATCTCTGCTGCAAGCTTAGCTTAAATTCTGGGTGATGTTGATCTACAAATTTTATTTGGGTTCCTGTATCCCATTGTCTTCCTGGCATCCGACACATCTGGAGGGCACCAAGTTGGGGAAAACTTCAATACCCTCTAGAGAGGCTCTATGGCCCTCTGTGTCAGACATATGCAACCAGTGTTACTATGATTACCACTTCATGGTTTTCCCTACCCACATAATGCTGTTGTTTCTTCCCCCCCCCCCCTTAGATTCCTGCTTTGCTGAAAAGAACTCAGGCACCAAGTGGGAAAATGGAATTTAAAAGTGACTTCAAAACAGAGCCCCTTGGGTCAAGCAGAAGCACAGTGACTAATCAATGATCAGGTCTCTTCTAGTTTTTCCTGCACAACTGAACTTTAAAGTGTTTCTTTCGAATAAAAAGGTAGCTGTCTTTATCATTTGATTTCACTATATGCCAAAGATGTGCACCAGAAACCACGAAAAACTGCAAGTTTGGAAAGGAGAAGAGAACCCAGCAATGTTTTGCACACTAGAGCAGAAAATCTCTAGCACTCATGAATGACATAGTCTACATTTTAAGTCTGTGTTCCATCTGATGCCTGCTGTGGAACTTTTGTTTTGGTGTAACCTTTATGAATGGTAAAAACCTATTGGCTGCCCTTCATGGAATGCAAAGTATAGTCCAAAAATATTGCTTACATTCTGACTTAATGGTTTGACTTGTATTGCTTCATGGGTATAGTTTCATATAGGAAAAATGGACTGTAAACAGTGTGCTTCCCTTCCTTAGAAATAGGCAGTATTATCATCCATAGTAAATTATCTCTGGAATATCAAACCACCAACTTGAATGCTAACAGAACAGGCTTAAACAGCACTCTAAATTATCAGCATGTTCCTCCTTTTGCCACTTTTTGAAGGTTGCATTTTCTCCCATGTAGGTAATATCCTGCTGGGATTTAAGACTAAAAGTACCTCCATCTTGTTGAGGGGGATAGAGGTTAGAAGTACTCGATTGCTGGTCTGTTTAGTTACAACCAAGTAGATAAACTGTTGCCTGTATATGTAAGCTACTACTCTTTGTATGCTTAATTTCAATGGACAGTGATGCTTTAAACCAAAAGAATGTTCCCTCTACTGTAATACATTTGACTGTAATTGTAATTATTAAGTTCTAGAACCCAGAAGGAAATCATCCCCCCTATCATTCAAACACTGATGAGCAGTGCCACTGATGTCCCGTGCCACTGATGTCCCGATCAAGTTACTGCTGCTATGCATGTAGAAGCGTGCTAAAGCATTGAACAGGTCTGCCAGGCAGTTGTCCATGTTGATCCAACTGCCGGAGCAATATATGTTGATCCCCATAAAAAAAATGTCAAAATTACATTCATCCCCTGTAGCAGAGGGCTGGTTTCAGTCCCCACTCTTTGAATGGATTTTAGCCAGTTTGCTAGTGCTCCATGCGTACACTTCTGTAGAGGGGTGTAAGAAAAAAGTTTCAAACTTCCATCTGTTGTATAGTTAGCCACCCTGTAATCTACTGATAACATTTAGAGCAATGGCATAGTTCAGAATGACTGTAAAATGCTACGCAAGCTTTTATTATTTGCATTAAACATGGGATGAGGTAACAATTCAGACATTGGCTTGGAATTTTAAAGATAGGACGTTGTAATACATTAATCATTCACCTAAACAACAGAATCTGAACAACTTTTGACATGTAGAGGAAATTGAGGTTGCAATTGAATAGAAACATACATAGAAAGCTATATTTTACCAGATCAGATTATTTGTTCATCCAACCTAGTATTATGTATAATGGTTGACAGCATCTTTCCAGGGTTTCCAGCAGAATGATCTTTCTACCTGATCCCCTTAATTAGAAATACCGGGAATCAAAACTAGGACCTTTGATATGAAAAGCCTGTGCTTCTTAGCTACAGAAGCTACTTAAATAGTTGTAGAAACTCAGGAATTCTCACAATAGCTAATATTCTTGGAGTCAACTTCTAAATCTTGTTGAATTTAACAAACATCTTTGTGCAGTTCTGTGCAATTTCATACATTAAGTGCTTTGAAAGTATTTTAATGCAGGTAATTCCCTTGCTACTGTTAGATAGCTTATAGAACAGGAAGTATCATGGCCTGTATTTAGTGGGTTGAAGCATTCCTGTACATTGGAAAACAGTAGCATCTACTGCCTGTTCAGCTGTGGGGAAAACGTATTGTTCAGATAACAGGGATTCTCAAGGCCTTAGGTCTGCCCTTACTGGCATATTAATGGTAGTACTTGGACCCATTTCATAACCTAGGGAAAGACAGTGCCCAAACTCAGGTGGGATGCCATCCCACTTCTTTTCAGGCAGATATAATTGAATTTGGTCTAACTTGAAATGAAACCATCTCACTAAGCACTGGTTGAAGGGTTGGTTATTTTCAAATCATGGCCAATATTAATTGCAGAAAGGTAGCTTGGGGGAAGGAATGCGTGTCATTTATGCCAAACTATTTCTTTGTTTAACTCCACAAGTTCTGGATTCATTTGTGCTTTGCTTCTCCAGTGCACTAAATTGCACAGGATATTTCAATAAATACTTAAAAATATGCAACATGCAACAGTCGAAACAGCTAATGGTGAAAAGCCACAAAATGAAGTGTTTAGAAGAATTTATGTTCATTATTACCTTTAGACTGGAAATATAAACACAGCAACGCTAATTTTCGAGGCAGATCTCCACTCTCATTATTTAAAAAGGTCAGTGTTGTTCACGTGTCAGTTCAAGGAGGATCTCCTCTCTCATTAATTAAAAAGGTCAGTGTCATTCACATGTTACAGTTTCACACAAGTTAAGTGACTCACTGAAAACAGACCCAATGAATAGTGTGGCAGTTAAAAAGTGTACAGAAAAATCCTTCCACTAAGTCGTGCTTTTACTGAACTTCTCTCAGCAGCTACTACTACTTCATTCTGCAAAGAAAGAAAGCAGCCATTTATACTGCAGAATCGAACTGCGTTCATGAGGAGGAAGGCGTTGCCACCTTAAGAATATTGACCCAATCATTTTGTTTCCATGACACAGTATATCAGCAGTCTTTAGTTGTGTTGCCTCTTTTGTTCACTCTGGACCTGTCTTTAGTTGTGTTGCCTCTTTTGTTCATTCTGGACCTGTTCAGACAACATGCTATGCCATGGTTAGGCCACTAGCCCTTTTGCAGCAGATGGTTAAGTCAGAGTGTTTAAACAATGGTTATGTAGCCACCATGGTTAGGAATGGTTCACATGATACACAGCCATAATGTTTAGCTCAAAATCCTTAACTACCATGGCTTAGTGTGTCATCTGAACAGGGCCTTGATACATAGGCATCCAATATAGAAGAAAACCACCTTTCCTAGCATGCAGTAGTAGGAAAGCTTTAGAAGAATGTAGGGCTGAGTGTCAGGTCAGATATACGTGGCTGCAACATGTTCACTGCTGAAGCAACAGCCCTACATCATTTCCTTTTCTTCCCCCTGAAAACATTTAGTAAGACGAAATGTGCAAGTTTCCTCAGCCCTGCAAGTGGCAAACAATGAAATGGGAGTTTGGACAGAGAAACTCTCAACATGATGAAGTTAGGCCATGCCTTTTGCATTATGGGTAAGAAGAAAGCTTGAAGGCACAGGGTTGCTGTTTTCAGTTGCTGTTTTCAGCTGCAGTCACAATGTGCCAGCTACAATGTGTACTGCTAACCTTGCATTGGCTACCCTGTGTGCAACTGGGCATTAAGCCAAAGAAAGTTAGGTGATGCTGCTGCCCCCATTCTTCCTTCTCCCAAGAGAGTAAGTGCGCCTTCAAAATAAATGCAATTGATAGGGTGATCTATGGGACTAAGTAGAAAGGTTGATTTACTTCCCCTAAGGTTCTGTGGCTGAAAAATGTAGGCAAGGAATAGTGGGCCTGTTCAGACAACACACTAAGCCATGGTTAGGCCACTAACCCTTTTGCAGCAAATGGTTAGTGAGCGTGTTTAAACTGTGGTTATGTAGCCACCCTGATTAGGAATGGTTCACATAATGGCCATAATGTTTAGCTCAAAATGCTTAACCACCATGGTTTAGCATGTCATCTGAACAGAGTCAAAACTAGCAATGCTTGTTTTAATTACCTTTTGTCCAGATTTTACTGTAATCACAGCACTCCCAAATCTTGACTTTTCCTGCAATAATTTAAAAAAACCCAGTTAGGCACTGGGAATAGGTGCACTGCAGAAGGATGCCTGCAAGCAAACTGCTCCAAATTATTTGAATGAATGAGCAAAACTTTTGCGTGTTATAAAACGGGGATTGCACACGCTCCACGATTGCGCAGGAAAGAAACAGCTCAGGTCTGCAGTCAACCGGACATCTTTACAGATCCTTTGAATATGCCCATCCTGTTCACTAAATATACTTACCCAGCTCCAATCTTACTGAATTCAACAGAATGGGTCATACATTTCTAAAATGAAATTTGCGGTAATTGTGGGTTTAATCCAGTCACACTTAAGAGAAGATTCACTGAAATCAATGGGGTTTAAGTTTGTAATGACTACATTCCATTGATTTCAATGGGTCTGCTTTAAGTATGACTAAATCTGGAGCCAATCCTATGTTTCTAAGCCAATCCACATTCTATCCCTAACCGACAGTTTGGTCTTTAGGGACCCTTCCTTTTCCCAGTGGATCATTAAGTGAGGCACCAGAGTAGAAACTGCAAGTCATCCATTCTATCTGTGCTTCTAACCCAAAGAAGTTTGTTCTAGTGGTTTCAGGTCAACTGACAGTTTAATAATTAAAACCCTCTTAATTCCCATGTTAAATGTGTAAATCGTCAATTTTTAGCCATAAAGTCTACCAGCAGTTGCTTTAACCCTTCAGAGTTTCATTGCTTACCTCAGGCGAAATGATGACATACTCTGCCTGTAAGGGGGGGGGGGGGGGAACAAGAACAAGAGGATATCACTTCTGTCTTTTACAGTTATATATTCAATTGCAAACATTTTCAAAAGGTACTTGAACTGATAAAATGCATCTGGCAGAAATTCATACCGCTGAATAAAGCAACATAATTACTGCATTGGACAGAGATTCATACTGCTGAATGTTTACATCAAATTGTTAATACTTTGGGTGTAACAAAAGACACAGGCAACCACCCACAACAGCAATAGCATCTGCCGTCCTTGCTCCTTACCCAGTCTTCAGGACAAGGGGAAACCCATGATCGGCAGTGGTCCGTCACATTACCCGAGGTGGTCTGGTTTCCACTATAAATGTAAACACGCGCAGCCTCCTCTTCAAACAGTCCAGGCATTGTCTGTTTACTTCGAAGAGGTGATGTCATAATGATTTCATCTGCAACCATTTGTAGCACGAGAAAATACATACATTGTACAACGTAATAAAATTATTTTCTTGGATATACAAGATGCCACTTATGCTACACTATCCAGCTCAGAATCTTTGCCTGTTAAGGACCTGATTGAACACAAGCTCCTACAAAATTAGCAAGTTGTTGGAATATTTTGAGTTGGTCTAGGTCCTAGAGTCTAGAGTATACCAGCTTTTGAGCTACACAGAACTGTTCATCAGGCACAGAGGGAAGGCATTTACTCTTTAACTATATTGACTGTATAATTACTAATGCAGTCATTTCACTCATTTCTAGTCATTTCAGGTACATAGGTCTTTGCAATATGAGGCATGACATTTTCTGCAGAAGTCAGTTTCACTAGAATCACTGGGACTTTATTAAGTATCCCATTCAAAAAAGGGAGATTTCCTTCAGGCAAGAGCAGGCTTTCGCCACACTTTCCTTTGGTGCAAGAACCTCACCTGGGACCTTCCTGAATTGGTTGGATGCATTTTTGATACCCAGCTGGGCCCACTAATTGTTGTGCATAACTAGAACTGGATAGTGACCATAGGGTTTAAGGTCAAATTCATCACAAAGTAACATTTTAAACACTTAAAATGTGGTATGCTGAAAAACAGAAGATCATGAATTGTGGGTTACAGACAGACACCAATAACTTATTCTCCATTAGTCAATGAACCTCATTGGCAACTATTTGTGGTATCAGTAACCGAGAATTAAAATATGTTTATTTGCATCACATAGCTTGTGCTTCCTTTATAGACTTTAGAGTGGTCTAATTTCCAAGTGGTCCCCCCATCCAGGCAGCTAGCAGGACCAGTTCTGCTTAGCCTCAGTGATAGAACTGCATCATATCATGTGTCTTTGGACTATGCTTCTTTTGTTTCATTCTGCCTATAGAAATGTTCTATGAAACTTGAAAAGCTTGCGCTGGGAACCCTGCAAAATAAGTTGTTGGCACTGGATTGTGACTATTTTGACCACTGTTTTGGATTACTTTGTCTCTCAATACCTATCTGCCCTATTCTCTTATTTCTTTTTAAAGGCTTTTAAAAACTTACTTGTTCTATAAACTCTTACACTGTTAAAATTCTTGGTTCAGAATTTATTGTTTCCCGCTTCCTCTTGGTCCCTTCCCTTTGCACTTCCTCTCCTGCTGACCTTTGGGTGCAAGACTTTGGCTGGGGATTTGCTTTTGAAATTACTGAACAACACTTTGTTATTTTAGGTGCTTCACGAATGAAATGTGATATTGATTATGATGCTCTTGTTTTTGTGTTTGTTTTTTTACCAAGTCCATCATTGTTCAGGTCACGTAAGTGCACATCTCCTCCAAAGCGTGAAAATCTCCTGTCCCCGCTGAAAGTGCTGAGCAGATAAGGCTTGCCATTCTCCGTCAAACCGTACATCAGAGCAGTTCCTGCTTGGCGCAGCACTGAGGATATAAAAGCAACCCTAGATGTGCTGTCTGAAAGAAATCAAGCAAGATGACAGGGTCATTGTAGTGTTCCTGGGAGATGGCTATAATAATTGGTATTAATGGCTGGGCATTGTTCATAAGAGAAGGTTATAACTAGAATTGACAGCAGGAAACAAGGTTTCTACCAAGTCCATCAGCAAGTGTGAACTAACTAATGTACTAACTCTGCAATAACAAAGGTCAGCTTTTAGAATGATAATGTGTATGTCTTACAATGTGTTAAGGTCAGCAGTATTCTCATTTCAGTTAGGTGGTATAACTTTAGCTGAAGGCTGCAGAGTGGAGGAGGGGGCACAGCTCAGAGTGGGAGGACATGCTCTGCAGGCTTAAGGTCCCAACCATTAAAACATCTCAGGATGACTTACGAGAGTGGTCAGTCAAAAGTCATGGTCTGTGCCAGCTAGGGCTGATGGGAGTTACCATCCAACCACGTCTGGAGGTCACACATTTCCAGCCCTGGAGAATGCTTTATAGTGAGTTAGACCATTGATTGATCAAGCCCAGGCTATCCGAAAACACCAGTATGTGGAAATGAAGTCTTTGAGGATTTCTGTTCTGGGACCCTTTACATGGAACAACTCACATTCGTCTAAATTAAATCCCAATGATTTCAATGGGTCTACTTTAAGTATGACTAAATCTGAATCCAATCCAAGATGGTTCCCTTTTCAGATGACCAGACAGTTGCAGATAAATTTAAATTTAAAATGTTAAAATACTGGGAACCTGTAATTCATAAAAAGCTGGGTGACAGTATGGAATGGGGGGGGGGGGGTGCCTATATTATTTCCTCTATGAATGAAAGCATGAACAGGATTGAGTATGGTAGATGGGTATACGAGGCATGAAGTCCCCCACCCTGCAAAATGACTGACCAGATGTGGTTGCTAAATAAAGCATGTATTTACATAGTTGACCTACATTCCCTGATGAAGCTCACTTTATCTATCGTCTGTTTGGTGTATTGCTAAATTAAAACCACTGCAAAGAAACATTGCCCCAAGTCCAACATTACATACCTTGCGTGGGTGCACCAACTACCAACACTTGCCTAGGGATTCCTTCTATAGAAAGGAAACCAGTAGCCAAAGATGAACCAAGTTTCCCCATGTCCTGTACGTTAATTTTAAAAAAAGTTAGCCACAGACAGTTGCCTTCTTCCTTGGATATTTTAATATTTATTTATTTAAAATATTTCTTGACCACCTTTCAGGGCAGAAGTCCCCGCAAGGCGGTTTATGACAATAAAATGCATAAAAACAGTTAAAATGTTAAAAACAATAAAAACATAAACGCAATAAAATAGCAATAGCAATAAAAACGATAAAAGACAACAATAAAACCAGCAGCAATAACAATGGCATTGGCAGCAGCCAGAGTAATCATAAAATGAGAAGGCCACGATAAAACAA
Source organism: Anniella stebbinsi (assembly GCA_029215795.1). Taxonomy (NCBI): domain Eukaryota; kingdom Metazoa; phylum Chordata; class Lepidosauria; order Squamata; family Anniellidae; genus Anniella; species Anniella stebbinsi. Next base: position 39,995,546 of record JARDYH010000006.1, read on the forward strand.
TATACTTTCAAGGCCTTCTTAAAAGCCTGCAATACTGCTCTTCAAGGGATACCAAAAAGACCTACCCTGTCTCCAGTTAAAGTAAACCAGCTTCGTGCGCTTGGTGGGATATAGCCATATACCCTTCCAACAGCCTGCTTAGAATCTTGTGAGAAATAGCAGCCTGGACTAGAGCACATGATGGTTACAGTCAAAACACAGTGGGGCATAGTGATGGGACTGATTTAAAAGTACAATGCTTATGCAAAGAAGCCATAGCACCACTATGGTCAGTATCCTGGTTCAGAAGCTCAGTTCTTGGAACACGCAGCCACTCAAAAGCATTTGCTCATTGACTTCATCATTCCATTTTAATAGGCGACCTTGCTGCCTTCCAGCCTCAGCTTCCCATTTGCATGATGGAAATCACAAGGACAAAGTTGCCTGCTGCATTACAGGTAACAATGAATGGGATCAGAAAACACTGTGACCTCCCCTTAGCATTCAGGACAGGGAAGGCTAAATAGGTAATTCAGTAAAAGAAAATGAATTATATTTATAAAATCACACACAAAGATGGTATCCCTGCTCCAGCTATTGCGATCTTCATCTTTGAACAACAACATTGCCCACATGCCAATTTAGGGGCCTATCAGATGCCCTGTCCAACAGTCTACTATATTAAAATATCTGCACATGGCACTGGGAAATGTAGACAAGATTGGGATTTCGCTAGTGTACTGTCCACCCCACTTCCGAAGAGTCTCCTTGCCTGAGCTGACACAGGTGGTCCTGGAAGTAGTGAGGAGGACCCAAAGGCTTTTGATCTCGGGGACTTCAACGTACACACTGAGGCTATCTTGCCTGGAGCAGCTTGACATTTCATGACAACCGCCATGACAACTATGGGCCTGTCTCAAACTGTATTGGGCCCAATGCATGTGGAAGGTCATACTCTAGATTTCATGTTCTAGACTGAACTGAAAGGTGTCTGTGGAGGGGGTACCTAACAATAACTATCATGTCATGGAAACATCACTGTTGCCGAGGGGGCAATTTTAATGATCTGCTCCCGGAGAAGGGTGGATCTGTTATCTTTGGGAGAGTTTTCCACAGTTTTGGCCAGCAGTCCTGCCGAGATCTTGGAATAAGAGGATTGCTCAAGCCATTGATATGTTGCTCAAAAATGTCCGCAGCCAAATCATACAGCTGTGTTGACTGGATCCTCACTCAACCAGTGCAGGGTTGCGCAGGCTGGGGGGGGGGGGGGACACCTGTTGTTGGGTCAGACACTGCTTTCAGGCTTTATATTGATTAATCTTGCTTTAAATCATTATCATCACAATCAGGGGGACATGGAGAAAAGAGAGTAATATTTGAACAACATTTTCACGTGCCCTCTAATTACAGATATTAGAATGGGAAAGTGCAGGTTATGAAGGCAGGCTGTGTATGATCACATGTAGACTCTTAAGGTTAAATGCAATATACCTTGTACAGCTTTTCCAAGAAGGACTGCCAATAAGCAACAAGGTCATATTCTGAAGCTGAACACTGCTGAGTGATGCTCCGAACCAGGCATAATCCTTTTCTCCTTTCACTATCCAGTCAGCATCTGATACAAACAGTTGGCCTGACAGATCAAACAAGAAGCAAAACACAATAAATGGAGGATAACTGGAAGATATCACATATTTTATATAAGGACCAAGAACATTTGCTTTACCAAATCTCACTGTGCAATATGGATAATATTTTTATATATTAAATGTGGTGTTTGAGCTTCAGATTATCTCCACAATGATAAAGACAGGACCAGGTGGGTGAGCTCAGTAATGCTGCTGTAATCCAGTGGGATTTACTTCCAAATAAGAATGCATAGCATAGCACTGCTAGTCTCCTCATTGACCAGGCTTGGATGACATGCCACGGCTTGTCATGGGTTATTTAACCCACAATGAGCCATGGCGGCCAGGGCCACCAGGTAGCACATGCAACCCCCACTCTGGGGTTGTCACGTTGTGTGAACCCAGCAAGTATGGGTTATGAGAAAATTGTACGCCTCTTTCTTTTGTAAACTTATTTATTTGAAGTATTTTCATGCAGCTCCTCAGCCAAAAGGGCTCCCAGAGCAGCTTACATAAAATCAATTGAACAAGACAGTCTCTTGCCTGCAGGTTTATAATCTAAACAGACACAATACAGAAGGAAAAGGGAATGGGGAGGGAAGAGGGGGGAAATTAACTATTTTAACAGGGCTGGTAGAACGGCCCTACTTCCCACTCCCACCTCCCTCAGCTCAGCCTGCTGGAATGGCTGGTGGTGGTGAATGACATAGGAATCTTTTGCATGAGTTCGCCTTGGTCCTTAAACTCACAACCCTCTACCATTAAAAGTATCATCTGAGGTTTATTATCAAGTGGCACTACACATGAACTTGGAGATGGACCTAGATTATTACTCTGGTTTTGTTTTATGAATAATAATAATAATAATAATAATAACAATTTATTTCTTACCCACCTCTCCGTCTGGATCGATTTGATTTGAAAGAGAGCTAAAGTAAGACACAAGGGAAAAAATACTATGACAAAGGTCACCTTGGCTGCTTCTGTTGAAAAATGAATAAAAGGAAGCCACAAATCCTCTTTGTTTTCCACTGCCAGGTGCATAAGGAGAGCCAACCACAAGATCGCTATTTCCATCTCCATCAACATCAGCTGCCAGCAATGACCAGCCAAGATTACAGTAAATTTCCTGAAAAGGGCGATATATTGGTTTCTGGATAAGAGGACAGGCCACTCTGTTGCTGAAACAGAATTCCTCCAACGAAATGTCTCAACTTGACTTAATTTCAGATTGGCATGTACTATCTTTTAATTAACCAACTTACTTGACAAACTATGGTAATATTTGGTAGGCTGTGGAAATTTCCTCCTCCTCTATTGCCAAAGTATATATACACTGAGCCCTAAATAACAGAAAACAAAACTTCAATAGGGTACGAATCAGAGCCTTCTATTTCAAAATATTAAATTCAAATTTACCCCAGTCTTTCATCATCACATTAAAATGTGTGTGCAGGCATACTCTTGCAATCCAGATTAATCTAGTCAATACTTTTGAGATGTACAGATATTGGCATAAGCAAAATAGGATGGTTCTAAAATTGTCAGCTTGGTGATGTATCTGTTCTCCCTGTGCTTTATTTATCTTTGGGCAATGCCAAAAACTATACCCATGTAATGTGCCAAATGCAGTAAACTGCATACAACTGTAAAACAAACTAACCTGCATTGCATTTTACACTGCAGTTTTACAAACTCAGATTCATTTTTACCTTATAATTGAGCTCCTGTGATCCTACAGATGGCGCTCCCACTACAAGATCCAATACGCCATCCTCGTTGAAGTCCAGAACTGCGATGGCAGAACCAAACCTTCCTGAAGGCTAAAAACAAAACAAAACCATACATCATTCTTGCGACCAAACAGTGATTTAAAAGATGTCTCTGTCTGTTTAAAGAGTATTTACTCAGATCATGTCCAGTTCAATAACTGGACATCTTGGCATGTTTAATATTTACTTTTTAAAATATTAAAATGTGACAATAAGCTGTTCTTTAAAAATGTATTAACCCATCAAGCACAAATGTATAAGTGCTAAGATGGGATTGTTTCTGCCCTCAAAGGAGCCCAAACATGTTTTAAATAAATAAAATAAATAATAAATAAATTTTGCTCCTTCAGATCAAGTCTTGTTCATTGTTTACTAGAGGGACTACTAAGCTCTTCTTGCTAGTTCCACTTCAAAAGTTCGGGTCACCAGTGAATCTCAAGCGCCATTACGAGGAGAACCAAATCTTCCATCACATTTTTCAATGTATCCCACAACAGATATCTATATAGATTGACCTAATTTGTAAGCTTTGGGTCAGGGACAAAAAGTAGCTACAATGTTCCTGAAACTGCTCTTCCCCTGGCATCTTTTCCCACCGCTTTCCTGGTCTTCCATGCTCTTGAGAAAATAAAGCTAAATGTTTAGTGTTTAGGTACCAAAGCCTGCATAGAAAGTAAATGAGAAGACCTCACATTTTGCTACTTCTGTTTTGACATTTTATGCAGTCTGGGATAACCAGTGTGTGACTAGTCCAATGGCAACTTAGGGGCATGATACTCATATTGCTATGGAATCTTGTGTCTGTGCCCTTGCTCTCTCAAAATGCCAAAATCTAATATAAGGATATGGTAGTGTAAAGCTTACTATTTGAGATCTACCAGACCAATTTTGCTCATTTTTGTTTTAAACTGAAGCTTGAGCAGTGCAGACTTGCAGAAAATTTTGAAAGTTTGAAAGAGTTCAAAGCTTGAGCATTAATAGCAATCAATGTCTTCCATGTCAAACAGGCAGGGAAGCCCCTCCACGAGTGGGATGAGAGACAGCCCTGCTCAGCCAATGGGTGTGGTGCAAAGGTGGGCCTTGGTTGCAGCTGTGCAGTTAGTCTGTTGCCGCCAGTGGGCAGAGGGAAGGGGATGGAAGCAGCCAATCGGGGGGCATGAGGGAGGGGAGGGACCATGCCGCATGGACATTTTGGATGAGCCACATTTGCATTATTCATGAGCCCCTTATGGAGAAGGGACTGAGAGGGGGAAAAGCGGGAAAGGGGCAGGATTACTCGAGCCCATGGTGACATGGGCTTTACACTAGTAAATGAATAATGTAATATAATAATATGTTTAGGTTATGACCAAGCAATATTTTTAAATATCAGCATAAGTAGTACTGGTACTCTGACCTACAATTGCAGGGTTCAACAAGGTTTTCAGATCTAGGAGCTGCATGCTAAAATTCCCATGTAGCTGAGAGGCATAAGATACAATTGCTTGTTACTTGTCATTTCCTTCTCAGCAACTCTCCTTTACAGCAGGGGTGGGCACAAGGTAGATCTCCAGATGTCTGGGAATTCAACTCTCAGAAATCCCTGCCAGCATGGCCAATTGTCAGGAATGCTAGGAGTTGAAATCTAAAACATCTGGAGATCTACTTTCTACCCACCCTAACTGTATACCTCCCCACCACCACACACTACTTTCTCCTCCTCACTTGGCCTTCCCCTCTAATACATTGTTGGTCCTGGCTGAAATGGGAGTGGAAATGAGCAGGTGAGATAGGAGAACGATGAATACATCCCTAGCATATACTCACTGGGATATACTATTCATTTTATTTCTATAAAATGCATCTCAAGTATGGCCCAGAAGCCAAGTGAAGCTTTTGCATTCTATTTGAGCATTAAAGTGTAGGAAGGTTTCAGTACACATAAACAATGACCAAACTCCAGTATTCATTCATTCATTCATTCATTCACATTGATCTCAACAAAGAATCCTTACTTGATTTGCGCAGCAATGAATAAAAAATGGTCCTAAATTACACACACACACACACACACACACACACACACATATATATATATATATATATATATTAATCCAATTTCCTTCAGAAACCAGGTTAATGGTGATGCTGGTAGAAAATAATAAATGGTGCTGGGCAATAATTGGATTTTCAATTACCAGTGTTTGACTTGCTTTCCTACCTGACTCCCCTCCAGTATTTCATCTGCTTCCTGGTCTAGGTCCAAGTCTGTATGAGGCAGACCTGATTGATTACCATACACAATATATACGCGTCCTGTTTGAATGTGTCCCGGTTGGCTATAGCCTGGTGCTCCAGCTACTAGATCATCATATCCGTCCTGGTTCAGGTCAGCCGAACTCATCGCCCTGCACACCAAATAAAATAATTCCAATGACTATTTAGTTTACTTCTGCTGAAAACATCCATATTTTCCTTTGCAGATTTCAAAGGGACTAGTCAGTTGCCAGTTGCCATAGTGATCCAGAAGAAAGACAGGCGGATTCCAAAAAAAAAGGTACTAATTCCAGCTTTTATTATAACAATTGGATTGGCAGAATTACAAACCTTCAAGTTGCAAATAACTCTTTTTTGTCTGAAGAAGAGTTCTGTGCACATCGAAAGCTTTCTAACTTATTGCCACAACGGATCTAATACAAGGTATCCGAATAATTTAGGATCATACTTATTTTTATACAGCTTAAATTCTTGATCCTTAGGACTCCTTTCTCGCACTAAATAAATCAGAATTGTCAGGTTTCAACTAACATCAAAATATGAGGGTAGCAGATAGGTTTTTACATATGAAAGTATACACATCCAGGAAATAAAACTACTTAAGCCAAGGGTCTCCAACCTTTTTGGACCCGTGGGCACATTTGGGAATTTGAGAAACTGCTGTGGGCACCACCACAACTTTTCTTGGCATCCACAAAGGGCATCTACCCCTCCCACTTTTAAACACACACACACACACACACACTTGTTCTTACCAGCAACTGGGATTGCTGTGAAATAGGTTTCTGTTGGTGCTGAAAACTGCGAATTCAAAGTAGTTATTTAGTGTGTTGGGGCTCAGATCCCACCTCTGCTTTGTACCAAGTCTTCTAGGCCGTGCCTCCCATGGCAGCCATTTTATGTTGATGCCTGGGACAGTTTCTCAATTGCCAAATATGCCCATGGCCCCAAAAGGTTGCCTACCTCTAGTGTATAGGATTGCAGCCTTGAGCCCATCGTCTCATTGCTCTCCCTGGGACTAAAAACTATTTCACACAAGATGGTTTCCTGCATAGGTATCACTTTCATATAGGACTACCATGTGCACATGATAAATTTAATACATTTAGAGCTGCATCAGACGGAGGGGGGGGGGATCACCTTTCCCTACTGTCGCTTTGCCTCCTGCTTCTGTCCCGCAACAGGGATGAACAGCTTCCTCTTTCTTCACAAGAGGAAGAAAGAGGAAGCAAGTAATGACCACATGGCCCATTCAGTGGGCATTTTTATCGCGCTACTTCTCCTGCACACAGCAGGAAATGCTGGCAGGTCCCATTATAGCAAGAGAAATTGGATTTTCCAGGTCTTATTTTTTGATGGAAAAAAGACCAGAAGGAGTGGGAGATGCACGGGAGGCAGGTGGCATCGTGAAAAGGACATGCTTGGCCAGTAATGAGCATGCTATAAGTCTCTGACAGTATTTTACAAAGTATACAGATAGCATGAAATAAGAACAGGTGTGAATGTGTGACATTATAGCATACATACACAAAAATGTTATAGCATAAAGCTGGTTTTCCTACATCTACGTCTGAAATTTATCTTATCTGAAACAAATCTAAGCCAACTTAGACTTAAATTCTATTCATTCAATTTTGTTCTGGATGCAGCTAAAATGTTTGGATTTAAAATTTTGAATCTGATCTGATATACGGCTTTGCTGATGAGTCTCTTCCTTGTTGAAATGCAAAGTATATAAGGTTATTACATTTGAATCACAGACTGAAAATTAATTGAACTGGGTTGTGCGAAAACACCCTGAAATATACTGAGATCATCTCTGAACCTGTTCAACAACGTTTCTCAATATCCTAGTAGCAGTATCAAATCAAAGCAATTTGACCTATCGAACAAAAGGAGAAATCAATGCTCACCAGCCAAGTTTAGCATATGCAGTTTTCAGAAAATATGAAGCACTGGGTTGGATGATATGTTTAGAAGATGGTTGTTCCGGAACTCCCCACATTTTCCTCAAATTATTTGCAGTGGCACTATTCCTGAACTGAAGATAATTCTAGGGGAGGAAATGCATATGGAAAAAATAGGGCATATCAATAATCATCTGTTGATTGCTTGGGACCTGTTTTATATTTGGCACAATTTACCTAGTATCATTCTTGCATGAGCCTCACTTCAATGAATGGGTGCATTTATACTCGTACACTACTACTGATGATTTCAATTGAGCCTGTATATGAGAGATGAACAGTACTTTACAGACAATACACTACATTTCCAGATATCTCTCCATGATGGATCATTAGTATTTTAAGTGAAGTGAAATGTGCAAATGGAATATTCTCTTACAATGGGATGGATCCAGAATTTGCCTGCCGTGGATGGAGGGCTTCCTTAAAGCAATCTGTGGAAGACCTTTGATCCATTGGAGTATTTCTGCTGGTAGAATGGGGGAAGAGGCCATTTTTATTGACTCCCTGCTCCTCCTGCACACCCCTATGCCTCTCAAAATCTGCTTTAGAGGGTTGGGGAACCCACTGGAACAGTGGGGGAAGTGGTACATGGAGATACAGGGCAAGGAAAACCACTGGGAGTATTCTGAGAGGAACTCTACTCAGGGGGTGCTCCTGCTGGCAGAAGGAGATGATGGATCCAAGCCACTCTCTCTGACTACCTTTGATTATCCATGCAAATTGAGAAAGGCATCTATTGGAACCACAGGTCCACCCCCAGTGTTGGGGTTCAGCAATCTTTCACCCCACCACCCTTTTGAGCCGGCCCTGAGGCCAGGCTTTTGAGACTTAAGCATGTTGTTTAATGCTATGCATGCTTACTCAAACATCACACTGTATTCAGTGGGTTTAACCCCTCATGTGTGTGTGCAGGATTGCAGACTAAGACTATTATAGACTCCGTAATTGTTTTGACTTTTTAAAACTGTGTGCAGTCATGTTATCTACCTGAAAGATTACAAAAGTTAAAAAATAGCACTGTGCATGACATGCCCTGCAATCCTTACTTCAATGTTAATGACCTGCCAAATTTATTGGGAAACTCAACAGACCCTAAATAATCCTATAAGATATTCAAAGGATGTCTGTGGATTTCAACTGCCTCAGATTTTAGTTGAATAAATATTCACTGATTCTCTGTTAGTATGACTGAAAAGGTTCATTTTTAATTACAAGAAACTTAATATCGAGGTAACACATCATTCATAGATTAAACAAACTGAGGACTACAATAAACACTTACCTAGGTGTGAGCCTCACTGAAATCAGTGGGCCTTACTTGTGAGTAAACATATATAGGACCAGGCTGTAAATCAAATCCTTTTCTAAGCAGTCCAGAGATAGTTGACGACACCTTCCATCTGCAATCTTAGTTGCATGCAAATTGGTTTGCTAGGATCTGAAGTTTTGTATCCAGAACTGAGAAATTCCTTAAGTCTATAATTCTAATTATATTTAGGTGAAATCCAATACCTGCCATGGAATTTAGCATCCTCAGACTCTTGTTTTCATTGGGAAAAAATGTATTTCTAGCTTTTACAGTTGCTGAGAAAACATTAGAGACATCTGGATAAGCTCAAAAACTGGAAAGGATTTGCTAAAGCTTCCAGCTCTCAGCAAGCTGAAGTGTCAATGCAAACTGGGCCTCTTTCTTAGTGGCCACTGTCCCTTTTCTCCCTCACTAGTAGCCACCATCAGTAATCTCTCTCTCTCTCTCTCTCTCTCTCTCTCTCTCTCTCTCTCTCTCTCTCTCTCTTTTAATCCACCTAGCTCTTGCCAAAACAGATAAATATAAATGCTTTCAAAACTGTAATTTTGGAGTTAGAGCAGATCTACACACTAGCTTTACTACGTTTTATAAGGGTTACGAAAACTCTTTGGGCCACATGACACACTCCCTTGAACGTTGTATACCCGAGGTTTTTTAAAACTCACTTCAGCTATATACAACGGTTTTTACTTTTAATAAATCGTTTAAGTAAAATAATGTGTCCTTCCTTACTGTTTGTGATTTGTGGGGGCAGTGCTTCGTTTACCAGCGCTCAAATGCTTAGCCGTTGATTGGTGGGGAAGAAAGAAGGGCTAAGGAGGAAGTGGGCGTGTGAACTACAACACCCACAATGCTTAGCCCTATACTCATTGAAAGCTAGGGAATGAAAGGGGAACTAAGGAGGAAGTGGGCGAGTGAACTACAGCACCCACAATGCTTAGCCCTATACTCATTGAAAGCTAGGGAATGAAAGGGGAACTAAGGAGGAAGTGGGCGAGTGAACTACAGTGCCCACAATACCTTGCCCTAAACTCACTGTAAAAATGAAAGAGAAAGAGATGGACAGAAGGGTGTGTGAGACTGCACACACCGCTTTGAAGACCAAAGAATTTTTCTCCTGTAACGTGAGTACTCCTTAATGTGACCTAAGACGTTTTGGAATGCACCTATTTGGAACGTTTTAAAATACTATTTAAAACGTTCCAAGGTACTGTGTAGATAGGCTCTCCATATAAATCATACAGATGAACAAAACAAAACACTTATTACATAATTCATTTGGGCAATATTTTTGGGTGCAAAACATGTACAGCCCTGCCCATATCCAACAAAGAAAATACTGGTTTATCAATCTGTCTAAATATCTGTCTCTGTTTCTTTCTTACCAATATTGTCTAGGTGCCACAAAGACTTACTATTGCCCAAGGTGGAGTGTCAAAATAAACTCCTCGCTCTGTATAGTTGACATTCTTTTCAACTGATTTGGTCAGTGAAGAAGTTGATTTTCTGTGGTGCTCAGTTTTTAATCGTTTAAACCTACTGAAAAAAGACAGTTCAAAGTATAAAGTTTGATCATGGCGCCATAAAAGTAGAGTGTCATTGACAAAATTTCATACTAGAGACAGTAATGTAATAAGTATTTCAGTGAAACAGAAAGTTGGAACCATCAGACGTCTTAGGTATAAAGTCACAAAGGTTTTTCATAGATACATTGGCTGGGTTCAAACAACATGCCAATGCATCCAGTGTCTGAATGCAGTGCATTTTCTGCAAGGTTGCTCATTAACTATGCAGTGTGGCTTGTTAACCACGCTGATCAACCCAACAACAAGCCATGGGTTCTCAGGGTGGCTCATTTGATAAAAAATAAACCACACTGCTTGGTTAACTAGCCACCCTGCAGAGAACACGCTGCATTCACAAAACAGATTAACCCACCCTGCAGAAAACATGCTGCATTCAGACAACATGGTAAGCAATGATGGGTTAGTGTGTTGTGTGAACCTACCCATTTTCTGACTTTGTACTATGGTTAGTCTCAAAAATCCTGTGCATCAGGATTTATATTTTAAAGATCTGGTTAGTCCTATTTTGTATTTCACTCACTTCCTCTCTGGTGTCTTTCATTTTCTAAGGTTTTAGTTTTTGTGAGACCAACTCCTTGTTTTGTTTTGACAAGTTTAATTATGCCAGCAATTTTTATAAAAAAAGAAGTTAAACCTTATGCAAATGCCATAGAAAAGGCCATTTCTATTTGCTCTGCAAGGTTAGTCTTGTAGAAGGACAGGGATACATTCCTGATTCAACAAAGTAATTCTGCCATTGATTTCAGGAGAGCCAAAATAACTCAAATGGTACTATATCAAATGATATAGGCTGAAAGTATAACTAAATATAATTAACCCTCAGAGTCAGATGCTGCATTTACTTTACAACATTGGATACAACTAACTGTAACTTTACAGCTAAACTATTTTTTATGATAATCAATTATCAGCAATCTTTGTTTCCCAAGTGCCCTAAATCTGATCCTTTGCATTCACTGAACAATAATGCCATTTTAATTTTAAAAAATTAACTAAGGCATGGAGAAAGTTCTGTTATAGAATGCCAGAATTCCCTTAAAGACTGATCCCAATTTGGGGATTTGGGAGCAAATTCTGGAAAAGATAGAAAAGTGACGTTAGCATGTCGACTTCAAGCTCTCATATAGAAAAAACATGCACATGGCAGTTTTTTCTCGGATCTAAGTGGTGGAATCCTAACCACAACAGGAAGAGCCAAATGATGTAGATGGCCTGAATTTTGCCTAATGGAAAAAGCATAGGAAGAAATACAAAGCTTGGAGGCTATTCACACAACTATGCAAACTAGGTTTAATACATGGAACTCTTACCCAACAGTAGTCCTCTGATCATCTTTACATTCTATATACAGAGGATTCTCTGGAATAAAGCAATCACTAAAGGAAAAAATCAAAAGAATTATTCTTAGGATATAATTTTACATACTGAATATCTAATACAACTCTCAGGGCCAAAACAGACCTTATTTTAAATGTGTATCTACCACCTGTCTTTTCATTTTACTCTAGAGTAGATGCAGGGGGTCTGATCCAGGTCTTAAAAGCCCACCATCCACCCACTCTAAGGACCTGATAACAATCAAGGGCCCTTTTCCTATTTTAAAGCAAAAAGAAGAGGTAGCTGCTAGACAAAACATTTAAAGTAATGTCTGTTTTGGAGTTTTTCAGAACTCCACCTAAGTCGTCAAATTCATTTCCTATTTTCTCAGACATAATTTGCAACCCAAAATGGATGTTAGATGCTAGCAGGTGGCTATTAAATGCAAATTATTATCCTGTTCACTGATCAATGCACCACCTATTTGAACCAAAGTTCTTAGACAAAAAGTATTTGTCTAACGTTTCAGAGCAGTACACCTTACTCCAGAGACATCAAACCAGCACCTCACCTGGTCCCATTCGTTAGCATTTGACTTGTTAATTGGAAAATGTTATTTGATGAGAAAGCCATATCATCCACACCACCAAGAAAATACTCGTGGAATTTGTCCACCAAAAATGGGGACTTCCCGGCATAGAAGGGGTAAAGCTATGAAAATCAAAATACAATTTAATTAGTGGGATGGGCATCTCAAGAGTTAGCATCCAACAAACTGCTTTTAAAGAAAAAAAACATTACCTTAGCAACAACACTGATTTCGCCATACCTGGGCAAGGGGAAAATGTTTATTATTTACGATCTCTGTAAAAATTTCCATGCACAAAATGCTTCTTAAGATACACCTACATACTTTGTTTTTGTATACTGCCTTGAGTGCCTCTATAAAAAGACAATTGACAGTTTAGATATTAAAATAAGCATAATACATTACAGTTGTTTTCTAATCTAAAACACCATGAAAAGTTCCACAGTTAAATATATTTTTTATAAAAATATAAAGCTGCTGGATCCAATGCTGCCCATCTGCCAATGGAACAGAAGCCACTGGCAGAATGGATTTCCCCACCTCCCTACAGCTCCCCCAATTCTGCTCCAAAAGGTTGTATGACCGTCCGGAGCAGATGGGGGGGGGCGGGCAGCAGTGGGAAGGAGAGCAAGGAAAAGTCCCACTGTACAAGCAAAAGTCCACTCATGTGACACTGGATTTAACCCATAGCAAAAACAATACACACACACACACACAACAAAGCTTCCGCTGAATTTGGATGGAATGTTAAGGTATGGTTTATCACTACAGGAATGAGATACAGCAAACCTCAGGAGCATGCAATCCCCCCCTCTCCCCTTTCAGCGTGGCCACGAGGAGCAGATCAGAATCTTTGCTTTACCATAGTTTAGTGTTATGAGAAGCCAGTTTCACAACCCAAGGTTTGAAGCTCACTTGCTTCAGTAAACTGTAGTTTACTGAAGCAAGCTTGTCCAGACTTGGACATACTGGGCCTATTTGCACATCATGATAATCCACCATGGGCTAATTTACCCATGGGGTTTGTCGTGCTGTGCCAGGTGCCCGTGGACACTATTTTTGCATGGCACCCACATGTGCCCGCCTTACTGCGCGATGCAACATGTCTTATATAGGGTGACCAGACGCCCGGATTTGTCCGGACATATCCGGGAAATGGGGTGCAAATCCGCATCCGGGCGGAAAAACCGTTTTGGGGGGCCAAATCCGGAAATTTAGCCCCCCAAAACGGTGACCAGATGGCCCTGGGGCGAGCTGGGCCAACCGCGGGGCGGCGGGGGCAAACCGGGGCAGCGGGGGGTCACGCGGCGGTGGCGGGAGGCTGGCGGCGCGAGGCACCTACCGGCTGGGGCGTCCGTTTCCCTCCGATGCTCGGAATCTACTGAGAAACAGGCTTCTTGGCCTATCCCTCAGTAGCGCGCCGGGTGATGACGTCATCACTCGGCGCACTGCGGAGAGACAGGCCAAGAAGCCTGTTTCTCAGTAGATTCCAAGCATGGAGGGAAACGGACGCCCCAGCAGCAGCAGGTAAGGAGCGCGTGGGGGGTAGGGGGGCGGCGCGGGTGCTCGCGGTGGGTGGGGGGCGGTGGTGCGGGTGCTCACGGTGGGGGGGCGGTGCGGGTGCTCGCGGCGGGGGGCGGCGCGGGTGCTCGCGGCGGGGGGGGGGCGGTGCCGGTGCTCGCGGCGGGGGGGCCGTGCGGGTGCTCGCGGCGGGTGGGGGGTCCGCGCGGGTGCGCATGGCGGGTGTGGGGGAGGCACGGGGGCGCGGAGCGGGGGGCGGCGCGGGGGTGCACGGCGGGGGGGGCGGCGCGGGGGCGCGGGGCACTTACCTGCTGGGGCTTCCCACCGGTGCTCGGAATCTACTGAGAAACAGGCTTCGCGGCCTATCCCTCAGTAGCGCGCCGGGTGATGACGTCATCACTCGGCGCACTGCTGAGAGACAGGCCAAGAAGCCTCTTTCTCAGTAGATTCCAAGCACGGAGGGAAACGGACGCCCCAGCAGCAGCAGGTAGGGAGCGCGTGGGGGGTGGGGGGGCGGCGCGGGTGCTCGCGGTGGGTGGGGGGGGCGGGGCGGGTGCTCGCGGCGGGGGGGCGGGGCGGGTGCTCGCGGCGGGGGGGCGGCGCGGGTGCTCGCGGCGGGGGGGCGGCGCGGGTGCTCGCGGCGGGGGGGGGGAGGCGCGGGGGTGCGGGGCGGGTGGGGGTGCCGTGCGGGGGCTCGCGGCGGGGCGGGCGGTGCAGGTGGTGCAGGTGCTCGCGGCGGGTGGGGGGGCCACGCGGGTGCGTGCAGCGGGGGGGCGGCGCGGGTGCGCACGGCGGGTGTGGAGGAGGCGCGGGGGCGCGGGGCGGGTGGGGGTGCCATGCGGGGGCGCGGGGCGGGGGGGGCGGCACGGAGGCGCACGGCGGGGGGGCGGCGCAGGGGCGCGGGGCACCTGCTGGGGCTTCCTTAGGGTGACCAAGGAGGACAGGGCTCCTGTAACTTTTAACAGTTGTGTAGAGAAGGGAATTTCAGCTGGTGTCCTTTGTATGCATGCAGCACCTGGTGAAATTCCCTCTTCATCACTGTAGTTAAAGCTGCAGGAGCCCTGCCCGCTTTTGTACCTGGTCACTCTAGTATAGCTCCTGCAGCTTTAACTACAGTGATGAAGAGGGAATTTCACCAGGTGCTGCATGCATACAAAGGACACCAGCTGAAATTCCCTTCTCTACGCAACTGTTAAAAGTTACAGGAGCCCTGTCTTCCTTTTCATATGGTCACCCTAATTTAAATGGAATTTGCTTCTTTCCATGCACTTAGTGCATGGAAAGAAGCAAACTCCATTTAAATTAGGGTGACCATATGAAAAGGAAGACAGGGCTCCTGTAACTTTTAACAGTTGCGTAGAGAAGGGAATTTCAGCTGGTGTCCTTTGTATGCATGCAGCACCTGGTGAAATTCCCTCTTCATCACTGTAGTTAAAGCTGCAGGAGCTATACTAGAGTGACCAGGTACAAAAGCGGGCAGGGCTCCTGCAGCTTTAACTACAGTGATGAAGAGGGAATTTCACCAGGTGCTGCATGCATACAAAGGACACCAGCTGAAATTCCCTTCTCTACGCAACTGTTAAAGATACAAGAGCCCTGTCTTCCTTTTCATATGGTCACCCTACCATATACAAAAGAAGGCAGGCCCCCTGCAACTTTGTGATGAAGAGGGAATTTCACCAGGAACTAATTGCATACAAATGACACTGGCTGAAATTCCCTTTTCTCTACAACTGTTAAAGTTACAGGAGCCCTGTCCTCCTTTTCAGATGGTCAGCCTACCCTAGGTAGGTGGGCGCGGGGTGAGTACAGTGCAGGTGGGGCAAGTGGGTTGTGGGGTGGGATGAGGCGGTTGTGGGGTGTGCAGTTGTGGGGTGGGCGTGGGGCGAGGCTAGCGGGTGCGCGGGGGTGGAGTGCGGGGTGGGCAGGCAAACTGCAGGTGAGGCAGGTGGAATGGTTGTGGGGTGCACAGCTGCTGGTTGCGGGGTGGGTGGGGCGGGCATAGGGTGCGGCGGGCAAGTGTGCAGGTCATGCGAGATGGGCGGGCGTGGGGTTGACGAGGCGGAAGCGGGGTGGACGGGTGCTGGGCCAGTGCAGGGTGGCACGGCCTGGCACGGCGCGCAAGTTGGCATGGCGTGCGGGCAGCACAGCTTGGCACAGTGCAGCCTGACCCAGTGCAGCCTGACCCAGTGTGACCCATGGGGCGGCGCAGTGGGGGAGCATCCTCACCCGGTGTCCTGGGGCATTCCTGGCCGGGTGTGGGGCAGTCTGGCCTGGCCTGGAGTATGACACGCTGGACTTCAAGCCCATGGGGTGGCCTGGCCCAGTCGGGAGTGCAGGCGTCTTAGCCTGGCCTGGCACTCGGGGCTGGGGCTGCCTGGATGTGATTTCATTTATCGTTGGGTGCTGCTACTGTTTAGTGAACTTTTCTTTAATATTTTTGATATATTTTGATGAATTAATTGGGGTGGTGCATGTGTGTGTGTTTTAAAATTATTATTAGGTTTGCCATGGGTGAGTATGCTGGTGTGTGTGGATATTTATTGTATTTTCAGTCTTGGTGAGTGTGTGTATTTGTTCTGTTGGTTGTTTTTTGCCTTGGTGCTTGTCTGGATTTTTATTATTTTTCCTTGGGTGGGTATGTGGGTGAGTGTTGTATTTTTAATATTATTTTATTGCAATGGGTGTGTGCATGTTTTTGTTTTATTTTGCATTGTGTGGGTGGTTTATTATTAATATTGTCATTATTATTTTGCCTTTGGAGAGTGTGGGGGTGGATTTTTATCCCCTCTTCCAGTTAAGTGTGTGTGTGGAGGTTGTTGTTGTTTAAATTGCTTTCAGGAGGATGTGGAGTTTTCCCCCACTTTGGGCAAGTGTGCAGGGGTATGTAAATTTTAATTTTTATTGCCTTTAGTGAACATGAAGTGTGCGTGGATGCTGCTACTGCTGATCTTTCCTGGGGTGTGTATGTCTGCCTTCTTTAGTATCTGGTCATGCTAGGATGGGCTCCTGCAGCTTTAACTGTTGTAATGTAGAGGGAATATCACCAGATGCTGCATGCATACAAATGATACTTGCTGAAATTCCCTTTTCAATACAGCTATTAAAGATACAGGATCCCTGTCCTCCTTTCCATAATCACTCTAACTAATGGAATAATTGTAACTTTTTTCCTGTTACCATAGTTCTTTAACTTACATAGCCAGTGGTGTATAGTTTTCTCTTTCCCTCTTCCTTTAATGCAACGTTTGTGTCATTATGTAGTGCTATGTCAATGAAGTAGTGTGTTTTTCATTTTTGTTTATGACTGTTATGTCTGGTTGATAGCAAAGTGTTGCCTTGTCCCAGAATTGTTCTGTCCCAGCAAGATAATATATGAGTGCATAGTGTGGCTTGTCTTGTCTTGTTTGACTGTGTCTGGGACTCCTAGGCTCTGAAAGCATCGTTCTGAGAGCATCTGCTGGTTGCATGACCCACGAGGCCGGGTTCTGGTGAGTGCACAGTTTTCCTTGACAGGAGGGGCTTGCACTTGCTATATTAAGGTGAACAAATGTGAAGAAGCTGCAATCCCATATGTATCTGGGAGTACGGTTTATTGAAGTCAACAGGACTTATTCCTGAGTTGTCATAGGATAGCATTGTATGATAGGACATAGGGAGATGATAGCTTCTGAGTTATCTGCTACTCAGTTTTCTTTGGGTAAAGTATTAAACTCTCTGATTGGGATTTCTGTTCTCTGCACACTGAGGCAGTGTAAATTCAGGAGACATTTGGATAAAAGGAGGGAAAGATCTTTGTCTAGCATTGTGATAATGGGCATCTGTTCTGGCCTTTCTTTGTACCTCTACTGACCATGGGCTTGTTTACATGGCTAATGAACCAGAGATATAATGACACATTTTTAGATTAGTTTCTCACTGATAAACCAGAAGTTGAAACAAGTTAAGAGATGCTAGTGAGAAATAACTGCTACAAGCCTTTAGTCCATTTTGTTCCATGACTGTTTGTAGGGTAATAGTATTTTATACTCTTTCTGAATGCTACATTACTCATTTATTGTACTAGATTTCCTGTACTAGATTTTTCTGCACTTGTCAACTGCTTCATTTGTTTAGTGCTGAATCTGTGAGTATGGATATGAGAAAGGTGATGAGGAAAGAGTGTTAAATGTTAGGAAAGGTGAGACTACGGTCATCCAGTGAAGGATTTGCAGTCAGAAAAGATATGTGAGGGAAAAGGAGACTGTATCACACAAAGTATAGCAAAAGCTTTAAAGTACAGCAAAAGCTACAAAAGTAGGAGTGAAGTTAATTTCAGATACACTGAATGTCTCAGTGATTTTAACATGAAGATGTTATGCAGAACAGGTTTGTCTTAATTGTGTGCTGTGAAATCAGACATGTGACGAAGGCCATCTTTGGGTGGGCACGTCCCTTTGGGGGCTGGCCATGTTGGTGGTCACGCCCCCTTGGAGGCCGGCCATGTTGGTGGGCACGCCCCCTTGGAGGCTGGCCATGTTGGTGGGCACGCCCCCTTGGGGCGGCCATGTTGTCCTCCTTTTTGGTTTCCAAAATATGGTCACCCTACTTATAATATGTATTTAGTATATACACATACCTGTTCTATTCAATAGGTTCACAGAGTCTTACTTTAAAACAAAATAAATCTCCTCCTTGATTTGTATCATTTTCCTATTCCTACCCTTCCTTAAAACATGAAACCAATTATCCTTCTACCTACTGAGTAAATTCTCCTCTTTCTCACCTTCTCCAACTTTCATCTTCCTTATTTGGCTTGTCCAACCCATCAATAATGAATTATCCTTGTTTAGACCCAACATTCTCCTAACCTAGTAGTTACTACCCAAAGTGATCAAATGTACAGCAATCTATGCACTCTTTCCTCACTTGCTTTACAAAATGAAAACACAAAAGTTCAATTTGACTTACAATTCAAGAACCTGCAGGTATGTGCAGTCAACAATAGCATCTTTGGTTATCATTTCCTGGCCGTATAATTCCTCATAGATTGACAATAAATCTTTCACAGGTACATACCTAAATGTATTAATACCAGAGCTTCTGAGTTAAGCCAACAAAGAGTTCATTGGTATAATGAGATGTCCAAAGCAAACCCACACCTCCAAATTTCCTGATAAATATTGGAACTATTACAGAAGTAAAATATTATATATCTAAGGAGTACACAATGTGCAAAGTGTGAAAGGCTGTAGCTCAGTGGCAGAGGACATGTTTTGAATGCAACCAGTCCCAGGTTCAATCTGTAACATCTCCAGGTCTGGCAAAGACTCCTCTCTGAGAGTCGTTACCAGTGAGCAACTGGATTCACACAATCGCTGCTACTCATTGTGGCTTATTTAAGCCACAATGAGCTGCAGTGCCTGCAGGCACCATCCTGAAAATTCAAGCCACAACTGTAGGTTGTTATGTAGTCTGAACTCGGTGGGGTTCTGAGAGGAATTTGTAACTCTCACACAACCCACCTCTGCCGGGTTCAGACAACGAAACAAACCATGGTCACAGCCTGAATATTCAAAATAATTGCCAGCACATGGTACAGCCTACCATGGTTTATTTAATTTGATTGTGCAAACAGGCCCTGGGGATGCAATACTGAGCTGGTCCAAGATCTGATTCACTACAAAGCTGCTTCCTATGTTCCCATAAGGTGCTGAATGAGAAAGTGAGACAGACAAAGGGTAGCTCTGGTTTGCTCTTAGAGTAAAAACACCAAAGAATCCTGGGGCAACTTAAAATCGATATACTTGTTGTGACTTGAAGTTTTGCAGGCAAAAGCCTTCTTATTGGAGGAGGTGGCCACAACAGAGAGGACCTTTTCAGTGGTGGTGCCCCATCTGCGGAACGCCTAGTGCATACACTATGGTGCAAGAAGCCAGGTGAAGATCTCCCCCTACCCCATCGGGCATTTTACAAACTATTTTAAATGGTTTTAGATCTTTTGCATGATTCTAGGCCTGTTGCTGTTTTTATTTCTTGTTTTATCATATTCTACACTGTTTTAATAAATTCTAAAATGTAATAAATAAATAATTATGAACAAAAATGGTGAGGGGCATCCTGACAGATCTTTCAGATATGCAAGGTATTAAAATGGCACAAGAGCACACAGATCACAGTTGTATACCAGCCTTTCCTCCAAAGAACTCAGGTGGCCTACACAGGATTTTCTCCTCGTACTCCCTGGAAGACCCAGGACCAAGACCAACCAGTGGAGAGTATGTGCTTTGCATACAGAAGGCCCCCAAATTCAATCTCTGGACTCTCCAACTAAATGTTCAGATAGCAGGTGACATGAAAGATCTCTGCCTGTCATAGTAGAGAACACTGGGCTAGATGGACAATCTGACCCAGTGTAAGGCTACTTCCAGTGAGTTTCCCAGAGGGAATTTCAATCCAGATCTCCCTGATTTAGATACAACACTACTACCACACACTGGTTCTTCAGCATCTTACTGGCTAGGAACAGAAAGCCATGAACCTTTAGTGACTGGGCCTGTTCAGATAACACACTAAGCCATGGTTAGGCTGCTAACCCTTTTGCAATAAATGGTTAGTGAGCATGTTTAAACCATGGTTATGTAGCTACCATGGTTAGGAATGGTTCACACAACACACTAAGTCATGGTTCAGATGATATGCTAAGCTATAATGTTTAGCTCAAAATGTTTAACCACCATGGCTTAGTGTGCTGTCTGAACAGAGTCATTCCTTGCCCATTCCTTGTACCTGATTGTGTGAGAGAGTTAAAAACCCAACAGCTCTTTTAGTGGTTCTTACCATCTTGGGTCCAAATAACTAAAATCAAGCTCATACTGGCTTAACACATCTCCTCCTAAAATTCAAAGGAGAAGAGAATAAGACATCAACTCACTATAAATAAACAAACAAAATTACTATACCTAAAAGCATACAAGTTTTGCCTGCATTTTGTATCAGAGCATTTTCAGATGAAGACAGTTCAGAACACAACAAGAATTAACTCCATAGGCACAACTAGGCTTTGGACATGAGCTGTCTTCACACATACAGACAGAGCCATAGACAGCCATTCTTCTACTATAGTTTTCCATGCAGAGAGAGAGAGAGAGAGAGAGAGAGAGAGAGAGAGGTGTGTGTGTGTGTGTGTGTGTGTGTGTGTGTGTGTGTGTGTGTGTATGACTACTGCAATGATGTGGGATGAATCAACCACATGGGCATTTCCTATGTGAGTGGCACTGACCTGTTTGGCAGCTGTTCACACACACACATTTACACACACACACACATATGTACACACACACATACGTACACACACCATAGCCATGGTGGGATAACACCACAGGGAGACAAGACAGCACCCATGCAGCTTTGTGTGTAGAAATGTGAAGGGGGGAAACCATAGTCTCTCAAGTGGAAGCCCCTCAAGACCACTCAGCAAACTGATTTTGAAATTCAGAGATGTTTCACAAGAAGAGCCTGCACTCATCAGGAGAGCCTGCACTTTCAAGGAGTCATATTGGGTACCTGCAAACTCATGGATGCAGCTAAAGCATCACCCTGGATTGTGGCCATCCATACATTTCAGATCCATTTTGGGTAAAGAAATGTATCTCATTTGGGATACATGGGTTGGTACGTTCAATATTGGACTGTTCTTCTAGAACTGCTGTCCACATCTGGTGCCCTCCAAATGTTTTGGACTACAATTCCCTGGATTCCTGACCCAGGAGTCCAGACCAAGCTGACTGAAGCTGATGGGAATAGAAATCAGAACATCTGGAAGACACCCAGGTTGTGGAGGGCTGTTCTAAAAGCTTGAAAACTCCACAATGGTAAGTGGATATTTTTAAAAAATGTTTAAAATAATATACAAAATCCCAAAACAGAAACCTGAGATCTAAAGGGTACAAAGATGACTGTCAAAGAAATAAGTTTTTAAAAAATGGTTAATGGACTTCCTTTGATGAAGGGTGCATGAGTTCAGACCAGGTCATGATTTAATCTCTTGTATGGTGAAATGTCTTGTCATCACACATATATCTATAATTTTCCTGTCTGATATATACTTTTTGGTTTTTACTTTGCCTATAATCAGAAGCTATTTTAAGCAAGTTTCATGGTGCCTTAGTAAGGCCCTTAAGACTGAATCACCTCATAAATGGAAAGCCTTGACTGATATTAGAAATCACCCTATGCAGAGAAAAATCAGTTCTATTGTTAATTAATCACTTATTTTAGGCTGATGAACCCTGCATGATGCCAGATTTTCCTATAAGAATCTTTGACAATTCAATAGTAATTTGGGGAGAGAAATTTCTAGAATCCATTAATACATAAATTACCAAAATCGCCAGCAGCATGAGCTTCTGAATATGAGCCATGAAAATCAATCTAGATTAAAAAAAAACAAAAGAAACAAAAAAATTACAGTTCATAATTCATTTAGGACCAGAGGAGTTATAAAGTGAACAGAAATACAATTTCTCATTTTTTCCAGTCCAACACATCTAGTGAACGCCAGGTTGGAGACATCTACCATTTATTTATTTTTTGCTAAGAACCATAATCCATCAAAGACCAATAAGCAAACCCCTTCAGCTACAAACTGCATAAATGCCTTGGAAGAACATCATATCCACATCCAAATAGGTTTTCAACATTGTTTATTTTAAATATATATCCTTCCATTTGAAGCAGCTTGTAAAACCATTCAAACAGACCAAGAAGAATAGTAAAACCCTTAAAAAAGCATTAAATCTAAAGAAAGGCAAAAGTGCTGTAGAAAACAATTAAACTTGGACAGCAGTTTTATCTCTCCCCAACATTTCAGCTATGAAAATAAGTGAGCATTATTACATTTTCTTTCTAAAGCTCGGCAAAGAGAAACATTGCGGAACAATTTCTGGAAGTTTCATTCCCAGAATATTGATAATCAAGGAGAGGGATGATTTAGGGAATAGTAGTGGTGCTGTTCGTGCCAATCATATGGGGATGAACTGAAATTCACGCCCAATCTGGACGTTGAATTGTCCAGGAGAAGGTGTGAAGGAAACGTTGCCAAGACAATTTAGGCAGCCAGGACAACTCAATGAAAATATTCCCTCCCTTTCCAAATCGGGTTCCCCATCTAAGCGACCAACAGGCACAGTGCTTCTCACAATTATCTCCTCTCATACCTTTTAATGTTTAAGGTTCACTGCCCTCGCAAGCAATATACCCAAGCACCTCAGCCGTCAATTTCATCTTGTTTTAATCAGTCTAGCTAACATCAAGTTTAGATGAAATTGACAAAATGTTTCCTCAGGTGCCTCACCCACTGACCATTGCTTTCTAATCTGTGTTTTCCACATTGTGACTAACCTAGGGTAGCTGGTGGCCAGCCTTCCCCAAGATGTGTTGGACTACAACTCTCAGGCTGGCCCAAGACATTTTTCCACCTGAGGCACCCCTCCCATTCCACTTACAAAAGTGCACAAGATGCACAAGATGCACAAGATGGCACCCCTCCCATTCCACTTACAAAAGCTGACTGGACTGGCAGATTAATCAGTCTTCAGCACTGACGGTGGGACAGCATACTCTACTGCATCAGAAAGCAATAGGCTAATGCAGGGGACACAGAACAGGCAGCATGGCACACAGATCTCTCCTCCAGCACCTTGTGCCCATCTCCCTGCATCTGCAGCTTGATGCCAATGCTTCACTCTGTCTAATGATAGGGCTGGCCCTGTACAACTCACACAATCTCACAGCCAGAGGGCACCAGGTTGGAGAAGGCTGCTGCAGAATTTACTCATCAGAATATTCCATTCTTTCTCATGCTAAAGGAAGTATCCATCCAGCGTATTTTTTAAAAGAAGCTGAACGGCACTAATATTCGTTTGCTTTTTCTCCCCACTCCCACAATTCTTGTGTGAAAACAGGATATTATGCTATTGAGTCAGTGAAAAGAAGGAATAAAAACAAGGCGATCAATATGATGGTATGCTTTGGTCTCACAGAAAAAGCCTATGCCTAGTAAATAAAATGGGGCACCACTTACAGCTGCCATGGCCCGAAGGAATCCTTGTTCAATCCCCAAACTATGCCAGCTCACGTCTGCCACCATATGAGAAGCAATTCCAAAGAGGAAAGCCACCAGTTTCTCTGTAGCCTAAACAGCAGGAATAAACATGCATGACCCCACACTTGCAAAATTATTCAGAGATACAAAACAGATATGGTATGTTGCATCCATTGTTAGTCCTACTTAAAGAAGACCCCCTTGAAATGAATGAGACTTAAGTTAGACTAACATTGGATGCAACCCAGTGACACCTTTTAGCTGATTTGTTGACGAGAGCTTGCTTATGCTTTCACCACAGCCAGGAGTTAATTATATAGCTCCATCAATCTGAATGGCACATTACAGAAAACAACAAAAAGGCCAGTCCCTGCCCCAAGGAACTTATCATCTAAAATTCACCATGAGCCAAAAAAGATGGGGAAAAAGAAGCAACAAGGGCCAATAGGGGAAGAATGTGGATTCAGGTTACACCTATGAAGGTCGGCTTCAGAAGACAAAGAGAACAAAGGGACTGTCCAAAAGACTTCACGGAAAAAGCAGTTTTTGAAAAGGAATGTGAAGAAGAGAAAGGTGGCATTACATGCAATTTGGACTCATTTGATTTGAGAGGGTTTCTTCTACCAATTAGCGATTAATAAAACATCCATTGAAGATACTGCGTTTGCCTAATTAAAAGTATCCTTAATTATCCCAAAGGCCACATGTTCATAAACCTCCAAAGGCCCTTTGGCAGTCTTTAAGTAATCCAGGGCTGTAGTTCTTTTAGCTGATGCATGTTTTTCCAGTGAATTTATAGTTCACTGAAGTTAACAGTGCACATAAGTAATACTTTCACACATCAGAGAGAATAAGGGCAGTACCTGAAGCTACAAATGCTGCTCTGTTTTACAGCTGTTCATTAAGAAAGATAAAAATTCATTTGATATTTTTTCTTTCAATTTCTTTCTGAACATATGAGTGACCGAATAAGAGTAACATAATTTATGAGGGGAACATGATCTATGAATGTAGTGGTACCAAGGCCTTCAGCTTGAGCCAGTTATGTGGAATTTATTACCTCTCCCCAGGGCAGTGGATAGTTCTTTCTGATGTAGTGGATACTGGTATTGAGAAAAGGTGCCCAATGAGTGTCTTCAGAGACTTGATGGAATCGTCCTGAAATGTCAAAGGGCCATAAGATTTCATTAGAAAATAAGCTCTTATTTCTTCCGTGTGTTTTCATTCTGATTCAGTGGACTATGTAAAGGATGTAACATGTAGCTAACAGATTTTGTGGCAAAATAGTCAAGAAAATATTTTTGTCAAAACAAATATATAATAGTGAACCCCTAATAATGAAAATCATAATGAATAAATACCGTATAATGACATTGAGAATCAGTTTGACACTACATCCAATGGGTGGGTTCACATAATCTGAGAAGGAAAATAACCTGCTGTAGTTTATTTTCCCACCCCGCATGTGCCAGTTTCACACTGCCGAGCTGCCATATTTACCCTTGCTGGGCACAGCTTGTTGTCTTGTCTGAACCCAGCAAGGATGGGTGGCGAGAGTGGTTTACAAGCCACTCTGCAACCCCAGAACTAGCCATGGATTCTGGGATGGTTTGTAAACCCACCTGTCACCTACCCTCACCAGATTTGGACGACATGACAAGCTGTATCCGGCAAGAGAAATTATGGTAATTCAGTGGCACGCAACGAGCACATGCGGGGTTTGCACATCCTCGATAGTGTAAACCCCGTCAATGTATTTAAGATGACATGCATTACAAAGATTTCGTTGAGTTTTTGGCACCAGGCAAAGAGCTTTTCATTCTCCTAGGCCTTTTTAAAGTATTTTTAACTGCTGCTTGCTTTATTTTTAATATGTGTAATGCTGCATTTTAAAATTATCTTCTGTGTTTTTAGCTGCTCAGTTATTTATCTCCTTTAAAGGCTCTTTTTTTGTTGCTACTTTTAAAATAACACTTTTAATGTGTTTTATTGTTGGCTTTATCATTAGTTTCATCATTTCTGCTTTTTCCAATGGAAAAAGCTGGTAGAGTACAACACAGTTCAAGCAACTGAGTGGTCTGATTTGGACATAACTCTTAACCATAGTTAAATGTCAAGTGCATGAGCTGATCCTCCTCTCCCCTCTCTTCCTTGGCATTTACACAAGACAGTGATAGTGCTTGCTTCCATTTTCAAGTAACCACAGTTTGTTGTTATGTCCAACCTTGGAACTGCAGTTAGTTTAAATTATGATTTATCCAAACAAACTAGGATTGTAAACTAAAATTGACCAGTTTGTCCCAGTTCAAACATAACAACAAACTCTGTTCAGTTGAATACAGAATGCTTTCAACCACTTCTTCATGGATTTGTCAAAGGAGGAGATAAAAGAGGGGAGTGCACTTGCATGAGGCTCATTCATACAGCACTAAACCATAATTTAGAATTACATCCAAATGCAGTCAGTGAATCCATAGGGCATGCGATCCTGAATCATGTGTTTACTGCATGTAAAGATTACAATTTTACAGGTATCTTTGCCTTTGGCCCTGCCCACCACCGAATATGGCTCTTGACAGCTTCTCCAAAGCTGAATTTGGTCTGTGGGCAGAAAGAAGTTCCATACCCCAGATCTATATACTTGTCATATGTCTTGCTGCTTGTTCCCCATGTAGTTTTCCTAGGTAGTCATTTCATAAACAATGACAGGCTCCCTCCTGACTCTCCACTGACCTAATTGAGTTTTACCTACAAGGACCTACTCGGCCAATTAGCCTAAATGCAAATAAGAATTACTGCTTCTTACAATATATATTGTTTTTACATTATGTATGTTATTTTTTTACATTATGTTTTGTAATTTTTGTAACCTGCCCACAAAGCTTTGGCTATTGGGCCATATAGAAATAAAATACATGAAATGAATTGTATGTATACATGAATAATATTTATTATATCATTTCTTACCATTCTTGCAGATACCAGAATAAAAGGCATCAGGATAAAGGCTTCCAGCCTGGTATGCATCTTGGTGGGTAAGTAATAACTAGACAAAAGAAGGACAAAGAAACAGGAATCAAAGCATTAAAGGGGAATATTATCTCCAGCATTTCAGGCATAGCCACAGAATAGTACTCATACTCACATTTAAGTATTAGTAAAGTCAAAATCAAATGTGTCTATCAGGGATCCAGAATCTCAGCCCAGTCCCCTGGGTGCCAATCTACCCTCCGGCATTCTCCAGATAATTCTTCCCTCTTTCTAAAAGGTTGAAATGACTGCCCAACACCTTAGTTACTGGCAGTAAGAATTGTAAGCTAAACTATGCTGGCATTTTTGGTATTTTGGCCCTGCCCCTTTTGGCTTCACCCACCACCACCACTGGAATGTCACCCTAAGACCTTCTCTGAAATGGAATTTGGTCCCTGGACTGAAAGATGTTCTGCTCCCCCTGCGAAGCTCACAACAGGGCAGAACGGAGATAAGTCTTCCCATGAGCTTCCACCCTAATATTATCTGAAGTAGAGATCTTCTGAACAGAGGTCCAATTTTCAGCTGTCTTGGTTAGCTCTATCCTGCAAAAATATATCTTACCAATTTATGCTAACCCCTCATAATATTCTGTGGCAACGAATTCTATAATTACGTCCAACATTTTTAGTAGACACGATATCAGCAGTCTAAACCCTCAATTTTTCCTTTCTGTAGAATCTGTCAAGTCCCCCAAACAGCAAATAACATAGCTTTTTTCGAACTTAACAGGCTGATAGAATTTGATTAGCTGTGAGTGTCATCCTTCGGAAGGAAATGTCACCAAATCTCTTGTTGGATACCTTATTTGGCATATGCCAATTAACCACAATTTTCATTCTGAATAAAGGGCAGAGCAAGCCTAGGATATTCTAGATTCTCCCTCTCAAGGTCCCCAAAACTCCTACGACCTTGGGAGGGGGAATCCAACATCAAATCCTTACTCCACACCCTTGTAACCATCAGGGATAGAACCACACTGGCTCTTGTGACCTCGGACAACTTAATAGAAATCAAAAAGGGGGTGTTCCAATGGGCAGGGAAGGGAGGGGAGAGTCCAGGAGCTACAGAATCCTATGGTTTCTCCATTACCTGTCCCCACCCACCACCAATAAGTGAGCTAGACAGGTTCAAAGGCCTGTCTAGCTGGGTTTTTGTTGTTGTTGAGGAATGGAAAGTGAAATCGCTTCTGTCTTCCTCCTGGCCTGCTTGCAACAGCTAAGCAAGGTGTAAGATTTTCAGAAGCCTCCGAGGCTGAGAGGCTTCTAATGGACAGCAATGCACGTTGACAATTATGATTATCAAATTCAAAGGCTTCCATCCTGATAGCATTTCATAATAAAGGGCAAGAATTTATTACAACTGCTCCATGTTATAACCATGTTACAGACAAAATATCCGAATTGGTATATCAGATATAACCCTATTAATTCCTCTAAATAACTATATGAAATATAAACATAACTGGCTTTTAAATAGTTGGGAGGGATAAATAAATGATACATTCCTTTACATGATCCACAGCCTGAATAAGGATAGCACAAATAAATCTAAATAGCTCAACCCTATAGCAGACAAAAGGTGCAGAATGGGAAACATATTGCTTATTAAAATGCTATTGAATATTATAATAATAAGCTTCCTACCTTACGATAATCAACATTTTCCTCTTGTGTCGTGAAAAATTCCAAAGCTCTGTGAGCTGGAAAAGTAACATCACAGTATATTAGGCATATCTCATAATAGACAAGCTTCATGGTGAAAAAAATCACATGGGGTGGGATACAGTATGTATCTGCGTCTAACATTTTTTTAAAATCCTAAAATATTCCAACACAATCCATTTATGTTTTGGACCACAACTCCTATCAGTGGATTGTTTTTTTTCCAAGTCATGTGGACTTGCAGACTATATTTTCACTTTTGGGAGGGATTCGCGTTAATGTGTACTGCGTTAATTCGCACTTGTGCAAGTGTGCATTAGAGAAAGGGCAAATTAGTGCTAATGGTGCAAGTAGTATGAACTTTTCATGCATCCCTAAAAAAAAAATTCAATTCCATCAATGAGCTGATAACAGAACAAAAGTCACCTGACAGTCCGCAGAACTCATATGAAATGGATTTAACAAAATCCATACATCCCTATCAAATGTGTATATTTTACTCGATGGTATAAGGTACCAGAAATACTGAATTTTATCCACCCTTTCTTAGCGATACAAATAAACAGTATTTTTTCAGGATGCAACATCATAATTTCAAGCTTTGTTAACAGGATGAGTACCTAATTCCCTTTCCCATTTATTCTGATAGGTATTACTGTGATATTAAATCACAATAATTAATTCATAGTATTTATTCACTAGTCCTTTAGGGTTATTAGTTGTGATTAGAAATTCAAATCTAGCTATTTCCTTTAATGGACCATAATTTTTCAGTAACACATATAAAACACATCTAACTTGAAAGTGCTGATAGGAAAACTTTGTCCCCATAGAAAGAACAATCTCATAATAATAATATTGCCTTGCAACGTAATACTGTACTGAATGTTACTGCTGCTCATAATTTCCCTAATTACTTAATATGGCTCATAGTGGTAATAAACTGGACTAAAGATCAACTTGAATTTCTACTAGATAGAATAGATTGTGCCATACACCGGTTAGATTTAATTATTTTCCATGGCTTTTCCCCCTCAGTACAAGGTAATACATTGTAAAAGTACAGAAAGACCTTTTCGTTCTTGATTAACATTGCCTGTGAAATATACCATTCCTCAATGTGTCCTGGCAATCACTGCTTTATATGCTATTGATACTGTGAAATGCCAAACTGGTCCTCAATCTGCCATAGACCCTTGTAAAAATATAGTGTGTGCAGAGAATCTTGAAGTTTGTATATATTTCAGCCCCATGTAAGAAAACATTTAACTTGGTTAGATATGCCCATCCTGGGGCATGAATTCTATAGCTGCCGGGGAAAGTGCATGCACAGCAAAGCCAAGTCACTGACCAAGGCGCTGGCCAAAGCAACTCCAGCCATTCGCTTCAGCCAGAGACTGAATGACATCAGGGAGCATGGCTACACCCCAACATCATCCAAATTACAGAGGGCCAGGTAGATGGTCATCCATTCTAGTCCTCCACTAGTTGGACCATGCTGACTGCAATGCTAAATCTGCTGGACTGCAGTTGGGAGGAAGATGATATTTTGCAGATGTCTTATGTCTTTCCTAGAAGAACTGAGCATGTGTGGGTTCAAAACATGCTTCTAAAGAATGTGCATGTGCAAGAGGTTCTCGGTGATTTGCTGTACTTTATGCAAGCAAGTGTGAAAAGCTGTCTCACAATGTGTTTTACATAACAAACCCAAGTTCAGAGATGTACTTGCGTTTACAAGTCAAAAATGTATGCTGCAGCAGTTTGAATCCAATTCAGAATATTGAATCATAAGAAATATTCCTGCTGTTGAGGTAGGTTAGGCTAAAAGATGGTGACTGGCTGAAGTGCATCTTTATGCTTCGTAGCTGAGCAAAGATTTGAACTCGAGTCTTCCTGCTCCCAGTCCAGCATTCTATTCACTAGATCATACAGGGGAATACTTCTACTCATCTTGACTAAAAACAAATCTTATATTTTGACACCAACATTAGTTTTTTACATGCATTTTTCATGAGTTATTGCAAAACTCCATTCGCCTGTCAACCATCTTGGAAAATGGCAACTACAGAATTTGTGCATGAGAATGGGCATGTTTACCCAAGTTAAGTGTATTCCTACATTGGTCTGAAACACATATAGAGCTCCATCACACCAGCAGCTTAATGCACTCTCGCCACATCTGGTATCTGGTATTGCAGCACGGGACTCACATGATGTCGTCCCTGTCCTGCACCCATCTCGCCTCTTTTCCTCTGTTTTGTGTATTATTTTGGTGTGGGGAAAGTCTGGATTATTTTCCCCAAGTGGATTTAATGTGCCCTTAAGCGTCCATGTATTGCTGTCCTCTCGCTTTTTCCTTTGTTGGGGGCATGTGCTTTGAATGGAGTCTTGCTGATGAAAAGGGAGGGTGGGGCGGTTCTCCTCCTCCAGCACGCCATGTCGAACTAATGGAATTGTGCTTAGTCGCTTGAATGGACTTTTTATTGCTGCAACCCCACCCTCATTGCCCTCAGAAACAGAGCCCAGCCGATGAAATGTTAAATCAGTAGATCGCCAGACAACAAAGCCAGAATGAGGGGGGAAGGAGCCCACATCCCTGAGGACCCCAGCAGATCTCTATTTTTATAAATAGCATTATCAAAGTAAAGGGAAACAGATCCTCCACAAATGCAAAAACATGGAATTTTGCATTGGTGGAGTATCAGGAGAATGGTTGGGGGGGGGGGGGATTAATAAATTCTTAAAAATCAAGGCATGATTCACACTTGGCATGGCCAAAGCCCTCCTTAAGAGCTATCATTGTGACGAGTTTCATATCTTTATCTTTAAAAAATTACACAAATGTAAGCATTTTGGTTACCTTGGAGCAAAGGAGGGGACTTGACCACCTTTACAAAAGAAATTAGTTAAAATGATTGTTCAGCTGCCCATCCTTGGGGGAAGGAGAACGTAGGGGGCAGGGCGGGAAATTTCGCCGGCATAGTAGCAACATAGGTGAAAAGATACATGAGCGCAACATCGCATAGACGTGAAAGTGCCCAGCACTCAACTTGCTAAGGAAACGGAGGGGGAAACCATGGAAACAAACGGGGTGGGGAGTAGGTGTGATGGAGCCCATAAACTTCAAGATTCTCTGTACATTCTTTTTTTTAATAGGTGCCTATAGCAGATCCTAGACTAAACTGCTTTTATCTGCTGATTTATAAAGCATATCAGCAGGAATCCTTTGATGTTTACCTGTCCATACAGAATCTAATATTATTTTTGCCACAATGCCAATATTTGTGCAGAAACAGATAATGGAAAATTCTTCAATAAAAATAAAATCTTGGTAGCCTGTTTATTTTTATCATTTATATCCTACTCAGATCTTTAAATATGTCTATCTTGTTTAAATTAATTTTACATAATTAAATACTGAATTACTGTATGCAGGCTTATGCAAATTACCAGAGCAAAAGCATGAATAAAAAAACCCTAAACACCTGTAGATAAACACAATTATATCAATACCATGTTGAAAGAAATGCCTATGTTTTCAGTTATTCCTTCCGCATTTGATATTTCAAGATTTCTCAAATGTTGGATAGATAAATCACAAGATGTGTACAATTTGCAAGAGAGGCTTAGACCCTCAGAAAACATTTAGCACCTCATGTATGCATACATACATAAACCCAGAACACTGACAATCAACACAGATGTTTAAATAGGAATGACTGAGTACCTGGCATATATGTACTCTCTATTAACTATTAACAAGAAATGTCAGTTTTGCATTATTTTAATATCATGGCTTATTTAACTACCTCTAGATACATCCAGCTCTAGCTTTGCTATCTGTTTAAAACAAAGTGATAAATACAATATTTTATTCAGCAATTGGCTTCATATTTGCACCATTAAAGTTATGCTTAGTTTATCGGTAGGTATGTCATTACCAAAGATTAAATAAATGATTTATTGTTGTATTTTTTACAATAACGATGTTATTATTATTGTATCTTACCTATTTCAATGTGTGTTGACAAGCCACATGTCGTAACTCTTTGGCAAAAAGTGCAAAATACAGCCAGAACAGAGAAAATCTTTAAAGCTTCCATGCTGCTGATATTCTGGACTATAAACCACAGTTTGAAAATGCTTTCAATAGGACAACGTCGACCTTTGAAATATGGGCTGCAGTGCATTTCTTAATCAAATATGTCACTGGCACATGTGCTAAAGCCCTCATGATTGAAATGTCATGTTTGCCAGCTTTTCTGTATCTTCTGATGGATTGACTTGTTTTATAGACAAGAACCAGCCCACCTGAAACTTAACACTTTATTTTCCATCGATTTATGTGAAAGCCTGCCTAGAAGAGAGAAAGGATATGTTATCTTCCTTCCTATTTTCTCAGCATATCACTACTCATTGAGCCCCTGGGTGCTTCCAGATGGAGGGCTCCCAGCGCTATCAATCAAAAGATACTATACAGTTAATCCATCTTTTCCACCTTATCAAATTTTCAGTGGAAAGGAAAAAGACTGAAGAAGTGATAGGAAAATACAGAGAATTACAAATGGAAGAGAACAATGTCTGGATCCCTGAAAAAAAACCATGCATGGGGCAGAGCAATTGCACAATAAAAGACTTGTCTGAAAGTGTCCCTTGTCTACTATTGCAGTAATGGTATCAATAAAAAACCCAAGTCAACACTTACTGGTGAGAAGGGGAGTTGTCACCTGGAGGGCACCAGGTTGCCTACTCACGGCTCGTAATCCAGGAGTGGTGAAACTCTTCAGTCTGCGAGCCCAATTCCATTTTGGAGAGGATCTAGTAGTGGGCAATGCTGAAGGAAAGGGGGATAGGGCCCAAAATATCAGCCTATTTTAGCCTGAAGTTCTTACTGCCAGTAACTAAGCCTTAGGAGATAAATTTCAACATTTTAAAAAGGGAAGGAACATCTGCTGGGAAATCATAAATTGATCAGTGCTCGGGGGAAGGAGCTATTCCACAGAGGGCCAGATTTGGTCCCTGGGTCTGAGGTTTTCCATTCAACCAGAATGTTACCAGAGAGTGGATCACTAAGGTCAGACGACCATTGTCAAAAAAATAGCTACACCCAGCAGGCCAACTGAAATTGCTGAAAAGTAGTCTGTCAATTGAGATCACCTGGATTTCTAGTGAGAAAACCTAATTGAGAAGAACCAGAAGTGGAGAACCTGGTCTTTTAGAAGCAGTTCAACCACATCTAAAACAGATTTCCCCAGACCCAAGAACCATCTACCCACCATCTTGTCAGGATTCAGCTTTAGTTTATTGGCCCTTATCCAATCCAAGCACTGGTTCAGCAAGTGCACAGCCTCTCCTGAGTCCAATGTCAGAGGAAAATAGAGTTGAATGTCATATTGTATAGTGATGACACCTCATTTCAAATCCTCAGATGAACTCACCCACAGCTTTTCTAGACAAGGCTTTTATTGTGCATTCATCATTCCTCACTCACAGTTCTTTACAAAGGTGCTCTAAATGACATCATCACCATCCAATTTCATTTTTGGCTTTTAAAAGCAATTTTGCAGGATTTTTTGGTGCGCAGAGAATCCAGTATTTTTTTCTGAAAGCAAAACAAAGCACTAATCCCCACTAGTGCAGTTATTTTATTACGCCATACGACAGTACCACCTAGAGGTTATGTAACGGAAAGTATGGAAAGGCAGAAAAGAAAAATAATCCAGGTAGAGCTCCAATTTTAATTCTGCAAGTGTGTTAAATAGTGTCAACTAGAAAAGCTCTAGAGGCTTCATATAGATATTACACTATATAGGGGTAGAATAAACCTTATGGGACCCCGTAACATAAATGCCATGGAGTTGCCCCCTTTGTCTCTGGGCAGTGCAGCACAGAGGGTTGGTCATCAAAGGAGCACACACCTTATCTTCTCACTTCCTCAGGATCCCACCACTGTATCACCTAGAGGGAGAATGCAGATGAGTGAGACAGTGAGACAATGAGACAGCTGCACTTGACATGACTGGCCCTCTATGCTATATTGCACCATCTAGAGAGAAGGCAAGTGAGCAGGCAGCTGCCTACGATTTTTTCTAGGCACACCATGGCCCCGATCCTCCCTGCCACGGTGAGAAAGAGAGCAGGAATAGCAGAATACGCATCAGAGCTCAGTGGAGAAGATATAAGCGAGGATTCTAAGGGACTGCCTGGGTAGTGATTCCCCCCCCCCCTTTACTCTGCTGTGGGGAAAAGGGAATGCTGTTTATTCTTTAATCATCTCTCTGTACAGCTGCTTTTCCGTCAAAATAAAAGTGGCAGTATTAAGCACACTGTTGTTTTTTAAAGTGTGCTTAACACATTGTGTGGTCTGCAGTTCCTAGTAAAATGTACCCATGGAATTTCAGTATTGTGAACTACTGAAATTCATATACGCTGCAGTGACTGGACAACGTATTTCACAATTGCAAGTATTGCTGCTGATTCAAGCGTCTATGCCTGTGCCATAGCAAAACCTATCTCACAGGATGATCCAGATAGCCCACCTATAACAAAGAGAGTTCCTTTCACACCCTGGCGTAGTTTGGCTATCTGTATCACTGGTCTTCGGCTGGTTTATCAGGATCAGCAGTGCAGTCTGCCCCAACCCAGTGCCCTCCAGATGTGTTGGACTGCAAGTCCCATAATTCCTAGCCAACAGGACACAAACAGGTTGGGGAAAGGCTGCACTATTACATGGGGGTCTGGATCTGAAAAAGTTGAGGATTACTCATAGCTATGGTATGGGTGTTGCATATCCATTGTACAGCACAGTCTACATCGCCCTTCCTCAACCTTGTACCCTCAAGTTGTTTTGGACTACAACTCCCAGAATTCCTAACCATTAGCTATGCTGGCTAGGACTGATGGGAGTTGAAGTCCAAAAATCCGGAGGGCACTGGGGCAAGGCTTCTCTACACAAACAGCAAACTGGTCCTGACAGGGTGGTTCCAGGATGACTAAAATTCCTAATGTAACCTCGGGTTTAAAAAAAACAACCCTCCTCCTGCACCACTATATTTTAACAGAGTTACAGTGCAATCCTATGCATGTGCTTACTCACAAACAAGTCCCACTGAGTTCAGTAGCACTTACTCCCAGGTAAGTGTGCATAGGATTGCTGCATTAGAAAGGGGACTCCCAAGTCATGTCGCTGCTGCCGCGGTTGCAACAGGCCTAGTTCAGCGCCTGAGCAGTTTGCCGGCGAAGCGGCCAAGCAGAGGCGCTGCCCGAACGCTTAGCGGGCCCTTTGCACTAGCCCGCCCCATGCTCCACCCTCCGTCCCTGGCGGCGCGGCCATGGCGACTCGGCTGGCGGCGCGGAGCTTCCGAACACCATTGGCCCACCACCGCTGCCGCCCCCGGCTTTTGCAGCAGTCGTCTCAGGCGGGGCCGAACCTGGCGACTCCCTTCCCGAGCCGCTTCAACAGCGCTGGGCCCGGCATGGCAGCGCTGGCCGGTTCTCTGGTGCGCTCCGAAGGCTTCGTGGGAGGCCGCTGGGTGCAGGCGGCAAGTGCTTTCCCAGTGCGGGACCCAGCCAGCGGCGCAGAACTGAGCCAGGTGGCCGACTGCGGGGTGGCCGAGGCTCAAGCCGCGGTGAGAGCCGCCTACGAGGCTGGAGCTGCTTGGAGCGCAGCCTCCGCTAAGGTGAGGAAAGGGAAAGGCGCCCCGGCCGTGAAGGTCCTGGGCGAGAACGCATCTCTCTGCATGGCGAATAAAGAGTGTTTTCAAGGCATGGGTCCCCGCTTCCCCCACCCCCCGCGACTCCCGCTCTAAGGGGAGGCAGATAGACAACCCCACATATATGGGAGGGGGATGAATGCCTCAACCAGAAGGCAAGGTGAGAGAAATCTAGCCAGCGGGGCACCAGTCAGCTGTAGGGGGAGGGGAGCCAGCGCATCTAAGAGACTTCTCCAAGAGGGGGAGAAACAGAGCCAAGATCTTGCTCCCAGGAATGAGTAAAAGAAAAGGGTGACTCTGAGCATGTGTAGATTGCTTTCATCTAACCAGCAAGGCGCCACAGGTCATGCATTACTTTGCAGTTCTTGTGCATGTTTGCTCAGAATGGCTGGATTCAGACAACACCATAGTCAATGGTGGGGTAATAATCAACTTTACAGTTGTTCATCTAGGGGGTACTCCCCACACAACATGGTAATAAATAATCAACCGTGGTGTGGATTAGGATCAACACTGAGTTGAATATGGCAGCATTCGGACGACATGATAGTCACTACAACTGACGATTCCCCCCCCCCCCCCGGTTGCTTAATGTGTCGTCGGAATTCAGCCAATGCCTCACTGTGTTTAGTAGAGCTTAGATCAGTGTTGGCAACCTGGTGACCTCTAGATATTTTGAGTACAACTGTCATAATCCTTGACCATTGGCAATACTGTTTGGGGAGGTGTAGGCCAAAACATCTGGAAGGCACCCTGCCCTAGCTAGTGTTTTTAGGGTTACAGCATCTAGGATTTGATCCAGACTTAGTCATATTTAGAGTAGACCCGTTGAAATCTATGGAACTTGACTAACTGAAGTCACATTTATTTCAGTGGGCCTGTCCAAAGTATGACTATACCTGGCTCCAACCCCCTGGAATTCAGAGTCAAAGAAAATTATTTGATTTTTTAAAAACCAGAATGGATGTTTTCAGGGCCAATCTGCTTAGTAGCATTTGATAAATTATGTACACTGGGGTAAGTAAAGATGCAGACACATCCGATATGGACTATGTCACACCCTGGTAGTCATATAAATTCAACTTGCACCTTGAAATTAAAGGAAATACTTTATTGGCAGATTATTTGCTTTCTCATTTACAGAGGTATTTTGTACAAGATGTAAGGAACATGGGGGAAAGCTTACACATTTTTACAAAGGTATAACCTGTATGCATCACATATGCAATTGCTGTAGAACAGTAGCTGCCGGAAGGGCTGCAGACAGGTGGCCCATCAAGGTGCTCCAGGTACTTCTAAACCTTCCATTTAGAGAGATTAAGGATGCAATCCAAGACAGAAAAAGGTTCTACAACTCCCAGCATTCCCCAGCCAGCATTTTCCATTAGGACTTTTTTTCTATCTAACAGTGCATAGGATTGCACTCTGAGGCTTCAGTCCAATACACATTTACCTAGGAGTAAATCCCACTGAACTCAGTGGTTTACTTCTGAATAGATATGCATAGGATTATGCTGTCAGTTACTTACAAGAATTTAGCCTTTATTTTATAATGTTTTTATTGCATTTAATTTTGTCTCCTTGTATTTTTCTGTTATTAACTTATAATGCCTTCCCACCTCTCGTAGTCTCTTAGGCCTCACACCTAAATTGTTTGGCTATGAACCTGTTGTATTGTTTGTGGTCCTATGGATAGCAATAGATTTGAACCAGGATGTACATCATAAGATTGTTGGCAGGACATGCTGTAAAGTGCTTTGCATCTTTACAAGTAATTAGCAAGTAATAAAAATACTGGATCAGCTGTCATTTTTCTTCCCAAGTTTAGTGAACAAAGATAACCCTACTAAAGTATAACCCTTCTTATTTAGGAAAGAGCTGCTTTACTTCGTAAATGGTATGATTTGATGATAGAGAATAAAGATGACCTTGCAAAGATCATTACAGCAGAGAATGTAAGTATTTACATTACATTTAGAAGAAAACCATATTTCTGTGGGGCTGAAATTAAGCTTGCTGGTTACAAGGACCGTGCCCAAAAGAAATATTGAAGCAACCAGTGGGTGCAGTCCAGATGCCTCTGTGCATCTTAATGTGCAATATTAGATTGGGATCTACTGATGGATCTCTGGGTGATTTGTGATATATTTGCAAGGGTTTCTGACTTCCAATTGTTTAGCAATAACTAAAAAGCTTTCCCCGCTCCTCCCCCCTTTAAATTAGGCTGCTGGCTTGAAGAAAGCTTGGAAGAAAATCAGGTTGTTGTGTGAAAGAACTGCTAGCTCAGTTGTGATACTGAAAACATTTTTTTAGTCTGAGCCATGTGCTCAGAGGTACCCTGCTCCTTAAGTTCTTTTAGGTGTATGTCTGCCTAGCCACCCAAAGCCACTATTTTGTATCTGACTCCATAGGTAGTCCTTGAGGTTCTAGAAAAGAAGAGCATAGATCTTGGAAGGCTGAAGTCTGGCCCACCCTTGATGAATACAGAATCTTTCTGGCGTGGTTTGTTTTAAGTTTTTGTTTGCAGGTATAATTACAGAAGATCGATTTGCTTCTTAAAAAGTTTGTATAGGATTGCAGACTTAATAGTATTTCTTTAAAACATTTTGCTGAGCTCAAAATGGCTTGTGTGGCATTTAAACTGCAATGTATTAATTTTCAATTGTGGATTTCATAATTTTAAGCATCCCAGAAATTGACACCAGCAAACAGCATCTAAAATGGATTTTACATAATTTGTGGAGGATTGAGAAAAAGAGAAGCAAACAGGGTATTATTCCATGGGGCAATCGCAGTGAAGGCCTGTTCCTTGCAGGCAGCTGATGTTCTAACATTGCAAAGTCAAGGCTCTTAGAGAAGTGCCAATTAACCAAACATAAACAACTTTGAAAGTATGCCAATCTGAAAGAAAATGGCCTAGAGGCCAGGATATTTGTAGAAGATAATCAATGAACACAGGAGGCATTAATCACTCTATTCACCAATTCTCTTCTGCAAGCTTCCTGTGATTTACATTACCTAAGCAAATGGAGATCTGTTCCCACCCCCTTGCTGAGATACTGGCTGCGTTCAGACAACACAATAGTCAATGGTGTTTTAAGTAGTCAGCCATTGGTTAAATAGTCAATGGTTGGTTATTGTGTTGTCTGTCGGGCAAAAAACACCCCACAGTTGACTATTTCCTCAAAATAACCAACAGAGAAAACCAACGCTCTGCAGAGTTGACTATTCATTCATACAACCGTCAGTGGCCTGGTTCAGACGACACGATAATCAACAGGGGTGGGGGGGAACAATTGTCAGTTGGGTTGCTTATTGTGTCGTGTGGAGGGCAATACACAACGCACACACAACTGACAGTATTCTATTTTGGGCACTTAAACAATGGAGAAAAACGATGGGCTTGCACGTTGTTTATCCCAAATTCTGTTGTTTAAAGTGTCATGTGGAGGGAACGCCCCTCTCTCCGTGTACTATTCCATTTGGTCATAGAGTTTGCTGATCGGAGGAGCCCAAAAAAACCCAGCTGCTCCGATACAGCCGGCAGAACTTGCGGTGCATGCTGGGATACGGCCAAAGGACTGAGGGAGGTGGGAGGAAGAGACGCAGCAGCCCAAATGGACGCTGGGACTTTTAGCCGTGAGACAGGGGAGGGGCAACATGTCATGTGGCGGGTGCCACCGCGGCACCGCCAAAATAACTATTTCCCCCTCCGTTGCCTAAAGTGTCGTCTGAACTCACCCAGTGTGTTGTCTGTCAGCTCAGTGGACTATTTTGAGTGGACTTTTTTGAGTGGATTATCTTGGCTGGCTACAGAGTTCCTGGGCAAGAGTAGCCAAAACTGTGCCAGCTGCTCTGCTACAGCCAGCACAACCCACAGAGGCTGCTGGGATAGCACTGGGAGGACTGAGGGAGGAGAGGGGCGGGGAGAGGGGCAGGGGCTGTGTCAGTCAAACGCCGAGTTGACTATTAGTCCACTCAACGCCAGCCCCAACCACTCCACAGTTGTGTAGGAACATGTTGGCTCAGTTCAGACAACACAATAACCACCGTTTGTGCATCTAGTCAACTCTGCAGCCGGTTGTGTTTCTCCTGTGGTTTTTTTGACGAAAAAGTCAGCTGTGTTTTTCGCCCGACAGACGACACAAATACCAACTGTTGACTGTTCAACTCATGGCTGACTACTAAAACCACCAGTGGTTATTTTGTTGTCTGAACTGAGCCACTGGCTGAATTCGGACAACACGATAGTCAATGGTGGGGTAATAATCAACTTTACAGTTGTTCTTCTAGGGGTTACTACCCACACAACATGGTAGTAAATAATCAACTGTGGTGTGGATTAGGATCAGTGCTGAGTTGACTATGGCAGCATTCGGACGACACGATGGTCAATACAACCGACGATTGTTCCCCCCCCCCCCCCGAGTTGCTTATTGTGTCGTCCGAATTCAGCCACTGTGTGGGGAGTACTCTCTCTATAATCAACCCTGGAGTTTACTATTAACCCACCATTGCTATTGTGTTGTCCGAACGCAGCCACTTTCATCCTATAGGAGAGAGACATTGACCTGGTTTGCAAGATCCAGCAGGTGTGCTTTGTTGTGGAATAGTTAACCTATGATGAACCACGGCAACTGTGGGTGCTACTTTGTATATCCAACCCCTGCTGAACTCAGAAAGTGTGGGCTTTGAAAAGGTTAAACAACCCTTGCATAACCCATGGTCTGTTCTAGAATTATGCAAGAGTTGTTTAACCCTTGCATAACCCATGTTTGGTGGGTTCACATGACACAACAACCCCTGAGTGCGGATTGGATATGCAAAACTGTGGCCACATGCACCACAGCCTCACAGTGAGTTAATAACCATGGTGGGCTGTCATGTCATGCAAACTGTCCCATTGGGTAAAATCCAACATAATTCATACTTAGAGTAGACCTATTAAAATGAATGGTACTTAGCCCTAGCATAAGTCCATTCATTTCAATGGGTCTGCCCAATATTTTTATGGTTTGCATCAGACCAATTAGGACTTTAAGGGTATATACCTACACTTGGGAAGACAAGAGGGCAATATGCTTATACAAAATTGGATTATTTAAATTGCACATCGGAATTTTTAAAATGTGAAAATATAAATCCACAAGCATATTATTATTATTTTCATTGTAATTGTTTTGTTTAAAAGATGTTTTATAGCTCACTGCATGTGGACTTCTCCATTCTGAACTTATTACAGGGGAAACCCCTGAAGGAAGCAGAGGGTGAAATTCTTTACTCTGCTTCCTTCTTGGAATGGTTTGCTGAAGAAGCTCGGCGCATTTATGGGGACATCATTCCATCTTCTGCAAGAGACAGAAGAGTCCTGGTACTGAAGCAGCCTGTGGGAGTTGCTGCGATCATTACTCCTGTGAGTTCAGCTGATTGTTAAGTCAGGCCTTTATTCTTAGTATTCAGATTAGGCAGGATAAGCAGCACTTTAAGCTCAGTAAAGTAACATTCTTGCAATAAAATCCCAATCTTTGCTCACAAAATATATGTTGTAATATTGTGGTGATTTAACCTCTCCCCACCCCTAATTTGTAACATTTGTGCTTGGGCTCTGGGATAAATGACAAGGTAAACCGAACTAGTAGCTGTGAAAACTACAGAAGCATTGCTCTTCTGTCCATTGGAATCTCTATCCAATCTGCTGTCTGGTTTCTTGTAGCACGTTCAAATATTGTAGCACGTTAAGCGTGCTCGAGAGATACATTTATTTAATTTATATTGCATCTTTTAGGTTAGGCAGCTTGCAAAAATAAAGAATAAATATTCATTTAAGATACAATTAAAACAGCTAAAATTAAAAACCATGGCAAACAATTAAAAGCAGCAGCAGTTGAATTACCAAACCAGCACAAAATCAACACAATTCAGTAGCAAACTGAGAAAAAAGGGTTTAAGGTTCACTTAAAAGTTACTGACAAAGGGGGCATACATCCTTTCCAGGGAAAGAAACAAGTGGGGCCATCACAGGAAAGGCCCTGTTCATATCTGCTAATTTGATGGTTCTTAATAGCAGGCCAGAATCCTCTGAGGACCTCGGGCAGGTCCTTATGGGTGCAGGTAATCTTTCAGACTTATCTGATTCCCCCCATTACTTTTCCCTCAGGAATGCCAGAATGTCAGAGTGTGTCAAATGTTCTATTGAATTGAAGTGTGTACCTCTATCTTTTCAATGTAGTGGAATTTCCCAAGTGCTATGATAACAAGGAAAGTGGGGGCTGCTTTGGCAGCTGGCTGTACAGTGGTGGTGAAGCCAGCAGAAGATACACCTTTATCTGCTTTAGCACTTGCAGAGGTGAGATTTTTATATTGATGAGCTGTGGAGACTTTTTTCACAATACGATTATTGTACATGAGCAGTTTGGTGTGGCCTTTAAATAAAAAGCTGTTTGCCAGCTTTTTATTAACATACAAGTTCAACTTGCCATGAACTAGAGTGCTGAAAGGAAATGAGCAAACTGATATTTTCTGGACATTATTAGGCGTATCCCTCCCTTCCCCCCAGTATTTACTTCAATATCTTCTAAGTGCATTTAGAAATACCGCTTCAGTGTTTCTCACCTGTTTGTGACATCATTGTGAGGAGACGAAGCCATGCGCTACATTCATCCTGTAATTAAAATACCATATGACATGGTAAATCTTTTGTGCCATTTTTCAGTTTCATTCCAGACACACATTGTTTTCCACTGCAGCTTGCAAATCGGGCCGGAATTCCTGCAGGAGTATACAATGTTGTTCCGTGTTCCAGACAACAAGCAGCAGCTGTTGGGGAAGTGTTGTGCACTGACCC
Organism: Anniella stebbinsi; assembly: GCA_029215795.1. Classification (NCBI taxonomy): domain Eukaryota; kingdom Metazoa; phylum Chordata; class Lepidosauria; order Squamata; family Anniellidae; genus Anniella; species Anniella stebbinsi. The sequence continues at coordinate 40,038,807 of JARDYH010000006.1, forward strand.
CTTGGTAGCTAAAATCTCTTTTACTGGCTCAACAGCTACAGGAAAGGTATGCTTTGTGTATTTGAAGTTTGGCGCTCTAGGCTTTTGAACCTTCACAAAGTTTGTAGCTATCATGCATCTAAAAGGCTTTTTGGAATAAAAGTGCACAGCTTGTAATGTTTTGCATAGTTCAAATTTCTTAAATTTTGGAAAAGTTTCCTAGTATCAGTTCATTCTTCTAGGATTTCCCAGCGCCCTCATTTTATATGAAAACATGTTTTTGCACGGCTGGTCTTTCAGGTAGATGGAATTCATAGTTCCCTTCAAGAATCATGCTAACTTCTAAATTGGGGCGGGCAGAAGGTAGATGTTTCGGACTTCAACTCCCACTAGCTCTAGCCAGCATTGTCCATAGTCAGGAATGCTGCGAGTTGTAGTCCAAAACATCTGGAGGAGGAACCAGGATGGGGGAAGGCTGTTTTAGTCCATCAAGGCATGCATATAGATTTTCCGTGTAAAATTACCACCCTTTGATAGTAGAAAATAACACTATAGAAAGATGCTTGTATTATATCTCTGAATATTTTGATGATGATGTGAAGATTTTATGAACTGTAACCTCAGGGAGGTCTAGTAATTGATGAAGATACTGTTAGTTGTATTGATTCTAGAGTTAAATAAATATTGTTACTGAAGAGAGAAACTATACCCATTTTCTCTATGCCAGTCGCATTTACTTTAACGGGACTACTTGGAGCCAGTGGTTTGGGGCTTAAAATACACATGGAAAATACTATTGAGATACTGTCCTTTCTTAAAATTCAGTCCAAAGCCTTCTGAAATCAATAGTTTCTTTTGACTCAGATAATTGAATATTCTTACCTGAACATTCTTCTAGATGAGGCTTTTATCACTTCATTGCCCTGCCTGATTCACAGAATTTTACAGGGAGTCTGGATGATGTTATCTTCCATTCATAACTCTCCTGTGTTTTCCCACCACTTCTTTGGTCTTTTTTCAAACCACAGAAAAGCCTGTTAAGGAGAAAACTGCAGAGGGTCTGCACAGTGCCTTCTAATTGTTGGCCATAGGAGCCCTCCATCTGGAAACACCCAGAGAGCAGTTTCTTAACGCATAGACAGTGATATTGAAATGAATGGGGTGATTTCAAGTAGCCATGTCCATTAAATTAAAGAACATTCCTTTTAATTGGACGTACAACACCCGAGGCAAACAAAGCAATAGAAATACATGAAAGAGAGGTTAGGTGAATTATAAGCAACAAAAAAAAAGTCCAGGCATCTTTGATTTCTAAAATTGTTCCCTGTGGAGATAAGTGGGTGGTTTTGTAGAAAACTAGTAACTTCTATCACACAGTTTACTTTTAGCCTTAGAAAAATGTAGTTTAGATATCCGTCTTTGTAGATGTACAACTTTCTTTGTCCCCTGTATTCTTGCAGATATTGCTGTGCCATGCTGCGGGCACTGTGAAGAGGGTCTCCATGGAGCTTGGAGGACATGCTCCATTCATAGTGTTTGACAGCGCTGATGTAGACAGAGCAGTTGTAGGAGCTTTAATTTCTAAATATCGAAACTCAGGCCAGGTGAGATGAATTGCCCTACTTTGTTTAATCTTATGGAACATAAGTTTTTTCCCCTATGTACCTGCAGGTAATTTGAGCACTGTTACTTTATTATTTTAATTGTGGCTTGTCCTTGGGGGAAAACAAATTAAGACATTTCTTCTCATCACTCTCAATCTATAAACACAGTAGTAGTAGTAGTAGTAGCAGTAGTGAAAGGAAATCGCTATTAATTTAGAACACAACCCAGGCAAAATTAAGTATAGTTAAGTCACATTGATTTCAGTGGGAGAATTACATTCATTTTATCGACTTAGGTGGAATTTACTTCCAAATACGCATCCTTGGATACCATGTTTGTTTGTTTTTTACTAGTTGTAAAAATCCAATCCTGGGACACTAGAAGCAAAAGGCAACTACTGGACATTTTAATACTTCGTATGACAATATCTACACTTTTACTTTTAAACGTCTTTTGGATTTCTATGGCAAATTTTCTATCCTCAGCATTTTTAGAATAACATCAGTGTGTTATTGATGAAAACAGACACCAAAACGTTTACATTTAAACAGCACTAATCTCCACTGTCCTGTGGAAGAAAAATATATGAACAGAAAGTACTGACAGCCATATTAGCACACTGGCAGATGAAAGAGTAAGATAGTCCTGCAGCATGAAGAGAGCTCATCCACTGTAGGTAGATGGCTATTTCAGATGGAAGGAAGAATACACAGCCAAAGGATGCATCAAGGCAGAGAGGAAGGAGGACACCATTATAATAGTTATAGTCCCGCTATTGTCAATTGAATCACAATCCACTGGTGGGTAATTAATAGAAAGCAAACACTTTTTCTTTGCTTCTAGACTTGTGTATGTTCAAATCGCTTCTTGGTGCAAAGAGGGATCCATGATGCATTTGTGGAAAAGTTTGCACAAGCCATTAAGAAAGAACTTCGTATTGGCCATGGGTTTGATGAAGGGACAACCCAGGGGCCACTCATTAATGAAAAAGCTGTGGAAAAAGTAAGATCATTTTTTATTATTATGGCATAGTCTTGGCATACTCTGTATGCAGTCGTGTTTGTTGTTTGCCTGCATAATATTACATACTAAAAATTCCACTGTGGAAATGAAAACAGTCCTTTTGTGGGCGATCCTGTTCTAAATTAGGTTTGTTGCATTCCTCCTAGGTTGAAAGACACATTCATGATGCAGTTTCCCAGGGAGCATCCATAGTTACAGGAGGAAAAAGGCACAGCTATGGGAAGAATTTCTTTGAGCCAACTCTACTCAGTAATGTCACGACAGGCATGTTGTGTACACAAGAGGAAACTTTTGGTCCTTTGGCTCCAGTTATCAAGTAAGATAGTGTGTGATCTGCATAATAAACTGCCGTTTTCTGTGTAATAATTGCAATTCCTTAAACTGTGGCCAAGGTATGAAATGACCCATGTTATCTTACCATATAGCAAGCACACTGACAGGAGCAGGCAAAGGGAACATCAGGGCCTGCTCCAATAGGACTTCTCCTGCCTCCTCCCCCCCCCCCCCCGCCACTTCTGGCAGGACTGACTTCAGTGACCTTGTGGGTAAGAAGAAGGAGCAAGGGAGACAGGAGCAGACTAAGGAAACATCAGGGTCTGCTCCAGTTGGATTGCCTTTCCTTCAGGAGATGGGAGGGGAGAGCAGGGCCATCTCCCTGCTGACAGTCTACTTCATTTTTTTCCTCTTCCCTCCCCATCACCTTTTCCTTGTGTGTCTTGTTTGGCTGAATTTTTTTATAGGCCTAGGATAGATGGTGCTTGAACAGGACTGTCCCAGGGATGTCTTGACAGAAACAATGCTAGAGTGCTAAAATGTTGGAAATGTTTGCTCACTGTGAGACTTTGGATAGTACAGGAATTTTCCAAAGGGTCGTGTGCACTCACCCCATACCATGGTGTTGCTCTTCCAGTATGTTTCACTACTTCATGGAGTGACCTTAATTTAAAAATAATGTCATTGGCACTGGAATTTGCTTCGTTATACTCAACTAAAAGCCAGTTGAAATTACATCTATATACTTTCTTGGGTAGACATATCCAGCCCTTCTCTCATAGAAGATTCTTTCTCCTTCACCCTGGTTACTTAAATTTGATGAAACTTCCCAAGACATATCATTTTTATATTTACAAATGTATTACTGATGCTGGAAAACGTTAAGTACAAAGCTACATTTATACTGGCTTAACTCTTGGAAAATTATGGAAATTTCTCTTACAGGAGTTTGGGGGTGGGGGGGTGGTAATAAGAATAACACTGCACATTTTCTGTGGAAGACTCCTCTAATTTAATACCATTTCCAACAAAGCATTTCTTTTAGTATTTAAAAAGAGTAATTGTTATTGAAATCCCCTGTTGTTGCTGTTTATGTTTGCAGGTTTGATACAGAGGAAGAAGCTCTTGCCATAGCAAATTCAGCCAATGTGGGTTTAGCAGGTAGGTGCTTTCTTAATATGTAGGCAATCTAAATGGTTCAGGCTAGCAGGCCATACCTTGACCTTTTTGTTATTTCAAACTTTTCTGGAAGAAGTAGGGTTTTTCCCCCCCAAAGAGGTTTTAGTTACAAAATGTCTTATTACTCTGTATTCTAATCAATGACACAATTTGCAGGCTATTTCTACTCTCGAGACCCTGCCCAGATTTGGAGAGTTGCAGAGAAGCTGGAGGTTGGAATGGTTGGTATTAATGAAGGAATTGTATCTGCTGCGGAGAGCCCTTTTGGTGGCGTAAAACAATCTGGGCTAGGAAGAGAAGGTTCAAAATACGGTATCGATGAATATTTGGAAATAAAATACGTCTGTTTTGGAGGTTTACAATAGGGATTTGTTAGGCGTCTCTAACCAATGCAAGGCTAGAAAACAGTGTTTTAAAACATTCATAAGCTTTGTATAGCAAGATCACTTGTTCGCACCCTCCCTTCTTAAAATGGGAGTAATCATGTGTATGTATAGAGATGTCTTCACTTATTGCTATGGCAATGTTTGTAAAACAACCACTCTGGAATTATATTTGTGTATATAGATCAGGGGTGGGCAACTTGTAGTCCCCTAGATGCTTTGGCCTACAGTTCTCATGATCCCTCACCATTGTCTATGCTGGGAATTGTAGGTCAAAACATCTGGAGGACCACAAGTTGCCCATCCGTAATATGGATCACAAGAATATAAATTTACTTATACCAGAATTATCCATCTTAATCATAGTGCCGGGACAGATCATGTTTGTTACTGATCTTACTTCAGAGGAATTATGAAATCTTTACTAATTAAAATACATGCTTTTGGAGGGGAACAGAGCAGCAAAAAGGTGCTTCTCTGTGGTTTTTTCTTTCAGGTGAAGCACTATGAAAGTGATGGTATCTTGAATAATTGTGCCAAATATTGAATTTGATTCTCTTTCTAACTTCCTTTTTCTGGTTATCTGACTTGAAACTTCTAGAAGAATTTAATGCTGTCACAGGGAGGAATATTCCACTTTTTTCATATTATTCTTCAGCTGTTGGCTGGAGCCCAAGTGTCCTTGCAGGCATAGGTAGAGTTCTGAAAGAATATCTTCCTGTGACTTACTATTTATGGAGACACTTGTGATTTGTGCCTAGTAAGTGAGTCTTGTGACCAAATATTATACATTTATACAACAGCACAAGGATATGAGCATCAGCCATTTTGGGGAGAGACAGTCTTTCCCCATCTGGGTTCCTCTAGATATTTTGGACTTCAACTCCCATCAGCCCTAGCCAGCATAGCCAATGGTCAGGCATGCAGGGAGGTGTAGTCCAAAACATCTGGAGGGCACTAGGTTGGGGGAGATTTAGAAATTCTAGGAGGCAGTAATTGTGTTGATGAGCACAAATGCACAATAGACCCAATCAGACCTGACTGGGTCAGCAGTCCTATAAGGAAGCAATGACCTGGTTCTCATGACATGAAAGTCCACCATGGCTTAGTTTATCTGTGGGGGCTGTCATGTTGTGCTCAGCGCCTGTGGCCGTCATTTTTGCATGGTACCCATGGATGCTTGGCTTGCTGTGGTTTGGCATCCAACAGCCCTCGTGAGCAAATTAACCCACAGTGGACTGTCACCTTGTGTGAACTAGGTCACTATTTAAGTGCCACAATACATGGGCTCACATTTCCCTAACCTGGATCTACCCATTGCACTATTATATCGCTCTGACCTGTATGTCTATTCCTGCACATGAATTCCCAGATATTACTCACAGCCAAGTTATATTTCCTCTGTGGAAGGCCAGTCTGCCCCTCATTCTAGAGATATTTGGAAAACAGGCAGTGTAGTTTTAGTCCCAGCAAGACAAGCATCTTGCAGGATGGGAGGAGGCAAAAAAAATCTATGAGGGAGGACTTTAAAGCTTCCTGCAGCTGATGAGTTACAGTTTGAGTAACACCTATATGTATCCTTGGTATGTCAAATGTTATTTCTCTTACATTTAATTTACTATCACCATTTATGACAGGGATGGGCAACCTGGTGCCTTCCAGATGTTTTGGACTACAACTCCCGCAAAACGTAGGCGGCATTACCAATAGGAATTGTGGTTGACCAAAATATCTGGAGGACACCAGGTTGCCTACTCTTGGTTTAAGAGGATACCTAGGTAAGAGCACTTCGTTGTACCCTCTGGCTGTTGAGTTGCTTGTGTTTCCTGCTGATACTGATCAGCCTAAGTTGGATATTCCATCAAATCCTTTTAGTATGAGCTACTGGTACATTTGAAAGATGAAATAATTGTTTAACAGTGGCATATTAACACCGCTGCATTAAATGAAACATGCACTTTATTTACATTGCAAAACTTCATTTGAAGTTCTGCACTATATTTTTAAGAGAGGTTTGCTGTATATATTTTTAAATCTATCAAATATGTCTTCAGATAAACCCAAGGGCTGAACAGGTGGGGCTATAATGTTTGTTCTTGAACTGCAAGCTGCTCTACCATATCACAGCCTGCTTTTGAGAAACATCGTTAGAGTTAAGAAGTTGTCTGCAATGTACATGGGTGTCTGCCGTTCAGAAACGCAAATCCAGACCTCCTTTGGGGACACATAACTCATTGTATGGATCCTTTGATTTTTATGTATTCACTGACTTCTGGATTTGACAAGGATCAGCTGAGCTTAGCTTGAATTAATTTGTACTACCAGACAGCTATTGCTTCTGCTCTGATGTATTAGGAATAGATAGGCTAAATCCTGGTACTTCTAAAAAGCTCATTTTGTAGCAATAATTGCTACTCTTCAAAAAAGAAGAAAGAAATACAAGTATGCTGTGCCTAATACTTGATAGCTATGGCAGCAAACTGAGTAGGTTATGAAGAAATCGCTGTGCCAAGTGCGGTTGAGGAAAAATGTATAAAAGCTACAATGAAGGCCTTTTTGGTGGCCTTTTTTTGCCTTTTGTGGGTTTATAGGTTAATAACGCAGGCTGATCTTCAGTTATTGCAGAAACATCTATAAATATTGCCTGCCATTTCAGCGCAACACATGAAAGTAAATTCTGCTGGCCAAGTGATTCACATGGCTGTAGCTAACGTATGCTGAAAACTAGTTTCAAATAATAATAATTAAAAAAGATGGGGCATTATGTAATGGAGCGTTAATGCCCCCACCAATTCTCCTGCACCTTGCAGATTCCCTTCTGCCAGCAGGACCCACTGCTTATGCAAGGGAGGTTTAGCGCTTCTGGGGGCAGCCTGAAAAGAGCGGAAACACTCATTTCTGGAACGGGCAGGTCAGCGGAGCTTGCGTAAGGGAGCTCTGCCAACCTGCCTCCTTCCAGAACCGGGTGTTTCCGCTCGTTTCAGGACCTCCACTAGCAAGTGCTGAATCTCCTGTGTGTAAGCAGTGGATTCCACTTGCGCAATGGAATCAGTGGGACCCACTGCTTGCGGAAGAAAATTAGTAGGGCAGAAGCCGGGGCGGGGGCATAAGACCTTCCCCCCTGTTTGATTCTGCCCATGAATCCATTCTCAAATTTTGCTTTCCTTGTGGGAGTGGCTATGATTTGGCATGTGACTGGGAAAAAATAGTGATTTTTAAAAAAAGACTAAAACCCCCAAAACTCTATAAATCAAAAGCCTGTCAAGACTTTAAACCTGGGAGAATAAAACAAAACATCTGTGAGAAGCACAAACAGTTTATAGTGTGTAACAAAATACTACTAGCCTTCCTGTCTAAGAAATTTACTCTGGGGCTGGATCAGGTTGGTTATATATAATTTTTGTGTGTATGTTTACCATTTTTGATGTATTAAATTGTTTATACTGTGATTCCTTAATAGAAGGGGATACTTGAATTCTTACATTTACCTTTGTTAGCTTGTTTTTTTCCTAGCAAGTTTGTTAACACTCATATCTGTTAAAGAACTATTAATATAATAAAAGTTTACTTTTAAACTTGGTGTACACTATATTGACTCTCAAATTTGTGGTGATTTACAAGCCTATTGACTCTCAAATCTTTGTTATGTTTGCATGAAGTTTAATACAATACAGAAGGCAGCAGTTGAGATAGTCCAAATAGAGTAATGCTAATCAGCACACAACTACTAAAACATTAAACAATATCCAAAGAATGGGGGTAAGTAAACATTTTATATAACATATTAATTGTATATCAAGCATAAGATATTGAACAGAAACTAAACAAGTAGTTAATAACAAGAAACTACACAATAGATATAACAACCTAGCAAAATGGTTTACAAAAACAGAAAGCTAACTCAATAGTTGCAGTATCTGAATGAGGGGCTACAGGCCGCCAGCTTCTTACGCCTGTTTTGCAACTGATTCATCAGACTATTATAATAGTATCTCAGTGTTTATAGTTGGGGAAAAGGGAGGATTTGTAGATTATGTTCCTCAGTTCAAAAAGACTTATTAGTCCTCCAAAAAGGATTGACTTGTATTCCCCAGCCAGAATGATGCTAATCTTCTGGAGTGGTGAGTTCTTAAACAGCTGGTTGTGAAACAAGCATAAGAAGCCGGTGGCCTGTAGCTCCTTGTTCAGTTACTGCAACTATTGAGTTAGCTTTCTGTTTTTATAAACCATTTTTGCTAGGTTGTTATATCTGTTGTGTAGTTTCTTGCTATTAACTACTTGTTTAGTTTCTGTTCAATATCTTATGCTTGATATACAATTAATATGTTATATAAAATGTTTACTTACCCCCATTCTTTGGATATTGTTTAATATTTTAGTAGTTGTGTGCTGATTAGCATTATTCTATTTACGTGAAGTTTAAGACACAGAATAGGAAAGTTTTATTTTTATTAGATCCACTTCTCATGGTTAGAGATACACACACACACACACAATTGGGTCTTGTTCAGTAATCATGATTTATGATCATTTTTGATATAGCAAGATTATTTAATTTCACAGATGTACACTGACCATATGTTTGAACCCCAAGACATAATTTAACAACTAGAGCCCATTCTTACAAGCCCCTGAAAGCTAGAAAATCTTCAATTCCTCTAGTAAATATTTGTGGTTGATATAAACAAAAGACACTTCTCTTTCAGTCCTAATGGGAATCATATGGTAGGCAAGTGTCAAACTCCTCTTACAGGTAAACTTTGAATAGATGCAATAATCTAGTTCTTCAATATCTTACCTTATTTCTTTATTGTGGCTGGCTTTGGAACTTCCCCTGGAATAATTCTTCTTAAAGCCAAATTAGACAAGGTGAAGGCAGCCACATTCGATGTCCACAGCTTCTCCTTTGAGTTATAAAACAGGAGTCTTTTGGGGAACCCAAAAGATAGCAGCAAAGAAAAAGGGTTCCTATTTTTTTAAACTGCATTTAATATGAAATCTTTTAAAAAAGTGAAAATTCCAAAGCAAATGCAGTTCATTCTCTTTGTATTGCAGGTTGGAAGGTGATGAGGCTTACAACAACCCTGCAGTGTAGTTCACACTTAGGTCAATCTACTTAAACTGCCTTAGCATATCTCCCAGGCCAAATTCAGTGCTCAATTAAACGCAGAAGCCACATGCGCCATCGACTTGCACGTGGACTGGATGCACTGTTCAAAACCACAAAATCAGTTAAATAAAATGCACCTGCGTGGACTCCTGTCTTTGATGCTAACTTTTGCTTTTTCAGAAGGCCAGTTTAGTCTCTGCCCCAGAGGTGTTCCTAGATGTACCCTTTACTTTAAGAATGTAAGAGCACCTCTGCTGGATCAGACCAACAACCTATCTAGTCCAGCAATCTATTCGCAAGACAAGGTGGACTGAATGCATTTACAGTCTATTGTTGTCGAGTGCAAGCATGTTTCACTTTCATTATCATCAGTGCAATCCTATATTGTAGGCCTCCTTTCTCTGTGGTTTGAGAAGGGCTGTATCTTGACGGCAGTGCGCGAGCCCTGAAACCCTGCATTTGCGTTCCTTCGTGTTGGTCCCACGCAAAGGAGCTAATGCGGGGTTTACAGGGAGGAGCAGGCAAGCTTCACCACCTTGCTCCTTTTTTAAAAAAAACCTTCACGTTTAACTGCAAAGCTTCACAGTTATAGGGAGGCGAGGAGGTGAACTGCCCCCTCCCCCTCTCCATACGCCCGGCTTTAATGTTTTTCAAACTATTTTTCTTTTTGTGTGCAGGTTCAGCAGCCCAACGAGACAGAGGCTCGCTGGATTGCCCTCTCCTCATGCCTGGCTTTATTTTTTTTAAAAAACGTTTTCTTTTCGTGGGCAGGTTCAGCAGCCCAGCGAGACAGAGGCTCGCTGGATCGCCCTCTCCCCGTTTACTTTTAAAAACATTTTTCTTTTAATGGGAAGTTCCGGAGAGGCGCTGTCACTGGCCCGCCCCCTGTCCCTGTCCAGCCGATGCAACCAATCGGGTCGGCATCGGTTGGGGCATGCCCCCGACGCAGCTCCGGATCAAGGCAACAGACGGCAGATGCTGTCATCGCCTCGCCGCAAGCAGAAAAAGTCAGGGTAAATAGCCCATTTTTTAAGATGGGAGCTTCAGGGGAAAGACCTGGGATGGCTCCGCAATGGCTGCTGCATTATATAAATGATGTGCCGCTACTGTGGATCCGCCCTAGGGCTTTCCCCTCATCAAGATGTAGGCCACCTCACTGTAGGGGCAGAAACCTCTGCTGCATCGCTCCTTTGCTGTCTTGCTTCAATGGTGGTAGGGATTGAGAACGGTTGGAGGGGACAAGGCAAGAGTTTGCGCAGCTGGATCCAAAGCCCTCTCATTCCCCCAAGCCTCCTACACCTAAACTAGTCAAAAACACACCAACGCTGGAGCAAGTGTAGTTAATTTCCCTCACACCCTTGCAATCAATGTTCACACAACACACTAATCCAGGGACTATGGTTGAGTATGGGGTGTTGTTGAACCGTGGGTAGTTTGTTGAAGAGTGGGTTGGTGTGTTGTCTGAATCCAGGACATTTTTTGCAGAGTGGCTTGTTAACCACACAGTGTGGCTTGAAGAACCCAACAACAAATCAGGGATTCTCAAGGTAGCTTGTTCGGGAACATAAATCACATTACACGGTTAACAAACCACCTTGTGGAAAATGTCCTGGGTTCAAACAACACACTATCCCACAGTTCAACAAACAACCCATGCTCAACTACTGTGTGTGGCATGAACCACGTCAATGGGAGAGGCCTTAGAAAACACCTGTCCTCAGTAGGGAAAGATAAGGCAATAGACCACTCACACCACCATCACCAGACATACTTCCGCTCTGGCCAGTGGGAGCCAGCAAGGCAGAGTTGCAGTTTCTTCACCAAACAAACCTACATCCCCACTTATGGATTGTAACCAGTGGAAGGAAAATAATAAAATCTGCACAGCTGGGGTGGGGGAACACCAGCTTCTGCCCTGCCTGCCAGCGCAGCTTTGGATGGGGTGACAGATCTGCTGCTTTGCCCCCCACCCTGCTATCCACTTTGGACTGCACCATAAGGCCAGTAGAAATTGCATTTAGGGCCTGCCTTTTCCCCATAAACTCAGGCTTTCCAGGTAGTCTCCTCTGCAGATACGAACCCAGACCTAGACCAACCTTGCTTCAGCAAGGCTACTGTATCCCGTGCCTCCTGACCCATACCCTGGTACCATTTATAAAATGCATGCAACTGCAGTATTACAAGCATCCTTTCATCACACCCCACGCCCCTGTAGCAGGAGTGGGAAAGCACTGGTGGCCCTCCAGGTGATGTTGGGACTCTCATCTCCCATAAGCCCTAGCCAGCATGACCAACGGCCAGGAATACTGGGAGCTGTAGTCAAATAGATGCTTCCCATTCCAGCCCTGTGTCTGCAGATAGAGGATGTAGCCACACGCTGCTTTTAATAACAAAGGTAAATTTGCAGGCTGACGTAAGGAATTTCATATAGATGAATAGCCACTGTTTTCTATGGGAAACAACAATATAAGGAAGCTTTCATATGTGATCCTCATAATATAACAGTCTTGGGCTGCAACTTGAGTAGTAGTCACCTTTAGATGTCCATGAGACATGTGAAAAACATCTCCAGCAACGTAGGTTTAAAAACCCTTCTGACGATCCCATGTAGTGAGTTTAAAAGGTGCTATCTACTTGTCAAGGGAACAAAAGGGAGACATCCGCCATGTCCATTCCCCCTTCTGCTATGCTGGAAGCTTCACGTTCCATCTGCCACCAGTATAGTTTTAGGAAAATAAAGGAGGGAGGTCCAGCATTTCCTTAGTGTGCCAAATCAACAAGTCTTTTCAGCGCAGCTTATTCGTTTAACTGTTGTTTGAGCTGTAACTGAAGGAGACACCGTTTTTGACAGAACCATTCATGATGTTCCTTGGATTCCCTCTTTCCATCTTCTCTCTGCTGAAGATGGTGTCCTGATCACTGTCAAACTCAGACTCTGAAACCATCAGGCTGGAATTGTGTTCTGTACTTCTGTGTTTTATGCCTGGGATGGGGAAGGGAGAAGCAGAAGATTCCTTGGCATGTGCAGTTTTATGATACGATGCAACAACATTATCTCATTCACAATATCAAGTTTGGGAAGTAACGTTATGTCTTAGACAACGATAAATAGTTGCTCAGATCCAAAGTGCTACCAATGTCCAAGGGCCAAGTGGTGTTTTACTTCTCTTTAAAGAGGAATAAACTTCACTTGCAAGGTTCCTTTGAGACAGCTGGCTAAAGCTGCTTCCAGGTGGAGGTCTCCTACCCCTAACAATCAAAAGGTGATGTGCAGCTTCTCTATCTTTTCTTGCTTAACATTTTTTTTTCTGGTAAGAAGAGTTGGAAGAAGCAGCAGGAATACTTAAAATGGCTACAAATGGAAGACAACATTGTATGGACCCCCATACATAAGGCTGTTAATCGCTGTTTCTACTTTTGGTTTCATTGCAGAATTGAGATCTGAGCTCTACCCAAAGAGCTTTGCCTTTCCTGCTTTTCTGCTACATAACCTCTAGGTGGCACTGTGCTATAGCAGAGTAATGCAATTAAACAACTCAGAAAATAACTTTCCTTTCGCTTCCAGAAATAATACTCCCATTTCCCCCTCTCTAAAAAGTGCTCTCAAGAAACAGAAGTGAAACTGGAGGATCACAATATCGTCTAAAGAACCCATAAACAACTGAGAGTAAAGAATCACAGGTACACAATAAATGCCTAATATAGAAAAACTCTAAAATTCAGTGAATGAGGCAGTGCCACGGCACAATAAAAGCCTCATCTGGAAACACCCTAAGCCTCTCCATGTCTTTTCCAGTCAGGGGCTAATCAAACAAGGGTAATTGCAGCCGTGTATCCCAAAGTCATGCAACTGTTCTGTCCTCTGCAGTGGTTTAATAGAGAAGTGGGAGAGGATGCTAAAGAATTTTCTCCAAATATTCTCCACCCCTTCTTTGGGTGGCAGCTGCCCCCCCTCCCAACTCACACACACCTTCAATGCCCTGGGTTAGGTACAGGGCATTGTGGAAGATACAAAATGGTGGCAAGGCTACCAACACAGTAGCTATCTTGCCATCTGCAGCGGGGGGAACCTGTTGGGGGGGGGGAGAACTGTTCACAGTGAGTGAGTCCTCCCTTCCTCCTCGCCATGAAACTTGTGGGGAATTTCCCCCACTGCAGAAATTCAATGAAATGTCCCGCCACCCACCCATTTCTTTGCCCACAAGAGAACTTTGAGAGGTTCTATCCTGAACCCACAGCTAAAGCAGAGTGACTTCAATAGGAGCTGAACCCTAGCAGGTACCAAAACACTTTCGTGTAGAAAGGCATGATAGAAATAACTGAAAACAAACAAATTTAATGGCTAGGTGGCTTAGGGAAAATGCAAGTGATGCTTTAGCACCAGAGAGACCACGGATTTATCATGGCAGGAATTTCCATCACATGCGATTCTCCCCTCACCTTTAACATCACTAGACTCGGCAAAGGAAAATTATGTATTGCTTGAAAAATAGAGTTAAGAAGTCCCTTACTAAAAAATAGCACAGATTGGAAGACACAAAAAGAAAGAAAAAAAAGTCATACCGTATTTGGGACGGAGCTCCATTCTCTCCTGATCGTCTATGTTATCCAAAATGGTGTATTTGGTTTTCTTTCTTATTTTGGTCCTCTTTCTGCTGAAAAGTGAACAAAAATAATCTCTCACACAAACAGCTGGCAAACCAAGTACGAATTTACCACCCACAAATGTTCTCTCCTTAGGAACAAGCAAACAACACGGGTTTACTTTATGTGCCGCTTCTCACTTGAGCATCATTCAAGCCCACTTCAAACAATGCAACCTGTTACACATGTGCGGCCTCTCATAATGGGGGTAGAGCTCCGCATGAGAAGCCATTTTACAATCAGCCAAAACAAAGGAGGTTGTACCAACACGGCTAAAATTCTGCTAGGGCTGTGTGGGTGGCCACACATGAAGCTCTGCCCACACCATTGTGTTCTGAGTAGCCACAAATATAGATGGCTCTACGTATGAAGCAGAGTTCATTTTACATTAACTGGATGCCCCTGGCCAAACTCACAGAGTGATTAAAGGGTGAATATTCCCCAACCCTATCAGCACAAGTTTATGAGCAAAATAGGAATTCTAATCTACCTGTAGCAATCGCATGATCTGCAGACCCTACTTTGATCATCTGCAGACCCCTCCTCTCCCACTTCACCTTGACGCTCAGGGCTTTTCTACATTAGGTTTTTAACATGCCACTTTACCGAGGCTTTTGTGTCCAGATCCTTTGCAGGATTAAGTTCGGCTCCTATACACATTAGTTTTTTTTCGAGGGGGGGATTTCTTTCTCTTCCTTTCCTTATGTTCCATTACACAAGCACTAGATAGTGCTGTGTTATAGAGGAATTGTGCAATTGGCTTTATCCTGCCATTCACAAATAATACCAGACTTTCCTCATTAGAAAACCCCCCCCCCCCCCGGCTAAAATGGTTGCAAAGCATGGAACAGGCCCTGGAAGAGGATTGTGAAAAGGACCCGCAAACTACTGTAAGTGAGGAATCACAAACACAAAATAAACTCCATGTAGAAGGCTCTCAGAACATATGGACACCGTGATTTCACCATCAACCCTCCCATCCCACTCCTACCCCCACTCCTGCCCAAACCTGCTTTTTTAACATCTTGCCTGATGAAGAAATCTGCAGTTCTCAAAAGCTCGCACATTTTTGGTGGTCTTTTGGTTGGCCAAATTTGGTTGGCCTTACACTAGTATGGGATTTTGGAATTAATCTACGTTTGCACCTGTGAGTATAGAACCAAGGTGCGTTAGTATCATGCTTCATTTAAATTGAACAGACGACGATGATGACGATTACCTTTTGCAACAGCAGATGCAGAGCCAGGCTAACCCCACCAGCAGCACAATCAAAATGAAAGCAGATGCTGTTACGTAAAGTACACTCCATTCTAGAAGACAAACATAGAACGATTTAGAGGGGCCATTAATACACTTGCGTGTTCAAGATATGAATTGTACGGATCTGCTCTATTCTGCATCCATTCCTGGAACACTACATTCAGTTCCTCCCAACTCACCACAATTACTCTCCCCATTGTTTAGGTATCGCTGAATCAAATTTTCCATCCACAGTTGATAGCAAATGCAGCGCTTGGTGATGGGGTCACAATGTCCATGTCCAGAACATTTTAAGAGGCAAGCTATAACAACAGAACAATTGACATTGTTCATATTGCATAGGGATTTGGCATTCAGATAATGGTATTTCTTCTCTACTGCACAAATACATACCAGCTGTGTCAACACGAAGCACTTTAAAAAGCAAAAAGTCTGGCTTTTCCTTCAAGAGCTGCAAACGTAGCATCTGTGCAACATCTGAAGCCTTTATCTCTTTGAAAGGATGTCCATTCTGAACATAGAACACAACAGCTGTGCTGAAGAGAGGGTGCAGATATGGAAGGTCCATATTAATTTTACAGCATTCAAAACACGCTAGCCTTTCAATTGTACGACATATTCTTGCAATCAGATTTTCTCATTTGGCCTTTATATTGTTTACACCTTATCAAGGATTCTCCTCCTTGTAATGGCACCTCATTTCAGTATGTATTTAACTGCTGAGAAAGCTACTGAGATCCAGTCCCATGAAATCCAAGAATCAAACTACAAGTCAAAAAGCACAAAGTTCCAGACACCCAGGGTTTTATTCAGTCATAGAGTGTCCTACTTTCTGGCATGAGCAACTTGTGATCCTCCAGATGTTTTGGCCTACAACTCCCATCAGCTTTAGCCAGCACAGACAATAGTGAGGGATTATGGGGGTTGTAGATGCCAAAACATCTGTAGAGCCATAAATTGTCCACCCCTGCACTAGAGGGAGAGATGATTTTTATTTTAAGCATCATGTCTTCATGGGGAATTTCTCAATTAGAAATGCAGAATTCACTTTCCGTCTTTAAAGCCGTGTCTTGATGACAACACCTTTGCCGTTCATTCCCTTGAAACCCCACAGCATCACAACTGCGGGATGGGAAAGTTAATCTTCATTGCAGGAGGGAGCGTGGGCTTTCCAGCCAAAACAGCTGCAGTGTCGGCGGCCTTTCAGCTGGTCAATCCCACCCCCTGCCCTGCCTTCCCAGCTTACCACATCCTATGCTGGGCCTTGGTCTGCCCCAGGAACGCCCCCAGCTTGAACCCGAAACAAGTTCACTACCGACAGATGGCAGAAAGAAGGTAGTGACCTTGCAGCGAAGGGAAAAGCCTTTAAAAGTTGGCCACTTTTAAAGCGTGCAGTTTCGTCAAAAAAGCCCATGGTGGCTGCTAGTTGGCGGCTGCATTGTATAAACAACGCAGCGCCACTACAACCACCATGGGGTATACAGGGTTGCTCAGCAAGTGAGTCCAAGTTTTAATATGCATTCAGTGCAAGCCTGTGCATGTCTACACTGAAGTAAGTTTACATGCAGGTGCATAGAAGGGGTGTTGAAATATGACACCCACCCACCCAGCCCGCCATAGGCCAGATACCATCAGGGGGCAGGGTCACGACCTGAACTCTGGTAGCAAAACCACCCTGATAGGCACTGGCTGGAAGAATGCATGCCCACCTGTCACCGTGGTCAAGATGGCTGGCTTTGCCTGCCCCACGCATTCCCCCACTCGAGAGGATGTGGAGCTGGAGAAGCCCTTAGCATGATGGTCTCTCTCCCTATTGGGAGTGTGAGCACACTAAGGGAATCCCTGCTGCTCTCTCCGATCAGATATCAGCAGGGATTGTTCTTCCCACGACCCTTCAGGGGGCTGGAAGGGCTGGGCTGGTGGGTCCAATTTGGTCTGCAAGCTGGAGTTTCCCCATCGCTGGTGTCTAGGATTGCAGTCCTTATAAAATGACACAATTCATTATGGCACATGTGGGCTGTTCCCATTTAAAATATGCAACCCCCTCTCGGGGGTTGTTGTGTTGTGCCAACCAGGCAAGCATGGGTTATGTGAGGGGGCTGTTGTGTCATCCGACCCTGGTCAATCTCTCTCTACCTACAATACATGCCACCAGAATGAAGATCTCTGCTCTGTATTGATTTAGGCATCTGTCTGTACCTGATATCGGAATAAGCCTGTATCTTCTGAACTTTAATGTCTGAATCCAAGACGTTCAGGAGCACTGCTAGCTGTCGCACAAGAGTGTCTTTCTGTTGTTCAGTCAGCTGGCTAACACCAATTTGCAAGATCAGTTCCACCAAGCCATCTTTCATACGGTCTATGAAGGCAAAAATAATGCACATCTTTCAGAGCATGTTAAATGCCGTCTTGGCACATGGATATCAGGCTTCTAAATTGTCAGACTTTTAAATAAGCTTTTCCTAGGAACAAAAACAGAAACATGCAAGTACCAAATTGATATGTTTGAAAAGTTGCAATGACTGGGTTCGCACAACACAACAACCAATCCCGGACAGACAGCCATAATGGATTGTCATGTCGGCAGAACCCAGAGGGTGGCTTATTTTCTGGCAACAAGCCACAATGAAAACTTATGGCTTATTATAGGGTTATTTTTGCCCATGATGAGTTGTCGTGTCATCTAAATCCAGGAGACTGATTTTATCATCAGTTGCAGTGAAGGGCTATAGAGCCACTCGGTAAGAGTGACAAAAAAGTCCATGCCCCTCACTTGATCATTAATATCTTCCTTTTCTGGAGACTCAAGAAAGTGTTGAAAAGGTGGGGGACCCTGGTAAGTTTCAGCCCAACTGATAAACGCAAGAAGATCACATTGGCAAGGGGGAGATATTGTCCCCCTCATCAGCTTTCTCCCCACTTCTGAATTGCGCTACTGGGTCCCCCTTAGGGTTATTTCTGCCACAGTCCTTCACAAATGGGCATAAATTAGCCTATGCAACTTCACCTTGTCAATTTCCTTGTATGTTACTTATTCCCCGCACCCTTTCCTTTGACAGCTGAAACAGACAAGATTATTGACCAGGAAAAGCTACACATACTGGATAGGCCTAAGTGTGCACTTGCAAAAGATCGACAATAATTAAAAAAAATACAAGCCAAATTGCGCATTTTTTAGGCACTGAAAAACATGCTTGGGAAAGAAAAGGGGCAGTGATTGGAGCGACTGCAATTGCACATTTTTGAGGGAACAGCTAACGAACCACAATGGAAACGTTCGTCCTGTGAGAACACAGGGTAGAATATGGTTCAGAAAAGGACAGGCTCATTTTCATAGCTCAGACAGAATAAAATGCAACACATGGAGCAACAGCTTCAGAACAAATAATGTTTGTATGTTTCTTTCTAACAAAAAGAAATGGGTTCCATTTCTAACACATTATAGTTATGGAAGCAACGTGTAGCAGACAACTAGTTTTATATAATAGGCTAGCCCAGAGCTGGGGAAACTAGTGCCCTCCAGCTGTTTTGGATTACAGCTCCCATCACCCCAGATATCATGGCCCACGGTCAGGGATTATGGGAGTTGTAGTCCAAACCACCTGAAGAGCACTGTGTTGCTAGCTCCACCATTCCACCTCCCATTTCTGCATCTCTCCCTCTTTCAATGGCCACCATGTCAACATGGTCCTTTCTGGCATCCATGCCATGACTGCTGCCATTAAGAAAATGTGGTGTTAAGGAGTAGGGAGCCTGCAGCCATCAAGGAAGCAACGGAAAGCATACCAACAATGGCAAAGGGCAGGAAATAATGCTTCAGCTGAAGACACTGGGGAGTGTGGGAGAGACATGAAGGGTATGATTTGACCAATAAGCTGCCTTTTTCAAAGTGGGTTTCAAACAGTCTCACCACTCCACCAGTGACTGGAGAATCCAGGAACTGAATCAAGACTTCTGACAGAACAGTGCTTCACATCTGCTTTAGCTACTTGCCTTGAACCGCAATGGAGATTCAAAACAATGGAATGAGACCGTAATGACTATAGCACTAATGGGAAGCCTGCCAATGAACTATCGAGCCAGGATTTCTCACCTGAATCAGTGACCTATCCTTGTAGAAGAGGAGGAAGGACCTGGGAGGAACACAGAACCTAGCATATGCTATAAATGTCTTCTGAAATATCTTACCGGGCCGCACTTCCACAAAAGCTGTGTCGATGTCAGAATCTCCTTTGCCATCGGTGACTTTCAAGTGAAAAATGTAGTTCCCTTCTACAAGATTAACTAGCTGTAATACCGCCTCATGGTCCGAGCCACGTATCACATCCTGGAAAAGTCAAAGAGTCAGCACTTAAGATCCATTTTTACCTCACGCCAATAATTGTATAACTGCCAGCCACAAAACTGGATTAAAAGAGCCTTGCAAATAGGGATGTAGGTCAGAAGTGTAGAACATCAGGCTCAGGGGCCAAATCTGGCCCTCTGGAGCACTCAAAAAGCCCTGCCCCTTTCTCCCAACAACCAATTATTTGGTAGGTTTCCTGGATTTTATACAGTTTCTCCCCATTCTAAAAGGTTGAAATGCCACTCCGAAGGATTAGTTACTGGCAGTAAGAATTTTAAGATACAATATGCTAGTATTTTCTGTATTTTGGCCCCACCCCCTTTTGCAGTCATCTCTACCCATGTGGCCCCCAAGAGCTTCTCCAAAACTGAATTCGGCCCTCAGGCTGAAAGAGGTTCAACACCCCTAATGTAGGTGATATGTGTGTTCTCAAACCCATGAGATTGGTTTCTTTCATTGCTACTTTTAAGACAGGGGAACCAAGTCTCTAATTGCCAAGTCCACTCAACCCAGGTCCAAGTCGAACTCTCTATCCAAAGGACCAAGGGGGACCAAAACTTTTGGGTCAACAGCCACATCTGGAATATTGAGAGTGATGTGGGTGCTGTCACAAAATGGCTGTCATGGGGGCACTTGCCCATTCACACAAAGGCAAAAGTTGAGGTCTGAGTTGCAAAACACACAAGACCCACATTTTTCTGCTCCAACTCTTTTTTCACAGAAGATAAAACTGTTGAGGATGAGAGACATGGGGCCCAGAGGCATTCTTGGAAACAAAATTGGCACTGGATGGCGGACACATGGTTTTGTAGCATGTCAGCCTCCAGGTTAATTTTTTTTTTTAATTTTAAAAAAATCTTTAAAAACCAAGTAAAAAACAGGCGAGGCAGGGAGCCTGGTAAATCCCAAGAGAGAGTTCTCAGGTAAGAGTACTGTTCATGGCCCAGCATTGGAGACCCAGCAATGGACCCTATCGGTGTCAATTACATAGCAATGGTGCAAATAAAGGGTACAATGATAGGAAGGTCTAAAAGGATTCAGTATGGCCTAGTTGAACTATTAAGATACTTACTCCAGCTGCTGGGCTCTGGCCATCCCGAATCCAGAGATAAGACGCAATTCCTTGGTCATCGGTAGAGTGTGAACCATCCAAAGCGACAGAGTTATTGGGCAGAACAAGGAGGTGTTTTCCCCCTGCACGAGCCTTGGGTGGATGGTTGCTTTCTAAACAACAGAATAGTAAGAGAGGGAGATTTTTATTCGAAGAACAGGATGAAAATGAACACAATAGTAGGGTGACCACATAGAAAAGAAGACAGGGCTCCTGTATCTTTAGCCATTGTATAGAAAAGGGAATTTCAGCAGGTGTCATTTGTATGGATGCAACTCCTGGTGAAATTCCCTCTTCATCACAAGAATTAAAGCTGCAGGAGCCCTGCCCTCTTGACCAGATACAAAAGGGGGCAGGGCTCCTACAGCTTTAACTGTTGTGATGAAGAGGGAATTTAATCAGGTGCTACATGTATACAAATGACACCTGCTGAAATTCCCTTTTCTATACAACCGTTAAAGATATAGGAGCCCTGTCTTCTTTTCCATATGATCACCCTATACAATACCTCAAGTGCCTTAAGGAAACACTGAGAATGTGTGTAGCAGGGAGGAATCAAAATAAACACTGAAATAATTACTTAATCAAAATCGTTGCACGTAGGAAGCCGTGTCATGCCAACTCAGCTCATTGCCCCATTTAGCCCAGTATTATCTACTCCAGCCTAACGATCCACCACTGAGAAAATGTTTTTGCTATTAGTATATAGGATAATTGGTGGACCATAGGATCCTAGTGGGTTTTTTTTAATGGTAGACCATGCAAAATGGGGGGGGGGGGGACTGGCCCTAGACGTCAATTGTTGACAGGGAATGAGCATATCCCTTTACTCATGGTCAAGCTGGCAGAAACACAGATGAAGACAGAGAAAACAATCAACAGCTTATTATGACAAAAAATGATACACAAGAGCCATTCAATAGACTGGACAAGGCTAAGGGATATGTTAATTCTTGTCTGCCCAAGAGAACCCAAAGAACAATTGAGAAGATAAGCAAATTAATAATGATTTCACACACCTCACTTAACAAACTAACTCTTAACACACAAAGTGGTACAGATAAACACAGAGTTTGAAATGGAGGAGCCATAGTTCACAGGTCATAGTCTGAGATAGTGCTGGGTCTAGGGTGACCCTATGAAAAGGAGGACAGGGCTCCTGTATCTTTAACATTTGTATTGAAAGGGGAATTTCAGCAGGTGTCATTTGTATGAATGCAGCACCTGGTAAAATTCCCTCATCATCACAACACTTAAAGCTGCAGGAGCCCTGCCCTCTTTTGCACCTGGTCACTCTAGTATAGCTCCTGCAACTTTCACTGTTGTGATGAAGAGGGAATTTCACCAGGTGCTGCATGCATACAAATGACAGCTGCTGAAATCCCCTTTTCACTACAACCCTTAAAGATACAGGAGCCCAGTCCTCCTTTCCACAGGGTCATCCTAGCTTGGTCCAGGCTTTTGAGGGCCCTTGGCCAAGGCACTCTCAGTGGGCCCCTTCCCTCAGTGAGTCTCTCTTCTCACTTCCATTGCCACCAGCCGCTATAGCTCCTCCTCCTCTTTCTCATCACTGTTGCCACTTGCTTGCTTGACAGGCAGAGAGACAGTGAGCAAGTAGGCTGTGGCAACTTCTGCTCCTCTTTCTCACCACCCCTATTGTATGGGTCAAGCAGGTTGCAAGGGTAAATAGAAGGAGCAACTCCAGGGGACTCTTGTCAGTGGGCCCCTGCCTGGTCATTGAGATCATCAGATGGGATGCTTCTGGTGGTTCTGCATAAACCTATGGCCTGACTGGAACCCATCCAGAGAAGAGCCTTCAGTGTAGTGGCCCCCTTTCTGTGGAACTCCCTGCCTCTAGATGTCAGGTAGGCACCAACATTGTTAAAGCATATTTATTTCAAGAAGCCTTCCTTGATTGACAAACCACATTATCCTTTTTATCTTTTTATTGTTCATTGCTCCAGAATCTGTTTAGATGTGGAGTGGTATATAAATGTTGCAAATAAAAAAACAAAATCTGGGATGAACAGACCCTCAAAAGCAGCATACACACACACACACACACACCTGCCTCCCGAAGACCTCAAGAACATGTGGAAGAACAAAATGAAAAAAGAAGAGATGAAGACACAAAAATAACTGAATGGTTTAAAACCAGGTCCTGGCAAGCCAGACAGGCATGGAAGGACACAGCATTTGAGAAACTACGGGGAAGTCATGAGTGGTCCAAACACAGAAGAGAGACCAGTGGAAATGTTATGAACCACTTGCTATTTGAAATAGTTCCTTCAAAAGACAGGGCAAAACCTCGTACCTTCCTTAACAGTCACAGAAAATGTGGCAGTGCTGGTTAGTCCTTGATCGTCTTTTACTGTCAGTCTGAAATGATAGGTCCCAATCTGCAAGCCTGTGACGGTTGCCACGGCGCTGTCGACATTTTCCATTTGCAAAGAGCTGGGCCCACTGCAGTAAAGCAAAGCAAAACAAGCAACACTTACAAGGGAGAAATCCCCACTGAACATCAGAACATCAGAAGAGCCCTGCTGGATCAGACCAAGGGTCCATCTAGTCCAGCATTCTGTTCACACAGTGGCCAACCAGCTGTTGCCCAGGGACCCACAAGCAGGACATGAGTGCAACAGCACCCTCCCACCCATGTTCCCCAGCAATTAGTGTACTTAGGCATACCGCTTCTGAGACCGGAGGTACCATATTGTCATCATGACCAGTAGCCATTGACGTAACACAGGATTGTGTTGCGAGTGTCTGAAATCCTGGCTACATTAATCTCCCGTTATTCCCTGTATCTGCCACCATAGCACTCCGGCAATGAAGATGTATCTCCTCTTGCTACGCTTCCTTGCCAGAAGCACAGAGTGCTAAGAATCAGAGGGGCTGTGTGCGAGATACCTGGGGTCTGTATGGGGATGCCAAGTGAACTAACTGCCCACACGATCCTTCCACAAATGGTAATCCTGGAGGAAAGGTAATCTGTCCCCGTTGGAATCATGCAAATGATTTCCTTTCCCACTCTTCCTCTGACGGTGTGAATGTAGCAAAGTTAGTAGACAATTATTCACATTTTACCAAGAGGGCAATATTTTGCACAAACAATACGGATAACATCTAAACTTGAAAATGCTCCCCAACAAACAAAACAACAGCACCAACACAGGTTCCAACCACTTTTAACACCTTATGGTTACAATAGTTTCTCAGAGGAAAAGAATAATAACAATAATTAAAATAAATAGAGTCTACCCTCCCATTAATTAATTAATTAATTAATTAATTAACTGTCCTTTAAAACTGCCTAATAACCAATGTTAAATAATTCGTACTGTGTGTTTATAATGTTGGACTGTGTAGTATTTTCTTTTCTAAAAAAAAAAAAAAAAAGCATATGCAATCTGTTATTCCTTGCATGTATGGTTTCTGTATTATGTTAATATTTAAGTTTTTATATTTGCAAATAAAAAAGAATTAAAAAGAAAATGCTCCCCAACAGAGACCTCCTGGCGGTACCAATCAAAAGACACGATGCGGCTTTCCCCTCCTTAACAGATTTTCCGTGGTAAGACAAACAGACAGAAGAAGAAATGGGAAAACACAGGAGAGTTACAAGTGGAAGATGTCATCATCTGGACCCCACCATAAAATTCCATGAATAAGGCTGGGCGATTACACAACAAAAACCTGGATCGGAAGCACCCTTAGACTTTACATTGTTAATACTGGAACAACTAATTCGTCTGAAAGATTTACATCTCATGCCACCAGTTCGCTCTGTTTATTGATTTTATTTATTCAATTTATGTCCCATTGTTCTACCATGTAAATGGTGCTCAAGGCAGCTAACAATAATAATAAAAAACATCCCTTAAAAATAGCTAAAAACAATAAAACAAATACATTAAAAACACATAAAAGACACCCAAAATTACATAATAAAAGCAGCACCCCACCCAACAGATGATTTTACAAGCTGAAGGCCTGCTTGAACTGCAGCAGAAGAGAGGAAGCCATCCTAGCCTCTCTTGGCAGGGAGTTCCAGAGCTTGGAAGCAGCCACCAAGAAGGTCCTCTAAAGCAGTTTAGACTACTTCCTTCCCACAACACTTGCGCCCCCAGCTATTCAAATTCCTTTCAAGTAACTCAGCAGTTACTAGGCTGGCCCCACCAGCATGCATACGTGCCTTTGAGTGCCTTTCCAGAGCAGCTCTCCGCAACCCTACAAAATACCTGATATTCTCCCAGTGATAGTAAACAATGCCTAAGTCATCGGTGCTCATGCTTCCATCAAGAATAGTGCTCTGGACAGGAAATGTCAACTCCTTATCTGGACCAGCCACAGCTGTTGGAGGCCTATTCTTTTCTGTGACAACAATAACAACAACAAGAAAAATGTTCAAAATCCAAAATGTGTTTTTCTAGCCTGGTGCTGCCAAGGCTTATCCTCTCCTCCGTGCGTTGAAGGGCTACTAGCTCATGAAGACTAGTCAAGGAATCAGCAGTGCCCACTGTGGTAATGGACAGCTCAGTCCTCCTTATTCAGGAGTTTTGCTTGTGATGACACCTTTCCCCGGGGGTGTCAATATGTTCTATTAATGTCGTAGTGACTGCGCAGTGGCGCAGCATTGTGTGTATGATGCATCGGGCTTTCCCCTCCAAACTACGCTTTCTCACGGTATCGTGTTACCGTGACTTTTCCTACTGCTCCCATGTCAACACATTGGCTGAATTCGGACGACACAATAAGCAACTGGGGGTGGGGAAACAATCGTCAGTTGTATTGACTATTGTGTCATCCGAATGCTGCCATAGCCAACTCAGCGCTGATCCTAATCCATACCACAGTTGATTATTTATTACCATGTTGTGTGGGGAGTACCCCCTAGATGAACAACTGTAAAGTTGATCATTACCCCACCATTGACTATTGCGTTGTCCAAATTCAGCCACTGTTTTTTTCGTCTGTCTCTGGTGGCTTCGCTTCAGGGGTATTCCTAGGGGCGGATCCCAGTGCAGGGGAATGCAGGGGGTGGGCTTGGCAAGCCGCTTCCGGCATTGAGGTTTTCCCTGGCCGGAGAGCCAGTGCTTCCTCCTGCCTTCTAGCTTTTTCAATTCCACCTTGCAGCAGCGATGCTACAGGGTTTTGAGAGACTCAGCATACCCTGACTCCCTCCTTTTCCTAGGTCTCTCACACAGGGCAATTACCTTACAACTGGACAGGGAAATTGGTATGTGCATTCACCTCTCAGTGGCCAGTCTCTAATCCACACAGGCCCCAGTAATGGAGGCTGTAGGACTGTCTGGCTGTCTTTCCCTCCACCTCCTCCTCCTCCTCCTCTATTTAACATTAAAGGTCAAATTAGATTTGTTAGCTCATGTACAAAGGTGTTTAACAAACAGGCCAGTTGAAGGATGTTCTGTTCAGTCAACCATACTATAAATCTGCCTACCAGGCTGGACAATGACTGTGACTTCAGCTGTGGATTGCTGTTCAGCAGAATCAATAACGGTCAGCTGGAAGGTATAATCTCCTTCTTGCATCGAAGATAATTGGAGGTAAGGACTTTTCACTCCCTATATTTATGATGGGATAGGGGAGGAAAAATCAGGAGGTGAAAAAAATGGCTAATAGTACAAAGTGTTCTTCCATTTAAAAACACATTCACCATTTCAGTCATTCTAAGAAATAATGATACAGTATCAGATCATTTAGCACAAAGAAATTAAAATGGATATCAAGCCTAAAGCATGAGACAAATTTCATATACACTATTCCAACTGAATTTTAGAATGCTGATTTATGTCAAAGGGCCAACTGCTGCTTCACCCTTTAGTGGAGTTAAGTAATTACTGTTATGAAAAGCTGTGCCCATTTGTCTTCTCCTAACGTAGGCCATTTCCTATTATAGGCCAGCCACAATGTCCCCTCCCATCTTGATACAGCTCAGTCCACTGTGGCTGACAAGGCATACCCAGGTCATGCAATGTCTCTCTGGGGACTAATCATAAAAGCAGTCAGATGTATGCAAAATCAGCTCATGTATGCAAAATCAGAACATAAAACTGCAAACCAAACACAGTAAGATCTGTATTTGTTTATCTAGTACATTTATACCCCAGCTTTCTTTGGTCATGGAACTCAATGTGGGATACATGGAGTCTGCAGGTAGACTCGCATCCAGGCACTGACCAGACCCAGACCTGCTCAGCTTCACCAAGCTGGTTGCATCCTTACATCTGATGCTGGGGCTCCTCAGCCATTCTGCAATTATTTCTCAACCACAGCAACACACCTGCAAATATTCTACAAAACTCTGACTGTTCCAGAGTCAACATTTAAGAAATCAATGTGATCAGCACGCTCAAAATTTGCAGTTGTTCCTTTGTAAAACGATGGTTTGCTTAAACTCAAATGAGGGTGGGAGGGGTTGCTAGTTAATAAGGGGCGGGAACAGAAGGCACTACAAGCATTTCAAAGTAATGCTCATCCTTTCCTGGCCACTACATACTTCAATACAATTCCAGATTTGGCCCATTTTCAGCATGTACCACAGGATAGATGCTCCAAAATGTTATGAAATACAGAACAAATGGTCTGATCTTAAGCAAGATGCTCTCCAGTTACCTGCATCGCTACCACCTTGCCTTTACTTTTGGGGCTGAGGGACCACTCGTAGCTGACAATCTCGTGATCGTCGTTGCTCTGGTTTCCATTCAGTGTGATGGAGCTTTGGGGCAAACTGATTTCCTGATTTGGGCCTGCACTGGCAACAGGAGGATAATCCACTTGTTTGTTGACTCTCAAATAGGCTAGGGTGGAGTTAGCTGCTCCATCGGAATCAATGACTGTTAGCCTAAAGAAGAGGAATGTAGGCAACTCATACTTTTGAATGCACGCTTTCTCCTATGCTCAAAATTCCTCTGAATATTGCAATCTTCTGATTTAACAATGTCTAACAGCTAGAGAGCAATACGCCTTTTAGGCTGCAATCCTATACACACTTTCCTGGTAGTAAATCCCATTGAACTCCCCACTGAACTTCTGAGTTGACATACATAAGATTACATGGTTTTAGTTTGACTAGAACTAAGGACCAACATCTGGTCCTTATACCAATCTTACCTGACTCTCCCCCACCCACCCTAAGAGTCTTTCTACACTAAGCTTTTATTGTGTGCTCGTGATTGCTCACTCACCCATTTTTGCAGGGAGGGATTAGATCGAAGAAAGTGCAGCATTTTCTGAATTGCATTATATTTAAAGTGTGTAAACGTACAATTCCACTATTCCACAACACCATCTAGTGGCTGCATAAGTATGTGTAAAGGAGCTCTGATCTTAATCCCGCAAAGGATCCGGAAGGTATACAGTAAAATCTTTTACTCACAGCCATACTTGAAAAGAAAAATAACTGTGTCTCAGTGCACGTTCTTGAAATATAGATGATCTTGGACACGTTTGAGAAAAATAAAATGTCAATGCCAACCTGCCTCCTAAGGGGGATCCTTCAGGAAGCACATTTATTTCTTATCTCACCATCTGCATTGATCACCTAATACCATCTCAGTGTTTGTACTCTTGTATCTGTAAAGTCAGAGATCCAAACAAAGAACCAAGAATGGAAAACCTGTGGCCATCCAGATGTGGTTGAACTCAAACTCCCATCAGCTCCAGACAGCATGGCCAACTGTCAGGGAGTTGGGAGTTGTAGTCCAACAACTGGAGAGCCCCAAGTTCCCCACCCCTGCAATATACCAATGGGTTGGATACTGAGCAGCACTTAGCAGAGTTTCACTCACACTGGAGCATTAAGGTGGGGAGGCAATCTTTGCAATGCCTCCTTCCCCTTCCTCATACACAACTGTGCCTCCTGAAAAGCTGGGGGACACCATAGAGAGGCGGGAGGGGGAATCGGCAAAGATCAACTCCCTGCCCCCTTCCTCCAGCAGGGAGTTTCCTTTGGAGCCTGGTGCCTCCTGTTCATGGGATTCAGCTCCAGTTCGCACATAATGCAAACCCATGGTATGGGCTGTTGAATTCTGAGTTGTCATATTGTGCAAACCCAGACACACTAACAAACAATAGTTTGCTAATTGTGAACAACCCATGAAGAGAACCCATGGTTTGTTGTTGGGTTATGAACTCTGGGTTGTTTAAATCATGGGTTAACATGAACCAGTGCCTGGCTGCGACAATGGACTGGATGAGGGCTAACAAACTGAAACTCAATCCAGACAAGACTGAGATGCTGTTAGTGGGTGGTTCTGCTGACCGGATGGAGGGTGTTCAACCTGTTCTGGATGGGGTTGCACTCCCCCTGAAGGAGCGGGTTCATAGCTTGGGGGTTCTCCTAGAACCATCT
The DNA here is from genome assembly GCA_029215795.1 of Anniella stebbinsi. Classification (NCBI taxonomy): domain Eukaryota; kingdom Metazoa; phylum Chordata; class Lepidosauria; order Squamata; family Anniellidae; genus Anniella; species Anniella stebbinsi. The sequence goes on from JARDYH010000006.1 coordinate 40,068,093, forward strand.
CTGTCACTTGAAGCAGGTGGCCTCAGTGGCACGGAGTGCCTTCTACCAACTTCGGTTGGTGGCCCAGCTAGGCCCCTATCTGGACAGGGATAACCTGGCTTCAGTTGTCTACGCTCCGGTAATCTCTAAATTGGATTACTGCAATGCGCTCTACGTGGGGCTGCCTTTGAAGATGGTTCAGAAGCTGCAGCTTGTGCAAAATGCAGCGGCAAGATTGATAACAGGAACCAGAAGGTTCGAGCATATAAGACCTACTCTGGCCTGCTTGCATTGGCTGCCTATACATTTCTGAGCCCGATTCAAGGTGCTGGTTTTAACCTATAACTGCTTACACGGCTTAGGACCACAATACCTGATGGAACGCCTCTCCCAACCCAAACTTACCCATACACTACGATCCACATCTAAGGTCCTCCTCCGGCTGCCTACTCCGAGGGAAGCACAGAGGGTGGCAACAAATGAGAGGGCCTTTTCAGTGGTGGCCCCCCAATTATGGAACGATCTCCCTGATGAGGCTCACCTGGCACCAACATTGTTATCTTTTTGGCGCCAGGTCAAAACTTTTCTCTTCTCCCAGGCTTTTAACAGCGTATGTTGAGGGTTTTGTGGGGGTGGGGGTGGTTTGACCCAGAATAGTTGTTTTTAAATGATATTGTATTTATAACATGTTTGTATGGTTTTTATGGTTTTAAATTTTGTAGATCGGTTTTTTAATGCTGTGTTTTTAATTTTGTAAACCGCCCAGAGAGCTTTGGCTATGGGACGGTATATAAATGGAATAAATAATAATAATAATAACAACAACATTATATACAAACCTAGAACCATGGGCTGTTCATCAGTTGTTTCACCAGGATTCAGAGGCAGTGGGCAAAAGTGGTTAAAATAAACCCAGCTGCTTGAAATGCCAGTACTACAGCACCACAAATGCATTTGGGATACAGGAAGGGAGTAGGCGGAGGAGGAAGGAAACAAACTAGCGAGGGATTGAGAAAACAAAACATGGTTTGTTTTATTGTCTGCCAGACGAACCTTGGGTTAAATAAATGGGTTAGCATTATGTGCAAACCAGGTTGATGTGTAGAGAACAGAATGGTTCCTGGAAATACAGAAGTTGGCCCTCCCAGACTTGTTGAGGCACATGCTGGAAGCAAGGATGTAACCCACTCACCTAAAAGTGTAATTGCCAGGAACGAGGTTAAACAGGTACAAGACAGGCGTATCGGCCGATGCTTTCTTTTCTCTCAGGGGGCCTTCAATTTCTTCCCAGTGGTAACTCACTATTTTAGCATCATCTCTACTTTCTGTGCTCAAGGGAAATAAAGTAGAATCATAAATTAATAAGCTAGCATCTCTGAGAGCACGGAAAAACAACCATCACTGCTTGGTACTTACGATTTCCGTCAATGGAAGTAGACGTGGTAGGGAAAGAAATCTCCTGCGCGTTGGGAAACACAATCGCAACAGGTGGCTGATTTATTTGGATTGCTGTGCAAAGATGAGAAACAGAACACGATTTTTAATTAAATAAATCCATCCCAGGCAACTCAAGCTTTGTGCTTATTTTAAAATCAGACATCATTTTCTAGCCACTGAACAAAATCAAATCCCCAATATAAGCAGTAGGCAAACAAAAAAAATATAGCTGTCGAGTGATATCAAAGATAAAAATGGATCCATGTAAATCACTACAGCAAAGCCACATCTGGAACAAAACCAGCTAGATAAATTGTACCAGGGTAGGGATGGAGGGGCAAATCTAAAAAGTAAAGCCCAGCTTGGTGAATTAAAATGTTCAGGAAAGTCACAACAAGCAGTTAATATTTCAGTCCTATGGATATGTGAATATTTTAATGAATATGTTAAGTACTCCACAATGGAGGCCTGGTATAGCTTTGTTGTTCTTCTTAACAGTTTATTAGATTCTGTTCATTTTCGAATACAATACAGTGAACCCTTTCGCTCTCTTGGCCCCCTCTCCAGCCAAATAACTCCCTTCTTTAGGTTTCCCCTTCCCCTTTTCACATCATCTTGTATTTAACGAGTAAAGATTTTGTGTATATAAGTAAAATAATTCAGCAAAAATTAGATGAATAAATAGTTACATAGGAATAAATAAAAGAAAATAAAGGGGTTGCATTAGGCACATCTCTTTGCTGGCCTGCACTGGCTTCGCGGTGGGTCATATTACCCTGCATATAATTAAAGAAGATTTCTCCATATTCATTGGACTTTATTGTCTTTTAGTAATTGGGTGCAATATACCAGCTACGGTCAATAGATCTTGAATCCAATTGTGTATATTTGTGGTTTTATTTGCTTTCCTGTGCTGCAGGATTATGAGGCCTAGTATGTTAAAAGAAAACACTTGGTACCTTTTCACATTTTATAACCAATGGGTCCAAAATGGAAGGGAAAAGGGCGGCGTGCAGGAAAAGAATTGAAAATTGCCTATCCAGGCAGGTCAGTAACACCCAGCACAGTAATAAGCCATCTGCATGGGCAATTCGGCTTCCCTTCTAGGCTCAAAGTGTAATACTGTGGAGCCTGAATGTGTAGCAAGCGGAAGAAAAAAGAACCAGGTGAAGCAGGTGGAATTTGCAACTCAAGTGCTCACCTAGGGCACCTCTCCCCCAAATCAGGCAAGTAGAAAATTGCAAGTGTAGGCTCCCTCTACAAGGATTCGCTTTTGCGCCCGGTTCGGCGATTATGCGCATTATCGCAGACACGCATTTACTCCTAATCCCTCTGCACGGGAGGCGGCGAGAGGCGGCGAAACGCATTAATAGATGTCCAAAAAGCGCTTTACAAGAAGTTAATGCGCATAATCGCTTGTTCACACGGGGAAAATGCGCTTTAACGGCCAGAGCAAAATAAAACTCGCGATTTAACGCGCATTCGAAAATGCGCATTATCGGGGAGATAACGCACCTCTACGCCCGATTTGTGCTCCGTTCTTGTAGAGGTAACATTTTTAATGAACCTTCAAAGCGCATTAAACCTCTCTTGTAGAGGCACCCTTAGATGCACCTGAATATCTGTCGTCCTGTTTTGTTTTTCTCAAAAACAAAACAGCAAAGGAAAGAATTTGAAATAGAAAGTGTAGAGCTTATATGGTTATTCGTTATTTAAACAAATTCAAGAATACTAAAAGCATCATGTGTTGAACCGGCACACAGGTGTGGAAGAAGAGGTCACGAGTTGAACTGTCAGGGAAAATTGATTTACCTGGCTGGACAGTGACATTGACAAATCCTTCTCCAAATGCGCTTTCAGCCGAAACGGTCACTTTGAAGAGATAGGCACCTACTGGCAGCTGGAACAGAGGGTTTTAAAATAAAATAAATTGAATTACATGTAGAACATCACAAGGGCACAGTATGAATAATGCCAAGAAGTGTGTCAAGTTAAATGGCTGAGCACGCCCTAAGACCTTGGCCATCACCCAGAACAACTTAAGGGTGGGAAAGCCACTCAGAACACTTGCAGCTATGCCTGCCATAAGAAACATTTAAGGGGGGAAATGCAATATATCTAAGTAGCATTGAGCACACTCAGAGCAGAAACATGGGAACACTGCCAAGACTGGGAGCACATCTGGCAAGATGGGCTATCACCAGCTGGAGCTGCCCATGAGATTTCCTCAGGCATCTTGCTGGCCCCTGTTGTCAGAGACAGAAAGCTGAGCTGGGAGAATCTTTGGTCTCTCCCACCATGGCAATTATTGACTGTGTTTGGACAACCCAATAGTCAATGGTGGGATAATAACCAACTCGTTGTTTATCTATAGGGTGCTCTCCACTCAACATGATATTAATCTATTGTGGTGTGGATTAGGATCAGCGTTGAGTTGACTATTAGTCCATGCTGAGTTGACTCACTCATCCCCCGCCCTCTCTCCCCCACTCAGTCCTCCCATCAGTATCCCATTAACCACTGCTGCCAAAAAACTATCCTGCTGGTAGGACTAAAGCAGCTACTGCTACTTTGACCGCTCTTGCCTTGTGACTCAGTGGCCGACGAAATAACCAATGGTGGCCAATGAAATTACCAACATTGTCCTCCACAGTGGTTCAAATAGCCAACTCTGCATAGCGTTGGTTCTTTGTGTGGATTATTTCGCCCAAATAAACAACCGGTGGTTAAAAAAACTCCCTCCACAAAACATGATAACCCGCTGTGGGTTAAATAACCAACTGTCGACTACTTAAACCACCATTGGTTATTGTGTTGTCTGAACCCAGCCATTATTATCCTTACAGGCCTGATCTGTACATCAGATTTTTTTTTTAATGGCAAAAAGAAGCTATTCTCTATAGAGGACCATCTTCATCAATTAGTTCAGCTCTGCAACTGATTTAAACTGAGATAACATCACTAAACCAGCAACACTGTAATCAGAGTGCACGTTATCAAGGGAACACGTGAACATGGGATCTCCAAACTGGAATCCATGGGCACTAATATGGCACAAATTCCACTGTAGGTGCACCTTCTGGTTTTAACGTCATTTCTTACTATTTTTGTTCTAACCTTTTTTTTTTTAAAGGGAAGTTGGCATGCTGCCATGTGAAGGACAGCCCTCTAGCACCATCTTTATTTGGTTTCAAAGGAGTGTATTTGTGTTTTGGAACTCAGCACCCACCTCTGCCTTGTACTTAAGGTTCTTTTCTTTTTGGCCCCACCAGTCTGTCTTCTGAGAAATGAATGTTTTGTGACCAGCCATGCCCACCATGGCAGGCATTTTATGAATGGTCCGGAACAATTTCAAGTTCTGAGATGCCAGTAGCTATATTTTTAGGAACCAGGCCTGGGCTGAATTCAATGTTATGCAAAGGGACTTCTGCTCATGCAATGGGAGTTTCCCTTCCCCTACAGCCCTCCCACATTCCCCCCCCCATCTGCTCCGAGGGTCTCCCAACCCTCCAGAGCAGATTGGGGTGTATGCAAGGGGGGTGCAAGAATTTGATCCTCTAGTGTGGTCCAGTCTGCTGGCTAAAGGACCTCAATGGATACAACCCCTTGTTTCCAGCCATCATGCAGACATGACCCTAATCTGGAGACGGACAGGCATTTGTAGCAATTCTAAAGCCCTTCAAGGAGCATTACCCATAAGCAGTCAAATCCATACACTTCAGAATACCCTGAGCTGAATACGAATCAAGTCTGACAAGATGGCCGCCCACTTACTTGAGAAACTTTCAGGGTTGCTGTGTGCTGTCCCTCCATTTCACCATCATAGTCTTCAGGGTGGCTGATCAAGCTCCACTCGTAACGATAGGCTGTTTCTGAAAAGGAAGCAGCACGGTGATTGGTTACAGGTTGCCTATTTGGAAGAGAGACATGGCCACCATTCTGATATTGATTTGGCTTTCATGAGGTGGAAGAGCAGCAGCCCCCTCCCAACTTCCTCCATGTAAGACAAGGGGAGGCACCTTCCAGGAGTTGGGGGAACTGCATTGCCCCCCAGGAACCTATGAGGGGCAGAACCACACCCGTGATAAAACTGTTGCATCTGCTGTTGCTGAAATTCCTGCCAAATTTGCTGCTGTGACAATGGCAGCAGTAAAACAAAAAAGGCAGCATTTTGCAGGAAAACACGGCATGCAGGAAGCGGGTGCCTTGTTTGCAAGCACAACTGCACTCCCAGGAGGCGTCTGCTTGCACGCAAAGTGCATGTTCCCCTCATGGAAAGCCAGCCCTACCATTAGGCAGAGTGAAGCAGTCACCTCAGGCAGCAGATGCTGGGAAGTGGCAGTAAGGTGTTGGAGGGAAGACAGGGTGCCTGTTCTGTGCCTCCTACATTAGCCTGCTGCTTCCAGATGCAGTGGCAGATGATGTCCCACCCTCAGTGCTGAAGACAAATTAATCTGCCAGTCCAGTTGGCTTTTGTAGGTGGAATGGGAGGAGTGCCATTTTGTTCTTTGCCTCGGGCAGCAAAATGTCTTGGGACGGCCCTGCCCATGCGCTTTGTTTTCTTGAAAAACCACTAGGCAAATTCAGTAGTAACGGCAGGAGGTAGAGGCTGCAAAATTGGCCCACAGGGGCACATGTGGTCTGTGTGTTGCCCACCCCAACGTAAGGTACAACCTGCGCATTCTATGGTGGTATCCATACACGTGATTTCTCTTCCCTCCTTCGCGAAGGCCAGAAATTGCGCAAGCAGGCCCACTGCAGACGTGGCCTCCAGCACAAGATGCCTGACGTCCCATCTGCGTGGTGGAGGGGAAAAGGACCTAACCTTGTGACACCATGTGAAGGTCACAATGACATCTGAACTGGGGTCCAGTTACGGGAGAATTACAGCACATACAGGGAGGAAGATTGGCAACTGCCCCTTTCCCCCAAAATAGCACTAACGAAATTCATCAATAAGAGAATTCTTTAGAAATTGTCAGTACAAATGGCCAGACCTCATCAGCTAGCTGGCACGGAGGAATTACTGATAGTATTAGGGACTTTAAAATGCCATGACTGTCTACTTTTCACATCAGTTCAACATTTTATTAAAAGCTTCTATCCTTATTTTCCCCGTTTGTTCCTCCTGGGCCTGATTCTTCCATTTCCTAAAAAGTGAATATTTGTTTCTCTTTTTTTATAGAAAGTCAGTGTCAAAATTAAAGTCGGTATTCAACACAACCGATGTTGGCTGACAGCATTTACACTGATTCTCCTATTGGGTATAAATGTCTTAACTTCACAGATTTAATATGTACCTAACTTTGAATAGTATGAAAAAGGAATACACCCAGTTCAGGCAAAACAACAAATCATGATTTGTCAATCATGATTTGTGCACACCGTCATGAACCTTAAGCTCACACACCATTCCCCTCCACCATTCTTCATGCGCAAGAGGGGGAATTAAGAAACTTTTGTTTGCATTTGCAACAAAATGCAGTTTTCCATTTCTTCCAAATACAGAAACTGATTTGTGCAAACTACAGATTATTCACAAGCCAGAGTATCAAACCAGAATCTAACTTTGGCAGACATTTCTTACAGGTTTTCTAACATACACCAACTTGAATGAAGGCTAGAAACTTGCTTTGCTTTCTTCCTCCAACTCACTTAGGGCTCCTCTAAATGAGCATTTTATGCATGCTCATGGTTGGCCAGTCACAGAAGTTGGTGTGTCCATTATTGACATTGACAATGACCAAGACATCTCCTGTGCTATCCTCTGGAAATCCTGCTATTAAAAGAAACACAGATAATGTGATCATTTCTGGGAAAAGTGGGATCTACCAATGTGTAACTCTGGCACTGCGCAATAATTCCATCACTAGATGGTGCTGTCTCAATTGAAGTGAACAGGGCACACAAAGAGAGGAAATATTCAGTCCAAACCATGTGGCCGCCTGTGGCTCCCTGTGTAAACTGAGCTGATTGCAATCTCAGAAATGAAGCCGAAGCAGAAAGCCCTGGTAAAGCAGTGGGATTTAAAAATATAGAGAGAGACGCTCTCTCATTAAGAACTTACCTGAAATTGATGGCGAAACTACAAATGCATGCAATTCAACTTCATTTTTTGGTAAAGTTATTTGAAGATTATCTCCAGCTGACACCAGGAGTTCTTTTACTGTACACAAATAAGGGGGAAAAGTTACTTTAAAACCAAAGGAAACTTTATAAAGTTTGAGTAAAGTCTAGCAAGAATTTTCTGCTGCTGAAAATCTATATTAATAATAATTGCTAAAGACTGCTATTATCTCACCAAGGCTTGATGAATCTTCCCCTTGAAGCAGAAAGTGCAAAATTAATGTTTTAAATACACAGCAAGATTTTTCTTCAAGTCACATAGTTGTCTAAGCTACTGCACATTCATGTGTTCTCCTTTTGCAGGTATGCATGCGGTCATACCTCGTGCAGGTCTCCTTCCCTTGAGCCAGTTATTCCATGATTGAATAGCTCCCAGTTTGAGTGTAACACCTGGGCATTTTCACTCTGTTTCAACCACCCTTGCAAGGACCTCCACAAAAGTTACTAGCTGACCTGTCCATGTGGCCTAACGAAGAACTACCTTTCCTAAATCTACTCTGATCTGGTCTATGCATGTGGCACAATGAAGTCAGAACAAGGTGGCTGGCATCTGAGATACCACTTCAGTATGCAGGCTGGGGGTCACATTTTTTAACGCTCCCCCACAGAAACAAAAAACTTTCCTGCAAGTGAAATATGTAGGGTGACCAACTGTCAGGATTTCCCCGGATTTGTCCTGGTTTTTGTTCTATCCTGGGTGTCAGGAGGGATTTTCTGTAATTTTCTATAATGTCCTGGAAAGACAAGCTTTCCCCTTTAAGGCCACATTAGCGTGGTTGGAGGGAATGACGAGCTTTCTGGAGGTGGGTTATTTCCCTCCCACTGCTCCAATCAGGACCCGAAATCAGGGGAAAGTATGTCATTCCTGGACATTATAGAAAAGGACCCGATTGGAGCAGTGGAGGGCGGGAATGACACACTTTCCCCTCCTCCACTCCAATTGGGTCCTTTAAAGCAGTGGGGGTGAATGACATGCTTTCCAGAGGCCCCGGAAAGCCACTTTCCCACCCCCCACCCCACTGAGGGTCCTCTTTTTTGGTTTCCCAAATGTGGTCACCCTAGAAATATGGGGACTCTATGGAGCAGGCTGGGCTAGAATCTTCCTCCTTGCTGTGAATTTTTCACACGAAGAACATTGAACAAATGGCACAACCTCAGCCACAAACTGAAATGGTACAGTCTATTCTACCACTTCAGGAACCTACCAGCACATTCTGCTGTATGCTTAGACTGGACCTTCTGACTATCTGCCTGGAGGAAATGCTTTATTTTATTTGTTTAAAACATTTATATACCACCTTTCCATTAAAATGTCCAGATCAACTTACAATAGGTTAAAATAAAATACAAAATATTTCATATTTTAGAAAAATAAAAAATAGAAATAGAAATAAAATAAAAACAGCAGCAGCAATCGAGAAAACAACAGCTGTCAAAACTAAAAGGCAGCACTAAAAATAATCATAGATTTGTTCTGTATTTATTTAATTTATATAGCGCTCTTCATAACAAATAACAAAGTGGTTTACAAGTGAAGTAACAATACAAACCACAAGCAATAAAACAATAAAATTCAAACTCTAAAATGTCATCAAAATAATTTTTAAAAAATACAACAGACGTTAAAAGCCAGAGAAAACAAAAAGCTATTTCACTGGCACTTAAAAAACATCAGTGTAGGCACCAAGCAAGCCTCCAGGAAGAGAGAATTCCATAAGTGAAGGTGCACAACAGAGAAGGCCCTCTCTCTGGTCACCGTCTGCCTCACCTCAGTTGGCAGCAGCATTTGGAAGAGAGCCTCCAAAAAAAGATCTTAGTGTATGAACAGACTGAATTGGGAGACATTCCTCAAGTATTCAGATCCCAAAGCACATAGGACTTTAAAGGATCATTCTTCTCCACACTCAAACAACTAAATGACCATTTACAAGTTTGATTGAATCAACAGCTTAAGGAGCAAGTATTACGAATTCACTCTCAAAACTTCACATTACCTGAATTAGCAGTGGGAAATGGCACTTTGGCTGTGGCAGGAGGTTGAGTGGTGAGAGCATAGATGGGAACAGATGTGGTTTCATCTTGTATGAGATTACCGAGGTTGGATGTTTGAGTTTGTGCAGCAGCAGTGGACAGAAATCCCAGGATGTCTGAAGGAGGAGGATTATGGGAAGGTGTTAGAACCTACAAGACGAATTGCAGGAATATATAGTTATTGTGAATATTTTCCCCTCACATTCCGATACACAATGTTAAAAATGTATTGGAAGATCCAAGTTCAAAATTCAGCTATAGCTAGAATCGATGACATTCTCAACTAGGAATGGAAAAATATGGTATATTCCTAAGCCCCAGCATTAAATATTTTAGGTAACTGGGCAACCAGATGCCTAGGTTGTTTCCAGCTTTACTACCGTATAACAAATGAACAGAAACAGGATAAGGCCACTAGAGATAAAGAAGCATACACCTATGCAATCTCCTCAAACTAATTCCATCTGGAGCCCATGGAAACAATACATGGCACAGGATCACCAGACATTCTCACAGCTATAGAAGGAAGCAACGATTATGTGGAATACGTTAAGGTTTTTAAAATGCTTATAAAATGCTTCTGATCAGACAATAGAAAGTTCCGTCCTTCAGCAGAAGATGGCTGAGTAAAATCTTATTCATCTGAACTGGCCATGACATGCAAAACAACGTTTATGCGCTTGTCCAACATGGGTGTCCTTCTGCCATGCCGTAGAAGCGCGGAGGCATTCCAGCAGCCGTTTGGCTCACTGGTCCGCCCCCCTCTTTCCTCCTCCTCCTGTTCAGCGATGGCGACCAATCAGGGGTCGCTATTGGCCAGGACACGCCTCTGGAGCAACACTGAAGCAAGGCAACAGACGACAAATGTGCATTTGTGCTTTACTCACAGAAAAAAGTCAGGGTAAGTCCTTGACTTTTTTAAATCGGATCTTTGGGGGAATGCTTGCGATGGCTCTGTGATGGCTGCTATGTCATATAAATGACCACTGCAGATCCATCCCGGGGCTTTCCCTTCAAGACAAGCCCCTTCAGTATGGACTATGATACAATCAGCATTTTCAGCCATCACATATACAAATGTATCTCTTCAGCCACAAAAGCTAAAAACTTGTTTTGAGAATTTTAAACAGTTCTCTCAGAATTTCAAAAGGAACACAGCACATGCATAATACACCTTCACAGCCTCTTCATAGCCTGTGAAATCAATTGTCCACCCTTACTACTACAGAACAATCTTACAGCGCTCAGTTATTGGCGGTATGAAGCTTAAGCTAAAAATATACTAGTATTGGGGGGGGGGGGTGTTGGCCACACCCCTTTTGCTTTTAGCCTCATGTCCCAACAAAATGCAGTCCCGAAGAGCTTCTCCGAAATGAAATCCCACCCTCAGGGAATGTTCGACATTCCTGACCTATAACAACAACACCATTAGTAGTAACACACCTACCTCTTCCCGCCAAGTGCTGTTGGCTTCATGAGGTGGTTGAAAATCAAACTCATTTGCAGATTTTTCCATTGGGCCCAAAGTAACATCTGGCACCTCTCCAGGATGTTCTGTGACAGGGTTCTCCTCGGATTCATTTATATTGATTGGCTTTTCCAAATTAACACTGTCGTCCTTGTGTTCTTCCCCCTCTGCATGTTGATTTCCGTTACTGAGCCCTGAAGAGTTGAAGCCATTCTCAGTGGATACCATCAAGCCCCAGTCGGCATAGTTAACATTTTCCTTCTCCTCCTGCTTGATGCTCAGCTGAAAGGGGTTCTGTTCCAAATCCCCATACTCATCTGGGTAGTCTGATGCCTCCTCGAGGCTGTGCTCTTTGCCGAAGGACAGTTCCTTCAGGTTACTTACTTCCTCCGATGGGTCGTCTTGCAGCATCATAGAGCGGATTACAGTGGACGGCATCTGCCCGTAGCCCGGCAATGCCGCTGGTCTCTGGGGAGGCCTTAGCACAAAGGTCAAATAGGACTTCACCTTCTCCATTTTCTTGGGCTCACAGTTTCCTTTGTGTTGACAATTGATGATGTAACAATGCCGCTCAAACATCCAGGACAAGTCGCAGTCAGAAAGATCACAACAGGCTGCGGTGCAGTCTGACATTGACTCAGCATGGGGGACCCGCATAATTTTAGTCATTTCTAAATTGGGCGATATGATTGCATCAGAGTACTTGGCCCCTTCCCTGCACTGCTCACAAAAACACCCTGAAATAATAGGCACATAACAGGAAGAGAACAGGAGCATTGCAAAAAAACCAAATAAATTCCAATTTATTTTTTAAAAAAACACCAACTACTGAATTACATTTTATAGCATTGACCATAATCTAGTGAATGTTCACATTATTTACATGAAATGACCTGAATTATTTACTACTTAAAATTTACTTCTGTATGTAACGTTCTTCCAAATAAGTAGGACAGTAGCCTAAGAAGACAAAAATCACCTCTACCTTGGGGTGGCTCCTTGTCTTACATGAAAGCATGGAATCAGATGTTGCACATAAGTCATTCCACAACTTCCCTCCATCTCAGAAGCCCACAACGGCTGCTTAACACATTGCCCCCGAAACATGTAAACAAAAAATGTGATTCACTTCCTTAATCTCCCTTACCCTCAATTAGGGTGACCAGATAAAATCCAGGTCAGGGCTCATATAACTTTAACAGTTGTAGAGAAAAGAGAATTTCAGCCAGTGTCATTTGTATGCAATTAGTTCCTGGTGATATTCCCTCTTCATCACAACAGTTAAAGGTGCAGGCACTATACTAGAGTGACCATATACAACAGAAGGCAGGGCCCCTGCAACTTTAACAGTGGTGATGAAGAGGGAATTTCACCAGGAACTAATTGCATACAAATGACACTGGCTGAAATTCCCTTTGCTCTACAACTGTTAAAGTTACATGAGCCCTGACCTGGATTTTATCTGGTCACCCTACCCTCAATATAAGGATAAGAGGTTTACCTATTAAACACAATTAACATAGCCTCAGGACCAAGCTAGATATGATATTATTCAGCAACGATGCTTTAAAACAAAAAGGAAAGCGCAGCTCTGAGAGCCCGATCCAGATGGAGACTACAAGCTCCATCACACCAGCGATTTAGTGCACTCTCGCCATGCCTGGTGTGCGGATTTGCAGCACAGTTCTCACATGACGCCACATGCCTCTCCTGCTGACACCCCGCCTCTTCCCCAGCCCTTTTTAGAATGCTAAAAGTCTGGATTACTTTCCCTAAGCACATTTAATGCGCCCTAAGTCTCAGTGTAGTTTTAAAGGAACTGGGGGCTTGAATGGATTGCAGTAGGTCCTGGCAGGGAAAAGTGATCTCTCTCAGCAGCCGGCTCCAAGTCTCAATATAAAACCCAAACCTTGCATCCCAGGCTTGAAAGCGTTTTTTTAAAATCATACAACACCTGAATCTCTGCAGAGACAGGACTGTACTCCCTCGATGCCCCCAAAGAGCTAGACTAAAGGGTTGTTCCATTTTTGCCCGGCAGAAAGGCAATCTGGTTGAAGTACTCATCTGCCAGGACCTGACTGGAGGGAGTAAGGGAAGGGGTGGAGTGGAGTGGAGTGGAGTGGAAGAGTAGGGTGACCAGATAAAATCCAGGTCAGGGCTCATATAACTTTAACAGTTGTAGAGAAAAGGGAATTTCAGACAGTGTCATTTGTATGCAGTTAGTTCCTGGTGAAATTCCCTCTTCATCACAACAGTTAAAGTTGCAGGGGCCCTGCCTTCCTTTGTATATGGTCACTCTAGTATAGTGCCTGCACCTTTAACTGTTGTGATGAAGAGGGAATATCACCAGGAACTAATTGCATACAAATGACACTGGCTGAAATTCCCTTTTCTCTACAACTGTTAAAGTTACATGAGCCCTGACCTGGATTTTATCTGGTCAGCCTATGGAAGAGCAAACAAGCAAAGGAGCGAAAGAGCAGCTATTCAGGTGAAAGGGGTCATAAGCTTGATGCACTTCTGCCTCAGAGGTAAAAAAAAACCACGGAGGCAAACCGGGGGGGGGGGGATTAGATGTGATGGTAGTCTATAGCAGGGGGAAATGGTTAGTCTCCCTTCCATAAAATCCCATGTAAGCCCTACTTAGAGTAGACCCATTGAAATGATGACTTAATCCCATTCAATTAAATGGGTCTACTCTAAGTAGGGCTTCCACTGGATTTTACCTCAGGTTGCTGTAATCTTTTTAAAAGAGTCATGTAATTGCTTATTGCATGAACAACAACACATCTACTTTGGCCCTTATATCACAACTTAAAGCAAACAACAGCTAGCTTCCACTTCTGTGAGTAGGGATTCTCGACATAAAACACAGCAACACTGTATAGGATTCAACACTGAGGCAAACCTGTAACAAATGTGCTTGATTCATACAGCTCAAAGAAGTGCTACTCTTCCATCTTTCCTGAGGAAGAATTCTGTGTAACTTTGGAAGCTTGCATGCTTACACTAACAATACCTGGTCTAAGAGTGTGTGTGCGCGCTTTCACTTATTTTCTGTGACCCATTTGGCAGCAGCATCTGTCTATACAAATCTGTGTGAAAATGCACGGAGGTCCATGAGCATGACATTAGAGACATGGGATAGTTCTTTAGATTCTGAAAGAGCATCTATTCGAAACAGAGTGACCGTTTTCAATATGTAGATGGAAGCAGAGAGAAGCAAGTGGCACTCTTGGCATGTCTGTACGAAGTGCCCACATGGAAACAAAACCAATCAAAATGCTAAACACACACACAAACACACACACACACCCCTCATCATGGCAGCTTCAAAGTGACAGTCACCATCACAAAATGGCCATCTGCTGGCCAAAGGAGGCCAGGATTTTCCAGTGCTGGCACTTGGAAAAAGATATTGTCCTTTCGATTTAAAACAAAACAAAACACCACCAACAAAAAACAAAACCCTGTGTAACAAGGAAACAGAGAGGATTCAATGCCTCCATGTCCTATTTACAACATACTTGTTCTTTTGCAGTGCTGCAGCTTTTCTGTTTCTAGGGAGAAGACACAAATCTCAACTAACAGCTCTTGTAAGACATAAACACCCAACGAGGTGCAGTTCACACAAGGTTATCACGGCCCCAGGATAAACTTTGATTCATATGTTTCCCCTCTTCACCAACTGTGCTATAATTGCTTCTTTCGCCGGCCCGTTTACTTCAGAGAATATAAGACAGAGAGAGGCTGCTGAAGAGAGCTATAAAAGTGCCAAAATAAATCACGTCTTGAATCATATCGCAGAGCTCTCGACTAGCAGGCAGCAAATACTTATATTCGAACTAGAGTCCAAAGTCTATTCCCTTCCCCTCACCCCTCTATTCTGGAAAAACATCATTGCAACCATTTCGTTTATTTTGAAAGGAGATCAAATTCAATACTTTTGTCTTTACATTAAACACTGACAGAAGTCAGAGGCAGTGCACTCAGATGAGCTCACTAAGCAATGCAGAGAGCAGCTTATTTGGATCGGAGCTATGTACATGGCACTTCAGTAAGGCCAATGAATCCCGCATGACTCTGGAAATGACAAGGAGTACAATCTTGCTCCTTGCCTCCAGCCAAGATTCTGGGTCCCTGCAGAAATCTAGTACATAATAACCAATTAATAGTCGGTGAGGCAGTACTGTTGTTTTAAGACCATGATTCCACTCCTGTCCCCTTCATTTTAGGTCATTCATGGGTTTTGGTGCCAAATCCTTCCTCAGAATCAAGCCCTATAAGACATCTCAAGTTCCATTCACCTACATCCACAGCGGTGTGGAAGCCACTTCCCTCAGGTGCCACCCCATGCCACGTGGGAGCGTGTAAATTAAGCGACCATGTGTCTGGGCCAAACTACACATTCCTTTCCAGCTAATCATTGCTCACCTTCCCAGCTAGGTGATATTTAAGTTGGACAGGCTTGTTCATACACATAGACGCACGCACGCACGCACACACACACACACACACACACACACAAACACAGAGCCAGCTCTAGGCTTTTAAGGGGGCCCTCCCTCAGTGAGTCTACCTTCTCACCCCCCCCCCCATTGTCACCAGCTGCTATTGCTTCTTATTCTCTTTCTCAACTTTGCTCCAAGAGTAGCTCCTTGTTTGACAGGCAGAGAGCCAGTGAGCAAGTAGGCAGGGGCATCTCCCGCTCCTCCTCCTCCTCCCCATCCTCATTGTCTGGGCCAGAGTGAGAGGTAGGAGAACAAACAGCTGCACTGGTAAAGAGGAGAAGCAATTCCAGGGGGCTTTTTTCAGTGGGCCCCTGCTTGAGTGTGGCCCCTCAACAAGTGCCCAGCCATGCCTACCCTTGGTGCTGGCTCTACATACACCTGTCCCAAGCTGTGTACGACTGCACTACAGTCGGGTGGACCCCACTCCACTGTGGATGCATACTAGAGGAGCAGGCACAAGGATGAGGTAAGTGGAGGGATGAGTCAAAGTAAAAAGGCAGAGAATCATATGGGAAAGGAAGATGAGGAAGCAGAAAACAGGGCCATGCCTTAGACATTTCAATATCTAGTACCATCCTGCCTCCATGGCATTTATGTTCACTCTTCACTGGGAGCAGGTGGGGACACCGCCAATACAACTGTAGAAACAATTTGTAGAAAATGGGTTTGCAGAACTGACAATATAGTCAGAATATGACTTGCAGCTTAGGTGAACGTTTACAAACCAAGAAGCATTCAGAATTCTCCCAAGGCAGGATCCTCCTATTTTCAACGACAGCAATTATTTTCTGTGAGTGCAAAACGAAAGCTATCCAGCCAAATCCACTCATCCTCCCCAAGATAAATTCTTCTCTGCCCTCCAGTTCTGTCCATTGCATTCAACATCTATTCCTTAATGTGAACGGAACAAGTGCCCTGGAGGAGCAGATAAAAAGTCCATCTAGCCCAGTATCCTGTTTCCATCTATGGGCAGCCCATAAGCAGGACAAAGTCCTGATTTTTACACAGTGACTGTTATATTTTGCTGTGAGTGAATCAGCAGAACACCTGATACAGACATCTGTCTGTCTTTTCAATATGAGTGAAACAAGTGCATTATTTAGGACATGAATGAATGCCTATAAAACAAGTGCCATCCACATATTCTTTTTGAGCCGTATAAGGCTGCCCTGTCTATCCAAAATATATATTGGGTCCATTACTGTGAATGTAAATATATCTAATCAGATATTCTAAAAATCTACATAGGTACTTCTGTGCCACAAATCCAGCAGAGAATTTGGAGTATCTCAGCTGTAATTATTTTTTAATCTTGTTTTAAAGCACGTTTCCAGGCTATATCGATGTAGAAACTGTCAAAGCAAGATGTCAGAATGGGAAGAGGCATTCCTAACAGTTGAGAGCTAGTGGGGTGTAGTGGCTAGAGTGTTGGACTGGGAGTCTGGAGTTCAGGGTTCTAGTCCCCACTCGGCCATGGAAGCTCACTAGGTCACTTTGGTTCAGTCACAGACTCTCAGCTCAACCTACCTCACAGGGTTGTTGCTGTGAGGATAGAACGAAGAAAAGGAGGATTATATGCACCACCTTGGGTTCCTTAAGGAGGAAAAAGGTGGGATAAATATAATAGATAAATAATAATAATAATAATAATTACTTCTGCAAGCCAACAAACATCACCGCCATAATTTGCTTCAGCTCTACATTATTTAATTAAAGCTTTTATATTCCAGCCTGATACCAAGTGGCTTCAAGACAACCTACAATAAAAACTAAAACCATTTAAAAATACAAAACAAAACAAAACCCCAACAATATAGAAGACATAGCAAGTATATGTCAAAGGAGACAATAAGGCTAACGAATTCCAGGCAAAATGCCGCAAAATTCTCACAATGTGATGACAAGTGCAACCTAGGCCATGTCTACACCAGGCTTTCATCCCGGGGTCATCTCTAGGTTGTCCCTGTGCAGCCATATGATGCACAGGAGATCCCGGGATCAACCGGGGACAACCCCAGGATATCAGAAACTGGGGATATCCTGTGCTTTCTGCGGTCCCGGGACCATCCCGAGGACTGCAGCTGGTGTGACATGTGCTACCAGGTCCTGAAATGGGCACGGAGCCGCACAGGGTGGCTCCATGTCCAGGGGGGGCAGCAATTTCGCCATCCCCAGGATGGCGGGGTAGGGTGGCGGGGTTTGGCGGGGGGGTGGGGTTTAACCTTTTTTGCCACACGTGGCTCCTCTTCTTTAAAAAAAAATGGTGGTCGTGATGTCCCTCTTCCCTTACGGGACGTCGCACGGCTGTTTAGATGCTGGGGGAGCATCGCGGAAGCAGGTAAGTTCGCGATCCTCCCCCTCCCTCCCTCCCTCCCTCTATACCCTTAGGTGTAGATGAGCCCCTAGTGTAACTTCAGTGAAATTTTCAGTCTATACCTTCCTGTCCACATATTGGGGTGAAACATTTTAGTAGTTGACGCTGCAATTCTATGCACATTTACGTGGAAGTTAGCTCCCCTGAACTCAGTGAGACCTACTTCCAAGTAAACATGCAGAGAATTGCACTGCAACTCTACATTATTTGAAACATGTTATTGTGAAACAACCAAAGAAATGCAAAAGGACAGCTTAACATAAATTTTCAAAATGACCACCTGCTGTGGAACCACTGTGGTATAGTGGTTAGAGTGCTGGACTTGGAAATCCAGGTTCTAGTCCCCACTTGGTCATAAAGTTCTCTGGGTGACTTTGGGCCAGATACTGACTCTCAGCCTAACCTACCTCACAGGTTTGTTGTGAGGATAAAATGGAAAGGAGGAGGATCATAAACCTGATCATTAACTTCAATGGGAGAGAGTGGTAGTGGGATAGCAGTATAAATAAATATATACTATTTTTAAAAAATCAAAAGAAATTCATGAATGGAAGCAGAAAGCTAATAAATACTTGAATGGCGTGTTCTACAGACCCACTTTTACAGAGCAAAAGCATAGGCTAAAGGGCGAACAACATACTGCAGGCTATCATGATTTGAACTCAGTTCTAGTTCTAGTGTTATGAAAGAGGCATTTCTACCTATCCATTTTTTCCACACCATGCATACTTTTCTATCATGGCTCCCCTTATTTGCTTTTTTACTAAACTAAACAGCCTTAAGGGCTGCCTTTATGGCACTGGGTTGATGCTGCCTCCCTCTTTAACTGCACGTTTTCCCTCTCCTGGGGCGTCGTCAGATTTCTGGGCGGCCATCCAGGCCCTGCCCTCTTCCTGGTGGAAGGCTGCGAAGCTACGTTTGCATCGTCTTACCAACGCTGCACAGATCCACAACCACTGCAGGTAGGCTGACCAGATAAAATCCAGGTCAGGGCTCATATAACTTTAACAATTGTAGAGAAAAGGGAATTTCAGCCAGTGTCAATTGTATGCAATTAGTTCCTGGTGAAATTCCCTCTTCATCACAACAGTTAAAGGTGCAGGGGCCCTGCCTTCTTTTGTATATGGTCACTCTAGTATAGTGCCTGCAACTTTAACTGTTGTGATGAAGAGGGAATTTCACCAGGAACTAATTGCATACAAATGACACTGGCTGAAATTCCTTTTTCTCTACAACTGTTAAAGTTACATGAGCCCTGACCTGGATTTTAGCTGGTCAGCCTAACTGCAGGGCTTTCCCCACATATAGATATCTCCTCTCAATCTCTGTGACCTTTCGTTAAAGGGGAGCTGCTCCAGCCATATTGATTATTTTGGTTACTCTTTTCTGCATTTTAGGTGAGAAGTGGGTGGCAGAACAAGAAAGAGAAAAGGGATGGAACCACCTACTTTGGGCTCTGGCCACAACAGCATCTAGCCCACTGACAGCAAGGCCCCTAACAGATTACTTCTGAGGGCATATGGCACTCCACCGGGGGGGGGGGGGTGGCTTTCCCAAATCTGTGATAGGCCAGCTGTTTCAACTGTAACAACAGAAAATTTTCACTCTCAGATTTATGCCCATCTGAGGCAGGGTGGCGGAGGAAAAAAGGGTTTGCTGAGGCTTATGAAAATCTTTCCCCAAGCAAAGTCAGAAACTTATCCAAATTCATGGCAGCACTCTACATTCATTTTTAAGCTGCTGTACATAATGAATATGATTTCATTATCTCTGTGGGTTACTTTCATGTTATCGAAATACCTATCCTCCTCCTTGAAATACTGGGAGTCTTTAAAGGGAGGGGGTAGGCTGACCATATGAAAAGGAGGACAGGGCTCATGTAACTTTAACAGTTGTAGAGAAAAGGGAATTTCAGCCAGTGTCATTTGTATGCAATTAGTTCCTGGTGAAATTCCCTCTTCATCACAACAGTTAAAGTTGCAGGGGCCCTGCCTTCTTTTGTGTATGGTCACTCTAGTATAGTGCCTGCAACTTTAACAGTTGTGATGAAGAGGGAATATCACCAGGAACTAATTGCATACAAACAACACTGGCTGAAATTCCCTTTTCTCTACAACTGTTAAAGTTACAGGTGCCCTGTCCTCCTTTTCATATGGTCAGCCTGGAGGGGGGGGGGGGGGGGGAAACAGCATCTACTTCAGAACACCCTTTGAGGTTGCGGACTTAGCAGATGAAGGAAGAACAAATCAGGAGGGAGGAAAATACTGAATTAAATCAAAGTAAAACCTCAAAAAGAAGGAGATAAACGAAACGAAACAGCATTCCACACAAAATAAACAAATTGTAGTCTGAACAAAGAAAAAAGAAAAGGTTAAATAGCAATTCAGGCAGCACCGTGCCAGTGTGACATTTACATTAATATTTTACTGCCACATCCATTGAGATTCTCAAGCTAATTCCAGGACATTAGGTAGGGTGACCATATGAAAAGGAATACAGGGCTCCTGTATCTTTAACAGTTGTACTGAAAAGGAAGTTTCAGCAGGTGTCATTTGTATGCATGCAGCACCTGGTGAAATTCCCTCTTCATCACAGCAGTTAAAGCTGCAGGAGCTATACTAGAGTGACCAGATATAAAAGAGGGCAGGGTTCCTGCAGCTTTAACTGTCACCCTATTTTACCAAAAGCCTTTCTTCTTATCTGGCTTCTAAGGATATTGGTGCAGAATGGAGCATCTTGACCATGCAGGCTTTTATTTCCCAACATAGCCTCGGAAGCAAATTAAGGGTTTGTTATCATTATAGAAGGAATACTAAGAGCACAGCCCTACCTGTTAAAGCCCCCAAGAGGAAGCAGAGGGCAATTAGTCCTAGCCCAAGAGACATCCTTCCTTAAGCAGGCAATGCCAACCCGAGTTCCAGGATGCAATTTGGAGGTTCTGCAGGCTTATTGTAAGTTTCTTCCAATACTGCTTGATGTCCAGCTGAGGCCCTGCAGGGCTAGTAACAGAAGGGAGAGGAAAAAAAACAGGCCTTGTATGAATATTAATAAGAATGTCACACAGCAAGCAAATGGATGGGAGTGTACAAGTATCTCCCTGGCTGCAGTGGCAGAAGGTGGAACAAGCTAGTAAAAAATATAATGATTAAAAGGACAAGATGGATCAGTTGTACCTGTCATTCTCTAAAGCTGCAAGGGAGTCATATGCAGAGGAACTCCCTTGGAAACCTTCCACACATGAAAATCAGCATCATAAAATCATCACCATAATCTTTGTTGTCTATGCACCTATCATGAACACCTTCACAATAGTTTTCCTCTGCACAAGGGTTGGCTTCTTTGTGATGTCTACCATTGGCCACAAGTTATTTAGACTAGAAGAGTAACACTTAAGGGCCTGGTCCACAAACTTCAGTTTGTTTTCAAGAACTCCCCTTCCCTTCTTATGTGCCCAGCTATAGAGAAGACTTCCTGTTTGTTAAATCAGTTTCTCCATGGTGTCCAAACCAGGAAACTATGGTTTATGTATTTCCTACAAGCCAGGGGTTGGCAAACAAATCTCAAAACATGTAATCCTGGTTTGTAGGGGTCCTTAAACCACTGCTTTTCAGTTTGGCTGTCATTTGAAAAATGCAATTTAACAAGCCAAGAAATATCCTCTCAAGGCTAGCATGTGAGACGAGGGAAGAGGAGGAGGTGGTGTTTCATCCTATAACCTTTTCTGGTTCCAGCAAACCATAGTTTCTTGGACTGGGACACCGGGTCAGGGAGCCACTTGTTTCCATTTTCTGTGGAGTGCAGAAGCCAAGTGGGTTGGTGAATAAGGGACAAAAATGCTCTATCCCTCCTTTGCCAACAGCTCACTCACCTGCAGATTATACCACACACTCACCTGTGCAGAATTCTGGTCGCCAATGATGACAAGATGAGTGGTTAAATACAAGACTGTAATAAAAATAACAACACCAAAGAAACCACAAGCTGTAGACTGCAGTCAATAAAACCCAGGAAATCAATAAAACCAGCAGAAAGACAGCTCAGTCATTGGAGAATTTGCTTTTAAAAGGTCTTAATCTAAAGTTTAAGAGACAATAATGTGGTGTTTCTCAAACATGCCTGCGGAGGGTGTTTCAGAAATTGGAACCTGCAACTGAAAAGTTCCCCCCATCACCTCCCTACCATCAGAGAGCAGAGACAGCTGGAGAAGAGTATCTGAGCATCAGGCAGAATCACAGGGGAGAGGGCAATTCTTCAAAGATCCTGGGTCCCAAGTCAGTTGGGGGCTTTATGACATGTCAGAGCTTAATTCTAGAAAACATCAATTTACTTTATTAAATTCTAGACCAACACCCACACCCAATAGCAGAAGCTCTCTGTGCCGGTCACAAATCAAAGCTTAAAAACCATAAAATACAATAGCATTATATAACTTAGCTTAAAAACATTTATTATTACTATTTCCATTTATACACCGCCTATCTACAAAATACCCAAGGCAGCATTTAAAGGTTTAAACAGAATAAAACTAGAGTAAAAAAAAAACCCAATAAAAACCAGCAACAGTGCAAGGATCTTAAAACACACTAGGACATATTTTTTTAAAACCCCACAGACTAAAACCCCTGGGAAAATAAAGAGGGTCTTTAACTGGCACGGAAAATCCACAACATCTGTAATAATGCAAGACTCTCTGGCGAGAGCATTCCACAACTGGGATGCCACCACTGAAAAGGCCCTCTCCTTAGCAGCCATGCATTCGGTGCAAGTCTCTGATGTTGACCTTAAGTTCCAAGCAGATATATATAAAATCAGTCACATGGAGAGCACAGACAGCAAATGATCCTGATAGTTTACTGGGCGGGTGGCGGAAATAAAAGCAATCAAGCTACACAGCTGAAAGGACTCCTATTGCATAATGTTTTAGATGGACCACCTGCCCAGGAGATGTTCTTCAAATTCTCAGTTGCTAGATAATGAATAATAGTGATGCTTCATTTAAAAGGGCACTTTGCAATGGAACAATTAAGTAGATTATGACAGCTGCCAAATCCAACGTCTGTGTTAACCATTGCTGAAGCCACCACGAACAAGTTACACGGTTCCAAGAGCCAATCGCACTAAAAGCCAATGAACAGCGTAATTGCTCTGGCGAGACAGTCAAATGCCATGATTATAAAGAAGATTTATACCATATCGTGCCACATATAGTAAGCAGAAATAGACCCCCATTGTTCAAGACAACCGGATGCCTCACAAGCCATTCGGCTTCAAACGCATTTCCAAGCATAACTTAACACACATGGTAACGAATGTACCAGAAGTGTATGTTTCAGATACACTTAGTAGGAAGTTCCAAAGAAGGAGAAAGGGTGAAATCTCATCATAGGTGGACTATTGTTTATGAAGGTAGCAGGAATTTCAGTTTCATGTATGTATGTATCTATCTATCTATCCATGCCTGCCTCTTTCTGGTTATCCATATTTACAAAAGTGACATTACAGTGCAAAGCTGAGCTTGTTGCTTATTTCTTGATAAATATTTGTTATATTTTTCATATGCATAATTGGGGGAAGAGGAGAGAGGTAGGGTGACCAGGTAAAATCCAGGTCAGGGCTCATGTAACTTTAACAGTTGTAGAGAAAAGGGAATTTCAGCCAGTGTCATTTGTATGCAATTAGTTCCTGGTAAAATTCCCTCTTCAACACAACTGTTAAAGTTGGAGGGGCCCTGCCTTCTTTTGTATATGGTCACTCTAGTATAGTGCATGCACCTTTAACTGTTGTGATGAAGAGGGAATATCACCAGGAACTAACTGCATACAAATGACACTGGCTGAAATTCCCTTTTCTCTACAACTGTTAAAGTTACAAGAGCCCTGACCTGGATTTTATCTGGTCACCCTAGAGAGAGGGAAAGCAGAAATTGTATTAAACAGCACTGTTGGTCTCAAAGATAATTCTCTCTGACTACTAGTTCAAATGCCTATGCTTAAGAAAAGCAATTACAACTATCAATATGAAATATTTAGGTTATAAAGGGCTTATAAAATCTCAGTACTACTCCTGGGATATGCAGATCTCAATATTCCTTAAAGTGTTAAGTATCCATCAGTTCCATTGACTTAGAGATTTATTCTCATCTCATTTTATAAGAATTGCCTTGTTGGACTAAAATACACCACCATCTAGTCCTAGGGAGAGTATGATCTGGAAGTACATGATGTAGCAATCTTACTGAAGCTAAGCAGGTTTGGGCCTAGTCAAGGCCTGGATAGGAGACTGCCAGGAAGCCCATGTATACTGTCTTTAGTTCCTCAGAAGAAAGGCTGGATATAAACGTAATAAAGAACAGTGCAGGATTCAGATGTTCTTGGAAAGCTCACAAGTTATACGTGATGCAGAAGATGCTTGAAGCATGAGTTAGCACAAAGACCGGGTCCTTGTGATGGATGGGTCTCTGCCAGAACTCGTTATAGGAGTGCAAATGAGTCTTCCATTGTAAATGGCCAGGCACTGAGCAGTGCACTGGCACTATGCATGCACTCAACTAAGAATCAGAGGGGGAAAAGAGTTAAAAGGGTTCCATTAAGTCCTAAGGGGTCCCTTCCCCATGTGCAGAGATCGATGCATAGGGAGAGCAAGGAATGTGCTCCAATTCATTTTTAATTAAATTTGTAAAAGGACATGCACAAAACTGCGTTGCACATTCAGGAGCAATGTTACTTGTTTACCACTATTTATAGGGGGGGAGGGAATTCCATGCGACTTCACTTATGCAGAAATTACAATGGCAATGAATGTGCTATTTAGATTAAGTATCACATTGCATTTTCGCAGAGAACTCTCTCCATCATTGAAGCAGGATTCCATAGGCGATATTCAAGGCTTGTTTGTTTGTTACTATTCAAGGACAGACCTACACAACTTGTGATCCTCTAAATGGAACGCAGCCTACCAGCCATGCAAGGAGGCCTACTGGGGACCTATCTGGGACTTGAAAAAAAGAAGTATTGTTTCTAACACACACAGCTGGCCACAATAAATGAGTGATGAGCCATGTTGGCTTGGCGGATTACAAATAGTGCAGGACTCTCGTAGGACTGCAACCCATGTCCACACAAAACCAGAGTTTCACATCATTTCAGCCACTATTTTAAATCATTTAGATTAGGGATGGACAGAAAGTAGACCTCCAGATGTTTTGGACCTCAAATTTCACCATTCCTGACTTTTGGCCTTACTGGCAGGGGCTTCTGGGAGTTGAATTCCCAAACATCTGGAGATCTACCTTCTGCCCACCTCTGATTGAGAAAATAACATGTTTCTTGAAGGAACTCTGAACTCCACACACCTGAAAGACCAGCCATGCTATACATCATTTATTCTGGAATGAAAAAGGAGGGAACTCAGAGCCTTCATGCCTTCAACAACATGTTCATTTTCAACTCACCCGAAACCTCTTTGTTCTCTGAATCTAGGAACACAGCAAGAAACTGGGGAGAGTACAGGGGTTATCATTCCTGGATAATCAATTGTATAATCTGCAAACACACGCACAAACATGGCTTCTCACTATGACCAAGAAAAGCATTATTCGGTTGTTGTTGAATTAAGCAAAAATATTGTATTAATGTTCACCAGCATCAACCATAGTAAAAAATGAGCACTTTGCTCCTGATGCATTTGATTTTCATCATGAAGATAAACAGTGATCTTCTTTGTCGCAGACCAAATTATAATGCGAAAAATAACATCTGACAGGGAGCTTGATGCATCCTACCATTTATTAAAGGGTAACAGAGCAGAGTACATGAACACATTGCTACTGATGGCTTGACAGAAAAAATAAAAGGTTTTCCTTCACCCCAAACAGACTATACATTGTCAAAATCCCTGTACATCCTTCTGGATTAGATCTTTGCTTTGTCCATGTTTGATGCCAGACTTTACTAAGTCTCTATTGAAAAACTCAGGTGAGAGAGAGAGAGAGAGAGAGAGAGAGAACACTTGTGTGAAAGAAAAAACCTTGAGTGAAGAGCATCTGTAAGTCCACATCCACCACTGAGTGTGCAAGACAGATGATGGGGGATAAGAAGGCTCAACATAACCCAGACATGATAAGTCACATTGGCCCCGCAATGGCTCAACCCTTGTCAGACATCTGTTTGGCACCAGGCTGGGGAAAGCTGGTCTATTGTAAGACCTGACAAGAACATGATCTGAGCAGAACATCATCACCTGGGCCACAGGTGTTCCACATAATTCCCCAATGAAGAGTCAGAATGGGCAAAACCTAATATATGGCCATTGCTAAAAATTGAAGAACATTATACAATGAATGGGAGGGTTGGGTATAACAGGCAAATGAACAGCAGCAGAATTAAGTTAGCTAAAGAGCTAGCATGTCCTAGGAGCCACCTACACTTGAGTTTACAGCGCAACAATACAATGCAATACAAATTAGAGCATCTTTACACCAGTGATAAATGGCATGTTCATGATTGGCTTCTCATGGAAGTTTGTGGGTCCTTTAGATGACATCGTCAACCTCCTGCACATCTCTCGCGCTTTCCCTGGTTATTCCATTTAAAAAAAACTGGATAGCCTGATACTTCTGAAAGATCATGGGATTTCCTAACAAGTGCAGTCAAAGCTGCGCTACAATGCACCTGCTATGAGCACCGAAAGGAGGGGAAGTATTCAATTACAAACCACATGGTAGGCAATTCAAACCACATGGTCACCTTTGTCTGCCTGTGTAGTGGAGCCCATCACAATCGCTCAAAGGAGGAGCCCTGGTAAGGCATCGCGGTTTCCCCCTAATGTAGAGATGGGGAGCAGTGAATAGAATCCAATTAAAGTCCTACTTAGAGTAGATCCATTGAAATGAATGGGATTTAAGTTGGTCACAAATAACTTAAGTCCCATCAATTTCAATGGGTCTACTCTAAGTAGGACTTTAGTCAGATTCTACCGAATGTAATGTATAGCCTGTGGAGTACTGGCAAAGCTAACTTGGGTTCATTTGTGTTGCGTGTTTTTAAATGGTTATGTGAACCGACCGTCAGCCTCCATGGATCTACTGGGTATTACTTCAAGCAAATATGGAAGCCAAACTGCAAGGAGATAAGAGTGTAGTTTTCTATGGCAGCTCACCACAGAAGTTATGCTATCTTTGCAGTTTAATTACTCAGGAGTCATTCAATGGGACTTACTTCTGAACAGACATGTATAGGATTGCACTGTTAGTGTTGCAATTAGACATACGATCCTAATGTTCACAAATGTCAATATGGTAGCCATAAAAATGGCAGGAGAGCCTCCAATCTATAGCTGTCGTGCATTCTGACAACACTCATGCAACTCCTGGCACGTGAGCTTTACTATTCACTTCAATAGAGGGGTAGCTGTCACCACCTCTGAAGTAAATGGGGAAGCCCTTGTGAGTGAGGAAACCACGTGCACATCGTAGCTACATCCCACCCACTGTATTGCAGCAACAGTATTTAGCTTCAACATACACCTTTGATCTACAGTTATTTGCCTGGATAATATCTTCTTTGAGCCAACATACTATTCCTGGATATATAAAAGTATTCCACATGAAGAACATATAACACACAGCATGGATACCAATTGATTCCCTTTATGCCATCATCTTTCTTCCTCCTATTGCATAGAAGTGATATAAGATGCAGCATGAAAGTCTTTTCCTAAGAATGCTTTGTAGTCTGGATGCAGAACTTGTGAATGCAGTTAGTGTAATATACACATCAGAAGAGAGCTATTTTAAAATTGAAAATATAGAGACTACACATTTTGGTCATCCCAAAGTCAATTCGTGAGAAATGAAAAACAACAAGGTTTAAACATTGCTTGTGAAAACACTTTAGGTTGCAACCCTATACCCATTGAACACAATGGAACTTACTTCTGAGGGAATATGTAGAGGATTGTGCTGTAAATATCTGCTACTTCTGAGCAGATATGTGTAGGATTAAGGCTTGCCAGTTGTTCTAGAATGTATACAGCTGTCCAAAGTAAACACACATATTATAGTTTACTGTATTTCTATCCTAATCCTATTCCACTTAATCTTTAAATGGGATACTACCAGTCTGGAATTCCAGTTACTTTCCAATCTGCATTTCCCACAAGCATTTGGAAGTATTTAGTTTATCAAGAGCAAAGTGGAGATGGGAAATGGTTGCATATCTTTCATACAAACAAGAAAACAAGTCCTTTGCATTGGATGCCTCTTAGCCAACAGGTTGCAAGTACCTGAGGATGTACAGACGGCACTCTTATCCCTTCAGAAATATATTTTAATTAAATGTCCCCATCACTTGATGCAACCTCTCATTTCTGTTCAGTCTGTCTTCAGCTTCAGCATATGTTGTTCCTTGTTGTCACAAAATGAATGCATTTGATGATGATGATAATGATGATGATAAAATTCCGTGTTTCAGAAATAAAATTACCAACATCGACTTTAGTGAGAGAGTACAGGATGTAAAGCACATCAAATGTTCTGTGGAGGTAGGCAATAAAAATAAGAAACACATCCCCCCACACGGGAAACAATCGTGTGTTATTTATTTATTAGTAATACTTCTCTACCACTTAATATAATAAAATCCCATAACGGTTTAGGGGTTTCCTGCAGGGAAGCAGAGAAGGAGAGGTGGAACATGACATTGTGATGGCTCTCGCATTTCTATTTTTCAAACTGTCTTTATGGAGAGATCCGATCGGGCATGTATTAACATACGATCTGACGCGGATCACCTTGCTAGACACAAGGGGATGCGCAAGAACCGACCCTGTGTGCCAGCAAAAGAGAGAAACCAAACCAAACGCATCTTCTTCACCCGGGTCCCCATCCTACCCCATCGGCCGCTTATTTAAAACGCCCGTCGTCTGCTAGGCTTCCCCGACAACCAGGCAGGACGAAGTCGACGGTGGAGGGAGGGCGCAGCTCCGGTTTTCTTACCTACCTGACGTGGTTGATTTTAAGGTGTATGCCGTGGGGCGAGGGTGCGAAATCTGGCGGCGGCGGCTCCTATAATAACGGCTAATGCTTCATCGCCGGGGCCTCATCGGCTCCTCCTGTGTCCTCGTCCCGAAGATTTGCAACCAGGAGCAGATGGAGAAAGGCAAATAAACAAATAAATAAATAAAGTGGGTGTGGACACCCCTAATAGGCCAAGCTAGCAAAAGGACAGGCGATCGATGCCTGGAAATCTTTGCGCTCGCCGCTCCTCGGAACAAAACAAATGAGGCACAGCAACGGGGGGTTTCTTTTCTTTCGCCTTCTCGCTTTCAAGCCGGTAGTACCAGCGCGCACTCGCCGCCCAGAGACCCCTCCCAGCCCCAGCGCTGAATCCTAGCCCCACCGTTAGGGGGCGATGCCTGAGCTCCACCCAGATCTCTTATCCGGAAAGGAGCAACGAGGCTGGGATGGGGGAAGGAGGGAGCGTAGCAATCGTACCCTCTACCCCCACCCCACGCCTCTTAAGGATGGCTGAAATATGGCTTTTGTGGACCGTATGCAGAAAATAAATGTTCTTTTTTTAAAAAGAAAAAAAAGAAAAACACGGAATTTGATTTTGAAATAAAGTTAAAAATGCAGGCAACACAAAGGAAGAGAATATTACTGTGGTTGCTGCTTTTGCATTGCTTTTTAAGTGAATTACTGAATTTTAACCTTGTGACTAAATTTTTATTGTTATTATATTGCATTGTATGGAACAGGCTATAACCTGCGATTGGTTGCCTAAAGAATAAAGTGAAAGTGGTGCCATTGGTTTTCATGAGTTTGGGTTTTTTTAATCAACAATGTGTCTATTTTATTTTTATTGTGTTTCTTTTTAATATTAGCTGCATCTGATGGTGGACAGTGTCCACGAAAGCTTATGCCACAATAAAACCTTTCAGGCGCTGCAGGCTCTTTGTCGTTTCTGCTGCTGCAAGACTAACATGGCTACCCTTGGGGAATTTATTATATATGTTGTCCTGAGAGCTTCCGCTCTAGCGGGACTCATAAATTGAACTAATGGGATGAAATGAATTGCGGGGAGGGGAAGGGAAACTCACTGATTTCTGCAGAAATAAGAGAATGGATGAGGCATGGAAGCTAGGGAGAGATCCCGGTGCTGCATTGTTTGAATGTGTGAACATCAACACAAGTCCTTTATTCACTTACCTGGGAGTTAAGACCCACTGAGCTCAATGGAGCTTATATCTCAGTAGACATGTATAAATTGGTAATGTTAGTTGGTTACTAGTTCCCAGTTCCGTATTTCCTCAGTAAAGTGAAAAAGGACCAAGTATTTAAATGACCCTGCATCCCAAACTAAGGTCTAGGGTGACCATATAAAAAGGACAGGGCTCCTGTATCTTTAGAAGTTGTATAGAAAAGGGAATTTCAGCAGGTGTCATTTGTATGATTGCAGCGCCTGATGAAATTCCCTCTTCATCACAACAGTTAAAGCTCAGGAGCCCTGCCCTCTTTTGTACCTGGTCAAGAGGGCAGAGCTCCTGCAGCTTTAACTGTTGTGATGAAGAGGGAATTTCATCAGGCGCTGTATGCATGACACATGCTGAAATTCCCTTTTCTATACAATGTTAAAGATACGAGAGGCCTGTCCTCTTTTCCATATGGTCACCCTACCTAAGGGAAACCCCATATCATATATCTCCATGATGGGGAGATTGTTTGCTTCAAGATAAACAATTATCTCCAACCAAAACTATAATTTTTGCACAATACACATTAATCCATGATGACTCCAGATGACAATTTAATTTAGTAACTGGTGCGGTACAACAGTACAATAAGCTCTGGATACCCAAAATCATATACTCATGTGTCCAGCAGTTTTCTCTACCACATGACACTGAGTCCTGCCCAGCCCAAAGCTTTCTTTATGTGCAGGGTACAATCAAGCATGCCACCCTGTACCAATAGTAAAAATAGGTAGAAAAGAATACAGAAGTGGTGCTGTGCACGCCAGAATAAGCTTCGGACCACCGCCAATCATACATCCACAGATCCAGGAGCGTTCTCTATCAGATGGCATTGAATCATGTCTGGCCCAAAGCTTTCTGTGTGCTTTGGGCCCTTCACAAATGGGTGTACCTTTGCCAGTAATAGCAAAAATCAGCAGAAAGAATAAGGAACTGGTACTGTGCCCACTCTTGCCATGTATATTAATAGTGCTTTGCTAATCTATGCTGGAGATTCCATTCAAAATTGGTGGGGGGGGGGGAGAGAAATCCTCAAATCAGGTCTTTAAAAAGGAAGGAGTACAAGCAGTAAACACTAGAATCTAAGTTTGGTAGCAAGATTTTCTGTTAACAGCGAGCAAACAAACTCCAAAGAAAACAGGTAGCGAGAAAGCAAGCTTGGCTGCAGTGAATTCATAATTGGAGAGGTGGGGAAAAGCCACTGGGTAAATAGGTGGACTCAGGACTCCTCTCTCTTTCATGCTTGGGACAAGCACTTGTGATAATATATAACAGCACACATGCTGATACAGCAGCACAATTATTTTCACTATGCAAAATTATTTTCACTATGCAAAGTAAGAAGAATTCAGAATTCCCTGAAAACCCATGGAGACTTGGGAAACTTCTCGAAGTGTATAGTTGGAATATACTGTAATGTTGCCTGTCCATGCAGAATCAGACCTTGCTATTAGAGCTTCAAACCACCACCTAGCGAATGGTACCTTCTGTTTTCTGGATTGCAGACTGCCAGGCGAGACGAAATAGGCAAGGAGGTGCTTTCTTTGCTACTTGGTTTGACGACATTAGTCGTCCCCAACTTAGTGCTCTCCAGATGTGTTGGACCACAACTTCTAGCATGGGAGTTGTCATCTATCACATCTGGAAGGCAGAGGATAGGAAGGCTGTTTTACATGATCAGGTCTACTTTAAGATTCTGATTTAAGAGTTAGCACTCCCACTCCGAGGGAGGGTCCATAGCTCAGTGTGATAGCACACAATCTCCGGCTTCTCCAGGTAGGGTGAGGAAAGAGCCCTGCATGAAACCGTGGAGAATCACTGCCACTCAGTGTTGACAATTCTGGGCTAGATGGACCAATGGTTCCTACGTTTTGTGGGGGTTTAGAGGAAGATGCTCTAATTGGGCTCATAAGAATGTAAGAGACATGCTAGACCAGACCAAAGATCCATCTAGTCCAGCATTCTGTTCACAGTGGCCAACCAGCTGCCCATGGAAAATTCACAAGCAGGGCATGAGGGCAACAGTATCCTCTCACCTGTTCCTCAGCAACTTGTGCCTCTGATACTGGAGGCAGCACATAGCCATCATGACAAGCAGCCACTGAATTTGTCTAAACCCATTTTAAGCCATCCAAAGTGGTGGCCATAACTACATCTTGTGGTAGTAAGTTCCACAGTTATACCAAGTGTGGTCACACCATAGGTTTGTATAAGGGCTCCTCTCCCTGAGTACACCACTCTTCCTTGTCCTCACCACTATTGACACTGCCCATTCAGTTGTTTCTCCCTTTGGGCCCAATCCACACCACCTCCCTGACAGATAAAATAAAATGTTCAGAGGATGTGCTCCTTCACCTGGCTCCTCTCATTTCCTCCTTATGTGTGAACCGGTAGCAACAGCAGGGCCAAGGGGATCCAGGGCATGGCACGCCAGGTGGTGGCCCTCTTACTGGGGCATAGGTGTCAGCCAGTGCCCAATGATGCCAGCCTCTGTTCCAAAGCCTTTCTTATCCTCACAGCAACTTCTTTCTTCACAGAAAGGGAATTATAGGACACCTCAGCAGGACAGCCGAAGCCCTAGGAGTGCAAGATGGTCTATCTATCTATCTATCTATCTATCTATCTATCTATCTATCTATCTATCTATCTATCTATCATTACATTTATATCCCGCCTTTTTTCCTCCTTAAGGAACCCAAGTCAGCGTACATAACCCTCCTCCTCTCTGTTTTACCCTCACAACAACAACCCTGTGAGGTAGGCTGGGCTGAGAGTCTGTGACTGGCCCAAAGTCACCCAGTGAGCTTCATGGCTGAGTGGGAATTAGAACCCAATCTCCGGAACCCCAGTGTTGCAGTTTTTCCATTTCAACTATCTGAAAACACCATCACAAAAAAGAATCCTTAAAGCCTGCATTTATTAAGTACAATATTATTTAAGTAGAGCATTATTTTAAGATTATCAAACAATTCTGTTCTAACTTGTGAGAAATTATATGAAATATATAAAAATGTAGACTATTTATTTTGCACAGGAATCAACCATTTCTTTCCTGGACAGCATACAACTAGAAGAAGGTATGAGTATATGATCAGGTGTTTTCCCTTTTTACTAGGTAGGAATTCCAGCAATAACTGAATGAATGAATTCTCTCATGGGACTGTGAACCTGAACAAAACCTATAATTGGTTTTAAATTTAACAAGATGTAGAGAAAAAAAAACCAGGAATAGTTAGCATGGTGACTTTAAAAGCAAGGTGTAGTCCTTAAACATGTATTTTTCTTATAGTACCACATCAAAATTACACAGAAGACCCCAGTGATCACTAGGAAATCTGCCACAGTCTAGTTTTTCCAGGCCAATTAAATCCAAATTCCGAGGAATAATTTGTCCACCAGTTGAAGCAGCTCGGAGGAACAGGCGATCAAACCGCATTTTGCACTTGTACTTCACGTTCAAGTTAGTGTTTTGGCTTGTATCCCAGGTGTAGTGGCAATGTTTTGGCTTTCCCAAGAACTCCCAAATATCCTGAACTTTGTTAGGTAAACCACCTAGTTTATCAACCTGATAGAGAGAAAAGCGGAGAGCATTAATAGTGTATTATAATGTATTACTAATAATTGTAGCAAACTGGCAGCAAGTGCAGTTCTTTCCACAGTGGTATTGTATGGCAGTGGCTAGATACATCACACAAGAACCTTGCCACAGCATTCTGCACTAGCTACAGATTCCATGCCATGTATAAAGGTAGCCCCACATGGGCTAGTTCACACATAAAACCAATTCATGGGTTAAGCAACCCATGAATTTGCGAGGCTGCACTGGATTGAGCAAGGGTGTTCGCTCTTGCTCACTCAGGACTTTCACTTTGAATCAGCTTTCAGGAATAACCCAAGAATGCCTCATTCCTGGGTTGTTTGATTTGAAGTCTGAATCAGGAACTCTGGCATGTTGAGGGACAAACAACCCAGAATTTTAGCCCAACAACAAACTGTGGCTTCCTTGAATGCTGATGAAACTTGATTCAAAATGGAGGCAGCAAACTCACTCGCAGCCTTGACAACCCATAGTTTAGATAACCCTGATTTGTCATTACACGCAAACCAGGCCATAATGTGTTACAGTAGTATTAAGACAGAGTTCACCATTTGGGAACCCTGTCTTAATCTTAGTTAAAATTAAGTTAATCTTAGTTAATCTTAAATTAATCTTAGTTAATCTTAATTAATAAATGACAAAAATAAATCAGGAAATAGATCAGGAAATAAGTGGCCTCCAGTGCTTAAGGAAACTTATCAAGACAAATTATCAAAATCATTTTCAGTTAGCCAGTCATTTTTGTCATCAAAGCACCAGTGATCAAACAGACTGAAAGGTGTGGCTAGGAACTCATTCCTCCTTAGCAACGCTGTTCTAATTTGGGGAAAGTTTATCAGGAGTAAACAGCTATGTGACAACCAACATTTGTCTACCCTTTTATCAAGTGACCAACATTTGTCACTTGATAAAAGGGAACTGTGAATAATCTATTGAACAAATGTGATCTATGAGGAAATTCACTGTTATTTACAGGAGATCAGGAAAGGAGATGCAAATAAAGTTGACAAGGACTATTAAAAAAATAACAATTAAAAAAACCACCAAGCAATTTTTGCTCCAGTTCACCTCTTTGTATCTCAGATTTGTATCTCCTCCAAAGATCACAGTCATGGACTCTGGTACCTCTGTCATTTTTGCAAGGACTAGTTTCAGCTGCTTTAAGCGTAATTCACTGAAGTTCTTAGTGCTCTCCAGATGGGAAGTCATAAGGCAAAGTTCATTGCCAGAGATACTTGCCTGTTAGAAGAACAAGATGCCAAGCTTAAAGCGACATTTCCTGCTTGTAGCCAAGTGCTAGAACAGTAGGATTTCACTTTACAATACTAGCCCAGTCTCCCATAATTATCAAATCTTACCCTCTACTTTTGGACATTTCCTTGAACTGCAAACCCTCTGGGTCCAGATCATGTGAATTCTGGGTTTTTCTTTACAGTGTCTAGCCTACCATAATGCCGATACTAAAAATATAACAAAAGAGCTGCAATCTAGAATTGGTTGGTTTTCTCAGTGGATTAATCAACACTTCTGTTAATAGCTTGACTGGGGGGAAATTTTAATCCAGAGTGGAACTGTTCTAATCTGTGGGGCTGTGAGGTAAGGGCACACTTATATATTTATTTTTTGGGGGCTAATTCCATTCTGGTGTGTTATCACAATGATGAAAAAGGGGGCGGGGAATTAAAGACAGTCTCTCTTTCTAACAAATGAACAGTAGATTTTGTCTGTTCTCACACTTTCTTCAATATCCCTCTAAACAACTAAACTGAGATTTTGATAACATGGAAAGTTAACTGATTAACCAGTTAAAAGGGCAGAATTAAAATTAGGGGTGTGCACGGGAGGAAAAATCTTATCGGAATCGGGACCTCAGATTTTGCCCTGAATCGTATCGGACAAAATCGGCGGTCCCGCATATCGAATTGCTTCCAATTCCGATACGAAAATGGGACGTCCGATTTTAGAATCGGATGCCATTTTAGGTGTTTTCGCCATAGGCTTGCATTGGGGGAAAGAAAGCTTTCCCCCAATTCAAGTCTATGGCGAAAACATGGGGGTGGGTGAGTGGGGACCTAACTCTCCCCCCCTCCCTCCCCCCCAGTCGCGCTCCTTACCTGCCGGGGCCTTCTGCTTCCGTCTGCTGTTTCCTTACTACTGAGAAACACGCTTTGCTGCCTGCCTCTCAGTAGAGCGCCGGGTGATGACGTCATCCGGCGCTCTACTAAGAAACAGGCTGCAAAGCCTGTTTCTCAGTAGTATGAAGCAGCAGGCGGCAGCGGACAACAGTGGCAGGTAAGGGGGGACCTTCCTCTCCCTCCCTCCCCCCCACTCGTGGTCCTTACTTGCCGGTGTCCCGTGCTGCCGCTCACTGCTCCATACTACTGAGAAACAGGCCACAAAGCCTGTTTCTCAGTAGTATGGAGCAGTGGGCGGCAATGGACGACAGCAGCAGGTAAGAAGCGCAAGTGGGGGGGGGAAGGGAAGGCTGCTATTTTAGGTGTTTTCCCCATAGACTTGCATTGGGGGAAAGCTTTCATTCCCCCAATGCAAGCCTATGGCAAAAACACCTAAAATGGAGGTCCAATTTTTTTATTTTGCCGATTAAAATCGGACACTAAAAAAATCGGATTGGATAAAATCGGACCTCCACGGGATTGCATCAGAATCAGGTATCGGATGCCCAATTTCGTCCGATTTTAATCGGAATCGGCCTATTTATGGCCTTTTATTTATTTATTTGCGATCAATTTTTCAAAGCCAGAAGACAGTGGTGAGCTATAAGCGGGCATTTAAATGCACCTTGGGCCAGCCTGGTTCTTGCCTTGCTGGTGTTTTTGCTTGAATAGCAATTGATGACTATTTGGATGAACTGAAGGTAGCAAGAATTTTCAGTTCTTTCCTATTAATGCCCCAATTAGCCTGTTCTTCAGAGATCTTTAAATTTCTAGCAAATTATTTTGTCCATAAACTCAATGGAAAACAATGCACTCACGTGTACTGTTAATACATTTCTCTTCATGACGGTTTCAGGGAAAGGCGTTATTTCATGCTTTAAAACTTTTACTCTCGATTTTTTTAACATTATGGCAGTAAAATAGTCATCTGGATAGGGAGATACATATGTATTACCTGGAGGGAGAGAGAGATACACACACAAAAAGCAAAGGTCAACATCAATGACACCTCAGTCAGAAATTCCATGTAACAGAAAACACTGGCCTCGCATCTGGGTGAGCCTCGGTCCCAGGCTTTCACTTCCATTTTCAATAAAACTACAGATTAGCGTTACATCTGAACTCCATAGATTATTGAAACAAACTAGCTACATAAACCAGTTTGAAGTTGGCTTATTTCAGTAAACCCTAGTTAAGGCTAACCACAGTCTGTCCAGATTCA
Organism: Anniella stebbinsi; assembly: GCA_029215795.1. Classification (NCBI taxonomy): domain Eukaryota; kingdom Metazoa; phylum Chordata; class Lepidosauria; order Squamata; family Anniellidae; genus Anniella; species Anniella stebbinsi. The sequence goes on from JARDYH010000006.1 coordinate 40,105,262, forward strand.
GAGAGAACGCTAAACTGTGATTATTTAAAAATGGAAGCAAAATCTTCCACTCTCGCAGCCATGCAAGTGAAGGAGAGGGGAGCGCAGCAGTGCACAAGCGTGAACCTCACTGATGCTCATTCATGTAATGCCAAACCACAGTTTAGACCTATGTACAAACAAAGCCAGACTGTCTTTTCAGGAAGCTGGTGCCGCTGCCTCGTCCTCTGTAAAGGGAAGGCTCTGCAGACTTTGCACTGTGCCATCACACAGAACAAATGCACAAAAAGTCGTGTCGTAATCGTCAAGGCTGCATCAAGCATATAGCAATCAGTATAACTTCGTTTTACCTGGAATAATTGTATAACTGACTGCTCTCTTCTGTAGATAGCTCAAAGATGGAGGAATAACCTCCTGTAAAAATACCACATCTGGACTGTACCTAAACAAAAAAGAGGAATTTATAACAGAACATGGCAATATACCATAACGTTAAGGAGCACAAATCACCACTTCAATTGGTCCTGATCAATTGGGCTACGCCAACATAGTACACTGCTGTAACATTGGTCATTTAATGGCTATAACCTTGCTGAATTCAACCGTGGATGTCTTCTATGCCCTCAGTGAGCTGACTGACGCACACACAAATGTTATTCAGTACTTTGCAACTCACAACAGAGCTTGTGAACTCCAAATTATTAAATACAGAATATGGACTCACGATGAAGTACCACTAAATTGGGATTAGCAGTCTTTATGTAAAATGAATAGAAATTTCAATTTGGCTATTGGGCAGTATAGAAATGCAATAAACAAATAAATAAAAATTCAAATATGACTGGATTTCAAATCAGTTATTTATTTCAAGGTTTAAATGCTTTATAGAGCAATCTTAGGGATCATAGGAGATGCTAAGGATTCCACCACCACCACCAGGACCACAGATGCAGCTATGACATGGGGGGGCGGAATCTGAGCGGGGATTCTCCCCCAGCCACTGCATAAAGCTTCGTCCGAGGATGCAATAGTGAACTTGGAAGAGGGTTGGGAGAAAGGAGAGTCTTGGAACTACTAGATCCACGAGTCTCTCTGCCGCCCGTCTTGCCCACCAAGAGGTAAGGAAGCTAGACGGGTTGGGAGGCCTATCCAGCTTAAAATACTCGCCATTTTCTCCTGCCGTTCCACCCACCATGCCTGCAGGGCTTTAGATGGGCAGAGGGTGCTGAACTCGGAGCATTCGGTCTGAAGAGCAGCAATCCTACTGGACTGCTCTCTAAATATTAATCGGAGCTCTGCATTTCACCACAGTACAAAGGGGAAAAAATAGCAAAGGACAATTGTGAGGTCTGTTCTTTAAAGGAAAAAAATGTACAGCCCACTTGCTCTAAAGTAAGCACCAATGATTTTTCAATAAGACTTACTTCTTAATAAGTGTTCATGGGGAGCTGCTGTAGGTACTTACAAAGCTAGATAGGAGCAGACTCCTCGCAACCTTTCTGGAAGGTTTTCTGCATCCAGGCCATCTATATTCCAGGTGATTAAAGAAAATGAGCTATCATCTTCTCGTGGAAGATGCGGCTTGAGGCTCGTAGCAGTTGCTGTGCTACTGCTAGCTGAATCATCAGTCAGGTCAACACTAGAAAGCAAATATACAAGTCAAACTTATTAGCTCAAAGTAATTTTCCCTGAAAGAATTGTTTATTCATATTGCTTTTTTAAAAACGGTACTTTTGGAGGATCCCCAATTGTGAAAACTGCTATATTGGTACTTTAGATTGACAGAGTTTATGAAAGTCAAACGCAATCCCAAGAACGTTAAATATGGGGTGATGGCAGTTGTATTGGCATCTGGAGCAGGCCCAAGCATCATTACCATGTAGTGTCCTCGGGGGGAAGGGGGGGCTGATACAGAAGGCCAAGGTCCCCCCTCAAACGTGGAACCAGCCCCGATCTAGAGATTTTAGTCTGCACTGTGGATCATTCAATCCCCTGGACAACTCCAGGCAAGAAAGCGCACGAGTTCTAAGAACTCTGACCTAGAGTGTTGTGATGAGTCAAGGCACAGAGGGAGAAAAAGTCAGCAGCTTCCAATGGGAGCATATTAATTAAATAGATAGGGTTGTATGTATGCCACTATGCACATGGAATCATGTATCAAGTACACCAGGGCTGCAGAATCTGTGGCCCTCCAAATAATTGTTGGAATCCGCCCTCAGCGTCAAAACAAATGAGCAAGGACACACTGCACAGCCACGAACAGAGGAAAACCGCATCCTCCAGGGGCAAAAGCTCATGATATCACAGGGTTGTCCAGACACAAAAGATCATGTACCCCATTCTTTCATATATGGGATAAACGTTGTGTACTTAATGGCATCATCTTCCAGGGAGAAAGAGCAATTATACCAGAAGACTTCAGACAGAAATCATGCACAAAGTGTATTAATCAGATCTGGGAATTGAAGTATGTTTACATTTTATTGTTTATTTCAAAACTCCATTCATTGGTTTCAACTTTGATAAAACTGATTAATATTTTCAGTGATTTGTCGGGCTATTCAATTAACTGGTCAAAGTAAGAAATAATGCTGATTGGAGACATTCCAGTGTATTAGCTAACTGGCAATTTCGCCGGTGCCATAATTCCATTACTAATTTTGGAATAATAATTCCCAGATACATATCTCAAATGATTATGTTAAATCTAAATAAGTTGATTAATAATATTTCATGAGATATTAATAGATGGGCATCCTTAAAATTAAGTCTATGGGGCAAGGTTAATAAACTTAAGATGAATACTATACCTTGAATTGTTTACGTCATACATGGAATCTCTTTCCTTATACCAAGTAAATATTTTCAAAAACTTAATACTTTATTTCATAAATTTTTGGGGGTTCCTCTCCACCAAGAATATCCTTGAAAAGGATGCAACTTCCAATTAAAGATGATGGGTTTGGCTTTCCAGACCTACCATCGGGCTTATTTGCTGACCTGTACCAAATTTTGGTCTTTTCCACTTAGATTTGATTTCCCACCTTGGTCAGTTTTGGAATCATCCTGTCTGGAGCCTCTTTCCAAATGGATGGCATTAGGTTCAGGGAATATTAAGGTGGAAAGTGCTCCTCCTATAATTTCAGCAGTTCAGGATGTGTGGCATATAATATGCCAATTACAGTGTGACCCATTTTCTCATGCTAAATTGACTATGTGGGGAAATCCAGACTTAAAAATAGGAAAGAACATGTTTTTGTGGCGGACTTGGACAGACAGAATGATTTTTACCCTGGATCAATTATTGGGGCAGATGATGAATTTTTGTTATTTTCAGCTTTGTGAGAAAAATTTGAATTGCCCGCCACAGCTGAATAGCAGTGCTTGCAACTGCAGCGTTTGTTGGAATCTAAATTTGGCCCTGCGGCTTTTACTGCTTCAGAACCTTGCTTGCTTTTGGAAGCACTTATTGAGGCTGACCGGGCAAATTGACCCATGATTCTTGTCTATAAATACTTATTATAAGTGAATAAATTTGATACATTGGGGCTTCAGCAGGAATGGGACAGAAAAAAGGGATTATTTCAAATCCCAACATGTTTCGGCCTGCGTTGTTTTTAAGGCCTTCTTCAGGAGGCTGTAATATTAAATTTACATTAAATTACATTTGAGGGACAACACATACCATAGATATGTCTTAAGGTTAGTTAGGCACATTGTCCATATGTAAGTTTTTAATATATATATATATATATATATATATATATATATATATATAACTGTATGAAGGCTCTGGGGCCTATACACATTGCATAATAATAAAAACTTGTACAAATCATATAAAACATTTTTAGCAAAAGTATAATATACAGATTCTTACTTGATAAGAGATGTCTGCAGAAATACTCCTAAGAAGATGATCGTCTCCTCCAATAATTAATGGCGACAGGGAAAAATATTCATTCAAAGGCCCTCCTGTTTCTCCCCCTTTTTCTGTCCTGACTCGGATGCTCTCCTCCTTTTGGTTTTTCAGCAGGAATGGAACAGGGATTGGAATGTCCTTTAAGGAGGGCCTTTGAATGATTACTATTTTAGCGACTCAATGGACCGCCATTTTGGCATCAGTATTTGATATGTCAATGGATCTCCGGTTATGTCTTATTCAGAAAAAAATGTTTTGGGTCTACTGGATGCCACAATGTCTGTTTAATAAAGGTTTGTCCAGATTGATTAACTGAGGTGTCATACAGCTAATGCTTCTTTTGTTCATATGTTCTGGAAATGTCCAATAGCCGCCTCCTTTTGGGAGGAAATTATGAGACGCATAAGTTTGAATTAGAAAGCTTTCAGCTTCTTGGAAAGTAACAGTCAACGTAAATTGATTTTTTGCACCCTCTTGACCGTCAAAAGACTGATTCCACAACATTGGAAAGATAAAACCACACTGTCTATAATGCAATGGCTTGAAGCAGCATTTGAAAGTGTGGTATACTGGCGCCATTTACAAATGGGCTTATACTCAGACATTTGGTCTGCCTTCACGGACGTTTACATGTAATTTATGCTACTTTCCATTTTTTTCATTCAGAATGTTGTGATATTTGAAACTGAGGCTTTTGAAGTATGTGGTTGAGTGTGTCCATTTTATTTTATTTCGTTTTTTCTTATTTTATGGTTTTTGTTAAAATTCACAATAAAAAATTGATTAAAAAATTGATTAAAAAATAGGCCAGGGAAGCAGTCTATTGTCTACAAATGAACAAGCAACTGAAGACATTCATGCGGAAATGTAAAGGGTACAGATCCTGGGAAGAGCTCAACCCAAAGAAACACTATTACAGCATTATGTTCCAGAGAGACCTTGGGCAAAAGCAGGTGTAGATTTGTTTACTGGGCAGATAAGGAATATGTAATCATTGTAGATTACTTTTCAAATTTTTGGGAGATAGACTACTTATCAGCTATCTCTGCCAGAACAATCATAAGTGGGACAAAAGCATAACTTTGTAGGATATGGAATATCAGATGCTGTCTGTTTGGATAATGTGCCCCAGTTTGTTGCAGCAGAAATTCAGCAAGGACTTGGATTTTGTGCACACTGTTTCTTCACCTGCATATTCTCAAAGTAATAGCAAAGTAGAGCCCCAGAATAAAAAGAAGCTAAGAAACTTTTGAGAAAAGAAAAAGCGGCAGGGGCAGAGCCATATCTAGCAGTTCTAGATCATTGGAATATGCCACTCCAAGGCCTAAACGCAAGTCCAGCACAAAGGTTGATAAATCAATGAACAATGACACTTTTACCAACACATGGGACGCTATTAGAGTCAAGGATTACAGGATCATTCCTTGGTGAACTGAACAGAAAGCTGCAACAGAGACAGTCCCTGTATTACAACTGATCAGAGATCTTCCAAGCCTAGAACCAGGAGGTACAGTGGAAGTCCAACCCTTTTGAAAACAGGATATCCAACCCTTATGAAAACAGGATAGAGTCTGGGACAAGGCAAATGTAATTCAATATAATAATCTCCAATCATATAAGGTACAGATGGCGAGTGGACAAATACTGAGACGTAACAGAAGACATCTAAGGAAAATAACAGCAGAATCTGGTGATGATTTTGAATGAGGGACAAGCATGTAACCAGCAGAGAATCTTGCAGAATGAGACAAGAGAATCTTTCCGGACATGAACCTATCCATACGCTAAGTTCAACATCTAAGGACCTTCTCCAGGTGCCTACTCCGAGGGAGGCCCAGAAGATGGCAACAAGGGAAAGAGACTTTTCTGTGGTGGCTCCCCAATTGTGGAACAATCTCCCCGATGAGGCTCGCCTGGCGCCAACATTGCTATCTTTTCAGCGCTAGGTTAAAACTTTTCTCTTTTCCCAGGCATCTAGCAATATGTGATGAGCTTCACTGATCCTGGATCTGTTTTTATACTTGTTTATAAAATTGTTTATAGCTGTTTTTAGAGGTCTGTTTCAGTGTATGTTACATATTTTGTGGTTTAAAATTTTGTATATAGTTTTTAATCGTTTTAATCTTATGTAAACTGCCCAGAGAGCTTCAGCTATGGGGCGGTATAGAAATGTAATAATAATAGTAATAATAATAATCTGTGCCATGTGCTGACCAGGGCAGAAACATGCCAGAGAATAGTCCAGGGGAGATGGATGCAGAAGACAAGACTGCAACAAGGACACATCCTGAGTCTTCAGGGGAACAGAATAAAGGATGGCAGCTGAAGGGCACCATCACTGAACCCAGCCACCTGTGAAGTGGGCGAGTTATTAAGAGACTCACACACCTGACAGACTTTGTGTAAATGTCTTGTTTATTTAATTTTTATTTTAGTTCTCAAAAGAGAATGGATGCAACAATATGAAAGAACTGCTGGATTCAGCCTGAATGGGTTTTGCCTCCTGTGAGGAAAGGGGAAGTTAAGAGGAACTCCCATTGCATCTGGCCTGGGAAGGCAAGAGGCTGCAACTTGAGAAAGCTCTGTATAGGAGGAGACTTTGTTTAAATAAAACTTGTAAGGGCCCAATCCTATGCACGTTTAGACAAGAAAAAAGTGCTACAACTCCCCCATTGCAGGAGTTCTTTTTTCTGTCTAAACGTGCATAGGATTAGGCCCTACGTTTCTCTGGAAGCAGAGCCTGTTTGAATCGGTGGGGCGCGGCCCACCAACTTTGAAACGCTCTGCAGATGTGTTAAGACATCTCTCTCCCAGTATCCCCTATCCAGTCCTGCTGGGAGTTGCAGCCCAACTCATCTGCAGGGCACAGGCTGCCCTCCAGACTTAGTACGTCCAACTTACACCGTCTCCGTTGCTGGAAGAGGCTGGCCCATCGCGTCCACGTCTTCCTCCTGAAGGGGCGGCTCGAAATAAGAATTCAGCGCCGTCTGCAAAAAACAAAAGACCCCACGGAGCTACTGCTAGCATCGTTCACAAGGCACCGAGACCTAGAAAGCCTTTCGCCTCAACGAGAAGCGTACCTGCAAATCCCAGTCATTCTCTGCCAAGAAGCCCTGCGCCACAGCCATGTCGCTGCCGCTGATAGAGGCGAATTCGGAGCAGAGGAGCGTCCGGTACTTCTCCAATTCCTCTCGCTGCTCCTCATGTTCTCCCTCCGGAGGCTCTTGCAAGGGCGGCGGCGGCGGCGGCTGCCTCTCCTCCGGGGTCGCCTGCAACCCCTCTTGCGCAGCACCCCCCACCTCCATCTCCCCAACTTTTGTAAGACCCTTACGGTGCCGACCGTCCCTTTCCGGACCGCCACCAATTTCCCAGCCTTCACCGAACCCACGCCGCCCCACCCCTCTCGAAGTTGAAATGTCACGCAGGCGCAGTAAGGGCTACGCCGGGAGGCCTGAAGAGCCGATGGAAACGTCGCGTTTCCGGGCCGATCGAGCCCGGGGCCGGGAAGGCCGAGCGACTAGGCGGGTGGGCGTGGCTTCGGGAAGGCCGCGGATGTTCGACGGATGGCACGTCGCGCAGTCGCGAGTTTTGGAATCCGACGAGGAGGGGACGCGGGCAGGCGTGAGTGAGGCCGGTCTTCGCTCCTCCTCCGCCGGCGCCGAGAGCTGCGGCCTTTTCCTCTTGGAGGCGGACGCGGCTTCTGCTGCTTCTCTGCCACCACCTCGTGCCTCCGCTCTTCGAAGGGGTCCTAACTCGGTAGGCACCTGGCGCGAGCGGCTTGGCGAGCTCTTCGCTCCGGAGGAGAAAGAATCCGATTCCGAGCCATGAGTCACCTCACCATCCAGACTCTTCGCGAAGTGATGAAAGCCGTTCTGGAGTCGCCCGGCTTTGATCGGGTGTTGAATAAGGTACTAGTAGTAACCGGCGAGGGGAGCTTGGCGTAGGTTCCCTGCTTCTTCCGTATTACCGACCTTCCAGGGTGACCTTCGTCAGGCCTGCAGCGAGTGATTACTGATCGAGCTTAAAAAGCACTGGTTTATCTCAGCTTGCCCTAACTCTAGAGATCTGTTGGACTACAACTCCCAGCATCCCCCCCCCCCCCCCCGCCGGAGCCTGTGAAGGACGCTCAGTCGAAATACGGCTTAGGGTTGCAAACCATTTTCTCTATGACGCATTTCTTGAACATAGAACTACTCTGGAATAAATGAATTGCGGTTTCCAAATAATCATTATTTTCTCTTTTGCCCACCCCCAGCCCCCTATCCCCACACACTTAATACTCCAGACCAGAGCGCATTTACTTGGAAATCCGAGGAGAACTTACTCCTAAGGGCGCGTAGGGTGCAATCCTACAAAAGTCCTACAACTCCCAGTTTTCCTCAAACAGCATGATCACCTCGCCCATTTTGCCTTCTGTTAAATTAGGTTAGTCTAAGAGGGAGTGACTAGTCCAAGGTCATTTACTGAGCTTTGTAGCAGAGTCAGGGTTTGAACCAAGGCCATTGGTCTGTCCCCAAGGCCCCTTACCCCCCACTGTAGAGGTACTGTAGAGTACTTATTGTGGGACACTCACAAACACAAACCATGGTGGTATAGCATTACGTTTGAACACAGCCCATGGCTCTTATGTTCCTAACCAGTGGTGGGGTCTCATATTGCAGTAGGCTTTGGAGCAACAGAAGCAGTGAGTCTGTTATGCTGTTTTTGCCTGCACCAAAGCTCAGCATCTTAAGAAATCCTCCTCCTATCCCCCAACTATGGGGGTGCTGGGGAGAGGTTTTTTCACCAGAGGCACTAGCCCCTGACAGACTGAGAAATTGATTTGTAGTGGCCTTGTTATGTTCATGGTGTTTTAATTCTATATATACTAATAGTGAACCCATTCTCCAAGTGCCAGTCATTATTTAATCAAATTGGGTGAGGGAAGTGATGGAAAACCAGTGGAGACGTGAAATGGAATGGAGGAATCTGGCAGAGGGCGTGGCTGGCTGGAACCCTGAACAGGAGCATTCCACTCTGCAACATTTCGCTGTAGGTCCCATGTTTTTGGAGGCCTGTTGCCAGACAGAAAAACTGTGTGTACGTGTGTGTGTGTATATGCGCGCGCACATGTGCATCTGTGTTAAATAAAAACAAACATTGAATTTCTAAGATAGTGGTATATAGAAAACCTACTGGGGCTTAGTAGAATTGGATTCTGTTTTCTTCCTTCACCATGTTCCCAGATGACCGTTCTTTCTGCCAGTCCTGGAAAAGTTGTCTGTGAAATGAAAGTGGAAGAAGAGCACACAAACCGAGGAGGAACTCTGCATGGAGGGCTGACAGCAACTCTTGTAGATATTGTGTCAACTGCGGCTTTACTCTACACTGAAAGAGGAGCACCTGGAGTCAGTGTGGATATGAACATTAGGTACGTATCAAAGACATGAGATGTATGTCACTGAAATGGAGATTTCCATTTAACTGGGCCTCAATTGTAGCAGATAATGGCTTGCGTCAATTAAAAGGGGTTCTGTTTTTAAATCCTTCATCGGGTGCTGAGATGCTGTTATGCTGTCAGCTACAACATATATTTTTTTAAAATGCTTGATCGTTGCATTTAATATGCTTGTGGAAATACTATACTTATATCTGGGGTCTGAAAACTAGTGAGCGATTTGTCTGGTTGTTTTAATATCTTTTTACACTTTTGTTTGAAGGATTGGGAATTTAGATTTTTAAATCCTCATTCCTGCTTTATTTTTCCTTGCCACCTTTGGAACAAGTAATTTCTCTTCTCAGTTCGCATGTAGGGGAACTGTGCCCAAAAGCTAGGAACAAAAGCAGTTGGTCTTATACTGTCGGCAGACCATGTTGCCTCCTTTGGCCATTTGTCCACTATGCCCCATTGCAGCCATCCATTTTGCCACGGCAGTAAAAATTTGGAGGCCTACTGCTGAATGTTAGTGGCAGGGCAGGGTCCACACCCCACCAATATTCAGAGGCAACGGATGTGGCCCCCTGGTGGGTTTGGGGTGGGTGGGGAAATGGCCTTCAGAGCCCTAGAAGTCCCCCCCCCCCCCGGCATAGACAGTCTTTATTCTCGCAGCAATCCTGTGAGGTAAGTTTGGCTGACTGGGTGTTTTGAACCCATCTGTCCAACATTTTATCCACTACTCCACACTAGTTCTTGTTTGTGGCTTCCTAAAATGTAAAATTTAACTTGGGCATAAAGTTCACTGGCGATTCTGGGCTAGTGACTTTCTGGCCCAGTTCACATGTAATGGTGGCAAATCATGGGCTAATGAACCTATGTGTTGCAGAGTCACGTGCTATGTATGAGTCACTTACACTGTGCATAATCAACCTCCGATTGTCCTGATTATAAGTTGTTGCATGACATGCAAACTCAGATACTTGGGGTTGTTTGTCGGTTAAACAACTCAAAGTTAACCTACGATTACTTTTTAGGTTAACTCGGGGTTGTTTAACCTATGAACAAACCAAAGTGTCTAGGTTTGCACGTCATGCAACAACCTAAGATTGAAGGTTGATTAAGCAAAGCGGAAGGGGCATCTGGCAAATCCTGGGTTAATTACGATTCCATGGGTATATGCGCAGACAGGGCCTCTCTCTCAGCCTAAGCTACCTCACAGGGTTGTTGTGCAGATAAAATGAGGGATCTCTTCGGAGAAAAAGTGGACTATAAATGTAAAGCTGTTTTTTTTTCCTTCCCTTTTCCAACTTCAAGCTACATGTCTGCAGCTAAGATTGGAGAGGAAATTGTGATCACTGCTGAGATTCTGAAGCAAGGAAGAAGTCTGGCCTTTGCCAATGTGGATTTAACGAACAAGGCAACGGGAAAATTGATAGCCCAAGGGAGGCATACCAAACACCTGGGACACTAATAGAAGGAAGTGGTCACTTCATTTAAAAAAAGGGGGGAGAAGAAAAAAGCTTGGGGCTTTGAGAAACTAGAATGGAGTTAACTTTACAGCAAAGCAAAATTAAGGTTTAACCACTGGGGATGAACATTAAATGGGATACAGACAGTGACATTGCATCACTGTTGATGGCCAATTTAGTGTCCATATTTATTACTTCATATGTATTTTGTTGTAAACTATCGTTGGCAGTGGAAAGAGAGGTTTGCTGGGAATCGGGACATAAATATAATAAATATTGTATCCTCCCAAGAAACAAATGTGTGGCATAGCTCCTATTAGTTTGATTCCTGAAGCACTACAGAAAAGGATACGAAGGAAAGCTGGGAATGTTTCTGCCTGAACATAAGGAAATTTCGTTTGGAAAATTGCGATGCTGGTGCCGATGGCTTCAGGCAATTGGGTTGGATCCAGAGTACCCATAAGCAGAATTCCATCTATGGGACACCCCTGCAGGAGGAATGAGAAAGGAGGCACCTTCCACTGATTCTCCATCAGAACAGGATGGCGTTGGCACTAAGGGCTGGGGAATTGATGAAAATCGCCGCCTTTCCCCCCCCCCCCCCCCCATCTGCCTCCTCTAGCTGGAGCATCTGCTGGATCTCGATCCTTTTTGTGAATGGATAGAGCATTCTGTTTACATAAGGGCAACTCTGGATCCAACACCAAATGGAGTCATTGCTCCCTTCAGCAAAAATCTTTGGAGCCAAAAGACTGACATGCTGTCTGTACTTTGAATCCAGTGTTGAATGGAAGGCAGACTAATTAAACATAAACTACTTTAATCCATTTTCTTGGAAGTTATTGATTAGTATTCATTAAGTTTTGAACAGTGTGAAGATCTTTGAAAGGCACTATTGTTTCTATAATAACGCTGAAGTGTGAATGTTTCACTAAACGATGTTCAGTATTGTGATAGAATCACTATTTTGCACTTTTTACTATTTGCTTCTGTAAAGCTTCTGTTTCTGTGTATAAGCTTCTCTTCAAGTCTAGCCTACTGAACACCTGAAGTGGGCTCTAGTCCATACAAGCTTCTTAATAACTACTCTGGAAGTCTGCCACAAGTCTTATTGGCAGAATGGGATGCATGGGTTGTTAGATCACCCACTCGCCAGTTAGAAGAGAGATGTCTACCTACCCCCTTCAATAATATGACGTTCTGTGTGCACCTGGTTTTGAAATATTTTAGGCCTGGGCATGTTGTCTTGATCGTGTCTCTCTTCTTTTATATTTGGTCATATCTGCCCCAACACCTCCTCCCAATTATTGCTCGTGTGCTCATTGTTATGACTTCCCCCGCCCAGTAAGCGTCAGGCATTTTCTTATCTGCATGTGTGCAACACGAGATGTCCAGCACTGATTTTCTTCCCCCTAGTGGACATCTCTGAGCACGCTCAGTTCTTTTGCTCATATCAGAGCCCTGACTTTGCTCTGCTCTGTGGAAGCTGCCTGCAAAGACAGCTGCATTTTTTCCTCTTTCAAAGCCAGTCTTGTAAATTCTTAGTTAAAGGTATTATACTATCATAACATAAATTAGCATAGAATCAAAATTTTAAGTCCTCCTTTGCCATAAGTCAGGGGACTGGAATATAAATACGGGGTCTTCTTAAATACAAGTTGGGGGGGTCTTCTTGTACGTCTCCCCAAAACCCTCATTCAGATCGTTTAACCATTACAGATTAACCTTAGCCATCTGCAGTTTGAAGTGACCTCTTCAGTCTTTTGTTAACACATTATTTAACCCTTTTAGTACCAGATTAATACCCCACATAGCTGCCTTTGTATTTTATTTTTTAAAATTAATGGTAGTGAGAATTATCTCTTAGACATTGAGTGTGCACTCAAGCAACTATAATTCCCAAGATCCCTTCACTGGCAGTGGCTTTAGTTTTGTAGCACAGACTTGCCCGTAATAGATGCGGTCATCACATTTTGCCCTTATTGACTGCTGATTCCTCTGCATTTAGCTTGTCTTTCAAACACCATGGGACATCATTCAAGTTTATTAAGATATCGGATGCAAAACGGAGAGGGGCATTTTGTAGAAGAAGATACCTGTGTCAGAGTCTGAATTATTTTAGCAGTATGTCAGCTGATCTTGTTTTGAACTAGCTGGCTCAGATTGTGTAAATGCCCCACTGTGAAGTAGCAGGGGGTGAAATAGCTCTTGCCTCTTCCTGAAGAAGAGTGATCATTCCTGTTAAAAGTTTTATAGAATTTGTACTGCCTGAGCAGACTGTGTTTCAATTCACACAACAAAACAACTACCTCCTGTTTTGACAATGGCACCTACCTGTCTAATCATTCCCCATTTTCAAAGAGCCTCAATCAGAGCAGGGGAGGGGGGGAAATACAGGCAAAACCACAGGGAAGCCGATCAATTAGTTAGCAATAGAGAATGGCTGTGGTTACAAATGAATGGACTAGGACCATACAGATAGAAAATACCTGCTGCTTCCAGAAATATTATGCAGGTGAAACGTGACTGAATACAAGCGTGCAGCTAATGTTTGTTGATTCATTTGATTTTGCTGTTGTCCTGATACTGCAGTCTGTTAATCGTAAAACCAGTATCATTGGATCTTGATCCTGTGCTCCCTCTTTCTGGATCTATTCATATAAATTGATTTTGTCTATGGAGATTTTGAACTTTTTTCAGCCCGAGGGCTGAATTCCTGAGAAGCACTTGAAGACCACATTCCAGTGGTGCGTGGAGGCAAAGGCAATTTGGGCAAGACTGAAATCAGAGTCGACGGGGCCAAAGGTACCAGCATATTGTAGCTTAATGCTCTTATTGCCAATAACAAAGCCTTTGGAGAGGCATTTCAACCTTTCAGAATGGGAGAAAAAACTATACAAACACCAGGAAATTAATATATAGTTAGCATGGAGGGGGTGGCCATCTAGTGAACACCAGAGGGCTGGATCAGGAAACCAGGAAGGCTGGATTTGGGCTCCAGGCCTTAAGTTCTGTACCTCTGATATAGTGGATGTGGTTAGTTTATGAGAGATGCAACATTAGGGCTCAAGCCTGTGTTATGGAAGGTTTGCATTCTAAGCCCACGACATGTATTTATGCAGTGGGTAAGGAAATATACCCAGCAAGTGTTCAGTAATAGAACATTTTCCCTTGGAAACCTGTTCTGGACTAAGACAATTCCCATCAGCACTTTACTGCAGCCAAATAGAGGCCTAGATCCTGTAGAAATTTGGCATTTGCCCTTTCATCAAAGTCCTTCATGCCAGACCACAGCCTTTCCCACCTTGATGCCCTCCAGATGTATACTACAACTGCCAACATCCTCCAGCCAGCCATAATAGGTATTGTAGCCCAGCAAATCTGCAGGGCACCAAGTGCAGGAATGCTGCCATAGCACACTGCTTATGGAACTCTCCATTTCAAAAGAGATTCTTTATACAGTATGGAGTAGGAGAGTCCTTTTCAAAAACACAGGTTCAAACTTTCCATAAGTTACAGAATTAGTTGTGTATTTCTTTGGATCTTGGCCACAATCTCAACCAAATGCAATGGGCCCCTGCAGCTTGTGTACTCTCTCTCTCTACTGTGATATTAGTTAAGAAAGCAGTGCATTATTAGGAGTCCAAATTCAACAATTACTATGGATAAGCATGGTACACAGAGCTTAAGCTGAATATGAACTTTTGGGGGTCTTTGGGGGAGCATAGATTATACAAGTATGGATTATATACTGTACCCTGGCTTAAGCCCCAAGTTGCACTAGAGCAGTGGTCTTCAACTGGTGGGTCATGACCCAAAAGTGGGTCACAAGATCAGTCCAACTGAGTTGCTGCAAAGCTGGTGCCGCCATGTTGGGTAATTGTGAGAGTCCCATGTTACAGGTTGGGAGTCTGGACCAGTTGAAGACCACTGCACTACAGCACTATTGAGACAGTAAATACAATGAACACATCCCTTGAAGACACTGTGCAACTCTGTCTAGCCTAGTTTACACAACACATGGAAGGATTTGAAAAGACCAAGAACAACTGGTGTCCTTCCTTCCAGATGTTTTGGATTACAATTCCCTTCAGTCCTAGCCAGCAGAACCAATGGTGAAGGATGATGGGAGCTGTAGGCCAAAAAAATCTTGAGGACCACGTCGCCCTCCCATCATCTAGAGACAATGCTGCTGCTCAAAGTTCACAGGCGTCTGCTCACAGATGCAACTTGAGAGGAAGAGTAGGAACAAATCATTTTACCACGTCTGCATCTTTGGTAGGGTGACAGATGACCAAGCCCCAAATGAGAACTCAACCCTCAGTGTACTTGAATCACAGGCAAATGTTACTTCATGCAATAGATGATTTCATTCAGTGATATGGGCTGTCATGAATGTCATGGTTGCCTCTGAGGGAGAGGCAACACAGCGAGATCCCCTCAACTGACTTACCTGGGCCAAATGGCATTTGGCTCCTCCTTCTAAGAACTGTCTTCATTGGAAACCATTCCACCTGGTCATTATGTCACAGTATTCAAGTTGGTGCCTGGATTTGTTTTTTTTTCTCTTTTGTATTATTATGTCTCTTAGTAAGCAATCTACCATATTAATCTGCAAACTGCTTAGACTGCTTTGGTAGATCAGTGCAGAACAAAATGTAAATGAATTTTAGCTGTATAGGCTCCATAAAAGAGATGAACAGAGCCAAAGCGGTCATGACTGTTTTCAAGCTATGTGACCTGGTACTGAGTGTTAAGTTCTACTGATATCAGCCTGTATCTTACGAATATGTATTTCTATGACACACACTGCAGTTTTAATTACTATGTTCCATATGATAAGCAAAACTTATCTAATTATTGTCATGTTCAAGGACTAAGTTAGTCTACTGCTAGATTAATTGTCCCTGTTCAGAAGACATGCTAAGCCACGGTGCTTAAGGATTTTGAGCTAAACATTATGGCTTAGAGTGTCGTGTGAACTATTCCTAACCATGATGGCTACATAAGCATGGTTTAAACACACTCACTAACCATTTGCTGCAAATGAGTTAGCAGCCTAACCAAGGCTTAGCATGTTGTCTGAACAGGCCCACAGCGTATTACATGTAACAATTGGTTTACAAGCAGGTATGATACATGGCCTTTACAAATGAACATAGCAGATAATTGTTCAACTAATTTGTTTATTTCCAATTTTTTCCAATTCCAAACAAAAGCTAAATACAAATTTTAAACAGATAAGCACTAGATTTACCCAAAGGGAGTAGGCTTATACAGATTTACTTCAGTAAAATTACTCAATCCTTAAGCAAAGCATTCTTTGCCAAAACTATACAGTAGTCTTCCTTATGTTCATTGCACAATCTTAAACAAAATATGTTCTGTCAAATCCAACTTTGACACTCCAAACAATATTTTACAATTAAATCCACAACTGCTTTAGAATATCTTATTCTTCCCCTCCCGCACCCAAAAGAACCTCAGAGAGTTTTCCTTAAGAAATGTTTTGGAAACCAGCATTTCCTACACAGTTCACCAGCAAGTTTACAAGTCAACTCTCAGGAAAAAAATAATCCTCTGCCAACATGGTTTCTGCAGCTGCTATTTTAAATTTAGCTGCTTGAGGCTACTTCAGACTCCAAGTCTGTAAAAATGTATTCAACTCAACAGAACACTCTACATTTAGTTATATAGCAAATTGGGGAAAGAGATCCAAAAATGAGAATGCCAGTAAACTCAAACATGGCCAAGCAAAATAAGAGAGGCAATTAATGCCTACACCAAATGAGATGCTTTTTTTTCCTTAAAAGATTTCTTTCCCATGGTTAGCCATCTACTGTAACAAGCCATAGACCTATTCATCAGAATGAATCTGACACAGCTCTGATACAATCATGTTAACAGCAAAGCTTATAAGGCTCTTACACCATTACATTCACTTCTCACCCTATGAATACTGATATTGGGGGACATGACCAGCACAAATGGGAACACCACCATAAATGATCACTTTGTGCTCTCAGATACATTTCTTTCAGTGTATAACAGTCCCTTCATTTCACATTTTGGTAGGATGCTCATACAATGCAGAAATATGCAGAGCATTCTCTTTCACAAGGTCCATGCAGAAAACATCTAAAAAAAATTTAAAGTTCTGAGATACAAATGATAAAAAGAAAATAATCCAGGATGATCAAGTTCCACGATGGATAGTGTTCTGAACATGTGTCCATTTTCTTCTATTCCAAAAGAATAAATGGCAAGAAAAGTGAAAACTGCACTCCTGCATTCTGTGATCTTCCCCATTTTGCTGGCCAGTACCCTATTCTGGCATGTAAGGACGGAGGTGGTCCTCTATGGTACCAACCGCCCAGTGGGTGAGCTGCTCCTGTGGCAGATACAGGCAGATGCTGCATAACTTGAAGATTGTAGCTTTGTTTTTTGGAGTCTGGAAAGAGATACATAAATCTATTTCAGAACCAAGTATTTTTTATAAACAGCGCTGTCTGGAAAAAAGACCTTCACAAATCTCTAAACGTATCTTTTCAGAATACACAGAAGTAAAGGACAATCCACAGAAGAGCATCACAAAGAATTTAGCATTCATGTGGTGCTGCTTGCGGAATACAGAACTTAATCAGCAGAATATAGAACTGAATCCTGTCTTTTCAAGCAGAAGAATCATACCAAGTCGAATGTTCCATTGCACTCACAAAGCAGAGCAACCAAAACAGCCGGTAACTTTTCACTATATCCCACGATGTTATTATGACTAGTTCATGTTACCCATTATGCCATAAAAAGGAACCCACATATCTGAACAGATTCAGGATTCTGCCATGGCAGTTGATTTTATCAATATCCTTATTGTATGCAGTTGATTTTATCAATATCCTTATTGTATGTAAACTAACACAACAGCTGTTGAATAAAAAATAAGGCCATGGAATTACAAGGAGAATAGCTGTTCATTGGAAGATGTTTACCTGCAAGTGCTGTCTGTCAATGAAGAGAAACACTGACTGGTTAGGGTTGTTGATAACAATTCCAGTCTTGTCCTTTCGGCTCAGTACATGCAGAAACTGTTTTTCATAGTCACCATGATGAAATTCAAACCTGGCCTGAAGGAAATAAAATATGTAATGAAAATAGTTTAAATAAGATATTTAAGAAATGCTAATCCAAAGCTACCCTTCACTAATATATCCAAGTACAGCAGGGGTGAGCAGACTTTAGACTAGCATGATCTATTTTTTTAACTAGACAGCACTTGGTATTAATGAATTGGGAGTGCAAGAACTTGAGCACTTAATGGAGCTTACAATCCTTCCATATAAAAATCCACTCCTGGCTATCCCAAGCTTCTCTTCATTTCAGCATTATAATTTAGAGTAAGAGTATTATTTTTGTTGTTAAAAATAATTGGGAAAAAATCCTTGCAAATCTACTGCAAATCATCTTCAGATCTACAAGTAAATCTAGATCTACTTTAGAGGAAATTTACAACTTGAAGTTAGAGCTACTTAAGACACACAATTGTTGAAATGGCACTGAAGTTTATCAACATATCTCCTCTTTCCTAAGGACAGCATATTAGAAAAATATGTCCGTACTTAACTTTATATAAACAAACAATTTTGATGCATATAGATACACTATGGAATACTGTATTGGTAAAAGTCTTTAGTAAGTTTACTAAGCTGGGGACAAAATGAACAAAACTAGAGATTACTTCAAAAGCAAAATGGCCAACTAAAGCCTATCTCAAGGATTAAACCTGAGGTGCTCCTGGATCCATCGTGCCACTGGAGGCCCAGGTGACCAGTGGCCTAGAACGCCTATTATCAGCTTTGGTTGGTGCACTGGATAGGGACAGTCAAGCCACAGTGATCCATGCACTGGAAACCCACAATTAGACTGCTGTAATGTGCTCTGTGTGGAGCTGCAGAATGCAGCAGCTACTGTGCTCACTGGGACACCCAGCCATGGCCACTTAAACATCTGTGTTAAAAGAACTTAACTGGCTTCCTATTAACTACCAAGCCATGTTAAAGATAATGTCGTTGACATACAAAGCCATAAAAAACTTGGGACCAGGATTAGACTGACTTCCCCTATATATACCCTGCTAGCGGTTAAGACCTTCAGATAAGGCCTGGTCATTCCATGACCAACAGAATGTTCCATGTAATATCTCGAAGTTGGGCTTTCTCAGTGGTGGTGTCCATCCTTTGGAAAACCCTCCTGAATGCAGTTCGGGAGGCAGAAAGTGTGGTATGTTTCAAATGCCTCCAGAAAATGCACTTTTTTACCCAGCTTTACTTTGATTTGTAAATCATTGCAACTGATCATATGCTGCACCATTTTACTTGTTTTTGTATTATTTTGGTATCGTTACTGTAGTTTTCAATAGTGTATTTTAAATGTATTTGTTTTGTTGTTATAATTGTTTTTAATAATATTTTAATATTAAATTTAATATTAAATTTAATATTAATATTAATATATTAATATATTTAAATGTGTTATTTAATATTTGTATGTGAACTGCTTGGAGATTTTTTAATATTAAGCAGTATACAAGTATTAATAAAATAAATAAAACACATGTCCAATTAGTATTCATCACTTCTGATCCTTAATGCCATCCAGACCCAAAACACATCTGTACATGACAACAGCCTACCTTGTCAAACCAACACTTTAAACAATACCATCCCACCCGCCCCAACAAAGGTTCCAGAAGTCACTTATGACTAGCATAAAGAAAAGGTGGAATTTCAATGAAAGTGGCAAGCGCTTACTTAGGTTTTATGATCACATAACCTGAAAATATACATCATACCTGAACAGGCCTAAAGGGCTCATCATCCGATCCCTTCCACCTAGAAAACAGAAGACAGACTATCTTCTCAATATCATTACGAGGCCAAAGTATGAAGTCCATCTCCTGTGTACAGCCAATTACATCCTGTAAGGAGGAAAACAATCATGTCCATCAATCTACTGTGAAATCGCATACATACTAGTCTGTGGAGAAACCTTAATAATCATACTTCAAATTACATGTGTATCTTTAACATATATGCCTAATAGCATTTCTTTCACCTGTTCTTTTGACTTTTTCTTCAGGGTATATAATACAGGCTGCATATCCACTATATGGATAGTACTTAACATTTCTAGTGTGAAACTCAGAACCCAATCCAAGTAATTCACTTTCACCATAGTAGCAAACTTTCAGGATTAAAACTCCCCCAGCCTGAATTAAAATGTTGACCTAAAGAGTCATTGTTTCAATGTTGAGCAGCAAATCTAGTCCAGTTTCAATACATGTACACTTTTTATGCATTTACGTTTTCATGTTCTATTTTGCTGCCTTTGTCAAGAATATTTAAACAAATTGTGCAGTTTATAGGAATTATTACGTGTAGCTAAATAATTTATTCCATGTTTTGCTTCAGGTGGGGCCCATTTGTATGGCGTTCCCTTCTGCTAGTGGGGGCATCTTGTGAGTGGTATGCTACTCACAGGGCATTCCTAAAGGTGAAGAGAGGGGAGGAGGCTTTTAAAGGTTCCCACTCCCACTGCAGCACTTCAAATAATGCAAGTGTTTCTGTGAACGGAAGAGCTCTTTCTATTCACAGAAGGGAACTCAGTAGCTAAGCCTATGTGTTTAAAATAAAAGCAATCTCACATTACTCTTAAAATGTCTTTCCCATTCTGATTCTGTACTTTTAACATTTTAACAAATTGATTGCACCACATTAAGCACAGGCATGAAAAGGGGCAAACTGGAAAAGACTTGAAAGGGGACAAGATAATAAGAACTATTAGATGACACATACTGAATATTCCAGTATAGATTTCCCTCTTGACAGGCAGGATCCAAAAAACTCATGCACTTCAGTTTGTCAAAAAACACAATTTTTAAAAAAGAGAAAACACAGCTACCCCCTCTACACTGCATGAGTTACAATAGCAGTTTAGGGCAAGATATGGAAGAAACTTGCTGTTCAACGTGAAAAAAAATCTCATTAAGAACATGCAAGCCCTCGGGTACACCTAGAGGATGCTTTGAATCCTACTTGACAATACCTAGTTCTTTGATCAAGAAGAACAACTGGAACCAACAATGTTAACAAAACCTTTGCAGTCTCAAAATAGAATGAAGAAAGAATTACTTTACCCTGCGCATAGACTGATAGCGGGGTGCATGCAGCTGTACTACATCCTTTTGTAGAAGCTCTATGGAACTTTCCAAGGAATAGCTGGAATCCCGCACACCTTTCAGGATATTTTCTTCATAATTATTGGTCATGACTGGTATCACTTCAGACACTTCAAAGAGCGCTGACTTTTTCCTCTAATTAAAGGAAGTAAGAGGAAGTGAAAATATTGTATTTCATCCATTTCTGAGCAGTCTATAGTCATGATGCTTTTAACACTTAAGAAATCAGTTGAACTTCCAACATAAAAGATGAGGAATGCCCAAAACTAAATTTAGATACAGTGTGTAATCCAGTCAAAGTTCAGGTTTGATTTTAATGAAATATATTTATGCACATGCTTAAACGTAAATCTCTCATTAAAATCAAGAGAATTAAAAAATAGCTGAATTTAGGCTGGAGTACATGACGTGTCCCTAAATTCCACTCTGGGTATTCTTCAAATTTGTGCCCACCCTTAATGCATAGTATTAGCTGTCACCCTCCCACGCTTTAAAACCTGTAGTAAGATTTTGTTATTGTACTTCATACAGACATTTCTATAAACAAAGAAAACTTAACAGAGTAGTTATCATACTAAATAAGGATTTCAGATAATTATTAAAAGTTAAACAATATCAAAGCTACAGCCCAAACTTGATACCAGAAAACAAAAGTCTAATGGATTTTTTTATTGTATTCTCCATATTTGGTCTTGATCATGGTTTGGGGAGTGTTAATAAAGACAGTTTTGAAGTCATAACACACAATTCTTTAACAAGTAGAATTGAGATTACCTTGTCTTTGAATACAAAGGCAATATACATCTTGAAATCAAACTGGTCAGCTAGAGATTCTTTTTTCTTTTTAAGCTGAGCGCGAAGTCTGTTCAGAGCTTGTTTCTTCCGGGAGTTTGGGTCCCCCATTTTGTAATACAGGTGGTACTAAAACCTTTGGAAACTGTCACTAAACTATGGGCCCTTTTTTCATAAGAGTCGAGTACAACAGAAACAAGTCATTTTATTCCTGCTCATACCACTGAATCAATAAAACACAGGCGTAACCCAAAAATGCACCTCAGGCAATTGTTTTACGAGACTGTCTTATTAGAGGGGTCATAAAACAAAATAAGTAATTGTCCAACCATCATTGGACAAAGTTTGCGCAGTATTATCAAAAGCCCAAAGGAATTTGAAGAAAATACACTGATATACACAGTTTAAACCACGGGAATAAATGGGCAAGAACGGGGAAAAAATCTTATCACAATTTGTGTGAATAAAAAAAAGCAATAATGGGCATGGACCCAATCCATTTGGGCGTTGTTTTTTGCCCAAACTCCACAAAACTCCCCCAAACAAAAACTGAAATTAAAGACAGCGTTCTACCCCACCCAGATTCATGACTCTGCTGATTATTATCAAGATTTCTGCTATTGCTATGCTGCCTGGCTTTATTTTAAATAATTATTACACTTGGTAGAAAGCAAAGGAGGGAGTGCACAACATGAGTGGATGTCCTGGGAGGTAAGTCGTTTCCCTACCAACAACAAAATCATCAACCACAGACAACACGGTGCTGGTTTGCAGAGGAGCAAGGAGTTTGGAAAACAGCACAGTCATTTCTAACTTCATCCTGCTCATCATCAGGCACATGGTTGCCCTGAGGCTGTGTCTGTTAGAGAGAAGAAGGATCATGATGGCCATTGATAAAAGAGTGGAGGGAAGCTATGGGAGCGTATCTGGTCTAAAGGCTGTGAATCTCAAATCGATCTCTCAATCTAGCTCTCCCCTATCAGGGAGAACCACCTACATCCCCCAATAGCTTTCCTTCCCTCCGTCTACTCCACCGATAGGGCGAAAATCCTCCTCCCTCTGCCGCCTGGCACCGCAAAGGAAAGCGGTTTAATTGGGGCTGGGCATGGCTGATGCGATTGGCCTCCTTGCTCAACACTGAAGAGGAAGGGGCGGGCCTGTGCTCAGCGCAGCGGGGGCACTCAGTCTACGGCCCGGAATTCACTCTTGCATTCATAGTCATCAACTCCGGTTTTTTCTTTTTTTAAGTTATAAGGAAAAGAACACGCCAAGAGATTTCAATTGCAAAAATTGACACAGTTTGCAGAGATTTTTGTTGCTGCAAACTTGAATATATTTAGAAGGGAGAATGGGTTTGCGAGCAAACACTTCAGATCAAATATTTCTTAAAAATAAAATAGGATTAACCCGCCTTTCCCTTTAGGAGTTGTTTGGGGAAGGTTTAAGTTGTTTCCACCCCCAAACACCCCCTCCCCTTCAGCATTCCCTCATAAAAAATAAGAAGATTCCCTCACACTATCCTTTAGCCCCAGCGGGAGGCTTAGGCGGCAAGAGAGACCAAACCAGACCGGACCGGAGACTGTGGCGTTGACTGGCTCGCTACCCGCAGCCGGCGGGCGCGGGCGGAGCAGTGGAGGCGGCGGTGGTGGCGGCGGCGCTGCTAGCAGCACAGGCAGAAGCCATGTCAAGATAAGGCCACCATGAAGCCGTCGAGCTCCCCCATCCCCGCTGCGCTGTTCACGACGACCGGGCCGCCCGCTCTGCCGCTGCTCAGCCCCAGCAGCCTGGTCCCCATAGCCTAAGCTCGGCGCCCCGGAGCCACCGGGGGTGGGCAAATGGTGGCGGCGGCGGAAGGAGGACGACGACGACGAGAGAAGGAAGAGTAGGAGGTGGTGGCGGCGGCGGCGGCGGCAGCGAAGAAGAAACGAGGATGGGCCGGGCAGTCCCCTGCGCTACAGGCTCCTACAACGACAAGGGCAGGAGGAAAGAGAGCGACCGAAGCTCCCCCTCCTGTCCCCTCTCACGGCAAGGACAACGCGGAGAAGTCTCTCGGGCCGGATGACGCGGAAGGAAGGACGAGGAACAAGAGCTGCAACCACAGCGAAAACCCCTCAAAATGGCAGCCGTCGCTTCTCCTTCCCTGCCTGAGTCACACGCAGAAAGGCTCCGCCCGTGAGCCGTTGCGCAGGCGTTCTGCAGTTCGACTGTACCATTCCGGGAAGAGGGGGGGAAAGGAAGAAAGAAAGGAGGCGAGGCGAAGCGGGGGCGCTGACATCTACGCAACCGTTCCTGTGTGTGTCCTTTTCCAGTGTCTTCAGTGGGACAAAGTGTGCTTAGGACTCCGTCCTGGCAGCCTGAACCTGTGCAGAGTTACAACTGCTTCAAGGCTGCAGTCCTAAACACGCTTAACAGTGCGTAAACCCCATGGAACGCCGCAGGACTTGTCTCTCTGCGTAAACATCCACAGGGTTGTGCTGTCAAACAATGATCTTGGGTCTGCACAGCCTATATCGGGCCGATACCCGCTCTGTTTGTCTTACATATAGAGGATATTGGGCTACCCTCCCCGTTTTGGCGGCTTTTGAACTCTTTTCTATTGCAGCTCCTCTAAAGACAACATGTGGTAATTACTGTTGCATTACGGCAACTTTAGTAGTTGCTTTTATTAAAACTTAGATTCATCTCGACTGTATACCTCTAAACAGAAGGGATGGTTGCGTTTTTAAATCGTACCGGAGACCTCATGTCAGGGTACTCTGTCATGCACACTTACCTGGGATTACATCCCCATTTAATTTAGGTTTTGCTTCTCAGTAAACATGCATAGGTTTGAGCTGTATGTGGGGTCTGAATTTTTGAATTACGCAAAGCTCAGACTTGATAAAACGGTCGCCTAAAGGAAGCTGGAGAATGGAGAACTCTGTGCAACTGGAAAGCCTTAGGGTGACCAGATAAAATCCAGGTCAGGGGTCATGTAACTTTAACAGTTGTAGAGAAAAGGGAATTTCAGCCAGTGTCATTTGTATGCAGTTAGTTCCTGGTGAAATTCCCTCTTCATCACAACAGTTAAAGTTGCAGGGGCCCTGCCTTCTTTTGTATATGGTCACTGTAGTATAGTGCATGCACCTTTAACTGTTGTGATGAAGAGGGAATATCACCAGGAACTAATTGCATACAAATGACTCTGGCTGAAATTCCCTTTTCTCTACAACTGTTAAAGTTACATGAGCCCTGACCTGGATTTTATCTGGTCACCCTAGCCTACTTACTCTGGAATGCTGACAGGTGAGAGAATTTTGAGAAAGTCACTTCTCCTTACCTATTTTACACCTCGGGATGCGGTTATATCCAGTGTTAGTCTAAGTCCCATTCACTTCCATGGGTCTACTCTAAGCAGAACTAACATTGGATACAACCTAGGCACTCTGCACCTTTAAGAGCTACATGGCAACACCGTTGCACCTAAATACACACAAGAATTCAGAGTGGGGGATGGCAACGCTGGCCCCCTCCACAAGGATGCGCTTTTGCGCCCGGTTCGGGGATTATGCGCATTATCGCGGAGGCGCATTTACGCCTAATCCCTCTGCACGGGAGGCGGCGAGAGGCGGCGAAGCGCATTAATTGATGTCCAAAAAGCGCTTTAGAAGACGTTAATGCGCGCATAATCGCTTGTTCACACGGCAAAAATGCGCTTTAACGGCTGGAGAAAAAGAAAAGTCGCTATTTAACGCGCATTCGAAAATGCGCATTATCGGGGAGATAACGCGCCTGTACGCCCGTTTTGCGCTCCGCTGGTGTGGAGGTAAAATTTATAATGAGCCTTCAAGGCTCATTAAACGTCTCGTGTGGAGGAGGCCGCTGTTTCTCTCCCGACGACCAGCAACATCTGTTAAGATCAGCAACTGAGAAGCAGCTGTTCCAGTCTATGCACCACCCCCTCCTAAATCAGACTATACAACTCTGCGGCCCTACTACTCAGCGACTGCTTAGTGACCTCTCCGTTCCTCCTCTTTTTCTCCATACAGGAGAGGGCGTCGCTGTCGGTTTCCATGACGCACAGCGTGCTGCTCGTCTCTCAAGGGGAACTCTTATCACCAACGCCTTTCAGCGCTGTTCCTTCCCTTAGTATGTGAGCTAGGCTGCGCACTGCGTGTTTTCGCTCCGACAGCAATCACCGTATCGTAAGCATCTGCGTTGTTTAAAGCTCAAGCGGAAGCGCGAAAAATCCTCGTCTTCATGAGGAGTTTAAAGAAGGGCGCGCCCACCCGCTCTTTCTTACTTATGTTCCGCCAAAGTAGGAAGAAACTTAATTAATTTCCGCCCAGAGACAGACTCCATCCCCTCCCCTGCCCTTTCCCTCTCGACTTTAACCTGAGACGTGTGACGTAAATCACTCCCCCTAACTCTAACGTCATTACACCGTGGCTACCAAACCTATTGCTTATCTCCTGAGAGCAGAACACGTGTCTACAGCGTGTCACTTAGGCTAACACAACAAAGAATCTGTAGTTTGCGCTTGTTTCGTAAGACCGTGTTCATGTAACATACGCCTCAGATCCCATTGATGCTAAATAATTATGAGTTGGGTTTTAGAGTCCAAAATTGGCATGCATGATACACACGCTGGAGTGCTAATCCTACTGCATTCAGTGACACTTACGTCTGAGTAAACATGCATGAGACTGGGCTGTTACTATTACAAAAGTACCTTACAGCGCAATCCTATGCACGCCTAACTCAGAATTAAGCTCAATTGAATTCAATGGAGCTTATTCCTAGTTAAGCCCCTCAGCCAGCATTCTTTTCGCTAAGGATTCTGCCATTAATGTTAATGTTACATTGCCATCTAGCGGAAAAGGAAAGGTTGTCATTGACGTGAGATCCTGTTGTAGCCAATCCAAATTTTGGGACAAAGAAATGAAGTATTTTCCACTGACTAATGACCTCCATCACACCAGCGATTTATTACACTCTTGCCATGCCTCGTATGTGTTTTTGCAGCGCGGTGCTCTCATGACGTTGTTCCTGTCCTGCGCTTATCTCGTCTCTTCTCTGTTTTCCATCTTATTTTGAAGTGGGGAAAGGCCATTTCCCCCTCTCTGTGCGCTATAAAGCCCCTCCTCCCTCCCGTGTATTGATGTCCTTGCGCTATATCGGACCATCTCATTTTTTGTTGGGGGCATGTGCCTCGAAAGGCGTTCTCGCTGACAAAAGAGACGGGGCGCTTCTCCGCTCAAGTGCCCTGGGACTCAGCCTCATTCAACCCTATGGTTCTTACTCCTGAGTGAGCATATCTAGGTTTCTTGACCAGAACAATATCGGCTTCCCCTTGCCATGCCAACATTGACAACAAACTTCTCCTAAATCTAATTGTAATACTTTCTCTTCATTTATTTTGTTTAATATGATCTTAGGAGAAAGCATAGAGTGTTGTTTTACCGTAATTGTGCAGTTTCAGGCTGTCGTACTATTGGATTTGCACAGAAAAAAAATATTTTATTTTTCTACGCAAATACAATATATATAACTGCAGGGGGAAGGAGAATGTAGGGTGTGGGGTGGAAGATTTTGCCAGCAGAGTAGAGATAAAAGTGAAAAAATACATGAGTGCAACAGTGCACAGACATGAAAGTGCCCAGCACTCGACTTGCTAAGGAAATGGAGGGGGAAACCACGGGTGCAAAGCAGGGGAAAAAGTAGGTGTGATGGAGACCTATGTATGCCTCTTGATTAGAGAACCTTGATCTGGAGTGCCCACAGTGAGCATAAAGGTTTGTTTACATATTTGTTTACATTTATAAACTGGCCCATCGCAAAAGTTCAGGCTAGATAACCATTGGTTTAAAAAGATGTTAAAATTAGGGATGTGCATGGCCACAATAATCGTATTGGAATTGGAATCGGGACCTCCAATTTTGACCTGAATCGTATCAGGTAAAATCGGATGTCCCTTGAATTGCTTTGGATCCGACTCTGATACGAAAATCGGACCTCCGGTTTTAGAATCGGACGCCATTTTGAATAATTTTCCCTATAGCCTAGTATTGTGTTGAAAATGCCTATAACTTTTTTATTTTTAAAGACAGAAGCATGAAACTTGGCCACATTGCAGATGGGTTTGAGGTACCTATGTGTGGCAAATTTCAGAAATATAGGTGTAGGCATTTTATGGCTTTGACGTTTTGAAAAACGAACCAGGAATGCCTATAACTTTTTATTTTTAAGTATCCACACATGAAACTTGGCCACATTGCAAATGGTATGTTGGTACTCATGTGTGTGAAATTTCAGAAACATAGGTGCTGGCCTTTGGTGGCAATGAATTTTTGAAAAATGGGTTTCATTGGGGGAAAGACAGTTACGCCTTCTATTTTTTTATTTTTAAAGATAGAACCTTGAAACTTGGTAACATTAGAGATGGCATGTAGGTAGTCATGTGTGAGAAATTTCAGAAACATAGGTTCAAGTGTGTAGTGGCAAGGTATTTTTGGAAAAATGAGGAAAGAAACACATTTAACTCTTTTATTTTAAAAGATAGAAGCATGAAACTTGGCCACATTGCAGATGGGTTTAAGGTACCTATATGTGAGAAATTTCAGAAACATAGGTGCATGCGTTTTGTGGCTATGGTTTTTTTACTTTAAAAGTTCCATAAGTTCCAAAACGGTGGGTTTGACAGCTGTCAAACAGGACACACACACACACACACACGCCTTCTCCCTCCACTGTTTTGGAACTTATGGAACTTTTAAAGTAAAAAATTCATAGCCACAAAACGCCTGCACCTACGTTTCTGAAATTTCTCACACTTAAGTACCTCAAACACATCTGCAATGTGGCCAAGTTTCATACTTCTATCTTTAAAAATAAAAAAGTCATAGGAATTTTTAACGCAATACTAGGTGATGGGGGAAATCATTCAAAATGGAGTCTGATTCTCCGATTTTATCCGATTAAAATCAGACGAAAAAAATCGGATCAGATAAAATCGGAGCTCCTTGAAACAACATCGGAATCAGAAATCGGATATCTGATTTTGCTTGAATCGTATTGGAATTGGACATCGGATCCGATTCAATGCACATCCCTAGTTAAAATCGATTTGAAATCCAACAGAGACCCCCTCTAGATGGATTCTGTTTGACGTCTGGTTAGCCGATTATGCGCATAATCGCTGAAGCGCTTTATCGTAAATGCTTGTATGCAGGAGGTAATTGAGCACTCAACAGGTGACCTTACCGGTTGTTTCAAATGCGCTTTACAAGTAGTTAATGCGGAGAATTGCTTGTTCACATAGTCAAAATGCGCTTTAACAGCAGGAGCAAAATAAAACTCGTTATTTAACACGCATTCGATAATGCGCATAATCGGAGAGAAAACGCGCCTCTACGCTCGATTTGCGCTCCGTTCTTGTAGAGGTAAAAAATTTAATGCGCCTTGAAAGAGCTTTAAATGCCTCTTGTAGAGGCAGCCTTAGATTAATATTCCCAAAAGAAGCTGTGGGGCCCTGATCCGGAACGGAGCCCTTGCACCAGTTTTCTGCTGATAAGATGCCCTTTGCTTCTCCTTGTCACCACTGACGCTATTAACTACAAACAGCAGTAGCTTTTGAAGTAAAAAGCAGCCATGAAGAGAGATATTTTTTAGGATGTCTATTCAGTTTGATGCAATTCCAGCAGTATTTCATCCAGCCTTGTTCAGAAGTGCCCCATGACTCTCTGGAGTGTCACCTGACTCTCTTTTTAGGGAATGAGGAGAAAGCTGCAGGGAAGAGGAAGGGATGGATAAACTTATTTCTTGAACCTTTTCCTGTTTACTCATCTTAGGATCCATGCCATTACTTGGAAACATCCTCCACTACAATGAATAGAGAAGTACTTCCATGTACATGGATTAAGAACTAGAGTGCCAAGAGGCTGGGAGCTAATGTACTCAATTGCTATGCTTGTGATGGCTTGCCTCCCAAGGTTAACCTAAAGCTGACAGCTTTGCATATCATCAAGCCCAGCTTCAGGTTTTGGAGTGCCCTGGTATCCTTGGCTCCCCCCTCCATCAGGGGTGGGCAACCTGTGGCCCTCTAGATGTTGTTGGTCTGCAATTTCCATCATGCACCACCATTTGTGATGGTGGCTAGGGCTGATGGGAATTGCAGTCCAACACATCTGGAGAGCCACACGTTGCCCACTGCGCCCTACATAACTGAATATGGGCAGGTATGGGCAGGTTGCTTGCCCATTGTTGTGGTGACAGCAGCAAGGAGGAGACTTCCAGGCTATGTACCCAAACTCATGGCTACATACAAAGTAGGCCCAGCTTCACTAGGAAGTCCATGGCAGTAGTAGCACTTGAACCCATGACTCCCAGTCCATGCAATATTCCTTCCACTGGATAGCACCTTGTGGTGATACCCCACATTTCTGTCTCCTTAGGTATGTCTGGATAGTGTGTTTGGAGAGTGCGGAATGTTGGACTGAGTGGATGTGGCTGGTGATGCTGGAAAAGGGAGGGGGAGGAGTATAAATTATGTGAGGGAGTGTTTTGGCAGTTAGTGTGTTCGTTGGGAGGAGGGTAGTTAAGTGGATGATAGATGTGTTTAGCTGTGTGTTCTTGTCAGGAGTGGGTGAAGAGAAATTAAATACAATATTTTAAAGATTTAGGATTATTATTAAGATTATTAGAAGGTTTTTTAATTGATTTTGAAAGAACTGTAAACAACAATAAACATTTTCTTTTATTTTTGCTACCACAAACCATGTGTCAGCTTGGCTTTGTAACCTGCTCTATTAGTTTAATTCAGAAACACATAACATTAAACCTTTCAGCCAATGTAATCACAGAAGAATCTTTTCAAATCCTCAGTACTTTTTCCTCTGCTATAAGAGAAAAGTGGTGTATCTTTTACCCTTCCCTCAAGAGTTTAAGTGGTGGTGCTTAGCCTGAGAGGGGTGTGCTCATCTAGGCCTAGTGTTTGAGGCTGTGGCGGCACACACTTCTTAAAATGCTGAAGCCTAGTTGGAATTAATTTATTTGAACATAACTTTCTCTCAAAAATTCTGAGACATTGCATTTGCGTCATCATATTACTAGATATTGGTTATAGCCACTACAAACAATAACAATGGGAATGTTGATACGATCTATTACTCTAAACAAGTAATTCAGTTCTTGTATACTGAAAAAAGAGAACATTTTCTTTGCTACGTCTTCTAAAAAAATGTTTAAATGACACATTTTTTGCGCAGCAAACATTCAAAACAAATTGGCTGAACTCAATGAGAAACCTCACTGTTTGTTCAAGTATCTATTGAAGTGCAAACGGTCATACCACCAGGAGTATTAATTTGTTTTGAAACAAAGTGAAAACCATTTGGATATATAGAACTAGAGAAAAGAAAAATCAAGATTGGCAAAATGTTTAAATGAATGCAAATGTCCCAACATGTTTTTCTGTGTACCAGACCTTTGTGCTCAGTGGGCTGAAATAAAGTGATGTAACTTGAAGCCTTTCCGTTGGATTTCTGGCATTAATTATATGTGGTAGTTCCCACAAATGAGCCTATCATCTAAATTCCTGAAAGAAAGTTCTTTCAGACCCAAAGCAAGGGATTCTTTACAAATCCCTCCAAGCTGAAGCAATGAAGAAGAACTCTGACTGAATCATAATGGTGCACAATAAGAAAAGCTTTTCATCAGGTTAAGGAGTGGTCCCATTATTTTGAACACCTGGCCAACATATCCACAGCCAGGGAGAGATTAAAGGAAAATATACAGAAAGTAAGGTTTATTACATTAAAGTTATCTTATTACCTTGGTGATTTCTAAAAGTCTATTCTGCAAATTGTAGCTAAATGACTGCAGCACTTACACAGATGGAACTTATTCACAGCAATAAATTGGAGATGGTTTCCAATATGTGAAAAGACCCTGGTCTTAGGCCTTTGGATTGGCAATGCTAGGAGCCGTCCATCTCGAATCACCCCAAATGTCAGGGAGAACAGTTGCAGCCTAGTTTTCCCGCCAATATGCTAGATTTGTTCTGTGCAGGGCATGTTCACCCCCCCCCCCCCCGGGGAAAGCATTCAACCAAACAAACTCACATCTGCAGTATGAAGTAGTGCTATCTAGATTCAGTGTCAACACCTCATTACTGTTTGCATGATGTAGATCTTAGAATTCACTCACACAGGAATTCAAAATGGAAGTGGGGGTGGCCTATAACAGCCTTCTCCAACCTGGAATCCTCCAAATATGCTGGCACAATTTAAGTAGACTGATTTTTGCTGAAACCTGAGGTGTGTTTTGCATGTGGAATTTTTGGCTAGAAATCCAAATCAGACTCAGGCCTTCTTCAAATAACACGCTAACCCAATTCTGGCAAGGCTCTTGCCCTCACAGGCCTTCTCTATGGTCAGCGGTCATTTTCCCAATAGAACAGATGCCACCCACCTGTTTGGTGCACAGAGGATAGTGGGATGCACGATTAAACCACGTGGAGGTAAGTGAACTAACCACAGAGGATGGGTAGCAGAACTACAGAGCACGATATGGTTCCATGATAGTGTGGTAGTGGGCCCGCTTGTCGTGATTCCATTATCCCTCCTCTCTTAGTGGTTCCCATAACTACTCACCCTCCGTGCATGGCTGAACAGGCCCTCAGACTCACCTCTGACCTGCATAACAATGGTCTCCATTGCAGGGCTGATATAAGCCACTCTCACAGCCACAGTCTCATCCCCAACTTGCATTAAGGGATAATAACAGTGGACCATATTTCAAGGTTGTTGTATGCCATTCTCTCAGCCTTCAACCTGTAACATGGCAAATTACAGCACTTGGCAATACTGCAGGGTTGTTGTGAACTACTCTCTCAGCCTGACCCCCTGACCTCAATCTGCTATACTACTGAACTACATTGCCGCAAATAATTATCTCAGCTTCAACCTGACCCCCAACCAGCAATAGTCAGAGTGAATTATAGGGCATGTTTGCCATAAGCCACTCACTGCCAACCGCAGACCTCTTCAACCTGCAATAGGGGAACATATATGGGGATAATGGTTTGTATTTCCATTAGAATGCGACAGGCAGGATATTTTTCAAATATTGAAAAGGTAAAAACAAAACAAAATGTAACACATGCCACACAAAATAAGTCCCTATTACCGGGCCCAAACATCATTTGGAGTGGCAGGGGGTAGGGGACTAATACAAACTTGTATAATGAGTTCTCTTCCAGACACATACTGCAATTGCATTCCACCCATAAAATCTCACATTTTCTCATAAAAGAAAAGTATCTATTTTAAGTCTGAAATTACATTTTCAGCATTTCTGAAAGTACACCATTAACCACACTGGGACTTTTTTTACCATGCCCTCAACCCCTCCTCCTTTTTTCACTTTTTCTTTAATATAAAATCTTGCCTAAAGAACAATCTTACAAAGCTTGCAAACCATTTTGTTAACTTTTTGGTAGGTCCTCTAATAAACATATTTAAGAACATAAGAGCCATGCTGGATCAGAACAAGGGTCCATATAGTCCAGTACTCTGTTCACACAATGGCCACCCAGCTGTTGACCAAGAACCCACAAGCAGGACATGGGTGCAACAGCACCCTACTGCCCATGTTCCCCAGCAACTGGTGTACATAGGCTTACTACCTCTGCTACTGGAGACAGCACATGACCATCAGGACTAGTAGCCAGTGACAGCCTTCTCCAGGAATTTATTTAAACCCCTTTTAAAGACATCCAAATTGGTGGCCATCTCTACACCTTGTGGTAATGAATTCCATAGTTTAACAATGCACTGTATGAAGAAGTAGTTTCTTTCATCTGTCCTGAATCTCCCACCAATCAGCTTCACAGGATGACCCCAGGTTCTAGTATTATGGGAGAGGGAGAGAAATGTCTCCCTATCCACATTCTCCACACCATGCATAGTTTTGTACACCTCTATCATGTCTCCCTTTAGCCTCATTTTTTCTAAGCTAAACAATCCCAGCTGTTGTAACTGTCCCTCATAGGGGAAATGCTCCAGCCCCTTGACCATTTTTATTGCCCTTTGCTGCACTTTTTTCAGCTCTACAGTATCTTTTTTAGATATGGTGACCAGAACTGTACACAATATTCTAAGTGTGGTCACACCATAGATTTGTATAAAGGCAGTGTGATGTTGGCAGTTTTATTCTCAATTCCTTTCCTAATTATGCCTAACATGGACTTTGACTTTTCACAATGGTCACACACTGGGATGACGTTTTCATTGAGCTGTCCACCACAACCCCAAGATCTCTTTCTTTAGACATTTTTATGTTTTTATTTTAATGGACTGACATGGCTGCAAATGTTTTGTAAATAAACTAACAGTGAAATCCTATGTATGTCTACTCAAACATAAGCCCCATGGAATTCATTAGGGCATAGGTAAACATGCATAGGATTGTTGCCCAATTGACTTTAAAGGTTTATTTCTCTGACCTTTTCATTGCAAAATCATGAACTGTCTCCCCAAAGTCAATTTCTCTTGCAGGTCACACCTGTTAGACAAAAATAGTTAGGTGGCTTAACAGTCCTTGCCCCATAGAAATTTTGCAGGTTTTTTTTATGAGTGCTAGCTTGCTGAATCCTTTTTCAGCTTTTGCCACAATCATTGACAGTGTGCAAATAAGCCTAGACCTATCTACTCAGAAATTAGCCCCATTGAGTTCAAGGGGACATATTCCCAGGTAAATGTATGGATTGAGGCCTATCTAGACAATGGGCCAGTTTGCACAACTCAGTTGGCTCATCATGCCAGGCAACACTTTGAATATACACCCCTAAGTGGGGATTGTTGTACCATGTGAACCTGGCCACTAAGGGCTATTTGAGGGTTAAACAACCATCAGTTTGTTGTAGAGTTATGCAAGGTTTGTTTAGCCTTCAAATAATCCCTGGTGGCTGGGTTCACACTACACAATGCACCTCAGGGTTAAATAACTGATGAGCCCACCATGCGAAACAGGACAATGCGATAGTCCTCTCATCACTTTTTATTTCTGTCTGTGGCTAAACCAGCATCTGTGGGCAAGTGGGCATATATGTTCAAAAATCAAAACAGAGTCCCCTGCTGTACATTGGGATGATACCTGCTCTGAAAGAATGGAACGTGGGGTCTGCAATGCCACCCCCCCTTTATTTGGGAGTAGGCTCCATTGAACTCAGTAGGGGGCTTACATCTGGGTAAGCATGCATCGTGTTTTGCACTCAAGCACTACTATGCTACGTGCAGGCAGCTTCTCTTAGATCAAATTCTCTTTTATCAATAATTACCCATTTAATCAAATGAATGAAGCATTACGGAGAGTTTCAGGTTTATATACAGTACATATAGTCTGCGTGTGCAGTATTGTAAGATGTAAGATTTACAGTTTCCCCGCTCCCACTCATATGTACTGTATATAAACTTGAAACGCTCTATGACACTCCATTCTTCTGATAAATATAAACCTGTAACTCTCGATGACACTCCATGCATCTCTAAAGTCCACGAAAGTTTAACCCAGAATAAATGTGTTAGCCTTTGAGGTGCCACAAGACTCTTTTTCGCTTTTGCTACAACAGACCAACACAATTTCTCCCTGGAAATCTATCAATGACGACGCTCTTGCTTTGCTCCACCCCAGAACAGCTCCAGCTCTGCCAATCGCCACCAACCAATGCTCCGCCCTGCGAAATTTATTGTAGGAAAGGGACTGAACTCGCGTGGGGGAGGGCGGGCTGCGGAGCAATGATTGGCTTCCGCTTTCCCGAGCTGAGAATGTGACTGGCTAGAGAACTTTCGCTAGGCGCATGCGTACTGGCGGGGTGCCCTCCTGACGTAACAGCACCCCGCCCACCGACGCAGCGAGGTATTTATGGCTGCGCGCGAAAGGTTTCCTTGTTTAAGCGAGCGCGCGGGATTTGCGTGTCCGGAGGCCGTTGGTGGCCCCGTGGAGCGTTGTCCGCCGCGGCTTCTAAAACAGACATTAGTGCGAGGTGGGTCTTGTCTGGCTGAGTCCGTGGCGGGAAACGTCGACTCATTCAAATGGCGTCTTCCTGCACTTCCTGAGGGGATTCTCGTCTGCCGCGAGTGGCTTGAAGCGAAGGGGTTGGCTGTTTCTCGGGCGGGAAAGGTTCCCTCCACCTCCCCCCCGACCCCTTTAAAAGGTCTGGAGGGAAGGGATGGTGGATGTACGTCGCTTAATTTCCTCTCGCTTGATTTCTGCTAAATGACTCGTCTGAATGTGTGACCGAACTCGATCGAGAGGCATCTGGTTTGAGGCGATGCGGGAGGGCTTTTCCCCTAAATGATCGACACGTGTGTGGGGCTGAGAGAGCGAATGTGATGTGGTTTCCCGCAGTGAGCATTTGTGGGTGGGGGCTTCTTCCTTCCACTTGGAAGGCCGTATCGCTGCTTTCCAGTTGAGCAGGCGAAGACCCCCGTGCCTGCTGCAGTGCTCCTTGTCGCCTTAAATACTAAAGTTCTGGGTTTGTCCTTCAGAATGGTTCTGGGGCTGAGTTCCTGCATAAAGGAATCTGGAATGACCTTTCCTCTGTGATACCTCAAGCATCCACAATCATGTTGTTTTGGCTATGATTAAAAACCTACTTGCTTACCCTGACGTTTCCCCAATGGTTAACTTAGTTAAGTGTTGTGCTTTTAATGATGTATTATTTTGTAACGTGTTGTGAATGGCTTTGGATTTTTTAAATGGTTAACCAGGTATAACTATTACAAAGAAATACAGGTCTGGTGTGAGTTCAGAGAGACTTATTTCAGAGTAGACATTTGTAGGTTACACTGTAAATCATATTTTTGGGAGACTGGTGAGGAGTGTTTGACTACTCAGTAAGCCCTCAATTTTGTTTGCAGCTGTAGGTGTCTTAAGTCTAAGTAAAACATGTAGCTACAGGCGCTGATTTGTTTGTGGGCTGCTTTCAGCTATTTGGGACTAGTTACAAGAATAAAAGTATTGACACAAGATGCAACATGACTCTAGCCTCCCCTTTTTAAAACACATGCTTCAGCTCTTCATGTGTTTTGAATGGTGCCCGTTTAGGTATTCGCAGAGGATATTATCCTCAGAAACCTAATTGTATCAGTTGCTTTATTTGGACCAGCTCCTCTATTATTTGTGGGAGGGGGAGGAAGAAACACATGTTTTATTATCCAGACAGCAATCCGGCAGTCAGTATAATTTGCCACACAAGCAGGCAGTCATGTGAATGTTAAGGCAGCATAACTAAAGTGATGCTAACTAGCCTTTACAATTATGAAATACATGAAGTTCAGGTATGATCAGAAGTTATATATAGGGATGAAAACAATGCAGAGGTGATCCAGCTGCATTGTTGCTAGATCAGAGTTGCCAGTTCTTCATCCTGCTGTAGAGAAAAAAGTAACATTAATGGCACATACTGAAGACTAACCTGGCCATACTTTAACCATACTTTATTACAGGGATAGGCAACCTTTTGTCCTCCATATGTTTTGGACTATAACTCTCCCAGTCGTAGCCAACATGACTACTGTTTGGGGATTATGGGAGTTGAAGTCTAAAACATCTGGAGGTCACTGGGTTGCATCCCTGATTTACTGTATTTTGGGGCTAGTGAAAAGATAGCTAGGTAGCTTGCGCTCTCTCCTGGTGCATACTTAGTGTACGGTCTCCACTGTATCCATATGAAATAAATAGTGGTTGTTCTGCAGTAAGAATGGTGAAGGGTGGTAAAGAAATAAAATTCAGTTACCTGACAATTGCAAGGATGGCCTGATTCTGTCCATAGAGCCATAGACCCTGTAAAGTGTTAAAGGATCTGGAGACTCAAAATAATAGTCCTTATGTTTGTAAATCTTAGGATCCTTTATGTCACTCCTGGAAAAATTGGAGGGCATTTGTCTTGACCAGACATAGGCCAAGCCATGGCCTGTGACCATGTTTGTCACATTCTTTCTAGAGATATGGATACATTTTGGACATTCCCAAAAGATGCTGTGCCTCACTGCAAGTGGTACACAAATCAGACCAGCTAAAAACAGCAGTGAGGCTATTTTGCAGAGGTGGATGCAGCACAAGTTAGGCAAGTAAGCTTTGCAGTCTTGATACATGTGAAGGTGAAGGAGCAGGACCGCAGGCTTGACATGGGACACTTAGGTCAGTTTAGTCATACTATTCATAAAATGGGATTAAGGTGGTAGGGATTTCTAGCATAAAGTCAGCTCATCAGTAAATGTCAGAACAAAGCAGGTTCCATTGTATAGATTATCAACTTTGCTTTTGACTTTATGATTGCCAGTCCTCTTAGCCCATGTCTTATGACCAGAGGGCATATGTGTTAACAGTAAAGAAAGAAAAGTTAGAGCAAAAGGAAAATGCCCTCTGCTATTCACAAAATGTGTTCCTGATAAACAGTCATTGGACGGCCTCAATACCACATGGCTATCTTTAAGTTCTTCATGCACCATGCTTTCAAGCCCCTTTATGCTAAAACTCGGCTTCCATCCCATAGTGAAAATCTGCTGTCTGAGAGGGGATCATGAAGTTCTAATGTATGAGCTGAACGGAGCTGTTGGGTTTGTGGCTACATAGGATAACTTTTTTTCTTAATGTATTCCTTGCACATGTAGACTTTGGCTTAAAGGCAGACAGATGAATTCCAGGATGAAGCAGAAAGTGGATGCTGAGAAGCTCCTTGCTACAAAGGTAACAAGTATTAACTCTGCAATTTGAAGTCTCAGCCTTTGCTGAGATGTAATCTCAAATGGCGTTAAAGTTCTGTACTTGCATGTATAGTTATCAGGCTTAATCTTTGTAGAGCTCAAAGATATTAAGCTGGTACTTGATTATTGCTTACTGAACTAGTAACTTGGAGACCCAATTGAATTTAACTCTTGGTACCAAACTGCACATTACCCGGGAGACACATGATTTGATCTTGTGAGGCTGCTTATTGACGTGCTGGTGCCCTCCTCCCCATGAGGTAAACAGCAGCCTGATGAAGATGATAATCTCAAATGTGGGACGAATTTGTTACAGGGGAAAGGGCTAAACATCCCCAGCCCCACTGCTATGAGCAAGTTAGTAGTAACTTCTCCTTGGCTGCATATCAGAGTTGTGTACAGGATAAAACCTATGTGAGATTCAGTTATAGATATTGCATGTGATCTTGGGAATGAGAGTTGAACTAAAGTCTTGGAAGAGTTTCTTGCCATTAGTGGAAGAATGTCTAATGCATGATGGCAAAAAACCTAAGGAATTATTTCTTGTTTCTTTTATCTAAGCTTACAGAGGTCATACCCCAAAATTCACAGAACTAGAGCAGAACTTAGGGGCTAAGATGCCCAAAGTTAAAACTTGAACTTGGGCATAAATACTTAAGAATACTGTATTTTCACTAGGCTGTCCAAGTGGTAGCAAATCCTCTTTCTCTGGTTTCAAGAACCCTCTCCTGGACAGTTAAAAATCTTTAGTTTGGGGGGGAGGGAACTCATAGGGTGACCCTCCAGATTTTTCACAACTCCCATCAGCCCTAGCTGGCATAGCCAATGACAAGGTGTCTTGGGAGTAGTGACCTACAAGTTCTCCACCCCTGCTTTTGTTTGGGATAGACAGAAAGTAGGTCTCCAGATATTTTAGCCTTCAACTCCCAGCATTTCTGACCACTGACCATGCTGGCAGGGGCTTCTGGGAGTTGAAGTCCAAAATACCCAAGGATCTACCTTCTACCCACTCCTGAAACAACCTAATTCTGACCCATTAACCACTCATAGCTCTGTGTGTTTTTGCATCTCCGTGTGTAAAATGGCCCCTGGTTTTAATTCCCTATTGGAGAAATTTACTAAAAATGATTCATACAAATGAGTTTTAACTCCAGTTCTACCAGTTGAATTTGGGCTTTGCTAATTTGCAAAAAACTGAGTTGATCTGATTAAAATGTGCAGCAATGTTTTAGATAGCCTATATGTACCCATTATTTCAGTCTATCCAATTAAGCAATAGTCTACATTCAGTTGTCTACCTACCTATGCATTAAGTGTTGTACGTACAGCATTTTGCCTTCCACAACTTAGCAATAACAGTAGATTTCCTGTATTGGTCAATCCTCTAAGGGGTTTCTTCCAGGAGGCTTGGAGCCTAAGCCTTGTTCTCTGGAGGAACCTGAAGGTGCCCCGTAGGCCAGAGATTCTGTACCCCAGACCTACAGCCTCCCACAGTATCCCTGTAAACCTTCACAGTGCAGTCTACACTGCTGCCTTGCTCATTGTCACTGCATGCCTTTTCCCACAGTAAAGCAGAAAATAGTCAACATATTCCATACTGGCTTTTAGTATATTTTTCTCACCAATCATATTCATAATACTGCTCTTTGCTAAAATGGTTTAACAAGCTTCCAGTAACAAATATAGACCAAGTCTGCAATCAGCAGGTGAAAAGGTAGCTTGGGAAGGAGTAGGGAAATTTTTAAAGCAGCGGGAGGGGAAGGAAAGATTTGTGTTAATAGTCATATAATATTGAGTTAACTTTTATTTAGAGTTGCATGTCCTGGCTGTGAATTTTACAGTGGTAAGGGTCCTGTGTTAATATCTCCCAGGTAGCATGGTAGATCTCTTTTTGTGGCTGGTTTTTAAATACGTTCTGTTTAAAATTAGTGTGTGGACATTGGGTAGAATTTAGGTCTCCTGGATATACTTCCAGTTCTGCAAGATAATTGTTTTAGGCAATCCTACATAGAGAATCATTTCCTGTGTTTCTGGGCTATGCCCCATATAACTGAGCAAGATTGTAACAGATGGGTTGACCTCAAGCTCCAGATTAATATGGATCTGCAGCACTGGCAGAAGGATCCGCTGGTGCTCGCAAATCATGTACAGCTAGATGCCAGAAGGGTGTTAGTATCTCTAGTGCTCTTACTAAACTTTAGTACTCTCAAGTTAGCAGAATGCAGAGGACCCATCTTAGCTTTCCAAAAAAGAGGTGTGTAGCTTATGATAAAGGGGACAGTGAGCTGTGGTAGTGAGAGACAGAAGCTTTGCAGACATTGGGAGTGATCT
Organism: Anniella stebbinsi; assembly: GCA_029215795.1. Taxonomy (NCBI): domain Eukaryota; kingdom Metazoa; phylum Chordata; class Lepidosauria; order Squamata; family Anniellidae; genus Anniella; species Anniella stebbinsi. The sequence goes on from JARDYH010000006.1 coordinate 40,146,153, forward strand.
TCATAGGCACAGCCTTGGACACCAGGACTAAATAGTGTGTTTGGGGAGGTCTGTAACAAGGAACAGCTTTATGTAAACTACTCAGAAACTAAAGTTATGGTTTTTGGGACTCCCTCGCCCAAACAAATGGAATAAAAGAACTTTGAAAGAAGTTTGCTTGCTTGGAGTAGAATTTGTGTACTTTAGAGGTAAGGAAAGCTACTTCTTGAGACAATTGGGTTATTAATGTCAAGGTATAAAATGAAAGTGTACTTCTTTATAGTCTGTCTTTTTCAAATAGCTACTTGCTACCTTATCTCCTCTGGACCTTTCATCTTCTGTTATATCTGTCTTAGTTGCATATTATATCCATCTGAGTCATCGTTGAATAAGGTGCTCGAGAGGTGGTGTCTCAACTGCAGGTGCTTTTAGATTAAACTGATTATCTGGATCCTCTCCAGTCTGGGTTCAGGCCTGGGACGGAATTGGCCATGGTCGCCCTGATGGATGACCTTTGGGAGAGAAACGGGGAGTGCAACCTTGTTACTACTTCTCAGTCTCTCAGCGGCTTTCAGTACTGTTGACCGCAGTATCTTTCTGGGCTGCCTTCGTGACTTAGGAGTTGGAGGCACTACCTGCGGGGTTGGTTCCAGAGAATAGCTTTGACTGACTGCACTTCAGCTTCAAGGCAGCTGAACTGTGGAGTACCACAGGGCACCATCCTGTCCCCAGTGTTATTTAATATCTATAAAGCGGTCATCAGGAGATTTGGGGCAAGGTGTCACTAGTATGCTGATGACACCCAGCTCTATTTCTTTGTGACATCTGAATGGGAGAGGCTGTGCATATTCTGAACCAGGGCCTGGATGAGGGCCAATAAACTGAGGCTGAATCCAGCTAAGACAGAGACCCTGTTGGTTGGTGGTTCCCAGGTCCTGGAATTAGGGTGTTTGCCTGTTCTGGGTGGGGTTGCTCTTCCTCTGAAGAAGCAGATCCGTAGTAGTTTGGGGGTGCTCCTGGATCCATTTTTGTCACTGGAGACCTTGGTGTCCAGGAGCGCCTATTATCAACTCCTTTTGGTATGACAACTACACCTGTTTCTGGATAGGGATAGCCTAACGACAGTCATTCATGCATTGGGAACGTCACAATTAGACTACTGTAATGAGCTCTAGGTGGGGCTACCCATGTGTGTGGTTCAGAAGCTGCAGCTAGTGCAGAACACAGCAGCTTAGGGTGCTCACAGGGACACCCTAGTTATGCTCATATAAAACCTGTGTTAAAAGTACTGCATTGGCTGCCTGTTAGCTACTGAGCCATATACAAAGTTATGTTGTTATCCCCTGGACTGTAATTTATCCGATTTTATATTGCATTCTTAAACTTTTAAACTTTTGATTTTATTGTATAATTAATGTATTTTATGGTTTTAATTGTGCACTGCCCGGGGAGCCTCGGCTATTGGGCAGTTAGTATAAAAATGTCATGAACAAGTAAATAAATATTCCAGCTTAAAGGGCTAGGAAAGGCAAGTGGGGAAGTGTGGAGATAGGGGAAGGGGCAAGCACAGTTTGCTCCCTATTTGCTGAGCTAGGCCTCTACAAATCTTGGCTGGCTTTGGTAGTTAGCCAAAATTTGTTCACCAGCAACCCTTTTTCTCCTCCCCAAGAATGGGAAAGGATGGGTCTCATCTCTGGCATCATGCTGAGCTCCGGAGGCATGTGGAGCATCTTTGAAGGCCCAGTGCAGTGGGTGTGCAAACCCTGCCCTTCTCCCAGCTCTATCACATCCAGCTTCAAAGGTGCTTGGAGTGTCTTTGGGTCGAAGACGGCTGCAGTGGCTTGTCCCATTGTACTCATGTTGACGCTTGCCAAATGAGGAGGGGTATGCACCATGGTGACTGTGGCAAGTGGATTTGTGGACTCTTGCCAAAGAGCAATGCTACTCATTCTGGAAGAATAAAGTAAGTTGAAGAGGGAATCTAAATTGTATAGAGTTAAAAGGGGTGCGAGGTCAACATCTTTCCTAGCCATCAATTCTTGGCCATGCTACTCCCTTCCCACAAAGCATCAAGGTTCTCACTGTTAAATTTGTACTTGCTGTCTGGTTTTGATCTTCAGCGGGTACTATTCGGTTAAGCATAAAATATTAAAAGTAATAGGTTAATCCAAGCAAGTGATAGCCCATGAATATTTCTGACAGCTTCAGCAGTAAGCATATACCGAAGTGCAATGCTGGTTCCCACAGTAGCTGGCACTTGTCCTCTAGTTCAACAGTAATTTAATTGGCGGCAGAAACTTTACCGTGGGAAAGGTGAGCTCTTGTCATGTGAAGTACAGTGAGAATTGCTAACTTTCTCACGCTAGTATGACATTATGTTCCTGTTATCCCTGTTTGATTATCTACCATTGTTTGCTATCTCATGGTGGTAGTGTAACTTTTTTAAAAAAGGAACTAATGCAGGAAATAGGTATTTACATATGACAAGGAAGGTGATAGATGTTCTGTTACCCCAAAACAATACTCCGGCTGGATCAGTGTGTTATGTCCCAAACAAAGCAACTAGACACCTGCCACAAATCAAAGGAAATGTGCACCCTGTGAAGTATTTTACTTCTGTCCATTTAAATGTGTGTCTCTCTCGGGTGTTTTCAATAGTCTTTACTATTGGTGAAATTTCATTAAGCAGAGTTACCCTAAACTTAATCTCCACATTGGGCATAGTGAAAATGCAAATGTTGATGACACAAGACTTTAATTTTAAATGACTAAATCCCATGGGATCTATGGCTTCTGCCGGTGTTTAGTTCTGATGTCTATCGCAAGAGAACAGAGCCAGGGGTATCATCTGTCTGACCTGTGTGGCTATTCTTGTTCATGCAATTTTAGCAGTACTGATAAAGCATTATAACTTCATGCTATCATAGTTTATAGACTGAAGTATACATTAGCTTTTAAAGCATTTATGCAGGTTACCTTTGAAATGTGAATGGACTCCCTGAATGTATTATTTCCAAAACAGGCTTCTACAAGTAATGCAAACTGCACGTCACAGAGACAGACCCTTAAGATGATACAGCCATCTATTACAGGTTGTCTTGTTGGCAGGACAAATGAGGTATGTACTGCTGCTGGAACACATTCCCATGCTGCTTGGGAAATGCTGGAAATTGTTGGGACTGTTTTCTGTCTAAACATGCATAGAATTGCACTCTTAGTAGCTTCCAAACAATTTTACTAGGTGGACTGACACTTTATCTGCAGTTTGTCTGTTAAATATGAAATTACATTGCTAGTTTGTGCAGCGTGTAGACTTAAAAAGACCATTGAGTTTGAATGTTAAATTGAGAGTGCATCTTGAAGTCCTATTTTTGGTCATTTGAGCCCATAATGCTGTTATAGAATGAAAACTAGCCTCTCAATTGTAAGTTTGTCTGAGTAGAAAGGAAGATGGTTTATCAAGCAATGTCTGCTTCATACTTTTCAACTATTAAAACTTACAGCAGGCCAAATCATCAATCAAGAGGAAACTTTGGAGTGATAATCTCACCTCAAAGTCTTCCAAATCTGAAGCATCTGTTGAAACAGAATGTAGAAATGTAAGAGGAGTCGTCCAAGCTTCTGATCTTACAGCAAAAGGTATGTTGCTTCTTAATTGGATTGAGAACTGGATTTTGTGTGTGTGTGTGTTTAGAACATTGAAGTACTGAACTTGGAGATAGATGTAAACATAAAATGATACTTTGGTGGATCATAAAATGAGCCCTGACAGAAAGCCTACCTAGTCCCTGTTTCCCTCAGTGGCCAATGAGATGAATCTAGAAAGCCATCAGTAACTCTTTTCCTGCAGTTGTTTCCCCAGCAGTTAGAGGCATGCTACTTCTGAACTTGGTAGTTAACATATAGCCATCATGGCCAATGATTGTTTTATCCTCTAGAATTTGTCTGATCCACTCTTATCAGTATGCTAATGCATAATCTGGAAAATAATTGGGATCCATGAGAAATCAGGGAAAATGTGAAAATGGAGGGAAAGGTCCCCTGCATCTATTCCTCTTCTCCATTACTTTCTCTGTTCTCCATCTTTTGCTGGTGTTTCACTGAGAGTGGGTAAAAAGAGGGAAGGCGACTCTCTTCCCAACTTGCTTGCCTTGTCTATCTGGCCAGATTACTTCTGTGTGCGTGTGAATGGGCAACAAAATGGCAAATGAAGTTCAGTCTAAGTCAGATAAAGCCAAACACACTGGGGCAAAACCTAGCATAAGCTGCTGCCATGAACAGACAGACTTGGTTGTGGTAGGGCATGGTAGGGAGGTCAGTGGGAACATCTCCTGGTTGTGGTAGCTATAAATATGCAATTCATAGTTTCTTTAGTGACTTTATGATGGCATTGATTGAAACACCAGTCCTGTAAAGGCCGTTCTAAGAGCTTGTATAGTCATTGGAGCACAACTGAATTTCAAACTGGTAAACATCTTTAAAATGCAAATCCAAATGTAATTCTCAAGGATGGACAATGTCAAGGCCAATAGCAGTCTCCCCGCACATTCATGTCTTCATCATATTCTCATTGTCAGCTTACGTTGCCTCCTAGTCTTTGTCAATTCATAGCTCTTCCTACTTTCAGAGATAAATCTACATCTGCTGAATATAGATGCTAATAAAGAAAAAAAAATTCTACTGGATCAGGTCTACCTAGTCCAGCATCTTGCTTTCTATACTGGCTAGCCAGTGTAGCCAGTGTAGAGCCAGGAGCTTGAAGCCCTCCTCTGCATTTGCACTGAGCAAATTGTATTCAGTGCTATGCTGCCTCTGAAGATGGAGGTTCACTTAGCCATGCATTAGAAAATAAGGAAACCAAAGAAATGAGTGAGTTGGCTTGGTCCAGTGGAGATAAGCAGCTGGATCAACCAAGTGTCTCCTGTTTTAGGCTTTTATTTGCTGCTCTTGTCTCTGACTTTTAAGTTTTATGATATTACTAATCTTTGTGTCTTTGAATATCTCTAAATTAAAACCATTTGAGTATTGTGATAGCAATGGAAGGACAGGATATACCTTTTAATATAAAATGTGAGATGTGACTTTGGTCAAAACCCCTGTTCGGCTAGCACATATCCACCAGGAATTGTCAAGATTGTGCTGGAAGGGATGCAAGGAACCAGTTTCCATCAAGCATATGTGGTGGTCCTGTGTAACAGTGGCAAAGTTTTGGACCACAGTCTTTGGTGAAATTGATAAGCTACTTGGACAGCAAATGGAGAGAACACCGGAGTTGGCACTTTTAGGACTGTTTCTGGGAAATGATAGAAATTGCTCCTTCAAGCCATTGGCTGGATTTTTGTTGGCAGCAGTTAGACTGGCCGTTGCTCAGTTTTGGAAGGACCTAAGTTTCATTGGATGTTTGGTGGACTCGGGTTTGTAAGATTGCCTTAACAGAAAAATTAACATGAGTTATGACTTGCGAAAAGAAGTAGGAAACATGATACATTTTCTGTGGATTGGTATCAAGTTATCATGTATGTTGATAACACTCAACTTCATAACACTCTGCCTGTAGCATACCGGTCTCTCTGGCTCAGGTAAACAATGTATTCTGTATTTTTCTGCCTTGATTTATTACTGTTATAGGTATGCCTGGAGTATCATGCGGAGGGAGTGGGTGGGGGGTAAAAGAAAATTGCTAAATAAAAAATAAATATAAAAACCACATGTTGGATACATTATCCATTCTTACATTTCTTTGTAGGAAATCCTTCATCCCGATATTGGAAGGAACTGGCTGAGGAGAGGAGGAAAGCTCTGTATGAGGTGTTGCAAGAAAATGAAAAGGTAATTTAAATAGTATAGGCAGACGAACAGTTGCTTTTTAATGCAGGCACTGCTTAAAGTCTCTGCTTTTTTTCAGCTGCATAAAGAAATTGAGTTAAAAGACAGTGAAATTGCTTGTCTGAAAGAAGAGAATGAAGAGCTTGTGGAGCTAGCTGGCCATGTACGATACATGGCGAACATGATTGAGGTAAACAAATTATGTTGATAAACAAAATATTTTGTAAGAGTGTCTAATCTTGCACAAGCAATACCTTTTCCAAGGTGGATTTGGAGATTAAAGGGTAACTGAGCGGAGGAACAAATACTTTTGAGTTCCCTGCTGACAAGCCCAGGCAGAATATATTTGGTTGTGCAGCTGGATAATGAGGAAGGAAAGACCCAGTCCTGTGCATCCTGGTATTGATCTTTTTAATGAAGCCTGAGGACAGGGCAGGTTGATGCATGCCAGGAGAAAGATTCCTGGTCTCTGTTGTCCTTGTATAGAAGAAGGGTGAGAAACATTGGCAAGAAAAAGATTTGGCTCGTTCACAAACTGCTGCATTGGAAAAATGAGAGCAGGTTAACTGAAGGGCCAGTTTTGGCCTGCAGGCTGCCAGTTGGTGGCTTCCTCAACTCGGATGTTAAGGGATATTTATAAGCATAATGCCATAGAGTAGCATCTAAAGTAGCAAATTGCTAGGTCAAGTTTTCAAAGCATTTTGCCAGCATCATACTTCTGTGTAAGGGAGAGTATAACTTCATTCGAGCATTCTTATTGAAAGCAAAATACCAAATGTGAATCCTATTGTGTTCTACTTGGTTTATAGGTTAAATGTTTTCTATTTCAGCCTGTAAACCGTATACTCCTGACTTATATACAGAAAATTGAGATGTGCTAGGATCTTTGTCCTGTAGAGAGCATGCCTAAAATCCTCTGATTAGGAGTCCAAGTGCTATGACATTTCCAACCTCGCTTTAAACCTCTGTTCAGAGTAGACACTAGGGGAAGTAAACATCAACTATATAGTGCTATAGATAACACCCACAAACGACACTTCTGCATTCTCTGTGGGCTTAACTTGAATAATCAAGAACAAAATATTAACTATACAGACTCTCTACTAGAGGTGGTGTAGGATGCTACTAAGCTGTGAATTTGCAAGTTCCTCATCCAGATCTTGCCTTTCCACTGCCACCCCCACCCCACATACAATATGCTTACAGTGCTGTCTTAGATGGTGGTAAAGACCACTGAGAGAATATATTAAATGCTTTTGAGACACTATTGCATAAAGCAATGCAGTTCTGTTGAGTTGAGATGAAATGGTATTGCTTAAAATGAGTTACTACAAAATAAAGTAATAATAGGCCATGAAAGCTAAATCCTATCACTGTTCTGACAGTATCACTACTTTCTTATACCTCTCTAGCGATTAACTGGACAGGCACCAGAAAGCCTAGAGATGCTGAAAAACTTAGACCTGGAGGAAATTGCATATGGAGAAAATGATTCTACAGAGAACAATTTCGATGGCGAATCTGAAGGAGAATATTTACAGCTTTCAAGTAATTCTACAGAGAATGTTGCAGATCTTACAAATGGAGCTAGTCATCTGTGAAAGTATTAGACATACAAAGGGGAAATGAACTGCCATGAATCCTATTTTGGAATAGGGAAAGAATGGAATAATCTGGACTAAAGATGCATTTAAGATTTGAGGGCTGATTTTGGCTAATAAAGTGTAGCTGTGCAAGTAACTATTTTGTCTAAAGTTTTAGACTGCATTTGGTCACTCCATTAAATGGAAATACTATGTATTTCAGTTTGTAAATAGTTTTTATTCATGTAGTATGAGATATATGTAACTGCCAAATAAACTTACCTGCACAATTGAGGCATGGTTTTCAAATATTATACTCTAGAGTTGAGTTTCTTGATTCATCCTCTGCCGGTGAATGAGTATTAGTGCTGTGACCGAAAGCTGGTCAGTCAAATGTTAAATGGACAGACTTGGTAATAAACTATTCTCCTTTCAGCACTAATTCATGAAGACACTGTCCTTGAGAAATATGCGTGCATAGTTGAAATCATAGTCACCTTCAGATGCAAACCCTAAACCACAATTATGCTGAAGCCCTAATATGTCTGGGGGCAAACCTAGATGTAGCTGTGTGAAAAATGCAGCCAATTTAGGCCTGAAGTGAATTCTATTTAAACTAATAGTGTTTGATGTTGACTTGTACCTAACAGACTTGTACCAAACAGCTGGAGCAAATTTCAGGGTGATTATCCTTTAAGCACTTCTAAGGTGGCAGTTCTGATGGGTACATTAATAGGGCATTGGGGTGTTTCCAATTCACCACGTCAGAGCCCACATTAGGTGGTAACAATAGCAGGCATTTAACTAGGTAAACTTCTATAAGGAAGTTCTGTGTTTGAACACTGCAATATTTGCCATGATTTGACCAGTGGGGAGAACAAGAACCTTTTCATGCACAAATAGCAAAATACATGCAAGTTCGCCATTCTTTGTGCAAGAAAGAAAATCATCAATTGGTGTCTGCTTCCTCAACTAACAGCAGTTACCTTAAATCCGATCTTGGTGTACATGACAAATGGAAAAACCGTTGCCACTATCCTTGCCACCAGTAGTATTTGATATGAGGCCAATAAGTCTGAAGTTCTTCATCACTGACTTTGTAACCAGGCTCTCAAAGCTGAGTCTTAACTTCCCTCATGGGAGCTTGAATCTGTTCCACATGAGGCTCATCTATTAACAAGCTCAGAACTGTAACTCCCTAGGAATGGGAGGAGCAGGGAAAAGTAGCTGACTCCCAAGTGTGTGATTTCTGTCCCTCCAACTCTGTCGACCTGTGTGTGGAGCCTTTCACATGGTGGAGCTGCTTGTGTGGTAAATAGCAAAGCCTAATCTAAATAAATAGCATTTTTGCCCCCTCTTTTTTGATTTTGGGGATGGCCTTTTGCCAAGCAGGTGACAAATTAAGGCATGAATTACTGCTGGGAGCCAGGAGAGTGAAGATGTAGGTGCATTCTATGGCATGATAGTGAAACTCCAGCCCACAGCTGCTTCACTCTTGCAATAATGATAATCCAGTCTCTCTCTGCTGTGAGACTCTGTTCCTGGTCTCTAATTCTGCCTTTTCCCCTTTTCTCATCACAGTTGTTGAGGACTAGCAAGCCCAGGCCAGAGCCCTTCAAAGAGCAACCTCCTGAAGATTAACAAGGGCTCCTCATGCAGTTCTAGAAGCTGTTACCCTCATCGCTTATTAGGCCTCAGGAGTGGGGGGAATGGAGGATCATAGCAGAGAAAAACCTAATACAAACACAGCAGAGAAAGCTAATATAAAATTATCGCTTAAGTAACATTCTGAGAGGATTTGAAAAGCATTTTTAAAGAATAGTCCTAAGTGAATTGTAGACAATTAGTTGCGAACTTAAAAATGGTGTGCTATTTCAAAAAGAGGCCCTGTAGATATATGAATATCTGGAGAGCTTAGTGTGGAGATGTGGGGTCTTTGTATTATTCTCTCGCTAATTAGAATTGGTTTCCCTTGTGATAAGGGAAAGGAAGTTATTAGAGAGATAATATGACTAAAGTAAATGTCTTCACTTAGTCTTGTGAGCAAGTGTGCTCTTCACTTGAATGGGGAAGCTCCTATAGGCAAGTCATTCTCCCCTTGTGGCTTTTATTTTGAATGGTTCATAGTTCTAGCGCACACTCTTACTTTGCATCACATTGGCTAATGGATAAAAAGTTTTCAATTTTGTTATTTCAATTTGGTTCAATCATGCTTTATTTGGGATTGACAGTTTTATGGACCTGATATAGGATGTACTGTCAAGCATATATTGATGTGTCCTTTAGAACTGTGATGCAATTTTAAAAGTTGATATTTCTGAAGTCCTTATAAATGGACCCTAAACTGTTTACTTTCTTCTGGAATGGTCTGCTTATATGATCCTCTTTATAATTAGGCCTGAGACTTAACATTGCACGCATCATAAGGATTGTTGATAAAAGACAAGGTAGCATATGTCTTTTAGATGTTGTCCCCAACAACCTTGAAATCATATAAGGTTGCTAATTCCACAAATATTTTGTGTGGCTTTTGATCCCCTGCTCCCCCCGGTGTGGTTTCTGTGTTGTGATAGTCTTTTTTGCTAAAATAACATAGGTCCCTGTTGAGAATGTTTGCAGTCTGGAAAAAATGGACCTGGTTGCTGGAGTTGGAGGGTTGGATCCACTGCTGTCATCCTGCTGACAGAAGCTGTTCAATCAGCAGAACCTGGAGGTGGGGGTGGGATTCTTCCTTCCCTGCACAAATCTGCTGGGAACCCCTCTGCAGCAGATTGTAGGGTGGCATGGGGGCTGCATGTGGGAAGATGAGAGGGAAAAAATCCCATCACAATAGTGGATGTCCACTGGTATGATGCTGGATACAACTCTTCCATGTGTAGTCCACCTCACAAGGTAACGGAATTCCTGCACAGATGTATCTTTCTATGTAGGAATTGACGCAAATAGATTGCCATAACAAGCGGTTGGCCCTTGGAAGATTCTGAAGAGTTGCTTGTGGCTTAGGATGTATTTTTAAAAAAACATGTTACAGAAGTTCTCCCTTAACGTTTCCATTCTAATTTATGTTCCTTAAAGACACTTCCGTGAGTACATCTGAGTCATCCTAAATGAAACAAAGTGGCCTTGAATCTAAGCTATGTATTGATGATGATGATGAACATGGAGTAGAAATCTGCTTTCTTATTGCACAAGACATAAGACTTTTCTCCACTCTGACAAGAAAAAAAATGGTTTCCTTTTCAATATTTTAAAAATATTTATTATATTTTCTTATGTGGGGCCTTCAGTAGTCTTCTGTCAGGTGTGTACCTACTTATTTTTAGCAGTGCTGTTACATCAGGCATTACCAGACCATTAACTGGAGACTAGTTTAATTATGTTTTGAAAGCTACTGAGATGAAACAATCTCAGGAATAATCTCGAGGAAGCAAAACTTTATGACAAGTATGTTTGGTAATGCATGCTGATGTTGTATAATTCATAAAATTACAAATGAGTTTAGTGTTTACACTCCCAAAAAAGTCCGTATTCTCCCCATCTCAAACTTTTGAGAAGAGAAATTTATAATCTTGTGGTACATATACAACACTTCAGCAGCTTAATGTGTATTTCTGGATATTTTCTATGGTTCTATTTGTCTGGTAACACTCTTGGATATCCCAGAAGCACAGACATTAGTGTGGCATAATTTTGTGGCCAGCCAAACCATTCCTTTTCAGACAGGGATTTCAACCTTTTTTCTAGCATTTGGCCGCCCACCTCATGAAATAATTTAATATAGGGGGCGTTGTTACAGCAGACAATAGTCATAAGATAACAAACCCAGCACTTCACAATGATTAAATCTGCGCCAGCTTCTGGGGAGTCTTCATCTTCATCCAGATAGGAAATGAGGATTTCAGTTAGGTGGCTTTCTTTGGCTTCATTTTGGTTTTCATAGTTGATGTAACATATGCCGCATAAACCTTTTAACACAGTGATCCTTACTTTCCCAGATGTATCTGGCATGATCAAAATATCAGTCATGTCCCGAATGTATTGTGAAGCGAGCTCAGCAGCACTGATACCACCTGTAAAGGAAGACATTGTTCTTAACTTGTGACATAGTTTACCAAGAGCTAGTAAATTAAGAGTACAAGGACAGGGCTGGGGGACCTTTTTCAGTTGGAAGCCAACATTCCATTTCTGAGATGCTTTGGTGCGTTGCATTCCTATTGGTGGATGGGGCCAAAGGCGATAAGGCCAAAATACAAGCTATCCACCCCACCCCACCCAGCATTTTATAGCTTGAAGCTCCTACTAGCAGTAACTAAGCTTTAGAGACAGTTCAGCCTTTTAGAATGGGGGAAAAAACACAAAAGCTGGGAAACCATCAAACAATCTGTGCTTGGGGGAAAAGGGGTGGATCATCTGGGGCGGACTGGATTTGGTCCCCAGCTTAAGGTTCTCCACCCCTGCACTATTTCATCAGAACACTATGCACCAGAAGCCCATTGGTGTGGTTTTTTTCTAATGGCTCCCTAACTTTCTTAACGTCTTTGTTTGGAACCATCTGTCATATGATTCTTTCCTTGTTTGTGTATTGCATTTTTCTATATGTACTGCTACCACTTACAACTCCCTCACACCCCATTAATAGATAGCTGTTGCATTATGTAGATATTTCACCAAATGTACAACTTAATACACTACCCAGTCATAGAAAGGGTAAGCTGCTGGGCTAGAAGCTAAGACAGTAGGTTGGTTATCTCAGTTATCTGAAACTATATCCAGAGAACCAAGAGTGGAGGTCAGCTCGTGGAGGAAGAACTTTCTTGGCCCTTCCTCCTTACTTTAGTCCCTGAAAAGTCCCTCTTGACAGTCAAGTGATCTTGATCATCATGGGATGTGGTGCAGGGGAGGAACTGCTCTTAGGGAGAGGGAGAGAGCGAATTGGAGAAAATTGGGAGGGTTCCTTGCATAAGCAGGAATATTTTTTCTGCTCATGCAAGTCACTCTTGGATCCAGTGGGAGCAATATGATGATAAAAATCTGGAATGTGCTCCATGTTCTGTTAAAGTTTGGTTTACTATTTCATTATGGGAGTCTATTTTCAGGTGACAAACTGCACATTTCTGTGTAGGTGAGTGCATTCTCTAAAATAGCAAGAACCTAATCTTCAAAATTGGGACAAAAAATGTATGAACTAGCCCAGTAATATATATCTGTTGGTGTGGGGGGGGGAAATGGGACACCCAATGCAACTTCATATGGAATTGGAGGAAAGCTATCTTTTCTGCACAAGAACTGATCTATTGTGTAATTCTACATGAACCAGGCAGCTGCAGAGTCTGAATCTGCCAGCATGACTGGGGTGGCTAGGCTAGCACTAGGCAAAGGATGTGGGATCCAGTGTCCTAAAATGGGCCTTAGTAAGGTACAGTTAGAGCAGGATGCTCATTTGTGTCGATCTACTACAGATATTAGGTAAGATGATAACACTTAGGCCTTAAAAATACTTACCATTTAGACAGTTATGATAAAGCAAGCACTATGTGAATTCATCTCAAATCTACTGTCGCAAACTTAGCTGGCACCTATTGTGTTTCAGCCTATCTTTTTGATTGCATACCTGTGTAAGCTAGCAATCCAATATATAGTGCAGCTATGGCTCTCTCCTCTAGGGGCAGCTCTGCATTTCTCAGGTCAATGCCATATGTTTTGATTTTATGGTGGTGGAAGATGGGGTCTAATAGCTTGACTGATGGTTCCCTTGCATTCCCAGTAGTCCTGTCATACCAGTCTTGTACTTTATTTAATGCGCTTCCCATATTGCTTGAAGAAGAAGAATCTCTTGTGGTTTTTTTATAAAGCTGTATTCCCCTAAGTCAGACAGAGGACTGTTGGAAAGCCAAAGGACTGATTTGCAGTTACTCACACAGCTGGCAACTGACATAACTCAAAATGCACAGAGCTGGTAACTAGGCAACGGATGCAGTAAATAGAATGGAAAATGGAAGCAGCATCAGCTTTTGTTGATGTCACAAGTAGATCCATACTTACTGTATTCCAAACTCATGGTAGGTTAAACATTTATAGTACTACTTTTTTTTAATCCTTCTCTGTTAGCTCTAACTTATGGTAAGATAGAAAAGCTTGTTTCATTCTACAACCAGCCATGATCAATAGTTCCTCCATCATTCTATCTCACCTTTTTAACACATAGATCTATCCTCACCTATAAAGGCTGGTAAATTCAAACATCCCCACTTTCAACCTGTATCTCCCACATAAACTTCAGAAGAGAGTTTCCCCTCTTCCCATCTGATCTGAAGATCCTTTTGAGACCACTTTTGGCAATTAACTGCTGCAGGCAGCCATTCAGCCTATCTGTGGATCTTGCCAGTACCTTTTAAAATCCTAGCCTAGGAGACAGCATTACTGCTTCCTTCCTGGTACTGAAATAGCTTCTTTGCTCTTCTCCCCTGACTATGGCCAAACAATGTTTGAGTACCAGTATGGGAGATACCAGAGCACATGGTCATTGAATGACTCCTGTTCATTTCTCCATAACTAGCAAATGATATTGATGAAAATGAAACATTTTTCAAAGGAAGGTTGAGGTTCAGCCCACAGTGGTGTGGCGGAAGGGCACTGGATCAAGGCTATATGGCAGGGATGGGCATCCTTCATCCCTGGCCATTGGCCATGATGGCTGGGACTGATTTGAGTCCAACTACATTTGGAGGGGTGTTGATTCCCCAGCCCTGTTTTAAGGCCTCACACCAGTGCAAGATTCAAACACCTGCCACACGAAGGTTATTTAGTAATTCAAAAATAATCTTTATTATAACTTAAAAGTAGCAGTAAATATGAGAAGTACAAATACCACAAAACTAGAAGGCAAAAGTCAGTACAAAAGACAACCATGAAAGACTGCAGGCTCGTGTGAGCAATGGGCTGTAAAAACCAAAGCATAATTATTTCACATGGCATAAGAGACTTCCCCCACCCCCTTCAGTACATATTTTGGAGTGACTGTACAAGTGTAGCTTTTTATCAGAGAATATTTATATATAATTTATAAATATACAGATATATACAGTGTTGTAACATTCACAATAAAAAATACTGTCTTGCCAAAGCATTTCCAACAACAAAAAAAGGCTTCAATTATACTATTCTTTTTTTAAAAAAACTTCAAAATCTGCATGTGTCAAAGGATGGCTAATGCTTTCCTACCTGCAAATACCCCCAACCTCTACCTGAAGCCCAAGAGTTGTAGAGGATCCAGGTGTTATAAAATTGTATCACCCTGTGGGGACAGCAATAAAAGAAACATGTTCAGGCTGCAATCCTACCCAGACTTACACGGGAGTAAGCCCCTTCGAACTCAAGGGGATATATTTCTCAGTAAGCCTACACTCTCTGTCAGCCTAACCATTGTATTTAGTGTGATGGAGAGGTGTTTGCTAACACTCTGATTTTAAACAGTCCTAAAGACCTTTATACCAAAATCAGTACAAGTTCTTGTATATAAACACACAAACTTTTTAAAACTTCGTGGGAGGCAGCTGAATCCTGTGCTTTCACATAATAAAAGTATCTTGCATCCATTTGCCCTTTCCAGAGAAAGGAGTGTGTTTAACCTTCCACTTATGTTATACAACCCACACAACTGCTCAACAATAATAATAAAAAATCCTCTGGGATTAATGAGAGTTCATTACTGGAGGGCAGGAAAAAGCAAGAATGGAAATCTGGAATGAGTCAGAGAACTGACACCTCTTGGAGTTTAAAACCTGCTGTTTCCGGAGGCAGGCCATCATCATGCTAAACGCGCCAATTAATAATTAAACCTAGCAGGGAAATACTTGAAGGCAACAGAGGATCAGCACAGGAAGGCTTTAGAACTGCTTTAAAATACTCCACTTGCAATTTTATTTTCACTCTTTTACAGGGAGCATCACACGTTTAAAACTGACACCTTAATGTCCACAAAAAAAGCACCAACTTCTGTTTGAAATGCCTCAATGATGATTTCAAATCATGTTTGCTGAGGCTGAGTTACAGCAACCACATAGATTCACTCAAAAGCAAAATAATCACAACCTTTGACAAGCAGCTGTTTCATGATAAGCTACAGAGAAAAGTCAATGGCATCCCACAAATGAGATCCTCCATATTCTTTCTTCTTCTTCTTTGAATGTCAGTGAATGGCTAAGTTTCAAAGCATTTCTTCAGAAGAGTGGGTTTTGTTTTTGCAGTTCAGCTACAGCACCATCATGTTTAAGATGACCAGAGCCACTGAGGCTGTGATGTGTGAATACGCAGATAAAAATACTTAAAAGGCTGTGGCCACTTCAGTTGCACGACGTCCGCCAACTTTAACAAATTCTCGGGGGAATTTATCTAGTTGCTCATATGCCAGCCGTCCATCTTCTCCTGAGCACACAAACATACAAAAAGGGAAGCAGAAGAAGACATGTTGTGTCTGTGGATCTCAACTAATGTGTTAAGAGTGCTTCTTTGTTACTCCCCTCAACCTTATCCTTTTGAACAGTAGCTGCCTGTGTCTATTACAAGGAAGTGTTTAGTTTCTAAAAAGAGGGGCTCAAAGCTGCATGGAAGCCCATGTCCTCTGACGTGAAGGGTTTATCTTCAATTCCACCCTTCAATGGGATCATTATAGTCACTCCCAAGTGTTGAGGGAAGGCATCATAGTTCACACATTCAAGAATTGAACCCTGGCATTCAGAAATGTTCTTGGAGCCGACATTGTAACAGGCCCGATAAGCCTGATACAAGTGGTGCCTTCTGTTTTAATCATGGGCTGAACCATGTCCTAGTTGAGAGTAGAGGAGACCTGTGAAGCCAGAAGGCTTTTCCACTGCCCTTCCTGGGATGAGAGAATCCTCCTTTTGTGGGAGCTCCAGTAGCATCCAGAGGAAGTCTTGAAAGAAAAAGTTTCTAATACACACTTGGGCTACCTGGAGAAGGACCACCTGCCCAGATTCATTAACCTTTCTTTTAGGAGGCAATGAACACATTTCTCTCTCTCCTGCACTCATCTCTCTCTGTACCTTCCCACAGCTCATTCTCTTTCTCTTTCCCCTCCCAGAGGAAAATCAGCCCCATCCACAATTAGTTTAGAAAAAAAAACTTCCATTACCACTTTGTCAGAAGCTGTGTGTTCCCATGTGTGCGATGCTTGGAAGTATGTACTTTGCATGTGGTTGGGCTAGCATATACATATACTTTCCATACATTTTGGTAACTCATTATGACAATGTGCCAGTGAAAGTAAAGCCCACAGGTTCCTATGAGGTATTAGCATGTTACTTGACATCCACCGTTTTCATTTAAACCTAGGGTGTTATTCCTGAAATGTCACAAATATAGGAATGCTGCATTTTCTATCATCTCCTCCCTTCCCCCTTTTGCCCCATTTTCCACTAGATCTTTTTCTTCTTCTGCAGTAATAAAAGAACGTTTATAGGAACAACATAAAGAGTCTCAACCTACCAAGAGACAGCAGGGTTTCAGAGGCTACTTTCCTGATATCTTCATTGTCAGACTGGCAAAGCATGACTAGCATTTTAATACTTTCAGTTGCCTGTACCAAAAAAGAAGAAGTTATTTTCCAGTCTTATTCCAAATTTTCGATCATAGTCACTTATTCTCACCTCTCTGTCCAATTCTTCAAACCTGTATATAAACACACACAAATTTTATGAGCTCATTTGAGTCTATGGTCCGAATCCAGATGGTAATATCCAACGCTAATGACGTGTAAACCTACTGTTGCGCAACATAACTAGTGCTTGCTAGGGCAATGAGAAAAGGTGGCGATCTGCTGCTGAAAATCAGATGGCAATTCGCTGCTTTTCCCATTACCCTAGCAAGAAATAGTTACACATTATGCACATGTTGATTTATGCAAGTGCTGAGGCATGGCCAGATACTACTCAGAATTCCACATGTGGTGCAATGTGTCTACAGAGCTATGTAAGTGGCTTGTATGTATCATCCCCAGGGGTCCTTCTCCATGAGCCCCTGCCAAAGAAAGTGAGGCAGGTGGCTACCAGGAGGAGGGCCTTTTCTGCTGTGGCGCCCCGACTGTGGAACGAGCTCCCCAGAGAGGTTCACCGGGCATCTATGTTAGACCCCCTCTAGATGGATTCTGTTTGATGCCTGGTTAGCCGATTATGCGCATCTTCTCGGAAGCGCTTTATCGTAAATCCTTGTATGCAGGCGGTAATTGAGAACTCAACGGGTGACCTTACCGGTTGTTTCAAATGTGCTTTACAAGTTGTTAATGCGGAGAATCGCTTGTTCACATAGTAAAAATGCGCTTTAACGGCCGGAGCAAAATAAAACTCGCTATTTAACGCGCATTCGATAATGCGCATAATTGGAGAGATAACGCGCCTCTACGCCAGATTTGCACTCCGTTCTTGTAGAGGTAAATTTTTTAATGCGCCTTGAAAGAGCTTTAAATGCCTCTTGTAGAGGCAGCCTTATACTCTTTTCGATGCCAGGTGAAGATCCTTCTTATTCTCCCAGTATTTTAACAGTTTATCATATTAGCCTTTTAACCTTGCTGTTTTAAATCTCTATAAATCTCTGCATTGCTGCTTGGTTTTACCTTGGCTGTGCTTTTATATTTTGTTTTTATACGGTTGTTTTATACTTTGATTTGTGTCTGATGGTTTTAATTTTTGTGAACCACCCAGAGAGCTTCAGCTACTGGCGGTATAGAAATGCAACAAATAAATAAATAAATAAATTGTATTACTTTCAATGGAGACAGCAGAGCCAAATGCAAAAAGAATGTGTGGGCAGATCTGCACACTCCACTTAAAGATAGCTCCTGCTATGTTTTGGTAGCGCCTGTGGCATGAAAGAGATGATGAACAAAACAGAAAAGGAGAAGCTAGATGACTCCTGCCTACTGGGTCCCTACAGTAAATGCTGATATAACTCTTATATTACCTTTAATAGTTGTTTAATAAGTTTTATTCACTTGTGCATCGCTACATTTATTATGCATCCAGAATATTATGAATAGACACCCTCTTTATCACATAATAGTTCACAATGTTTACTACTGTTAAACTATTACTGGGCAACAAGAACCACATTTGGTCACCTTTGTTATAAGAGGTTATAAATAAAATTGTGGAAAATAGTTAATTCCAGCCTACAGTGGCATTTTGCAGTTACTTTAAGCATATACAGGTCAGTTTCTATGTACAAATTTGATATTACTTTAGGTCCTGGTCTTATTCTGTCTTCCTTGGGATTTGGGAAGGATTAGGCAACGTTTTTGGGCCCGTGGGCACATTTGGCCATTTGAGAAACTGGCCTGGGCACCACCACGTTGCAGATGAAATTACCGTCCTGCAGCTACCTGCCACCTTCACAATTTTTTGTTAAAAATTCACAAAAAAAATTGATTAAAAAAAGATGGGCGCAGGTAGATGCCCTAACTTTTCTTTGAAGCAATCCCAGCTGCCAGTAAGAAACTTTGCTACTAAAAACACAAATACCTAAAAAGTAGGAGGGGTAGGGCATCTTCTCAGGCACCAAGAAAAGAGGCCGAGAGTGCACTGGTGCCTACAGGGGGCATGTTGCCTATCCCTGGACGAGGGCAACTGCTCTCTTCCTATCAATTTTAATTTGCAGGTTCAGCCAAGTTCACAGTGCTTGAGAACTGAAATGGTGCTAGACTTTATAGCCCATTGCACCAGCAACAAAGCCTCTAAGGCTATATGCTGCTCCTTTTTTAAGAAGTGCAAAGCCACAACACAGCAGTGACCAAAGCAGATCCTGTTCTGAGTGTGGATGCAAAAGCAGCTCTTGATACTACTGCACTGGGAGGTGCCCTCTTTTCCTTCCAATGTTTTCCATATGTATAAAGAAGGCCATGCTTTTTTTTGCCTCTGCAAATATTAATGTTTCAATTACAAGTAAGTCCTATTGGCATCCCCTGATGTGACCAGAGTTCTCATGCGCAGTTCATCCTTCCCATCTAGGAGAAATTTCAAGGTCCTAAGTTACATTAAAAATAAATAAATCTCCCCACGTTTGTAAGGTAATACCTGGATGGCAAATACAAAATAACAATGCTCTTATTGTCGCTGTTTACTCAAGAGGGGCTATTGAAACCCTCACTGTTGCTTGACCTTTTGTTGTGCATGGGAAAGTAAAGAAGGCAGAGGTTTACCTGGAGGCATTTCAGTGCTAGGCAAGCTGCCTTCTGTAGATGGAGGTTGGGCTGAGTGAGGGTTTCACAGTAATAAATTAAAGCCTGGAAGAAAAAGAAAGAAGCTTTGAAGAGGAGGAAGAGGCGGCTGCAACTATATTTCACACACACAAAAGTCCCAGGACCTAATTAGTGACTAAGCCATGCTATCCATGCATGAGGCTAGCACGACCCTAAAATGGTGGTGGTGGCAGTTTACCAAGAAGGCACAGGGTGTGTGTAACTCCATAACCTACCATGGAGGACAAGGTACTGGATTACTGCTAGAGGGTTGAATTGGAATAAAGGAGTTTTATCATACTCTATATTTTCATCGTCTTATCAAGTGCCAGGGTGTTTGTTACCAGCAACAGATGCACTGCAAATGGCCACTGTTGATAATCAGTAGTTTGTGCATTCAATTTCCTTCTAACCTCACTGTTTACAGGTCCCCCTCCCACCATCGCCCCCATATGTACTGCATAAAAAAAACTTAAAACTCTCCATAATATTCCATGCATCTGATGAAATGGACCATACCCCACAAAAACGTATGTTAGAATAAATTTGTTACTCTTTAAGATGCCACAAGACTCTTTGTTGTTTTTGAATATATGAGTCTTATTCACCTGACATGATTTAAATTCACTTTAATTTTTCTTTAATATTGTTTTCAAGAACCTGGTCTGTAGGTCTCAGAACTGCTGCTTAGCCCCAGAGTTCCTTCTGACCAGAACACTTTGACGGCCTCAGAGAAAAGTCCTAGCTGAAATCTAGCAATTCCTACCAGGTTCCTACCTTTTCCCTGAAGTGCTTGTCTTCTGCTGCTGCGGCTGACAATATGGATCCCACAGCCTCATAGGTCTCCCTTTTGTTTTCAGTCAGAAGGAGGAGAGCCAGGGATCTCAGGACTTCTTGCTGAGGCGGGAGGCTGATGGAGGTTAAGGCGATCTTATTCTGCAACAACTTTTCGTCTCTTAAGGACTGTAGAGTCTGCACCATTATAGCTAAAATGCAAATACGTTTCAACAATGTGTGAATTGAAATATTTTAAGTTACCTGAAATATTAGGCTGCAATCCTGTGCCCACTCCCCTGGGAGTAAGTCCCATTGAACTCAGTGGGGCTTACTTTTGAGTAGATGTGTAGATAATTGCACAAACTACAGGGTTGCATATGGACAAAATAAATCTGATAACATTGCCGAAGGTAAAAGGGGGAAGGGTCAATGGCAAAAGGGGTAGAGCCAAAAATACCTGCATATTTAGTTTAAAACGCTACTGCCAGTAACTAAGCCATAGGAGAGTCATTTCAACCTTTTAGAATGGGGAGAAAATGTGCAAAACTAGGAAAACACCAAATGATTGGTGGTTTGGAGAAAGGGGGTGTGGCCATCTGGAGAACCCAGGAGGGCTGGATTTGGCCCTCAGGCCTGGATTTGGCCCTGCACTGCTGCTTTAGTGTTTGTCAGTTATCCCAGTTCATTTGCACTCAGGACACTGGAAAGTTTCAGTGGGAAGTGAGCAACTGGATCGAATGCTACCTGTATTTTTTTCTTTGAGTCTTCGTAAGTACAAAGGCTAGAAATTTACAGAGCAAGTCTAACCTGGTCTAATCACAGAGCTACCATTGAACCCATAACCTTGCAGGGCAAGAGGTGTGTGCGTGCAGTGTGTGTGTGTGACCCTTTTTCCCTTGGGGATAATGGTCCTTCCCCCACCTTCCCATTGATTTCAACGTGTGGGAAATTATACCCAGGCCGCGTCTTGACAGCTTCTGTTCTGCGTTGTGCCGGCATCGGCAGGCGGCGCGACGTGAAATTGTGCTCCTTGCGTCCCTCTACATGCAAGGAGCATGATGGCGGGCTTTCCAGCCGCTGCCACCGCATCTGCCACCGCACCCACCAAGCGCCATTTAAGATAAGTTTTTATTTAATTTTTTCTGGGGTGGGGAAGTAGGGTGGGTGGTCGGTGGCAGGAAGGATTTTTTTTTACAGGTTTTTATTTTGTTTTACTTTAAACGTGGGATGGGGAAGTAGGGCGGGTGGTTGGCGGCTGGAAGTGTTTTTAAAAATGTTTTTATTTATTTATTTATTCTCCTTTAAACATGGGGTGGGGAAGAAGGGGGGTTTGTTTTATTTTTTATTGATTTTATGGGGAGGAGAGAGGTCTATGGAGGGGCGGAGGTGGTCCAGGGAGCTTATAGCTCGCTGGACCACCCCCTTCCCTGCCCAGCCCATGGCGACCAATCAGTGGTCGACATTTACTGGGCAGGCCTCCCTAGAAACACCAGAGAGAAAGCGACAGATGGCAGAAGCTGTCATTGCTTCGCCACAAACTAAAAAAGTCACGCTAAATGCCCAACTTTTTTAGTGGGCAGCAAAGGGCCTTTGCCCCTAGATGGCTTCGCACTGGCAGCTGCGTCATGTAACGCCACTGCCACCAGTGCGAAGCCATATCGACGGAAACTGTCCGTCTAGAGGCACCCCCTGTCCCCTGAATGCACCTTTTCAGGGACTTCCATTGGCTGCCACTGGTAGGAATACTGCAAGCGGTAGCTTTATGCCCACGGAACTTTCATGAGTGTAACTGGAGCTTTGGGATAGATGCTCGCATTGGCAGGGCTGCTCTCCTCAGGTGGAGAAGGACCGCCACAGCATTCTAAGCCCCTCCAGCCACTGGATCTGGGGCTTAGAATTGCACCGTTACTTTTTTTAAAAAAAATAAAATTGAACATGCAAAGGATATGTGAGAGGCCTGGTCCCATGCACCCTTGCCCCACACCATGACTGCAGCCTTGGGCTTTTTGAGCAGCCTCCTTATCCAACTGGATTCATGGTCATCATACCTTCTTCAACCATGTGGATTATTTTAGTTTTTAATTTAATTTTATGTATTTATATACTGGCTTCCTGTGCAGAGAGCCACCATAAGGTGGTTTATAAAATTAGAAACAATTGCAAATACCAATAATATAAAAACTAAGGGCGTTATCCTATATAACACGAGCACTAACATAAATTACATTGCACTAGCACAATGGCAATAGTGTGGCACTACGGAATCCCCCAGAAATCCCATTGCACGAGCTAACACTATCGGTGTTCTGCTAGTGGCCCCTTACACTAGTATATTGTAATTTACGTTAGCGATCGTGTCATCCTGGATGCTGCCTTAAACGCGCTGCTAGCATCTTTGACATGGGATCACTTGTTTGGTTATTCTCTCTGCTTGTGGCACACTATACAGTTAGATAATAGTGTGTGTGTGTGTGCCTAATGTGAGTGATAATCTATGGTTTACATGTGAACTGAAGAGTGACATCCTGCTATGAGGTGGTCTTTAGATTGACCCCAGCATTATGATCTATAGGTGTCATTTTGCCTAATCATCACTTTAGCTCATAGCACATACATTCATGTATACATGACTCTAAAACGAATCAGCAACTTCCCTAAGAACCAAGTTATCTTCCTTACCTTCTTTTGCAAGTTGAAGCAAATAATTTGCCAGATCACTGACATTTTTACTGGCAAAATAGTTGTAGTACTGAAAAACAGTGATGACTTCCAAGGGCAGACTGGAAGAGAGGACAGGTTCTGCTCGGTCCAAGATGTGAGATACCAAGGTTTTGAATACTGGGTACGAGAAGATAAAATAACTAATTAGCCATTGAAAAAAGCAAAATAAAATTACTGGAGGCACTGTGCTTAATTGCAACTGATTATTTAACAAGTTTGCTCCCATTGTGTTAGCTTTTAGAAAGGTTAAAGTGCTCTAAAACATCATGAAATACAGGATCAAATGCTTTGTTCAGTTATATCCATATAACATCAAAGTTGCACAAGCTTGGGCTACAGTTATGAACTGAAATCAATAAAACTTTAAACTTGTCAGATTTGGTTGGATTGTGCCCTTTGTCTGTAGGTATGACCCCAAAGAGCTCCTTTAGAAATACTGTTTTTGAAAATGACTTTCCTTTTCTAAGGCATTTTCCATGTAGGGTTTGGAGCAGAGTCTACTATTTGATTGTCCAAAGAGCGCCTGTTTGTATTCAAGCACACGCACAGCTCTTTCAATATTGACTTTAGGATTGGGGGGTGGACGGTAAGCTTTAGGCTGCAGTCCTATACAAAATTACCAGAAGTAAGCTCCACTGAATTCAGTAGGACTAACTTCTTTGTAGACATGCATAGGCTTGTGATGTAAATCAGTTAAGATTAACGGGTTTAACTATGGGAAGACTATGGGAAGGGGGACGTGGGGAAGTCCACTTCCACCAGCACAGTTCATCCAGCGTAAATCTGGATCCAACCCAAGGTGTGGAACTGTGGGATACATTCTGACCAGTGGGAATTTTGGCTAGACTAAACACAGTGGTACATAAAAACCTACATAAATTTAGGCTTCAAATGTATCTTATTTTGGTTAAGTTGTTTTGGTTTAGGGAAAAAAATGACAAAATATTTCAGCATGAAAATATTAGCTAACAGCTTCGAATTAGTTGATATAACTGATGCAAAGATTCTTGCAGACACTTATCCATCAGTCAAACAGATCACACAGGGAACCTCTCTGTTGCTATGATGGGAAAACATTACAATACAGCACCTGTTTCTGCAAGTCCTGGACACTCGTCATTTACAGCTGTAGCAAAATTGACATCCAGTTGTTTGATCATCTTGTCTGCTGAAGTATGATACAGCCCAGAAGAATTGGTACATTTATTCCAGAAGGAAAGGAGAGAGATTCTTTTCTGAAAATCTGGGATTGCTGATGGGAAGAAAATCATGAAAGAGATTGACACGGTTTTTTGTATTGGGAAGAAATATTAGGGATAGATAAATCTAATCACAACTGAGCGACATTTGCAAAACCTAAGAAGCTCCTTAGTGAAGGAAAGTGGGCAGAAAACGCCAACGTTGTTTGAGACGGGTAAAGGGTTACATTTACTTGACAGAGTAAGAAATACAGAAGGCAAAAGCAGATTTGTTCTGGTTTAAAAGGATAACAAAACATTCAATTACCACTTACGTATATGTTTAGCGTGATCCTGATAAATGTAAACAGAGCAATCCTGAGTGGTGAGATGGGGGTGGGTTGGGATAAGAGATTCCATGGTGCAGAAACCACCACGTCTAACCCCTTGCTGGCTTTTCCCAGCCAGGCCAGAAGGTGGCCGGGGGGGGGGGGCATATTTTCCTGCTTTTATTGTCCCCACTTGCCCTTTCAATTTCTTCCCTCTCACTGGCACTAAATAGGAGGGGAAATAAATACAATGCCCTTTTTTTTAAACCCACCACCACCACTCCAGAAAGATCACCAGCATTACATCTACACCAGCAAACTTTTTTCTCAGCATATTGGAGCTGTAGATGCTCTGGGGATATAAATGCCACCCTGCCAGCAGAGCAGCACTTCCACAAAATTCTACAGCCTGGCTGAAGGGCTGTAGGATCAGGGCTGGTGCGAAGGGTAGGCATGATCAGGTACCTGCTGAGGGCCCACATCCCAACAGGGGCCCACTGCGAAATGCCCCCTGGCCTTGTTGTTCCTGCTGTTCCCCATTGCGACCTGTTTCTTTTCCTGCCTCTCGTGCTGACCCAGACAACAGTGGTGGTGGTGAAGAGGAGCAGTAGATGCCATGGCCTATTTGCCCATTGGCAAGCAAGAGGCAGCAATGATGAGAAAGAGGATGAGGAGCAATAGCAGCTGGTGACAGGTGAGAAGGTAGATTCGATGGGGGATGGGGGGCATTGCGGGTATCTTGCCCAAGGGCCCACAAAAACTGAGCCAGATTGGTCCCCATTCATGCTTGCAACCATCATTTCTGGATCCTAGGGCCAGTACTATTCTGCAGCCAGCCAGTGCAGAACGTTCACCATGGCAAGGAATTTGGCTTCCTGAAAATTTCACATTACATTGTCTCTCAAAAGTAATCTCCCGGACTACATGGTAGCAGAGAAACTCACTGATAATTCATTATAAAATGTACAGGAAGTGTTTGTTAAATGCTTTCTTTCACTTGTGATGCAAATAATTAATTTCGGTCTTTAACATTTGTTTAACATGACTGTTGGTGAGTTATTTGACAGTTATTTACAGTTCGGGTTCAGACAACATGACAACCCGCGGCTGGGCAAGTGATTATGCAAATGGCGCCTGGCATGTGCCAGTGCTTAAACAAGCCACTGTCCCTTGTTTAGTCTACAATGATTATCCAAAATGGGTCAGTGTATGACAATAGTTGGTGCAGTTTAGGCAAACAGAAATTTATAATCTGAATTATATTCCCTACAAATAAGACTGTTTAATTTGAATGATATAGTGGACATGAAATTATCCAATAATTATAGATACTGAACTTTAAAGAAGTACATTACTGGTGGCCATCTTTACCTCAGAAAAATGTGTAAAGCTATAGAGTGTTTTTCCCTTCCACCAAATAAATCCAGCTAAAACATTCTGGGTTGGATCCATTCTACTGATGGCAGCAATTCCATCAGCTGGCCTGGAAGAAGGAAGCCCTCTGGAGCAGATTTTTGAATGGTGAAGAAAGCTGTAGTGGGGAGCTGGGAGCGATAAAGTCCCATCACATTAGCAGGTTTCTCCTAGCACTGCATTAAGATTGAGCCCTCTTGATTATGGAGTGAAGGATATGTTTGTCAGTGGTTTTCATATTTACAAATGATGGAAAGGTATAAAATAGATTAAAACATTGGGGCTTTGAATGTACAAAATCTGAATTTGAGAGAGCCTTATGTACAAATGATGATCATGTTATTTCAAAGACATATAAACTTTTGTTAAAGCATGAGACTGAAGATGAACAGGTAAAATATTGTATGATAAAGTGGGCTCAACATTTTGGATATAACATTATTATGGATTAGTGGGAGAACATGTGGTCGAGAGGCTTGAAATTTACATTATGTGCCAGATTGAAATATTTTTTTTATAAAATGATGTATGGATGGTACATATCTCTGTCAAAATTGGCAAAAATGTATAAAGGGACATTGGGAAGGTGCTGGAAATGTGAAGAACAGGAAGGAACCTTCTATCATCTATGGTGGACATGTAAAAAAGTAAAATCCTTTTGGATACAAATGCATAATGTAATGCAAAATGTACTGAAGATTAAAATACAACTGCGTCTGGAGTACTTTTTGCTGGGGATAACAGATGAACAGTTGAGTCAAAGTTATGGAACTTTGTTCTTATATATGATAACGGCAGCAAGATTAATATATGCCCAGAACTGGAAGAGCGAGAAAGTACCAACAGAGGAGGAATGGCTATTGAAGATTACAGAGCTGGAGGAAATAGCAAAACTCACTGCGATAATAAAAGACAAAACAACAATAAGGTTTATTGAGGAATGGAAACCTCTGATAGTTTTTTTAGAGGAGAGAGAAGGGAAGGATATATTTGCATGTAGATTCAGCAATGAAATTGGAAGAAAAACAATTGATAAAGATAGGGAAGTCGGGAAATTTACTCGCTATTTTGTTTCTTTTTTTATTATTATTTTGATAAAGCGTTAAGAAAACATAGATATTTTTGTATGTTGGAGAAATTCGGAAGTCCATCTTAATGTTGTATGTGTTTTATCTTTGTTTGAAAACAATAAAAATCTTAATTGGCAAGAGATTGAGCCCTCTTTATTTTCCTGTGTGGTTTGCCATGATCTTTTTTGCTGCTCTTGATTGCTATTCTCTTCTACATTATAGTTTTGATTTTTTTTTCAGATTGTAATTGAATTTTATTGTTAATTGTTTTTGCTAGTTGTAAAATGCCTCGAAAGCTAAGCAGCAGAGAAAGGCAGAGCATAAATGTTTTTAAATGTTTAAATCAATAACATTTTAGAAAATGGGTGTTTGTTTGTGGATGGCCAAAAAAATGTTGGAACTTGCAAAATGTGAGTTAGCACAGTATTATTAAAAGGCTGCAGGAAATTCGTAAGCCAAAATAAACAGGGCCTGGGAAAGTGGCCAACATCTCAGAAAGCATCCTTCCCACAACTTCCTGAGATGGAAAATGATACACACTGGGTGCCTTCTCAAGTGTTGCCTGTTTCCTCTCCCCTTTCATGGAGCACTTTTGTGTTAAAGGGCCGAAATAAGCCAAGACAACAGCAGTGCAGCGAGGTAAACCATACACCCTGGACTTAATGGTCTCACAGGGGGCACTTTAGATAGCCGTGCGTATTATTTCAGTTGTGAAGTAACTGATAGGCATACCTCATGCGTTAGAGAGAGAGAAACTGTTTGCCAACCCTGATTTTACAAATGTCCAGTTTTGCATTTTGCACCCACTTAAATCATAGCACCATCATGACTGCAGGAATTGAATGGGGGCTTACTTCTGTTGCCCTGATGCTAAACGCATTAACTTGAGAAGAACCACCATTTTGTAGGAAAGGATAAAATGTATATTATTATTATTATTATTATTATTTTAAGTAAAAATAATAAAACGGGCATTTGTAACCACGTAGGTTCCTGGCCAGCCCGACACCTGACAATTTAAAAAAAACGTAAGGAAAAATGCTGTAGGGAGCAGTGTCAGCACTGGTAGGCCCTGGCATACCTGTTTCCCACTGGCCCCATCACCTACTGTTATCAGGGTAGCCATTAGGGCCCAGTTGGGCTGCAAGGCCCTGGACTTTGCCCCCAAATCCCACTCTGAATTGCACCACCATAAAAGAAGAGCCCAAAGCAAACTCACTGCTAGACAATGACAAACAGGCCTTTGCTGAGGAATACAGGGAGCTGCCTTATACCGAGCCAGACCATTGGTCCAGCTAACTCAGTGCTGTCTACACAGGATGGCAGCCACTGCCCAGGGTCTCAGACTTGGGATTTTCCTAGCCCTGCCTGGAAATGTCAGGTATTGGGCACAGGAGCACAGATGCTATGGCCTTTTCCCGTGCAATCTGATCCTATGTATGTTTACACAGAGGTAAATCCCATTACATTCAATAGTAATCCTGCTCAGATAGGTCTGCAAATGCTTGCAGTCTTACAGCCTGATCTCAGGCATGTTTATTTGGAAGTACATCACACTGTGATCAATGGGACTTTCACCGAAGAAGTAAACATATTTAGGATTGCAGCCTTACGGCATAGGTCCCATTGAACACAGCAGGACTCACATCTGAGTAAACAGGAAGAAGGTTGCATTGCACATCATACTTTCAGAATGTTGAAACATATACCATTCTTTTCCAAATGGGAACTGCTTTTGCCATTTCTTACCTTCACTTATAGGTCTGACGTTCCCCATATTCTCATTGCTGATATCTGTAAGATTCTCAATCACTAGAATCTGCTGAGATAGCTTGTCTAGGAGGTATCTTGTTAGAAATGCAGTTTTGTTGGAGAACACAATTTGCTAGTAAAACAACCAAGAAAAGTCAAAATTATATATGTGTGTGTGTGTATGTGTATGCATGCGTATTATGTACAATAAAATTCTCTGAATAAAATATTCTGCCAAAATTCACAATGCAGAAGAATAAGTGAGACTTGCAACAAATACTTGCAGTATGGAGAACTCCAGTTCAGGATTCCAGCCAACCAGCCAGCCATGCCCAATTCAAGAATACCCCATTAATTTCCTAGCCCTACTGGTTTTCTGGTTCCACCCACCCACCCACAGTCAATCAGCATTCCATGCTGACTGAGCATGCTCAGTCCTCACTGGATTATTTTTGTCGTATTTTCCTCCTTCACATTTCCCTCCAAAGATTTTATGTACTTCTGCTAACCCTGGGGTTCCCCCAAGCCTACCAAAAACTCCCTCTTGTGTGTGGATGGTGCTTTTTGGGCTACATGAGGACCAAATTCAGAGAATGAGTTTGCTATTAGTATATGGGGCTGTATAATTTAATGCTTGTGTATTACAAAATTGTGGTAATCTTTTGCAGAGATCATTTCCCCAACAATTCAGAGAAAGTAGAGTACTAGATTTATGACAATAAAATCTCTTTGAATTTATTGAGCTGCTATGAGTTTCTCCTACTATATACATTTCATCCCTTATCCAGAGAAAATTAAAGCTCACCCCTATTCATGTTTACTCAAAAAAACGATTCAGTTTAACAAGACTTACTTCCTATAAGTATGCATATGACTGCAGCCATGAACCACAAATATATATATTGTGGTACATGATTTCAATAGGACTTCCTCTCTATTAAGTATGCAGGATTACAACCTAAATGTGCAATCCTATGCATATTTAGACAGAACAAGTCCTATAGTATGCTGGCTAGGGCATATTGGGAGTTGTAGGACTTTTCTCTGTTCAAACATACATAGGATTGTGCCCTTAGTCACACAAGTTAGTCATTAATTTGTTTTCGCTGGCTTTGAATTGAAACATTTTATGGTAATCGCTGCTGATGGATATTCTGAAATTGCATTTTACTGTGACTGGTTTTATTTTTAAAATATTTATATGTAATATAATTTTATTAATATGTTTGTTGAATTAAATTAACATTGTATGCTGTAAGATGCCTTGGGAAGACTATGGTCTTGAAAGATGGCTAAGAAATGGATAAAATAAAATGTAAAAATACATCTCATTGGGAACTATGCATGAGTAACTTGCTCTGGATCAGAGCCAAATATAGTCTGCTGCTTCTATAGGCATGTACACTTGTCAGCCACTCCATGGCAGCAGAGACTCTGCCTTTGCCCCTTGTTATTCCTACAGTGAACTTAGTGCATGAGATCTGCAAATGGGCCAAGGACAAGAAAGAGAAACAAAGGACTGATGAGGGACAAAGCAATACAAAAGAAATTAAATATGAAAAGGGGGCAGTGGTGTGTACACAGCCTGCAAATCAGGCACAAGCATGTCTCCAATCAGTATCTGTTATTAAAACACACCCACCCACCGACCCCTAAACAAAGAGAGGTACCTGAATAAGCTGTGTGGAATACTGCAAGTGCTTCACTATGGTGATATCAAGGCTTTCGTTCCCTGTGGTCAATGGAAGAGGGCTTCCAGCTACACTGGTACCAACTCCTGTGTCTTCTGTCAATGCTTCGCTGAGGTGCCCCCTGGCTTCTGGGTGTTCTGACCTGTAACTGTTCATGCCGGGAGGTAAGCGAGCGATTTGATTTTCTTTTTTATGTAGGATCAACATGACTAACGCCATGCAAAAGAGGGATTGTTGAAAGCACCGGCCTGTAACCAAACAGCCCTCGGTAGGCCAGAAACCCTTTAATGAATACATCATATCCCAAATTGGCAGTAGCATAAGGTAGCAAATGCCAAATAAGTGTCCACATTTAAAGGATATATTGCTTCCACAGTGGACTACTTGTTTCTCTGAAACAATAGCCCTTTTGTAAGAGCTCTTAAAATGAAGTCTTTGAAATCAGCCTTCATTAGAACTTATTTTCTTTAAAACACACACACACACACACACACACACACACACGCAGCCATCCTGGTCTGTTGACAACATACTTTGCCAAACTATTTTGTGGATTTAACTGAATTATAGATTTGTGGTTTTCAAAAGTTATACAATTAAAACTTAATCTGTCAGTGTTTTACTGGCTCATGATTAATTGTCAGCCAAGGAAGGAAAAAGCGGGAAGCTATCGGAACAGAGGGCATCTGGTGTTTCAGGCACAGGACTCAAACACAGGTTTACGGTTTCTTTTATTCACTGAATAATGCAAATCTCACTGCTCTTCAATTATTCCAGCATTTCTCAGTGAAATGTGAATGACAGAACATTGAGAAGGAAAGGTTAAGAGGATCCACAGTTGAACAATGTAATTGGGCTTGGGTGGTTCAAATCAGCGACAGGGATATATTATCAGGCTTTCAGGATCTTCATCAGAACAAGATCAAGTTATTTAAGCCTCTTAAGCTTAGGTACTTTCACCAGGCTTGACCCTGCATTGACCAGAATTGATGAATTGCTTTGGAATGCAGGGATCACACCTATAATGGCCATTTCAGAAATAATGGTATCTACTCAGATACAAATTAGGAAAAGTTGCGGAACAGGCAAGCTTTGTGAGGACAAAATGATATTAATCTATTTTACGCTTGATGGTGCCCTTTTGATACGGAAGCATCATAATAGGTTAGGAACATAGAAGCCTGTCTTATACTGAGACAGACCATTGGTCCATCTAGCCCAATATTGTCGACTGGCAACAGTTCTCCAGGGTTTCA
Organism: Anniella stebbinsi; assembly: GCA_029215795.1. Classification (NCBI taxonomy): domain Eukaryota; kingdom Metazoa; phylum Chordata; class Lepidosauria; order Squamata; family Anniellidae; genus Anniella; species Anniella stebbinsi. Next base: position 40,177,975 of record JARDYH010000006.1, read on the forward strand.
AATAGTGGCTTTTCCTGCCCTACCTGGAGATGCCAGGGATTGAATCTGGGATTTTCTGCATGTAAGGCATGTGTTCTACCACTGAGCTATGGCCCCTCCCCTAGAAGGTTGCTTTTAGATATGACCCACTAGGGTATCACCATCAGTATTGGTACATTTCTGCTTTTCTGTGCTTTAGTGAGGCTCTCAGATGTCCATTGCCTCATCTCTAGCTATAACACAGGATGAATACACAGGTTTACTTTCTCAGGGAGATCTTCTCTCCACACAGGGAGCAACAGTACACTGAGGCCTTCCTTCCTTCCTTCAAAATGATGTATTCAAAGTGAGTAAGAGATGCTGAGTAGGCAGGCACTCTGCAAACAAAAATGAAAGAGGCTGCTTCCATACTATCAGGGATATTGCACTTTTTCTGGATTTTCATCTCCCCATGTTCCATCCACACTAGTGAACATGAAATAACTGCAGTGGTGGGAAAGGAACAATTTTTCAATTCCCCCCAGCAATCCTTTAATTTTTTTTAATTATTTATCACTAAGTGCTTATTCATTTCAGCATGACAACCCATTATTATCCATGAAATGTCAAAAACATAAAGCAGTATTTCACTAATATTTAAATATTTTAAAAAGATTATAGCTAGAAAAATGTTTTACTGCTCATCAAAACATCATTTAAAATGGGAGGTGGTTATAAAATGGTCCTCAGCACAAAGTTTATACTGAATATACACTGAGTTGTGATAGTACTGCCTGCCAAATATGGCACAGCCCATGTCAAAACCACAAGTCTTTAAAAAGACACAAGAATGGCTTTAAGGACATCGATACCTGTGGAGATTGGGCCACTCTCATCTATCTATCTATCTATCTATCTATCTATCTATCTATCTATGTTCATGAAAAAGATGAAAGAACTGGGAAAACACAGGAGGATTGCAAATGGATGACATCATATAGTCCCTCCCATAAAATGTGGCCAGACAAGTCCACACTAAATCCTTGGTGTGGAAATAGCCAGGCTCCTGTTTGGATTTGCTCTCCTGCGTTGTAGCTTCAGCCAGGTTTGAGGCAGAGGCAGGCAAAGAGGAATGTTCTATGGGTAAATGCGCTGGATTTCCCCTCCTTTCCTCACTCCTTGGTGACAATAATTTAACAATGGAAAGGCCACAAAGAAAAACATCCATCTTTTCCCCAAGACAGTTTTGACAGGGCTGGGTGGGAGGGCAGGCATGAAGTGCCTAGCCGACAAGGCCAAGAACAAAATGCTGCCCTTCATTCTAAAGCTGCTTTTCCCAACTTGGCGCCCTCCAGATGTTTTGAATGACAACTCCCAGCATTCCCAGCCATTGGCCATGCTGGCTGGGGCTGATGGGAGTTGAAGTCCAAAACCTCTGGAAAGCACCACGTTACTGGAAGGCTACAAAAGAAACCTCCTGTACTGCACTGCTTCAACCAGGCAGTCTTAACCCTCTGGAAAGAATCATGGCGCAAGAGAGAAAAGACAATGGAGTGAGTCTAAGAAAAAACACACCTATGCCAACGAAGGAACTTTATGAGGAACTAGCAGGGCTGCCAGATCGTCTCACAGAGGCGGTTTCTAACGTGAGTTTTAGAAGGAGCCCGTACAGGCACAGCACCGTCCTGCTCCATTTTTCTCCTCTGCCCAACCTCCTCCTATGCTTGCTGCAGAGCTATGCCAATTCCTTTGTCATTATTGAAGGCAGGAGAGGAAGGTGGGCAGATGGCGCAACAGCTGTATTCTTTTCAGCTGTCTCAGGCAGCGTTTGAAGAGAGAGGGATGATCATCTCTGGCTGATGACCTGGTGATGCTGCTAGTCAGCTGCTTACATTCTTACTTTAAGCATGACATTTTAGCAAAAAGATAAACAATACGTGGGCAATATTATAATCAGTTCTTCCCCAGTGCTCTAGGTAGGAAATCTCCAATCTATTATTCATTTATTTTTGAATTTTCCCTCAAAGGAACCCAAGGTGGAGTACATAACCTGCTCCTCTCCATTTTATCCTCACAACAACCCTGTGAGGTAGGTTGGGCTGAGAGTTTGTGACTGGCCCAAAGTCACCCAGTGGGTTGCCATGGCCGAGTGGAGACTAGAACCCGGATCTCCCAACTCCCAGTCCAACACTTTAGCCACTACACCACAATGGCTCTCTTATTCCCCCAAATATTTAGTTTCATCTTCCTTGAATGACAGGTGTATACCAAGATCTTTAACTAAAAGCTGCAGGAGCTTGATGTAAGTAAGAAGCACACAATATTGGCATTCCTACCTGTTTTTCTCAACCTCAGTATCGGAGAATACAGAGTCTGCACCTTGCCCACCACTGCAAAGCTCATCCGTACCACCGTCATCCTCAAAATCAGAGGTGTTGAGGAAATCAAAGCTCTCCAGTGCACTCTCAACTGTTAGGCTTAAGCTGGATGATCTGCTGTGATTCACTGCTGGTCTGCACTGCAGTAGCAAAGGCAAAATGAGTCTGTGAGAACCAAGAATGCTTTTAAGCACTGTGTACTTTTCTTTGGAGAAGGCTTGAATGTTCAACCCAATTAAATGGAATGAAATAGCTGCACTCGCCAAATTTGCCTGCATTTATATATTTCCCCAAGATTTTAGGATTTCACTTATTACGCATTATAAGAGGAATCAGCAAAAGAAGGATATGGAACATAATTTGGGCAATGGCAATAGGGATGCAGCTGCAGGGAATCTGGAGGGACTCCATCTAATACATGTTAGATGGGATGGAACTGTGAGTTCTGCTAATGAAGAAGTCCTACCCATGGAAAGCCCTAACTAGCTCTGGGTTTTTAATGCACCCAAAGCAAAATCATAGCAGGCTCATTTTTGGGTGGCAGCTTTCAGATTTAGGATTCTGACAACATCCTAATACACAATCCAAATCTTCATGTGTATTCTAGTATGCATCTATGAAGCATCTACGTGGGCAGACATCTTCTATTTCAATGGAAGGAGCATCTGTTCATCATTCCTTTCTGAATGTACAGCTGTTCCTTCCATTTAAATGAATGGGGCAGACCTTGCAGATGGCAATCATAGATTTACACTTTCATTTTCCTTCTCTAGAAGCATGCATTTAAAATAACAATTTAACAATTCTCTGGATTTTCCTGGAGCTATCAGAGTCTACAATAAATGCAATTGCCCACAATATGTGACATAGCCCTGGCCCTGCAAATTCTTAAACTGTCTGGAAGTAAGATTGTCAGCCAAAGAAAGGGATTTTAACTGACAGTCTTGTTTTTTGTTATAATGATTTTGAGAATATACTCATACAGAATATACTAATTTATATCAGGGCTTTATAGGATATATTCCACTATTGTCTTCCCACACTCAGAATAATCTACTGAGCTGTGTGGTCACTGATTACAGCTGTAGAAATTTCTGCTATTGCCCAAGCCTCAAAATCTTACCTTAGCATACATAAAAATCTGTGCCTAATCTTAGTGAGTTACCCGTTTATGTGAGTCAACCACCTAGCACAAGGGTATCTCTCTACTGACATATATGCTTACTTTAAACTCTTTTCAACAAGCAAGAAAATATTGGGCAGTATCCAAGACTACCTCTAACATTGCGCTAGTGTAAGCAACCTCTAGCGCAATGCCAATAGCATTAAAATGGGTTGGATACTGCACAATGTACATCTTTTTGAAGAAAGGCAGAATGATCATATATTTAGATTTGGTTCAACAGGGACTCAGGTTTCTAGGTTGAATTTTTATAAATTGGAAGCTGTCTTAGTAACGGCTAAGACATTTTAGATTGATATAGTTGATGTCTTCAAAGACATTATGGTGATATAAGCTACCAGTAACCTTGACTCTTCTGATACTGGGTTGATTAAGCAAGCAAATTCCAAATTCTGGAGCTGAACGGACCTTTAAGATTTCATCCAGGTGTATTACTTCTTGGTCCAAATCCTGGAATTCTTTAAATTGCTCTTTTTGAGGCTCAAGTGCTAGAATAAGCCCTTGCAATGCTTCTTCTAGGCTTCCATCAACACAGGATTTATAACCTTCGGATTCACCACTTATTGACCCCTCACAATACAGCTTTTCAGGTGTCATTGGGCCTTCTCCTGAAGTCAGTCTTTTAACCAGCTGCTTAGTGATGTTGCCTTCAAAAGTATCCAGTTCTACTGGTTTGAGCTCTGATAACTCATCAGTGTCCTGAAGGAGTGATACTGGGGCACTATTATCTAAGAACAGGTTGTTGCTTCTTGAACATGGAGACTTTTGGCAAACTTCAGAATCTACGCTTGAAGTCTTCTTCTCATCGTTAACTAGCACACACTCTTGTGACTTTAAGTCTTTGGATTCAGGTGTGGAGTCCACAGATGAGCTTGCACTGATATTGTCCACGGTTTGAGTTTTTGATAACTTTTGACAATTGTGTTCTGGGGGTGTGACAGTAATTTCAGGATTAGAATTATCTATGGCAGAGGAAGAATCTATTGAACTGGATGACATTCTGCAGTCTTCATTGGGAATATCACTGAAGCTGAAAGATAACGACCTTTTCTCATTCCCAGTTGTCCCATTTTCAAAGACATCGTCGGGAGAATTTGACTGCAAACATAACAAAGACTGTTAAAGTTAGAAAGCAGAGGAACTTTCCATACAGAACAGAACAAATATAATTTTAAGCAGCTACAAAAAGAAAATGGAAGAAAGTTAAAGTTTGCTGACTACTGTAAACCCAAGCCTCAGGATTTGTGAAAGAAATTTACTTTTTATTATAGTGATTTTAAAAAGAAAAAAAACAAAGAGGAAGATATCAAAAGGCTATTAAAACCCACCACAAACAGGAATGATCAGAATTGGTCCAGAGTGAGTATAGGAAGATTCTAAATCAAACTGGAACTGAAGTTCTGTGAGAAGTACTGCAAATTCACTTAACTATCATGCACAAAACAGAGCAATTAAAAATCTTGTATTTTGCTGACCAGATTTTATCTACTAGAAAATAATGGTGCACACCAGTGAATGATCATGTGGCATGACTTGTTGGTATTACCACATGTTGACAGATATAGAATTAAGGTGTTAGAGGTTATCTTGCTCTCATTGCTCAGCTACTTTGAAACATTTTTTAAAGTTTTAAACAAAACAGCACAAAGAAAATTAAGCACCCTGAAATCCCACTGAAATCAGTGGACCTTAAATGTGAAATTTTACTTCTAGACTGCTTCCAATTAATTTTACTTTATATTTGTATTGTGCTTTTCATCCAATTGGTTCCCATTTAAACTTCTGTCCTGAATATAGATTGCCTGAATATCATTTACAAGACGCCAGTTCATACAAGTTAGTATTTATTTAAAAAATTCAACAGGTTCACATGGACTCTCTTGGCCTTTTGTCTAGAAAGAGATTGCAAAATTAAAGTCAATTAGAATTTTGTTATTGACATCAGAAACTCAATTTTGAACCTATAGCCATTTCCTCATCACATGGTCAGCAAACTATACATATCTCACTGGGAAGTATCAGATTCAGGGCATGCAGGAAAACAGAGGAACTGCTTGAGAAATGAAGTGAATTCATTTGCCCCAAAGAGAGCGCCCACCATCCAGACTCACATAGCGTTCTAGCCCTGCTCTAGGCCTCAACCTGAGAGATGGCAGATCACTAAACGAGCGACTGCGGCGCAGTTTGTCAAAGAAAGTGTCTTGCAGAGCATCTACAATGGAAAACTGGAGCCTGTCTTGTGGAGGATGCCGCCATTTCTTCAACACATTAAGGCAAAAAGGGCAATTAGTCAACTAGATCACCTTTTATATGTGACTGTACAATACAGAAATAAAAAGGAACTCTTGAGAACCAGAGCATGTTGTAGGCCTCTCTAGGGAAGTGCATCAGCCTCAAGAGTTCCTTTATTGGGAAGAAGAAAATAGTAGATTCCATTCCTAAAAATAGTGGGTTGGATTCAGATTTGCCATTCCCTGAATGAAAGGGCTCCTTTCACTTATGGCCAGCACTGGGATCCAGGTGCTCCAGCTGGAGAAATTGCGCAGGGAGGCAATTTTTGCCAATTCTCCTTTCCCCCATAGCTGCTCCAGAAGATCTCCCAGCCCTCCAGAGCATCTTTTTGGAAAGTGTGGGGACTTGGAGGGCAAAGAGGAATTGCAAAAGTCTTCTCCTTACTCCCTTCCTATAGCATAAGCAGAATTCTACTAAGTGTTATTCTGGATCTAACCCAATTTGTTTAATTATTCATAATTAATTAAATAATAATAAATTAAATTTGGATCCCGCCTTTCTGCCTAAAAATGGCACTCAAGGCAGCTAACAGTAAAATATAGGTTAAAAACAAAATCTTAATTAAAACATAACTTAAAACTAATTACAATAAAAATACAACAATAAAATAAATGAACAATAGTAACCAATTAAAAACACAGCCTTTATGAATAAAAAATGAATAAAACCATCCTTGCCGGCTGGCAGAAGGACAACAGAGAGAGGGCCAATCTAGCTTCCTTTGGCAGGAAGTTCCAAAGCCTGGGAGTAGCCACCAAGAAGACCCTCTCCTGTGTCCCCACCATACGTGCCCCTAATGGCAATGGTATCAAGAACGGGGCCTCTCCCAAAGATCTGAAAACCTGGGCGGGCTCCTATGTGAAGCTTTAAAGTATTCTTAAGATTTAAATGATCAAATGTATGATCACAATTTAACCATTTTTAGTGCTACTGCCCCTTCAGCCCATCTCCATTTTAAAATAAATGTCTGTCCCTCCAATATTTGAAAAGATTATTCTGTGTAAACCTCTGCACTAAAGATTTTTATGTGGCCAGATTTATCAACAACATTGCTAAAAATCATTCTTATTTGTATATAAACAAATTAAGGTAAAATGTACAAAGATATTAGTGCAACTCAATAAGGGGGATCAATTAACAGCCACTTTCATAGTTAATGGGGGGAAAGGAAAAGGCTTTTTAATCACAAGTAGTATGCACATTTTAGTATGTTTGCTTTACTAAAAAGCTTTAAAGGGATCTCAACATCACATCAGTGTAATTGCAGATGGTGTGAAAATAAGTATTGACTACGTTTGTTGTTCAACCACTGAAGATTTCCTTTTAGTAAATATTGGAGAGGCACATTTAACTTACAAAGAATGAGTGGTCCTTAAAGGTTGGCGTTTCTGGAGTGCCTTGACTATACATGGACATCCTTCTTTGGAGAGCAGATGCTTTGTTCGTGTTGCCTGTCGATGGGGTCATGTCCTCAACCTCAAATGGGCTGCAAAAATGTACGGCTCTCATTAGAACTGAATGACTATTACAAGGAACACTTGTTTTCTTTTCACTTTTAGGTCATTAGAGCAGGGACCATCCAGTCTCTTCCTAGTGAGGCTCTGTAAACACTCAAGACTTGTACTCTGTGTTAATTAATCTGGAATAGATACAATCCAGTAGTAAAGCATGTAAAACCCCAGATGGACAAAGTACATATTTGGTTTGTCATGAAAATGCCGGAGAAAATGACCTTTCCATAGCAACTGATCACCTCCAAGCCCATCACATTTGGAAACTGCTTGTGTGTGGAGTTTGTCAATCTGCAGTGTAAGCCACACCTCTTCCGGCAGCCACTAGGAACATAGTGGAGGGGAAAGGATATTTACAAGGCAGCAGCTGACTTCTATGCCCTGAAGGCTTCCTAATATTAGGGGTCAGGTGAGAATCAGTGGTCTCAAGGAGGATTTTTGCAGCACCTCAACTGTGACTGTAATTTGTGTTCTAGCCCTAATGCAGGTTAGAAGCCTTCAGGAAATGAATATGTGTATTGAAAACATGACTGAAATCTATCCTTTAATCACTCTTTGACTTCCACCTACAATGACATGCTGATAAAGGGTGTGTTAAATCCTGAACATAGTAAGTAGTCCTAGACAGATAACCACAGACCTCAATACAAAGATTGCATTTATAAAGTCTTCTGATACAATGCAACTCCTGAAAAGGTTATTCCTGTATTTGTACTGACAGGCCATAAATAGCTATTCAATTTTTTTTTTAAATGTTGCTATTAATAAAGCGATTACTTTCAAGAGCAATGCAGAAGCTGTCACCACATGCATATTAAGATATAAGATACTCAAACCCAAAACTTAAAATTTCAGTGATTTTTTAAAAGATGAAAGATAGAATCTTTTATAAATATGGCAACAATGTTTGCTTTACCTCATAACTCTTTACGACCCCATTTGTGTAACTCCGAGGCACCGAAAAAATAATAATTAAAAGCTGGCAAACCAGTGACCGTCCATCCAAAGTGCCATTTGGGCACCAGTAGAGGGGCAATCACTGGGAAGGGAGACTGGAGACGGCACTGGTAGTCGCTTCGCACACGCCACGGTGCCAGTGTTTAGACGTCATGCCAGACAGTGTTCCATTCAATTTTCTGTATTATTCCATGACCTTTTCGATATATAAAAAGGGTACAATCTGTATATCTGATATATTAATACTGTCATGTTGGTACCAGAGTTCAGTACATATAGATCTTAATGGACCGTATTGCTTTGTGTGGATCACTATTCTTATTTAGAACAATCGCTTCTTACATCTCCTTGCCAGAGAAGCCAAAGACCATGGGTAGGTACCCGTTTTATTTGAAATGTTGTTGACGCTCCGTGAAGTCAGCTTTACTTACTGCCAAGTGATTTCCAGGTTCAACTTTATTGTGCCGAGGTCATTGATGTCCACAGCGACAACCTGAGGCTGAGCAGCAAACAACTCCTTTGTTTCACAGGTAACACTTCCCACCAGAATGTGAGTAGCAAGGCCTTTAACTTCTGTGACCTTCAAAAGGAGCAAGTGTTAATAATTAGGGAAAGAATAACTATCTATGAACTGCTCATTAGTTCAGTAGCATTGCTCAGAGTCAACTCTTCTGTATTTCCCTAATTGTAGTGTTGCTTCATGATACACTGTTTTGAAAGGGGGGGGGAATAATACTTAAATGTTATACTTGTGTACGATTGTGTAAGAACCTGCCTTTTAAAGGAACATTTTTCTTGTCTATGAATTTCTGCTCAGTGACAAGACAGCAATCTGGATCAAAATAATGCTCACCCAAAAAGGCTGTTTTCGCTAACCATTAATGAGAGGAGCTACTTTTCAGCTCTCAGCTTCATTCTGTGAGGGTCCCCCCCCCCCCCCCCGGCCTTTTCTCCCACATCAGATACAGGGAATATTCTACCATTACCATCTCCTTCTCCTTCATGAACTGGAAATACAAGTGCAATTACCACTTTTTGTGGTTTTGGACATGAGATATGTGGCTTTACATTTACAGCCTGGTCCAAAAAATAAGTTAAACGAGATGTATTTAGATTTGGAGCTTGGGATATAAAAAGACTTAAGACTAGAATCCAATTGATGGATTACTCCTGTGACAGGCCTCGCCTTGTTGAAGGAGGAGCAGAACCCTTTTAGCCCCACCTGATGTCACGCATTCGATCAGCAAAAAATAATCTCAATGCCCGGCTCATATCCTGATCACATGGAGCTCCTGCATATGTGCAACTCCCGCGTGTTGAGTCTTCTTCGCCAACAACCATGCGCAACGTGCAGATGGATGCATGACGTTAGGAGTGGAGCTAAACGCTCCGCTCAGCTCCTCTTTCAACATACCAGGCCCTTTGCACAAGTAACACATGAATAGGATAAAATATAGGGCAAAAATTTCATACTGCATCTGAGATAGTTTCATAAAACTGGACATCTTTTCCAAATTGTGTTATATTTGAAGGTCTTAATATACGATGAGAGATAATCCAATCTTCTATTACTTGATTCCTCAGTTCTTCATGTTTCATCTTAATGTGTAAATTGGCTCAATTGAAAAACATTGTCTTTGAGATGATGCAAAATGACATGAAACTTTATCTGTGCTGTTTAATGGCCTGCAGTCTTCATATACTAACTGATGCAAATGCAAAGACTGCAAAGCATCTAGATAACTATAGACACTGTGTAGATAACTGCATGCCAGCCTTCCCCAACCTGGGGCCCTCCAACTCTCATCAGGCCCAGCCAGCATGATCAATGGTAAGGGATGATGGGAATTGTAGTCCAAAATATCTGGAGGGCACCAAGTTGGGGAAAAGCTGGTGTACGGCATAAATAGGCTGACCATATGAAAAGGAGGACAGGGCTCATGTAACTTTAACAGTTGTAGAGAAAAGGAGATTTCAGCCAGTGTCATTTGTATGCAATTAGTTCCTGGTGAAATTCCCTCTTCATCACAACAGTTAAAGGTTCAGGCACTATACTAGAGTGACCATATACAAAAGCAGGCAGGGCCCCTGCAACTTTAACTGTTGTGATGAAGAGGGAATTTCACCAGGAACTAATTGCATACAAATGACACTGGCTGAAATCCACTTTTCTCTACAACTGTTAAAGTTACATGAGCCCTGTCCTCCTTTTCATATGGTCAGCCTAGGCATAAAGGGTCCTCATCTAAGCTGAAGTATTTAAGACAGCAATTTCTGCATGGTCAAATTAATAAGACTTGAACAGATTTTTAGCCCACAATGACTGTCTCCCTTCATCCCCTTACCATTTGTCAACATATTCCACTTTTTGTCCGCTGACTTATAAATCATTACACGTGATTCCATTTTGTATAAGGACTGATCAAAGGAAAGCACGGTAGAGACTGGGGCGATGGAGAAGTGCTGCAGATATTGACCACTAGACTCTTTACCTGACTGGCTTTTACTCAATACATCGAATGCTACAGGATAGGTACCCTTACATTCAATTAATTACGAGAAATCTGGGTGGAATTGCTTATCGCCCATAGGCCAACGGTGTAGTTACGTTTAGTTGATGTGTGGTTAGTGGATAGAACACCATTGGATTGATACCTTAATGGAGATCAGCCCAACAATAAGAGGAAGGAAGATCATTTCTTCTGCATCCCAGCTTTGTTTGCTATTGACTTCTATTTTGCCTTTCAATTTCCATCTCTGACGGCCGTACCGCATAAAAATCTGTGGAAAAGAAACATTTTGTGCTCTCACCGCCCACGTACTTGTCCTGCCTTTCTCTCACTCTCATTCTCTCCCTCTGAACAAATCATAATGGGGAAGGATATGGGATGCCAGCAAGTCTAACGGAGGGTGGCAAGGCACTACAAATGCTGATACACCATTACTATGAGTTTTCCCAGTTGACCTCATCTTTAGGGCCTTTCTACACCTATGGGTGTAGAGGGAGGGAGGGGGGGCGATCCTGGATGTACCTGCTTCTGGGATCGTCCTTGGGTGTCTACGCGGAAGTGTGACGTCCCGAGACATTGCGAGATGTCGCAGGTGCCATTTTTAAAAAAAACAACTTAAAGGAGCCAGGAGTGTGGCGGAGAAGGTAAGTGCCCCCATACTCTGTGCCCATTTCAGGTGCCATGCTTACTCCCAAATAAGTGGGCACCAGGTGGGATGGGCGCCCACACCTCCTGCGATCTTGGGACGGCCCCGAGACTATGTGAAGAATCGGGTTTTCCCAGGGTTTCCTCATCCCTGGGAAAACCCGTCCCCGTCCCCCCTGCCCCTGGGAGTTCCTGTGAGACCGGGAGCACCCAGGGACAACCCCGGGGAAAATCCCCGGTGTGGAAAGGGCCATAGCCTTTCAGAGAACAAGCTGAATTGATTTATACCACATCTTTCCAAAACATTAGAAAGAGCAGAAAACACTGTTTGTTGTTTAGGGATGCTATGGCCCTTTGCAGACCTTGAATGTCAATTGCTTCATGCAGCATCTCCACATGCTACATGAATACAGGCCACAGAGGCCAGGGCAGAAACAGTGAATCTGTTGTAGATTTCAGCCTATGGTACTTGTTGATGAAGTTACATTTCTGTCTTGGGGGTGGGGGGACACGTTGACTTGCACTGTTCTAATTGATCTGCTCCAGTCAGCCTACCCTGACTGGATTTAGGAGCCACAAGAGGAAGAAAACCTATGCCAAGAACAAAATATTGAGAGACATGCTGACACCCTTCCAAAACAAAGATAAAGATCTGTTGTTATCTTGCTAGGCATCAATCAGCTCTCTGGGACCAATCTCATAGTCTTTATGTGGGAAAGGCCCAGAGTGCAGTCATCCATAAACAGAGAATAGTAGGACCTTTCTTGTTGTACAGGATTTGAGAACAGGAAGAAATACCCTGTGGAACCCTTTGAACATGATGGGAAATGACATTTTTGCTAGGTTACTCACCTCATACTGGTCTCCAGGGCAAAGTCGAGCAAAGCCAGCCAGACCTAGGAGCCAACAACATTTGAGACCTGTTTCAGAAGAAATGATCATGCCCGCCTCTCTTTCTTATATCAGCAACTATACTTGGAACCTGATCACCAGCAACTCCTCAGTGTTGCCAAAGTACTTATGGCCCTGAAAGAGCAACTTTGCACCCCACTTCCTTCTACCCTCACCAATAAAGGGGATGCAGGCTGCCCATCCAGCCACCCTTCTGCTGCTTCTGCTGCTGCTCTGAATTTGGCAATGACTGATGCACAATTTACTGTCCCTGTTACTAAGGACGTTGGGATGCATGGGAAGATTGGTTGGATAGTTAGTGGATTCATTTACTTTGAACTCTGAATGTGTAACGGAATCTCCCCGTCCTGGCAAGATTTGCCTGTTGACTTCTTACCAGAGCCATAAAGCCCTTTAAGGGCAGCTTTCCAAGACAGATAAAGAAGCAAGTTTCAGCTCAAGCATGTGGCAGCACCCTGTCGCAGTAAAAGCATCTGCTCTCTTCTTTTTTTGCAGCCATCTTTTTAAAATTATTTTGTCAAGCTTTGCCCAGATCGGTCTGTTTAAATGTGTGACATGATGTAGCTATAATTTGAGCAGAAAGAGCTTCCTCTTTACTAGGCTTTTTTTAAATTTAAGTCAGCACATTAAACCCAACTAATAATAGAAAAAGCACAGTGAGTGCTTTTCTATTAACTTTTAAAAACCTTATAATGCTGAACTAGGGCTTTTCTACCTGAGGCTTTTAACCCACCATTTTACCAAGGCTTCTGCTTCCATTTTCATTTCATTTCTTTCATTTCTATTTCGCCCAATAACCGAAGCTCTCTTCGCAGTTCACAAGAAAATTCCAGATTCTCTGTGGGATTAAGATCGGCTCCTTCACACATTCCACCCCCCGGGGGGTTTCTTTCCCTGCCTTTCTATATGTTCCATTGCACATGCACTAGGGGAACTGTGGTGTAGCAGAACTGCACAAATACACTAGGGTTTCATGCTGCCATTCACAGACTTTTCTCGTTGGGGGAAAAACCGAACTAAAACGGTTGCAAACAATGGGAGAGGCTCTGGAATATGACAATGTTGTGTAAAGCAGTCACAAACTACAATGAATGAGGAATCATGAGCACACAATGAATGTCTCATGTAGAAAGGCTCGTAGGCAGGATTGGCCCAAAACTCTTTGGTGCCTAAGGAAAAGGGCCATTAGCACATGGTGCAGACAGCTTTGCCCCCCCGACATCAAGCTACTGCTCGCCATCTTCCATCATCTGTTGATTAGGCTCCTATCTCACTCTACCCAATGGTAGAACTCTTGATGGAAGTAAACATGATACCAGTTGATACAGCAAATTATTATTGAATGTGTAAAATGCAAAAAGTAGGGGTTGCCTTCCGCAAGAGGAAAGGACCTTCCAGGGAAGATGGTCTGGGCTCCTGGAAGCTCCCTCTGTCTGATTTTTGGAAATCCTACACACACACACACATACACACAAACACTCACACACCATGGCTCATCTGATTCTAGGGGTCTCCTGACTCTCTGACCCAGTTCACATGTACTGGTGGCAAGATTAATGATTTTTTAAACTGTTTAGGTTTTGTTATGTGCCACAGAAAGTGTCCATAAATGACTAGCCACACCCCAGTTCACACACATAAGGTATTCTTCATGTTTATGCCTTAATCAACATAACATGGAGAACATAGATGCTTTGGGACATTGTAATCTGAGCAGTGCTGTATGCACCTGTCAACCTTGATATTTTCTCCACCCCCTTGATTATCCCTCCCCCCCCATACAAACAAGTCACTGAACTGATTATGGTTTTGATTATGGAATCAGCCGCCTTGGTTTGTGGGGGTGACAGTGGCCCAGATTATATCGGGGCAGTAAGGAAAGCCAATTGACTTGAAGGGTTACTGTGTATTCAGCTTTCTGTCTGTAGGGGGCAGCAGTTCCTTACAAACTCTGTTCACCTAAGGTCTTTCTTTATTCATATATTTAAAAGGTTTTAGAAGTATTCATTTGAAATCTATCCCCCCCTCAAAAAAAACCCTTACTCTGGAGTAACCTTACTTAAATGCCTTTGGGAAAGTCTATGAAATTAAGATTTCAATGGATGAATGGCTTCAACACAGCACACTGTTTGTAATAATACATCTTGGTACTATACAGTTACATTTATTATCATGTTATAAGCACCATTTTCTATTGAAATCAACACATAATGGATCTTATTTGTATATTTATTATAATTCATCCAACCGTTCCTCCAAAGGAGCTCATTACATTAATTTAGCTTCACGGTTATCCTTTGAATTAAGATGTAAGGGAAAACATAGTTTACCAGTATGACCTGGTTCACATGGCCACTGCAGCCCATTGTGACTTATGTAAGCCCCGACAAGCCACAACATCCATGGGCGCTGTGTTGCCTGTTCAAGATATGGGTGTGGCTTGTCATGTCTTCTGAATCCAGGCTGCAGGGCTTGTCTGAGGGTTAAACACCCCTGAAATAACCCATGGTCTATTGCAGGGTTATTTGAGGTTTGTTTAACCTCCAGCAACCCCCCTGCTGCCCAGGTTAGGATGAGACAAGAAACCATGGCAACCCCCACTGGGAGCTGAATATTCAAAATGGCCACCCACATGTGATGCCCCCACATCACTGAAATTTGCAGCAGTGGTGGCAGAACAATTGGTGGTTTGCTACAGAGGATTAAAAAGGACTCACTTAAATAAGCTATAGTGAGTTGCAGTGATTGTGTGAACTGGGCTGGCCCTATATGAACAAGCCTGCACAAGCCTTGAGCTCACGCAATTCCCCTTTCCTCTCCTCCTCTCTCTTCCACCACAGGAAGAGATTAAAAGCTTCCATTTCAATTTTAAATGAGTCACAGTTCCCCTTGATATCCAAACTTGAGGAGCTGTGGTTTGTTTAAACTATGATTGGTGTAACAAGCCAGGATGCCTGTTCTAAAATGTCAATTTAAACAAATTTCCATTCCCTGAGTTTGGATGCCATGGGGAACTGTGGTTAGTTTAAAATGGGAAACAGAAGCTTTCAATCTCCTTTTCTGGCAGGTGAAAGAGAAGGAGGGCGGGGGTCACATAGCCTGCAAATCTGCTGCATCTCACTCTCATTGCAGGAACCCAAAGCGAGTATGGGGTAATTACTTTGCTGTTGTTGTTTCTCAAGCACACAGTGTATACAGTATAAGGGCCAACAAGAAAAAGTTTAAACCCGCTACCATGCCAAGCGTAAATGGTACTGTGGTAATATTGTTAATAGGGATGTGCACTGGATCGGACCCGATCCACGATCCGAGTCCGGTCCAGTGGGAAATTGGATAAATTATCCGATTTCCGATCCCGCAGCTGGATCGGCCGATCCAATCCGAACCGGTCCGAAAAAGCTCCGAACCGGTTCGGCGGATCGGCGGATCGGCGGGCGCCCACTGGCGCCCACCGCCGCTTCCATTGGCGGGCGCCAGCGGGCGCCCGCCGATGAAAGTGGACAGCGGGGGGGGGGAGGAGGGGGGCACTTACCTTCTCGGCCCGGTGGCTCCCGTCCGGCGCCGGCGCCTACTACTACTAGCAGGCTCCGCGGCCTGCTCTAGGGTGGCGCGCCGGGTGATGTCATCACCCGGCGCGCTACTCTAGAGCAGGCCGCGGAGCCTGCTGGAAGTAGTAGGCGCCGGCGCCGGACGGGAGCCGCCGGGCCAGAAAGGTAAGGAGGGGGTGCGTGGAGGGGAGGAGGGGGCGCGCGGAGGGGGGAGGGGGGCCCTTACCTTTCCGGCCCGGCGGCTCCCGTCTGGCGCCGGCGCCTACTACTCCCAGCAGGCTCCGCGGCCTGCTCTAGGATGGCGCGCCGGGTGATGTCATCACCCGGCGCGCTACTCTAGAGCAGGCCGCGGAGCCTGCTGGAAGTAGTAGGCGCCGGCGCCGGACGGGAGCCGCCGGGCCGGAAAGGTAAGGAGGGGGTGCGTGGAGGGGAGGAGGGGGCGCGCGGAGGGGGGAGGGGGGCCCTTACCTGCCCGGCCCGGCGGCTCCCGTCCGGCGCCGGCGCCTACTACTCCCAGCAGGCTCCGCGGCCTGCTCTAGGATGGCGCGCCGGGTGATGTCATCACCCGGCGCGCTACTCTAGAGCAGGCCGCGGAGCCTGCTGGAAGTAGTAGGCGCCGGCGCCGGACGGGAGCCGCCGGGCCGGAAAGGTAAGGAGGGGGTGCGTGGAGGGGAGGAGGGGGCGCGTGGAGGGGGGAGGGGGGAGGGGGGCCCTTACCTTTCCGGCCCGGCGGCTCCCGTCCGGCGCCGGCGCCTACTACTCCCAGCAGGCTCCGCGGCCTGCTCTAGGATGGCGCGCCGGGTGATGTCATCACCCGGCGCGCTACTCTAGAGCAGGCCGCGGAGCCTGCTGGAAGTAGTAGGCGCCGGCGCCGGACGGGAGCCGCCGGGCCGGAAAGGTAAGGAGGGGGTGCGTGGAGGGGAGGAGGGGGCGCACGGAGGGGGGAGGGGGGAGGGGGGCCCTTACCTGCCCGGCCCGGCGGCTCCCGTCCGGCGCCGGCGCCTACTACTCCCAGCAGGCTCCGCGGCCTGCTCTAGGATGGCGCGCCGGGTGATGTCATCACCCGGCGCGCTACTCGAGAGTAGGCCGCGGAGCCCGCTGGTAGTAGCCGCCGGCGCCGGACGGGCCGAGAAGGTAAGCAGTGGCGGGGAAGGGGGCTTACCCCCCCCCGGAGCCGTCCGCTTCTATCCGCTGGCGCCCGCGGGCGCCAGCGGATGGAAGCGGGCGGCCCCAGGGGGGGTAGGGAGCGCGGGGGAGGGGGTTTACCTGCCGGGGCCGTCCACAGCGGACGGCCCCGGGGGGGGGAGGGAGTTAGGCCCCCCCTTACCCACCCGCCGCCATTTTTTCCTCATAGACGTGCATTGCAATGCAAGTCTATGGGGAAAAAAATGGCGGCCGATCCAAAAATGTACGATTTTTGGGTCGGGATCGGACTCGATCCGGTCCGGGGGGCCTCCGATTTTGTCCGAACCGGTCCGGGACAAAATTGGAGGTCCCGATCCGGGTCCCGATCCGATCCGGGGGGTCCGTGCACACCCCTAATTGTTAATACAGAAATTAATGTGCAGTCATTTTGATCTAAAGTGATGAGTGCTTTACAAGCACAGACAAACCTCCAAAGAGCTTGACTGTCAAAGCACTACAGCAGAACAAGCTCCACTAATATGAAATGATCTTGTACCAGCACAGCAGCATTAAGGAGAAGATACTGTTTCAATGAAGAAATATTTGTCACAGAAATTCTGTGTCAAATTAGAAATAGGATTCAGGTCTCCCATGTCCCAATATGGTTAATTCGCGGGAACTGGTTTTCTTCCTACCATCACATAATATTTGTTAAAGTAACATTACTTTGGATAAATGCCACCCTTATACTAATGGTTGGTCTAACATCTCTTGACATATCTGTGCCCGGTAGGTCCATTCCTATTGCTAACAGGAACTCTTCCATTGCCTGTGAACAGATCAAGCATTTTTCTCCTGTCCTCCCACACTGTTCCAGGTACCAGAACAAAGCAGGGCCCTGTCAGGTTCATATTACCTCCCACTTTCTAATTTATTTATTATTTATAAATAATTCAAATTTACTAGCACTCTGCTGCTGGCTCTATCTCCCCTTTGATGCCCTAATATGACAACTTGATCTCTGCTGACCATTTAGCTGTAAGCACAAGGAACCCTAACCGAACAGAAGTGGGAGAAAAATGGAGACTTCCGGATTTTCCCAGATGGGCCAAAATGGACCCTACATCAGCTCAGTGTTGAAAGCTGCAGTAGATATTTTAGCCTACTAAAAGTCCAGTTTGCACTGCGTGCCAGTTTCCCCCAAGCTTGATACTTTATATCCAATCTTGCCATGCACTGTTAGAATTAAAGATCCAGGTTCTGAAAACATAGACTCATAAGTATTTCTCTGATTTTATCCTAATATATCCTAGATAATATGCGACATGCATGTGCCCCCCACCCTCTGGTATGGCTCCTGCATCACTGAAATTTGCAGTGGTGGGGGCAGAATAATTGGTGGTTTGCTACAGTGGATTAAAAAGGACACACTTAGCTTTAAAAAATACTTCCATTCCACATACACATACTAATTTGATAGGTGGGATAACACTTTAGAAAAACAAAGCTTATTACATGCTAAAGACATCTGTTTCCTCCCACCCTCCCAGTTTTAGAAAAGCAGGGAAATAATTCATCATTCATAATCTATGGCAGAGGCACAAATTACGGGCTTTTTTGCATGAGCAATTTATTGCGTGCTCATGACTGGTCACTCAAGGAAGTTAGTGGGCCCTTTACATGACACCATAAACCTCCAAGACATCTCCTGCACTCCCCCTCCCCCCCACCGCTTTATCCTGCTTTCAAAAAAATCAGAGATACCACGAAAAGGGACGTTTTTCCGATCTATTAGCTGTGTGAAATGCCAGTATAGCACTATAATGACACTGCCATCTAGTGGCTGTAAACTGAAACACACAGAAGCATATAGAACGTGCCAAGGAAGGACTTTCCTTGATTCAAACCACATGTCCATTGTGTAAAGGAGCTCATCGTTATCCCACAAAGAAACCACAAGCAGAAAGTCCCGGTAAGGATGCAGGGTTTTTTTTTTTGCTTAATGTAAAGATGCTCTCGGACACTATATAATATGTGTTCCCCCCAACACACAATTGTTTTTTCTCTCATTAAGCCACATGCTCCTAAACAAATCTAATTAAACCCCATGCTCCTAAACAATAGAAAAGTCTCTGGAATGTTTGCTGTCAATGCTTGATATTTCAATATGCACAGTTCATGCCAGTTACTTTGGATTTGAGACAAAGATGGTTTTTGAAGCCTCCATAACTAATGTGGCTGGAGAAAGAAAACAAGCCCCTTATATAAACTGCATTGGGTTCTCAGTGCTTTGAGAAACACACGCACACAGAGCACTCACTGCGATGTTTGAGCAGAAAAAGGAATGAAATGCAAGCCAATTACCTTTCATCTTGATGCAGAATTCCCCCATTAGATTTTCCAGTTCTCCTTCAATAGTGCACATGTTCTGTATGGAAAAAGAGAAGACTAATGTCAGATCAATAATCCAAAACAGCTTAAAATGCATTATAACTGTGTTGATTATAAATAGGGATGTTTCTAGATGAAGAGGGTTCCTAGCAATATCTATCAAGAGGCACAGTGCAGCTATTTCATCTTTTCTTCCTTAACAGGTTTTCTGGGGAAAGAAAAAAATACAGAAGAAGGAAAACATGGGAGGGTTACAAATGGAAGATGATGATGTCTAGACCTTCCTATAAAATTATGTGAATGAGGCAGGCCAGTTGCACAATAACAGCCTCATCTGGAAGCATCCAGAGGCAGAAAATTCTGAGGCAGGGGCTCAAAAGGATAGTCTGGAAGAGGAGGGAAGGAAGGAACTCTTAGTCAGGTAGGTGGAAATAAGTGAAGATGAAAACATGTCCCTGGAAATTGCCAGTTTCTTCTTCATTGTCCAGAGAGTCAAAAATCCAGCAGTTTTCCCCATTATCCAGAGAGAGAGGTTGACATCTTCAGAAGTAAGGCAAGGATGAAACAAGCAACATGAGTATGTGCTACTTCCGTTACTGGCTATGTGCTACTTCCATTACTGGCTATGGGCTACTTCCATTTCTGGCTATGGGCTACTTCCGTTACTGGCGATGTGCTACTTCCGTTACTGGCTATGTGCTACTTCCGTTACTGGCTATGTGCTACTTCCATTACTGGCTATGTGCTATCTCCAGTAGCAGAGGCAGTAAACCTATGTATACCAGTTGCTGGGGTACATGGGTGGGAGGGTGCTGATGCATACATGTCCTGCTTGTGGGTTCATGGCCGACAGCAGGTTGGCCGGCGTGTGAAGAGAATGCTGGACTAATGGCTTTTGTCTGGTAGTGGTAGGAACCTTGGGGAAGTTGAGGTGTTGCTGTTGTTGTTTTAAGAAGATCTTTGTTTACCTCTGTGTATTCTTTGTAGCTTTTGTTGATTTCCGACAAGCTCTCCCGAGCTGCTTTGCTGGCAGGGGACAACCCAAACGCTTGCTTCATTTTACTGGCACCATCACGGAGCCGTCTTTGGATACAATAGGCTTCAAACAGCTCATCTACCTGATAGGAACAACAATGGCCCATTGAGATTTTAAAAAAGAAAAAGGAAACGAAAAATCACAGAGAAATGAAAGGAACTTGAAAATGCAGCAGTCCAGATTTTTTTCCTCTTTAGAGTGATGGGTAGGTAAACAACTTCAGTGCTGATGCCAGATCTTTATATTGAAAATAATATTCTTAATGGTTGGGAGACCCTCTAGAACAGTAAGGGATATGGCACAGAGATCTGCAGTAGATGCAGGATTGATGAAAATTAAGGTATCCATATGGAAAGGAGGACCGGTCTCCTGCACCTTTAACAGTTGTATAGAAAAGGGAATTTCAGCAGGTGTCATTTGTATGCATGCAGCACCTGGTGGAATTCCCTCTTCTTCACAACCGTTTAACTTGCAGGAGCCCTGCCCTCTTTTGTATCTGGCCTTTTTTCCCCATGGTTTTAATTGTGCACTGCCCAGGGCAATATAAAAATGTAATAAATAAATAAAAATATATAGATAACTGTGCTGTTGTGTGCCAGTCTGTGATGGCACTTGATTGTCAGGCTACCTGTCTCCATTGTAAAGGGCTTTTAAAAATAGTTATCATTTCCTTCTGAAAGCAAGGGTGTAGTATAGCATTCTCTCCTCCACCCCCCCCCCATGTCTCTGACTTTCTCTGCCTGAGCAGTTACCACAAACCCATCTGCTACATTGCAGAGCAGCCACTAGTTACTACATTTCCTGTTTTCCTTGCTTCGTTTCCTTTTCAGAACTTAATTTCAAGACACAGCTGTCGATGGAAGACCGGCATGCATTCATCCTGACATCCATCAAAGTTTTGTGACTTTCCATTAAAAGGTTTACAAGAGCAGTTGCTTACATCTTGGCCTTATAAAACCCTGCTTCACATGAAGTTCCCTTTGTTTGTCGCCATGGGTTACAGAACAGTAAGTTAATATACTGAACAATTTGAGGGTGGATGTAGCTCTGTAGCAAGTCACTCCTCTTTGAAACACTGAAATCACTTTGTTCTGAGTGGGAGGGACTTGAACAGAAAGTACCTGACTGCATGATTTTTTGCTGGCAGGGAACATGTTATTTTGGAATCTGTTTCCTTGATGAACATTTCATCTGTGGGTATGGGGATAATGAAGAAGTGGCTACGTTCTGAATGCCCTACTAAAAGGATTTCAATGAAATCAGAAAGGCAATCTACATTGACTGCCATTTACTGTTACCAGAGAGAGGGGAAAGCTGCAATGGGGACACAACTGATGTGTGGGTACAACTTGTATGCCACTGCTGACACAGGCCCAAACTACACCGAAATGCATCGCTCTCAATTACATACATTTTCCCAGAAATTGAAATAACAGCTGCAGGGTTGCCCCAATCAGGCTGTGGGACTGTGGAGGGAAGGGAGTCTAGCCAATATCTTTTTTGGGGGAGCACATGCTAACCTGGCCTTTACTGACACATCTTTCAATGACATGAAATCTATGGGCCATTAAGAGATGGATTGAACCCCACCATAAGGAATTGCAGCTGTATACACACACTCTCTCGACAAACCTCACCCATTCAAACTAATGAGTATTTACTAGGATTATTATATTAGTCACCTAGTAAAAATGGGAACACCATAATGAAACGTGCGTGTGTATGAGAGAGAGGGAATTATGAATTTTTACTAATAGTCTGATACTAACCAGGAAGGAATAAAGTTAGATGGCATTGTTCCCCTGGCATGGTTTCTGTCTAGCATCAGGGCCAGGAACCAGACACAGCGTTTATAGCAATGTATGTATGATGTTATCTAGGCCCACCTTGCCCTACAACGTACCTCAGGGCAATACAATGCTGAGTTCCTGTGTGGTGGCAACAACAGAGAAAGGCACTTGATTCCCATATACCTAATTTTGTAGCTGCCACTGCAAGACCTAGCCTAAATCTATGTGAAGAAGCGCTTTGTGAGGAAGTTTCTCTGGAATTCCGGATACCGCTAGATGGGCTTTTGATAAAAAGCTTAGGAACAAAGTTAGAAGCAAGATGAAAGGATAGCTGATTACCTTGCTGATGTGGAACTCCAGCTTTCTCATATATCTTTCAATTGCTTTCATTTGCTGCAAGATAAATTAAAAATGATTAGAATGAGAAGAGTGACAGACAACTGAGATTAGTTGAACTGATTTGCACTTTTGCAGAACTCTAATACTCTCATGTCAAAGCAGTCTGATATTCAAAAGGAATGCTGCCTTTCTTAAAGAAGTGAATATACTTTTCATTTCATAGGGACTTCTGTGTAATCAAGAACAGATTTATGTACTTCAAATTTCATTCTAGTACCCTAAGTAAAAATCTAGAAATCACTGATGTTTTGAACAGAGAAGGCCTTTTGGTCCTTTCTCATGTTTCCCCTAAAATACAGAATAACTGTGCTCTAAACGAAACACTGTATCAAACATTCAAGTACTTATTGAGAGCAATACTGAGGTCACACTACAATTGTCTTAGACCACAGTCCTCAAACCACTTTCTTTGAAATAATTAATCTGGATTTAAAGTGGCTGTTGCAAAATGAATAGAGAAGGACTGATGGACAGCCTCATCTACCTCCTTACACAGAGTCCTGCAGCTATGCTCTACTGCTATACAGGACTGTACTATTTTTGTTCATTGCAGCATAGATCATAGAGTTGGAAGTGACCTTCGAGATAATCTAGTCCAACCCCCTGCTCAATGTAGGCTGTGCCATGCAGGATGTAACTACTGCATCCCTGACAAATAGGCATTGAGCCTTTACTTTAATACCTCCAGTGAAGGAGAACTCACCATCTCCTGAGGCAATCTATTCCATGACTGAACAGCTTCACTGTTAGAAAGTTTATCTTAACATTTAGCCGAAGTCTGCTCCCCCACAACGTCTGACCATTGGTTCTAGTCCTGCCCTCTGAAGCAACAGAGAACAACTCTGCTCCATCTTTTGCAGGATAGACTTTCAGATAATTCATCATTAGGGAAACATACCTTGTCTAGATCATACTGCACCCCCTGTAATGAATAAAAATAAAATGTGAATAGAACATTAAAAAGTCAACAACATTCCTCTAAGGAAAGAAATATCATGCTGCAACAAACAGGATCTTAGTTCAGTTGAGCTGAAATAAATAAAATACAATAAAGACTTGTCCTACAGGACAGACACAGATGAAGTTATTCAGAGCAACTAAGACTAGATCTACATTACTGCTATGTTGCGGTATTGAAGTTACTGATTACAGTTGGGGCACAATCCACATTCCACATACTGCTTTCATAGTATTATATCCTGCTTTTTATTCTACATTTGTGATGATTTGACACAAGCTGTAGATCTGGCCTGAGTAACCCTATCAGCCTGGGCAGAACATGAATTCATTTTTAAGCTATCCAGACAACCTTTGGTTATGGGGCAGCATATAAATGTAATACACAAATAAATGAAATGATTTAATTTTGTTCTGACCACCCATGTTAGAAAAATGAACATTGCTCCACCCACTTTATAAACAAGCTGTATTAGTCTAATAAAAATATATCACAGATCTTGTTATCTCAGAGAAAAGATATGTGCCCCTATAGCTACTTTCAGAATTTTGCTCCAGTCACAATTTTTCTCCAAGATAGATGTGTGCATAATACCTTATCATACACAGTTTCACAGATTTTCCGACCAACACAAGTAAATAAAGTTTTGGTGAGCAATTGCTTATTTTTAAAATCCTTTTCTTTTCTCTCTGTTATTTAGTAGGCTCAATTTGGACGACACAATAAACAACTGGTGTGGGGGAAACAATCGTCAGTTGTTTTGACTATTGTGTCCTCCGAATGCTGCCATAGTCAACTCAGCGTTGATTCTCATCCACACCACAGTTGATTATTTATTACCATGTTGTGTGCGGTGCCCCCTAGGGTTAGCGTGAGGGTTAGGGTTAGTCAACCCACCATTGACTATCGTGTCGCCCAAATTGAGCCGTAGTGCTGGACTGGTAGAGTTTTAACGAGTAAATTCATTCCCCTCCTTTCATGTGCTCCAGGTTTTCCTTCACATTGGAAAAGTGACTCATGCAAACCCTTCCTCTCTACAATAGATAACTTTTGTAGCAGGTGCTCACATGGGCCTGATTTAGACCATGGAAGGAAAATCTGTGTAACAATTCAGCACGTTTTGGGTTATTTCATCACTACATGCCCAGTAAGATTAGATTTGCTGTAGAAATGTGAGAGCCACACAAGTCTCTACAAAAGCCAATTACTAGAAGAGACAGGGAGAAAGTGACAGTGTGGATCCACCTTGAGCAATCATATGGATGGCAACACTGAGTGGTAGCAAATACAAACAACCGGTGAGCCTGGATCTCCAACACGGGTCAGGCAGCACTTCTGTGTGTCAGGGCTGAATTCAGTTTTGCACAGTCAAGTTGGTACAGTCCTCAGGTTGCAACTCTTACACTTCATATTTTAGTGGAAAGATGCTTGTTTAAAAAACATCTCCTTTGTGAAAATTGCCATCACGTCAAAACATTATTAAACTGAAGAGAAGTTTTTTTCTAGCCAGTAAATTTCTTACAACTCTCTTTCCAATCTTAAATCTGAGGTAGTGTGGTCCTCATGGGAGGACTGTACCACTTCCATTATCAAGGTATAAACTAGTCCTTAGTTTTCACATGCAGCATCCTGACACCACAATCCTGTTCTCCCACTTAGGAAGCAAGCAACTCCCTAGTGTTTGATTCCTATGACAAGACATACCAGCCGTGAGTTTCTTTTCATGTCCTTTAATTGAGCAGTCAACTTATCCAGTTCTGTTTGATGCACTTCCAGATATTCACTATAAAGATAAGCCAAAAAGTGAAACGTCAGATCTGTTATTATGTTTCAACATTTAGGTGCTGATTTCTGTGAAAAGAAAATCTATTTTGCAAGGTGCCACAAATTGTTTACGCAAATACAGCATGCTGAATTGACAGGGCAATTTTATACCTATCTACTCAGAAGTAAGCCCTATAAGTTCAATAGGACTTACTTCCCAATAAGTGTATATAGGATTGCATTCCAACAGAGTCTGAGCACAGCAGTACTCTTGCACATTCCCCATTAATTTCAATGGAGCTTGCAAAGAAGAAACTCCTGGTGAATGGTGCCTTTCAATCTCCATTTCAAAAATCAGTTGGTAAAAAAGTAATCTAGTTCCCTGATCACAAAATGCTTGCCAGATAGGAAGGCCTTTAAGGATCTCTAAAGTCAACTGAGAATAACCCTTACAAGAGTACACTCTTTTGTCACCTGGTCAGATCAAGCCGAACCACCTAAAATAAGTTGAGCAATAGGCAATAAACGTGATCATAGCAAAGTAGTCAAAAACTATTAAAAGCAATCTTGATTCTGGGCTGACAAGTAAGGCTCAGTCCATAGGATTACTTGGGCTGGGGGTGGGCAATATTGGGTGCCCATGGATGCCAATGATCCTTAGGCATCTTCTTTGGCACCCTACCCCTCCCAACTTTAATTTTTAAAAGGTTACTAGTCCTATGTGACTAGCCACACCTCTCATGGCAGCCAATTTGTGGTAGTGCCCAAGACAGTTTCCTCAAATTGCCGAATGTGCACACAGGCCCAAGAAAGGGTTGGGCATATACCCCTGATTTAGACATATAGCAGCTGCCTCATCCAAATTGGTTATATAGATGTACCACCATGGGCAATATGGTGCTACTATGAACCACACTAAATGAGGAATAATGGTGGTATGCGAAATGCACAATTTAATCCTCAGTGGTACACACCAACACACAGAATCATCTTATCGTGGGCTGAAATAGGTGGAAGTCAATCAAGCTATGTATTTCCATGAGGATATTAAAAGCCATCACCTCCCCCACCCCCCTCCCCAAGCAGCTTGGATTGAAAATATGTAGCTGGACAAACACCTTGTGTGAATCAACCTTGAGCTATTTGAGAAGCAGGAACAACTTTCTGGTTGGGAGCTAGTAAACCTTTCTTGGACATGAGAAGTTAAACCTACTTTAAGGGAATCAAGTGTTCTTTGTAAACTAGCAAATGCAGTTTTAGTGCTGCTCCAGAGTTATAAAAGTTCTTACTCCAGTCCATTCTTTAAGGTCTTGTAAACCTCTTCCATTCTTTCAGGCTGAGGCTCCTTAGCAGTGCTGTTGCTCTTGTGTCCCAAATTGTGCATTTTCTTCACTTTTGCTTGGGGTTTCTTGAGCGCAGAGGAATTTTCAATAAAGGAGTTGCACCTACAAAGTGAGCATTAAATGGGTGCAGGGTTAGGAAGAAAAGCCATAAATCATGATTATGTTGTTATCTCAAAGGAGCATCGCTTAAGGAGCTTACCCTAACTTAATCTTTCCTGGCTAAAAGCAATCTGCTTATAGCGCTGCTGCCAAAGGGCTAAATGTTTGTAGGTTAATAGGTCTCAGCCAACATGGCACATCAGCATTTGATATTCTATTTGATGAGATGACTTCCAATGCCTTTATAATTCAATTTCTTTGATTTATTTAGATCTGTCGCCTGTCCCATTACAAAAGCTCAGTGCAGGTAAATATGCACTACATGAACTAGTTTTAAAACATACTATATGCATACAATAAAGCTAAAAGAGAAAAGGAAGAAAGAGAGAAAAGAGAAGAAACTGGTGAATGGTAATTCAGTGGTACTTACTGGTTATTACACTGTGGATCTAGCTAGTTGTGATTTATATTACAGGAGGATGTAAATTATTATAAACAAAGGCACAGCCAAAATGAGCTAAGCAGCTTCCTGTTCATTTGAAGGGGGTTTATGGAATAGGAGAATATCTTGGTGGAGTGTGCCTTAAAACCACTTCAGCCTGCAATGGGCTTTACCCTGGCCACAGAAGCTGGCCTAAATTGGAGGGGGGGGGGGGAGAGAGAATCTTTTTTTGCAACATTGCTGAAAAGAACAAACGTGTTAGCCTTACCCTATCATTCATATTAAGCTATAACTGTATGTTGTATACGTTGCAGATAAATTGCAGAGCTAGCAAGATGGGTCTTTTCTCAAGAAGAAAGCCAATAGGGACCTAAAAATGTGGTATAGGCTGGGCCAGTTCAGTTTAAATGGGCCCGAAGCAAAGCATCCATTGGTGGGCCTTGGCAGGCAGAAATGCTTCTGGGTCTATCCACCATTTTAAATTCCCACAGTGCTCCTGGCTGTAGTGTAACTCCAGGGCATTGTGGGAAATTAAAACAATAGCTAAACCCAGCTGACCAGTACTGAACTGAGCACAAAGAAAGCTTAATTGGGGGCTCAGGGTGGGCATTAGCGGTGGGCTCTGCCAGGAAGAAGGGTTTTGCAAGTGCCCAAGGACGCCAGGAGCTGATCCTGGTCCTGGGTGGCAAAGAAATGGGCTATGGTCTGACCCAAACTCTTGCCCCAACCCTGACTTACACAGCTACCTGTTGAAAATAAATGTAACCCCCCCCCCACACACACATTCTGGCCCAAAGAAGGCCTGTGCTCACTCGCCCAGCCTTGAGAAAAAAGGCTATAAATGGCACATGAGGACCTACTGCCTCATTAGCAATAAAGAGAACACATAAAATATGGAACTCCTTGCCACAAGAAACTAGGTTGGCTCCTTCTCTGCTGTCTATCTGTCAGCAGGCAAATATGTTTTTATTCAAGCTAGCTTTTGACATGTAAGCTGATCTGTTGGGTGCTATTTTTATTTGGTTATTATTGTTGTTGTTTTCAATTGTGTTTTAATCTACCTTTTTAAATTATTGTTTGTATTATTATTTTTAAAATTTGTATTTGTATTTTAACATTTTGTATTCTAAAGTTTGTGCTTTAACATTTTGGCTCCTATGATTGTTTTCTGCCTTGAGTGACATTTTCTTGGTGGAAAGAAAGGATACAAATCAATTGAATAAGTACATAGGATCTGAACCAAATAAGATTGTTTGACTCAGGCTACAGCGTGGGAAGTGGGGCAGGACAGGAGATGGTTCCCTTTGCATTACCAATATCACCATTAACACAGCACACACTGTGGAGCTCCTGAAGAGGCTTGCTGGAGTTGAAAGAAAGAACAGGTTAAGGAGATAACCTTTGATAAAGCTGGAGCTATTTCCATTTGTTCAAACTCAAGTTTTGTTCATGAATAGATTGTCAGATCTATAACAGAGGCATCCTTTGCTGTAGGTAACAGGGGGGATAAAAACAACAACAGATACCCAGGGCCAAGGTGTGTGTGTGCGCACACACTTTAGAGCTTACAGTTTAGGTTTGGAGATGGTACTTGCCTGGATCTCCTTTCTTGAAGACCGCTAAAGCCAGCAAAGGATTGACTTCTAATAATCCCATTAGGGCCTCCTGGGGAGAATGAATGTGATCCTACTGACATGATTTCTGAGAACTTGGGAGATATTCCTGTAAGACAACAGTAAGAAGGTCAGCTGCAATGGCAAGTTACTGGCAGGTTTAAGATACATCCTGCCAAACTCTTGTTCCGAACAATAAAAGGTAAAATGAATGGTTGAGATTATCGAAGATTTTCAAATCTCCGAATTTTGACATTATAGTTTCTTTAGCCCACTAGAACTCATTTTTTAGAACAAGAAGAGCCATCTTTGCAGTAGGGAAGTAATAAACAAATCCCTTTATTGCTGTGGATTTTTTTTTTAGGCTTGCCTTTCCATGTTCTTGGGCATCTGAAGAACTACATCTGCATGGTGTCTCAGATATCCGAGACTTTCAAAGCAACTTGTTTGCTTTTAGACAGGGTTCTTGATGTATTCCCCCTACTCCCCCCCCAATGAATTAAGCAAACATTATAGTGTGGTGGGCCAGCACATCCATGTTGACTAGTTGTGCTACTGGCAGATGAGAGTGCCCATCCAAATGTGCACTGAAATGTGCATTTCACTGAAAGTAATGCAGGACTGACAAACATCTGCATTTGTCAATGCATTCCAATGCACATTCTAGCTTGTGCAAAGGTTTTCTGCATCCATTTATTAATTTACCCCCCCCCCCCCACACACACACACACACACACACAATGACAGAATTATACATAAGAAAAATTTGGGATAACTGCCCACATTAGCAGACAATATATATCTGTATCAAAGAAATCAAACCTGACAAATTACATCAGCATCCCTACTCTACATAAATATTTTGCCATCCATTCAGAGGAGGGAGAATTACAGCAAATGAGGATATTGTGGGTGTTTGTAAAGTAATCTGGGGGTTGGAAAGGTACTTTGTTCTCCATATGTTAACGAAGGAACCATATGTAAGTGTGCAAACTGATAGGAACTCTTTTCTTCTGTTAGCAGGAATGCAGAAATCCATCATCTTTTTTAAAATCAAAAGCTTGGGATTATAGAACTCATACAGAATTGTGATTTACAGGGCAATTCTATTCATGTCCCACTGAGTTCAATGGGGCTTACTCTCAAATATGTGTGTATAGAAGTGCAGCCTTAATGATATTTAGTGCATTTTAAGCTCTTGGCATTACTTAGAAAAATAAAAAATTGAGATTATTATTATGATGTACCTTCCAGGTGTTTAGAGCATGGTGTTGTTTTTGAAGCATTACAATTTTTTTGTATTTGCTGATTTTAAAATCACTTGTGTACTGGTGTACCTGACCCTAACAGGTGAATCCTTATAACCTTTGGAATAAAATCAGATGGAAAACTCTTCCCATGCTTTAGTGAAAAATAGATGCACAAAACATAACTAGTAAACCCAGAGCAGAGGGTTTGATGGACAAAATCTTAAACCTGGGCACAGGGCCATTTTAATGTTGCCTACATTAACACTTGTTATCAGTTGTTATGGGTGTTTGATAGAGCTGGAGCCTTTAACCAGTGTTGTGTGTGCTGCATTTCCACAGGAATTAAGAAAAGGCACAGAATATGGTAGCAGGTGTAGAATTCATCTTCTTTCATTAAAAAGGAGCAAATTTCTAGATTTGTGGTTGCAAATATATGCATGAATGTGTGAGAATATGTGTGTCTGCTGGAATCTCAAAAGCCAGAGTGGTGGGCTGAATAAGATTTTCAGTGATCAGAGGTGCTGCAAAACCTCATGATTAGCAAAGGAAAAAAAATAAATTATGCAAAAATGCTCAACGTCTATAATTTATACCTGTCAAATAATCCAGCTTTATTTTGGTACAGGATTTGGATTGCCTTGGATATAACTAATAATAAACACTGGGACTCTATGGAGGCAGTATCGTTTGTACAGGTTCATTTACGATGGTGAATTTGGGGCAGTTTCCAATGGAGACTGCCTCAGTGCAGCCAGCCCCATCAATTCCCTTCCTCAAGTGGAGGCCACCGCTTATGGAACAGAAGTTTTGGGGCCAACATGAAATGAGCAGAAATGCTGTTGGTAAAGCTCACATAAGGGCATTTCTTCTCATTTTAGGGCTTGCCCCAAAAAGCTTTAAATCTCCATTCTGTAAGTGGTGGACGCTGCTTGCGGAACGGAATCATGAGACTGACTGCTCACAGTATGGGAGTGATGATGGGCGCCGCATTGGATTCTGCCCTTGAAAAAGATATGGAATCTATGCGTTCTTCCATCTGTAATTCCAATGCATCTTAGTATGTATTTCAAGCTATTTAAGTTGCCTTCCTGAGCATACTTACTAGAAAACCCCATCAAACTCAAAAGGACTTATGAGAAAGCAAGTTCGGGATGGGGCTACAAAACCTACTACTGCTGTGATTACTCTGAATCTTCTATGCAACTTCAGAAAGAATCCATTATGCCAGAAGAGGCAGGATATCTCACAGATATATTTCTAGATGTAGGACTTCTAGATTTTCCTGGGTGACCAATCTAAGGTAGCTCTTTTGTGTTCCGAATGGCAAACCTCTTTATTTGTCTATCATATTTACAATTTTGCAATATGGTTATGGCATTACAATACAACAAGATTGTGAAGATGTTTTTAATACCTGCTATGACTAAGATATTTCCTAAAACTATTCAGCTGTATAGGTTATGTACCCTAATGAATAAATGAATGATGCTGCACATTTAGACTTGGCTCTTCAGCCAGCTCAGCTATAGAAAACTTGAGAAGGTCAAAGTCAGAGATCTTTATCAGTAAATGCGGATTACAGTTGGGCAAACTAGTGCAGGGGAATGAATGGGTAAGAGCAGGAACTATAAATTGGAAAGTCCCCAGCTCAACCCAACCATGAACTGACCAGATTTCTTTCTTGAATCTGTGGTGTCCTTCTAGCATAGGGTTACTATGCCAGGGTAGTTTCTCAGGCCTCCTCCACACGAGACGTTTAATGAGCCTTAGAGGCTCATTATAAATTTTACCTCCACACCAGCGGAGCGCAAAACGGGCGTACAGGCTCGTTATTTCCCCGATAATGCGCATTTTTGAATGCGCGTTAAATAGCGACTTTTATTTTTCTCCGGCCGTTAAAGCGCATTATCGCGGTGTGAACAAGCGATTATGCGCGTTAACGTCTTCTAAAGCGCTTTTTGGACATGAATTAATGTGCTTCGCCGCCTCTCGCCGCCTCCCGTGCAGAGGGATTAGGCGTAAATGCGCCTCCGCGATAATGCGCATAATCCTGGAACCGGGCGCAAAAGCGCATCCTTGTGGAGGGGGCCTCATTCAATCAATGCAGAGGAATTTAGTTGTGTTTCTCTACTCCAGCCCAATGGGGTTAGGATTACGCTGTTGGTAGCAATTTAAAGTAAAGTCCACGTGTATTTATTTACATTAGAGCAAAAAGAAAAAAAAAGAATTGTAGGACACTTTTATAAAACAGTAAATTGCCCAATGCATTTCGGTGGAATCCTTCCATAGAGCACAATAATTAAATTCGTTGAGCTATTCTAGTAAACCATGGAACCTTCTCCTCTTTGGTACAATAACTCAACAAATTGATTTTTTATGAAAGAGGGTTTTCACTGAGCTATGCTATATTATTTACTATTTTATTCAAATGTCCTACAATGTTCAGTACCATTTTTAAGGCTTCCTTCTTTTTTTCTTTTTCTTTTTGCTCTTTTGTATTTAATGCTGCCTTCCTTCATTCTGTCATTTATTTACAGCTCCCCCTAGTTCAATGCTTAAAGTCAGGATCAAGCCCATTTTTCTGGGCACCCTAGAAAGCCAAACCATTGTTAGGACCTGAAAGTGAAAGCATCCAGATTTTTCTTAGAGCTTAGAAATGAAATAGTAACTCTGTTTTTATAACTTGTATTGGCTTTACGCTGTAATGAAATGTTCTACTTTTGCAATCAATTTTTAAACCTCTCTGGTTCACACACTTCAAAATAGGTTTCGAACATTAAGCAGCAGGGGACATGGGGTCACACACTAATAATTGCTGAGCCTTTGCCTGGCTTGTATGAGAAACGTAGGCTGAAACTCAGGAAAGTTGTGAAGGGAAGAGCTCAGTAACACTGGCAGGCATATGGGTTCAAAAGCAAAACAATCTTCAGCACACCAAATGGCATAAGGATAGCAAGGACTGGTATTAGTCATGATGAGTTCATTTGCATAGGATGAGCTGCTTCACAGCCAAAAGCCTCTTCCTGTCAAAATAAAGTAACACACTGCCAATCTAATATATTCCATCAGGTCCTTATTCATGCACATAAGGTGTAAAAAGCTCCCTGTTGTTGTGGAATGCATATGTGTGGCAATCTGAAACAAAATGTTGGCAAGATAAATTGTTCTTTCAGCAGATTTTCCTCTTAATTATGTTTAGGAGAAAAAGGGAACTTAAATTCTGGGTGACCAGACTGGTTAAAGAAATCATCCTCATACAGATGAAACGTTCCATTCAAATTAATGATAAGACTTCTTTGCTTGAAGAAGAACTCCTGATGAGTCCCAGAATTCACCAGGATACTGTTGGAAAATAACTGTTCAAAAAGTTACCACTATGTAGGCACTGCTGCTGCTGTGTTCATCATAATAAAATTCTAAGGTAAATAAGCAACTGTATCACCTTACCTCTGCCCAGTAGTGGGGGTATAAGAAATTAGCAGTTACGTAACTTACGGAGTTGTAAATTTCTAATCAACTACAAAATTAAGAACTATGTAAGTTCTCTTTTTTGTATCCTTTGGGACATAAGGAAATTGTTTTATACTATCAGACCATTTTTCTATTTAGCTCAATATTGGCTACACCAGTGTTTTTCCAGCCAGGGTTCTGTGGAATTGTTGGATTCTGCAAATATCCTGCAGGGGTACTGTGAAAGTTTACAGCCTCTCAATTTATGCACTTCACCATTTTACATTATTCACTCATTATTGATTAGCACAATCGTTTGCCTTTGAATTCTGTAATTGTTAAATAAATTACTTGTGTGGTTTTTTTCCCATTTGTTTTTGTTTCGTCCTTTTGGGGTGGGGCAGGAAGAGAAGCTTGGGGTTCCACAGGATAGCAAGACATGTTACAGGGGTTCCTCAATCCCACTTTTAAAAAAAAGAGTTCAAAATCTTTAATCTAAACTCTCTGGCTATGTTTTTCCAGAACTCCAGACAGGAGTCTTTCCCAGCTCTACATGGAGATACCAGGAACCCTTGCATGCAAAGCCTGTGCTCTACACCACTGAGCTATGCAGGGCCGGCCCTCCCATGAGGCAAAGTGAATCCCCACCTCAGATGGGGGAGTGGTGAATTGGGCTCTTCCCCCGCCCTTTCCAGGAGGGCCTGCCACTGCCCCATTCCAACAGATGGCACGGCAGCAGGTTCTCCAGAGAGACCTGCCGGCTGCTCTCCTGCTGCGGCTTTTGCCCTTCCTCCCTCAAAGCCAGGCATTGTGGGAGGGGTGTCCCAGGAAATGTTATATTGTTGCTACTACTTACCACTGGAGTCCCCAACTTATGACCCCCAAGAAGACTCAGTTGCCAATTTGCACACTAAGAAAGAGGCTTGCATACCCTGTCTTCCAAGACTACAAACAGAGATTGGATTGTGCTCATTTTGAGAAATTGCAGAGCTGAGAACCTTCCCCTGAACTGATAATAAATCAGTTCAGATACTTAACTTTCCATACCATGCAAGGCCTTTCTGACTGTTCACCAAGGTGAGCTTCTAACAATTTAAACATGTGCATATCCTGTAGTTTCAGCAATGCACAGAGACCTTTAGAAAGCAACTCATCCAGAAAAAAGGCATGATGTAATAAACAAGCATTTACAAGAGAAACCCAGATGGATTATCAACACTTCATATTTTAAATCACTGCCATTTACACACTGGATTTCCTACTCAGACATCACATGCTGATACATTGCTTGCTTAAGCTAGGATAACATTCCTATACTACAGTAATATATAAGCATACAAAGGAAAACACAGACTATATAGGCATATAGGCATCGTTAAGAGAATCTCTAGGACACACAAAGAGCCTATCTACACAGTACCTTGGAACGTTTTAAATAGTGTTTTAAAACGTTCCAGATAGGTGAGTTCCAAAACGTCTTAGGTCACATTAAGGAGTACTCACGTTACAGGAGAAAAATTATTCTGTCTTCAAAGCGGTGTGTGTGGTCTCACACCCTTCTGCCTGTCTCTTTCTGTTTCGTTTTTACAATGAGTTTAGGGCAAGGCATTGTGGGTACTGTAGTTCACTTGCCCACTTCCTCCTTAGTTCCCTTTTCATTCCGTAGCTTTCAATGAGTATAGGGCTAAGCATTATGGGTGTTGTAGTTCACTCACCCACTTCCTCCTTAGACCCTCTTTCTTCCTCACCAATCAACGGCTAAGCATTTGGGCGCTGGTAAACGAAGCACTGCCCCCACAAATCACAAATAGTAAGGAAGGCCACATTATTTTACTTAAAATGATTTATTAAAAGTAAAAACCGTTGTCTATAACTGATGTGAGTTTTAAAAAACCTCGGGTATACAACGTTCAAGGGAGTGTGTCATGTGGCCCAAAGAGTTTTCATAACCCTTATAAAACATTACAAAGCTAGTGTGTAGATCGGCTAATAGTTATGTTTGAAACATCCCTGCTGAATTAACAAGTTTATTACCCACATCACTGATATGGATAGGGAAAAGAACAGATCCCAGAAGACTGCAAACAATGCTAAATAGTTTAAAGATGAGTTGTAGATTTTAACATCAGGAAGAAATTTTGAATGCTGAAGAAATGTGATATACAATACTATAGACTTTTCAAATTTAAGATGCATTTGCTATTCAAGAAAGAAATGTATTTTTTATTACATTTATATCCTACCTTTCCACTAAAGTAACATTCAAGGTGGCTAACAACAAAATGGAAAAATGACACTTATAATTAAATCTTTAAAGCCATCAATTAAAAACACATCCAACAGAAACACATCAAATAAAACACAAATAAAAGCACATCCATAAGAAAGCAGGAACCACCGGATTAAAAGGCTAGTTCAGCAGGAAATGAGTTTAGATGCTAAAAGCCTGCCTGAATAAAAATGTCTTTCCCTGACAGCAGAAGTATAACAGTAGGCTGACCATATGAAAAGGAGGACAGGGCTCATGTAACTTTAACAGTTGTAGAGAAAAGGGGATTTCAGCCAGTGTCATTTGTATGCAATTAGTTCCTGGTGAAATTCCCTCTTCATCACAACAGTTAAAGTTGCAGGGGCCCTGTTTCTTGACCATGTACAAAAGAAGGCAGGGCTTCTTCAGCTTTAACTTTGTGATGAAGAGGGAATTTCACCAGGTTCTGCATATATACCAATGACACCTGCTGAAATTCCCTTTTCTATGAAACTGTTAAAGATACAGGAGCCCTGTCCTCCTTTTCATATGGTCAGCCTATATAACAGAGATGGAGCGAGCTTGGCCTCCCTTAGCACTGCCAAGCAGTTCCAAAGCAGACTGTAAGAAGGCCCTTTCTTCTGCTCTCGTCAAGTGTGCCTTGATAGTGATGAGACCAAGAGGAGTGCCTCTCCTGAGCATCTTAAAACCTGGGCAGGCTCATATGGGTGAGTGCAGTCCCATGGTTTCATAAAATGAATTCCTATATAAATCCTGAAATAATCACCATCCTGATTCATTACTATCATTTCAATCAATCACACTTTATTGTGCCTTAGCAAATTTCCATTATACACAATTACAGAAAGAAAACTATACAATTTAAAACTCTACTAATAAACCATTAAGAGTTGGATAATTTTCCATACAGCCTTTAACCTTTGTGGCACGTATTTGTAGAGTCAAGGAATTTAGAAGTTCTAAAGGATACATACTTCTCAGCATCAGACAATAGGAAACAAACCTTAACAAGAGAAGGCCTTCCCTTCAATTATCTTAACAACGGATGAATGTATTTGGTTCTGAGATCATTATAAATAGAGCATTCTAGCAGTACATGAATAGTATCTTCAATTGATACAGAATTGCAACTGCATACTCTATCCTTCTCAGGAAACTCCTTATGCCGACCCACCCAATCTGCCAACAGGAGAACATTTAATCTTGCCCGAGTGAAGACCACCCTCATTTTAACTATAATTTATGAACCCCACCCCACCAAAACCATAAAGGGACAGCTTTCATTTGAATTAGCTATAATGGGTAGAGATCTGCAAGCTTTTGAGTTACACAGGACTCTTCTTTAGCAGAATGGAAAGGTTGTGAGTTATGAGCTACATGGACAGCAAGGTCAGTCACATCTGACAGATAATGGCCTAATTTCTTTTTCAGTTCAAACTGATCAGCAAGAAGTTGCATATTACAGTCATGACTAAAGAATTCATGATCTTCGCTCTGGGCGTTGGCTTTTGTGTTCAGGAAGGTAAAATGTTTATCTTTGGAACTCCTTGGCAGCACTAATTTCTCTAGGCAAAGCCACAGCTGATGAACCAGGAGAAAAGTTCTCCTGGCTGCCACCACCTGTCTATCCAGGAGCAGTGCTAGATACGGCAGTATCTCCAAGCCACATATATGGTCTTTCAGAGGGAGTGCAACTCTACCCCAAATTGGTTGTACACCGATTACCAGATCAGCAGTATATTTGACACTTTTGGACCCCTATATATAATTTGTATCAATAATGTAATACATTTAAAAGGGCTGAAGGGCTTTGGCCCTACTCCTGACAAGGAGTGGCTTCCCCCAACCCTGCTTCCCCATCCTTGCATTAGCATGAATATATGTGGTGGGGAAACCTCTGTATAGGCTTATGTATGCAGGACTCTATGTACACAGGTCTCCCCGGATCATGGAATCCTGCGCAATCAAAGCTCCAAGATCTGGGTTGCACAAACCACCCATAATGTGGCATTCAAGAGGCAGCTGGACAACCATCTCTCAGGTATGCTGTGTGATGGATTCCTGCATTGAGCAGTAGGTTGGACTTGATGGCCTTATAGGCCCCTTCCAACTCTACTATTCTGATTCTATGATTCTATTCCAGGCAATGGCTGAATTAACTGAAGTAACCATTTTGTTTTGACAACAGAAAACCCTATGAAAGAGTATTTGTAGCAAACCTAATGCAGGCTTGCAAATAGCAACTTGCCTAGTTGCCTGTAGTGAATAACGGTAGCCTCTTAAATAGGCTAACTTTAAATGCCTTGTGAGGTTAACATGGGGCTTTCCTGCCAATTATAAACTGTGCTGTTTGATAACTGCAGGTATTTATACCCAGTACAGATGCTTACACAAAACTCAAAGGAGACTGTAGAATGATACTGAATATACCTAGGTATCATCCAAGAAAGATGTACTGTGATACAGAATGTGGCAAGTGACTGATTGAACAGGGATCTTTTCTTTTTCTTCTTTTTTTCTTGGTGTCTTTTTCTACAGCTGTATTTGATCCTCTGTCTTTGTTTGGCTGTCTGTTCAGCTTGTGAAGTTCTCTAAAAGAGTCAAATATATTAATTATCAGTTCTTTGCAATTTCCACACTAGTGCATTTACTTAATGGAAAGCTTGAGAAAAGAATTTGTTTCATAAATGGATTTATATCTTTTTCCCCTGGAGTGATTTAGTATGATAAATTGAAGAAGCTCTGCTGATCCGTTACTTCCGCAGATGTTTATGTTCTGCTGAGTGATTACAGGCTAATTAGTAGAATTACAAATGTAAAAGTCAGTGCAATAAAATCTTTTTGAGAGATCTGAAGTACTGAAAATAATAAATCCACTGTTTATACAACAGCATTCTTCCATCATGTAGCACAATGGTTCCCAACCCTCGCCTCAGTCCCCAGATATTGGACTCCAGTTCCCATCAGCCCCAGCCTGCATGGCCAATGATCAATCATAGTGATATCTGTAGTCCAACAACATCTGGGAGCCCAAGGCTGAGAACTACTGAATTACCATTATTCTTGAACTGCACTAGAATTTTAACTTAGCTGTATTTTAATAGAGTTGCTACAATCCAGCAGTCTCTTGTGGATGAAGAGAGTTCTTTTGGAGTTCAATGGTCTGCAAGAGCTTTCTCATTCATATGAATGGAGGGGTCAATTCTACATGTGCAAAGGGATGTGTGTGCAGAGTTGCCTAATCAAACAAAGTGATTAGGAAAGCAGGCCTACACAGGAGCATCAAATGCATTCTGGAGTACCCTCAGGAGTTTGGTTCAAAGCGGTCATGTCACAGTCACACTAAACTGCTTCTAAGGAGATGGACTAATCCCACTAAATGTCATGATAACAAAAGCCTGGAAAATCCCCCAAACACCAGTGACATAAATTGCAACTGAACATTTGTGGTCCAAAATAGGGGTGTGCATCGGATCGGATCCACGATCCGAACACGATCCGCCCCAAAATCGGAAAATTCCGATCCGATCCGACCAACTCTCCGATCCGATGAGGTCTGATCCAGATCGGAAAAAATCGGAGGATCGGATGCCATTTTGAATGCTTTTACCCATAGCCTAGTATTGTGTTACAAAAATGCCTATAACTTTTTCATTTTTAAAGATAGACAGATGAAACTTGGGCACTATGTAGATGGGTTAGGGGTAGTTATCTGTGAGAAATTTCAGAAAGATTGGTGCATGCATTTTGTGGCAATTTTTAAATAAATAACCAGGAATGCTTATAACTTTTTTTATTTTTAAAGTTCCACACATGACACATTGCCACATTGTAGGTGGTACATTGGGACCTATGTGTGTGAAATTTCAGAAACGTTGGTGCTTGCCTTAATTTTAGAAAAAGGGTAGTAGTAGGGTAAATACAGTTATGCCTCCAACTTTTTTATTTTTAAAGATACAAACAGGAAACTTGGGCACATTACAGGTAACACTTTGCTTGATATGTGTGTGAAATTTCAGAAAGCTAGGTCCATTTCTCCACATTAGACATACCACTTTGGTTCACCTGTGTGATGAATTTTAGAAGCATAGCTTCAAGCGTGTAGTGGCAAGGTATTTTTGAAACAATGAGGAAAGAAACGCCTATAACTTTTTTTATTTTAAAAGTTAGAAGTCTGAAAGTTGCTCACTTTGTAGATGGGTTAGGGGTAGTTGTCTGTCAGAAATTTCAGAATGATAGATCCAGGCATTTGGTGGCTACAATTTTTTTAGATTAAAAGTTACAACAACACGGAGTTTTGACAGATAAAAGAGGGAGGGAGAGGCGGGGGAGCAGGGTGCAATTGACAGCCCAAGCCTCTGTGGAAAAACTTTTGTAACTTTTAATCTAAAAAATTTGTAGCCACCAAATGCCTGGACCTAACTTTCTGAAATTTCTGACAGACAGCTACCCCTAACCCATCTACAAAGTGAGCAACTTTCAGACTTCTAACTTTTAAAGTAAAAAAGTTATAGGTGTTTCTTTCCTCATTGTTTCAAAAAGACCTTGCCACCACATGCCTGGACCTAGCCTTCTTAAATTTCACACACATATCAAGTAAAGTGTTACCTGTAATGTCCCCAAGTTTCCTGTTTGTATCTTTAAAAATAAAAAGTTGGAGGCATAACTGTATTTACCCCACTACTACCCATTTTCCTAAAATTAATTGTCACACAAGGCAAGCACCTACATTTCTGAAATTTCACACACATAGGTCCCAATGTACCACCTACAATGTGGCAAAGTTTCATGTGTGGAACTTTAAAAATGAAAAAGTTATAGGCATTCCTGGTTATTTATTAAAAAATTGCCACAAAATGCATGCACCAATCTTTCTGAAATTTCTCACAGATAACTACCCCTAACCCATCTACATAGTGCCCTAGTTTCATCCTTCTATCTTTAAAAATGAAAAAGTTATAGGCATTTTTGTAACACAATACTAGGCTATGGGGAAATGCATTCAAAATAGCGTCCGATCCGTGGATCGGATATCCGATCCACGGATTGGGATCGGATCGGATCCGCCCAACCTCCGATCCAATCCGATCTGACCCCCCCAGGTCCGATTCCGATCCGCTATACGATCCGATCCGGGGGGTCAGTGCACATCCCTAGTCCAAAACTGCATTCCTTCAGGAATAATGCAGTAGGGCTGTCCATGGGTTATTTAACCCATGGTGAGACTACAACATATGCAGGGGTATGGGTGGCTGCCATCTTGAATATGCAACACCCACGTGGATTATTTAACAAATGATTGGCCACGGTGCCCGCAGGTGCCAATTTATATATGCACTGCAGGCCCCACTCGGGAATTGTCGTGCTGTGTGAGCCCAGCAATCATGCATCCTTTGTTAAATAACCCAGAACAAGCCACGGTGTAACATCTGAGCCTGATCATTATCATATGTGAGATGTAAAAAAACCCAGCCTTACCATGAGCTGGGAAATGTATGATTCCCTTCAAAAATCCTCCAAGCAAACCCACTTCCTTGAAGGAAAGGCCTCAGAGCAGTGACGCATATATTTTTGTGCAAGTTATCAGCATCTTTGTCCTTTCCAGCAAACTTTAATAAGAGGTAGAACCAGTTTGGGAGAAGATCTTTCATTCTTTTGAACTTTTCCACTGCAGCCATTTATGTGTCAGGAATGCTGTCGCTGTGATTTTACAGGGGCTTTGAGCTCGTATAATGATATATCTAAGTTCCAAATAGCTTAGCATCTGCAAAAATTAGAAATAATTTTGTAAATTCAAATGTGGTATGTTGTTTGCAGATTTGGATCTACCTTCTGCCCTTCCTAGATGTAGGCAGATGTCTATGAGCCTGTGTGCCGAGGAGTTTACATGGAGTTTACAGGAAACCAGCACTTGGCATTCATGTTTTAAATTCTACATATATAAAGTAAAAATGCAAGTCAAGCTAAAACTTGTTTCAAGCAAAGTTCTTGTTCCAAGAATTCTGGATACTTCATAGCTCCCAGACACAGAAAATAGCTTTAGAACCTCATACTAATGGCTAGCCTTGGTATTTAATTTTCTGCATTTACTTCAAACTGACAGCTGGCCATAATTCTTTTCCCTAGTATTGCATATGCGCAAACAACAGGCAGAATCTGCACCCATGTGTGATGTACATTCATTACTTATAAAGATACACATGCATTACTAAAAGGTACACACAATAGGATGTACCAGCTTAACTATGGTGACATCATGTCTGAGACAAGTGGAGCAGGCCTGTCAAAATTCAACCAATTGGAATCCAAGTTTCACAACCTGGCACAAACACTAAATGTGTCACCTTGTGCTTAGTACCTGGCATTGTATTGAATGAAATGAGTGTGTGAGTGAACCGAACTCAGGTCCCCTCTACAAGAATTCGGTTTGACACCCGGTTGGCCAATTATGAGCATCTTCTCGCAATCGCTTATACACCTAATCCCTATACACGGGAGGTGGTGAAGCGCATTACCGGTTGTACGAAACACGCTTTAAAGGTGTTTCAATGCAGAGAATCGCTTGTTTACATGGTCATAAGGCTCTTTAACTTCCGCGGTAAATTAAAACTCTCTATTTAATGCGCATTCGATAATGCACATAATCGGACAGAAAAAGCGTCTCAACCCCCGATTTGCGTTCCGTTCATGTGGAGGTAAAATTGGTAATGCACTTTGAAAGAGCTTTAAATCGCTCTTGTAGAGGCACCCTCAGTTTTCCACTACCATTATGCTATGTTATCATCCATTATAGTGCTACTACATCCACAGCACTCCTGCAGTGGCTACTGTTCCCAAC
The DNA here is from genome assembly GCA_029215795.1 of Anniella stebbinsi. NCBI lineage: Eukaryota > Metazoa > Chordata > Lepidosauria > Squamata > Anniellidae > Anniella > Anniella stebbinsi. The sequence goes on from JARDYH010000006.1 coordinate 40,220,636, forward strand.
ATGCTAGTCACAACCCACAGATGATTTGGCCAATATGTTTTGTGAAACTGTATCATGGAGAAACCTAACAATAGGGAGGCATGGGAGAATGGCCTCTCCTACATTAGGAAACAGTGGGTGTTGGGTCAGTTCACACAATGCATTTTTCAATAGGTGGGCAATCCCAACAACATGCATTCAAGTGGGCAAATGTAATACAAGGAGCATTGTAGTGTGCATGCTGGTACACATGACAAGCATACAGTCACAGATATGGCCAGTAGCAATTGCCAAGACTGTTGCTCCTGGAAAAGATGCTCTCACAGTCATGGAGCCTCTGTCAGACAAGTCCACAATTCACACATTACACTAGTTTGTTCATGTGAGCACATGCCAGGGAAGGATTAGGCTGCTCATCAAAAGAAAGGGAATATTTTGTACACATCAACCCTATTTGCTCAAAATGTTTGGAATATGCAACATGCCTGTGGGCCCATGTGATGGCAAAGTTAGTATTCCTTGCAAAACCAGCCAAAGTTCTATGACAAGGACTCTATAGACTAGCGGGCATTCACAAATATGTGGCAAGTATTCCCCCTGCTTGATTTATATCAATGTTAAGACCATGGTAGTGTCACCAAAACACAAGCTTTTGGGACTCTGTAGATTATTTTCTGATGAAGGCGTTCATTCAACATACACTGAAAAAAAGTTAAATATGGAAACAACAGAGGAAAATTAACTGTGATTATGGAAAACAGGCAGAGCCATGAAAAGGGAGAAATCTTTATGCCATATTTCCCAGGAAGAAAACTGCACCTTGGGTGTAAGTGTTAATGCATGTAAATTTAGCAGCTTTAGCAGCCAGTGCATGTGTAAAACAAAGCTGATTTACATATAAATTAAGTAGGAAAAAACAAGGTGTGACTGAATCAACAATTGATAAGGAGAAAAACCAAGATAAGGCATGCTTTGAAAATGTGGCATTATCTCCTTTTGGTTTTTAGTACAGCCATAGAAACAAGGCAGATCAGAATATTAAACCTTGAGCGATAACCAGGTCTAATAAATAATCCAGTCCCCACAACATACCCCATACAAATTTTAAGGTCCAGAGATTTTCTCTGCTGATATGTGATCTTGAAGTATTGGATTAACATAATAATTTGGGTAGACAGTCTGATTCTTGTGTGAAACTTTTTTAGGCGCTATTATCAAAATGGCAGACAATTTTCTTTAGGTCGCTAGTTTTCGTCAACCACAGAAGTTACTATCTTGTGTTTGGTATCAAATTATAGGTTTTCAGGGTCAAGGAGTTCAAAGAATATGTTATTTTAATTGTTGGAGTACTCCTTCCACCATTTTCCAAGATGGCACTGAAATGTGTCATTTTCTCATTTACTTAACAAATCAACATACAAATGTGATTTTGGCTTTAAACTATAGGTTTTTTGAATCAAAATGGCATTAATTTTGATGGAAAAGCTATCCTTCCACCATTTTTAAAAATGGCGTCCAAACATTTATTGATATATTCAATCATATTTAATGGGTTCTTCTCTTTTCAGGTTTGGTGAAATGAAAAATATGAAATTATGACTGAAAAGGCTGGAACTAGTGTTCTCTTGATAATTTTGATTTCCAGAATAACTCTTCATTTTGAGCTAAACAATGGGCCTGTTCAGATGAAACTTCAGGCTCTCTGGTTAGCGAAACTGTGGTTCTCTGGGGTTAGCACTAACCACAAGCCATGCTGTCACACACAGTGCTTTAAGCCATGGTTAGAGCCACTAACCCTGCTGCAGATGGTCTGACTGTGGTTATTGAGTGGTTTTGCACAAGAATCAGACTGTCTACTCAAATTATTATCTTAATCCAATACCTCAAGATCACATATCAGCAGAGAAAATCTCTGGACCTCAAAATTTTTTACACAGGTATATTGTGGGGACAGGATTATAAAGGGATGAACAAGCGGATTTCTTATATTTTTCCACATGTGCATAACTTGGCATGCTAAATAAAGTGAATTATGTCTATTGGCTTCTTGTCATCAACATTCTGTCTGATTTAAGAATAGTCTGCAGGTTGAAGATGATGATGTTTGGCTTCTTTGGATATGTCAAGAAAACTAAACCACCTGGTGCAATTTAAGCACTTGCCGTGCTGGAATGGCAAAGGAAGGTCCCATGTTCCCCTAGGCATACTCAAATTGTATACTCGCAATTCCAAGCTGTAAATCAGTGGTTTTTTAAAAACTGAGGTGGAGTTCATTATATATCTTTTAACGTTCCTCGTTTTGCAGGTCACACTTTCTCCTTACAGAGTCTGGAACTGGGAGAAGCATAAAAAGAAATAATTAAAGGTACTGTGGTAGGCCTATAGAAAAGCAAAAATGGAATTCAAAGCACCTAAGTCATTACAAGCTCATGGGAGTTAATACACATAATCTGTATCACTGTAGCTTTTTAGAATGTAATCAGCTAGACTTTGTGTTTTAATTTCTCTTGAATGTTATATTTGGGCATGTGTCTTTGAAGACATGATTAGGTCCTTGATTCAGTAATTATACTCAAGCCTGTTAATTCAAAACAACAAACACGGTTTGCATTGCAGATTTATAAGCTCCTTCAAATTGAAGATACTGGAAATGTATTCTGCATATGCTTCAGGATTAGTAATCACTTAAGTCTTTTCAGTACAGAGACATAAAGATAACTGAAGAATGGATTAACCAGATCTGAAAGCATTTGTTATCACTGAATGGCAAGGTAATGATTCTTCATCTCCTTCCATTGCTTTTATTAAATGAGTATGAATTTATAACAACCAATCCTATTTCTCTCTAATCCACACACACATCATATTCTTTGGATTCTGCAAAGTAGGACCAGCCTGGAAAGCTTTAGTGAAAATGTTTTCCTGTGGAAAATATTCTTTCCATTGTCAAACAATTAATATTCTTCCACAAAAGAATTTCACATGATTTTCAGTTGAAAACGTTCCAGTTGAGAATCACTTAGCTGATTTCTGTCCATACTTCCCTTTCCCCTTATCAGGACATTCATAAGATGTATTTGTTGCTGACTCTGGACTGAACCACTTCTGTCTGAAAGTGGAGATCAGAATGTCTACATGACAAGGAAAAAGCCAATTTTGTTGCTCCCTGTCATGCTTTCTTTCTTTGTGGAGATGTAGTCAGTCAGTCATTTGTCATCTGAATTGGCACAGTCCAGTCAACAGATATATATAAGAGTCTGTTGTTCATGTAGCTTGACCATGGATTGCTCCTGCTTTTGCTTATTACTCATTTATTTATTACATTTCTATACTGCCCAATAGCCGAAACTCTCCGGGAAATTATGCATATTCATGTATGATTGCCATGGGTTGAATACATCCCATAGTCTTTGGCTTGCATGAGACAGAAAGGAAAGAAGGAGGGAGAAAGGACATTTGAGCCTCATTTCTGTGCTCAGACCAAGAAAAGCAATGATTTGCTCACCGTTAGGCATGCTTATTCAAGAGTAAGTTCCACAGACTTCAAAGGGTGTTACTCCCAAGTAAGTCTGCATAGGAGTGCAGCATTTATTACTTTCTCAGGCTGCCCCACCTGGAATATTATTCAGGAGTTGGAATAAAATGTGCTGTTCCAGTGTTAGCTAAATCTCAACTCAGTAACAGCCATCATTGGGAAGTCAGATACTACAGAGGAAATTCAACACATAAACGAAACCAAAGCATGTAGCTATAGAATACAACATTGTTTTAGTAGTGTAAAACATTTTTGCAACCATTCAAACCACACACATTTTTTCATTAGAGATGCAGAAGGCAAATGAAAAGAAATTGGATTATTATTTTTTGATTAGCCAGCACTGGGTAACTCTGAACATAGGTCTTATAGCAGAAAAACACAGAAAAGTACAATGTATAAGAGCTTAGCAAACAGAAACATTCCTGTACCCAAATTTGTCCAGGTATTACAGAACATTTCTGCAGTGGACAGAAGACACAACAAAACCCGGCTTCTTGTTAACTAAGCTGGTACCTGGGAATTAAGGTGATGTCACATTCTGAGGAGCGATAGCAGGATGAACAAGACTGGATGGCAAGGGAAAAGCCCTTGTTGAGACCAGACGGACTACCAGCATCAACAGTAGTAATGGCATCAACACTTCTTGGCTTTGCCTGACTTTGTATGAATGGGTGAATAGGTGACACAGGGAAGATTAGCCCGGTTGCAACACTTTAGACTGCATCAATCATATAGAAACCTGATAAAGTTTTCTGTATCCAAGGAAAGTGATGGCAAAGGCAGGATTCAATTCCAAAACATACTAGAGACAATAAATACAACTCAATTACTGTTCAGACATTATCCAGTGCTGGGAATAGTTGGAACTTTCTATATTCTCCATATCTGCAGCAACATACAAACACTGAATTTTGAATTTAACAGAGAAATCAATCTAAGTATTAGTTTTCAAACACACACACACACAGACACCAGTTTTCTAGCCCTAAAGGTAGAGGTAGTGGTGGAATCTCAGAAGCCAGAGAGGGAATGAGTAGGAACTTGTCAAGGGATGTGACTTTGGTGCTCTCTACTGAAGCTCTCTACTGTGCTTTGTACCAAAACTCTTCGACTCTCCCCTTTGACTGGTTGAAACAGAATGAATGATGTATAATTAATATTTCCATATTTCTTTTGATTCAAGAGGTTGGATGATCGTGGAAGAGAGTATGGATGATTTTATAACTGTTGTAGCCCCCAAATGATGGCCTGAAGGCACACAATATAGCAGCCTTCCTAAATCTAAGCAGTTCTGTTTCTGGTCTGTGCTTGGATGGAAAACTGAACCTATGTATGAGTTGCATGCAAGAAAGGTAGGATGTAAATGTAAACTAATAATAATAATTTTCTATATCTAATGGAAAACCTATGGGTGGTACAATCCTTGACTTATGTTCTATGAGACCAGCAAGGCAGCATGACACATCTTGGTCAAATAGAACAGCAAACATTAAATGTGCCCATTACTACATTTCTTAAGGCGGCACACAAACTGTCATATGTCACCCAAAGTGTAATCCCTCCCTTTCTCTGAATACCAAAGGATTTCTGAACAAGCTGCTAAGATGAAAAAGCTTGATGCAAATCACAGGTTTGGCTGCTTCTGTGCTATATAATCTTCCAGGTACTTATTTTGCTATCTGGGACTAGCACAGCAAAAGGGAGGAAAAAGTAACACTTAACTTTGCTGGCTATGATGAAATAAAAATCTCCCATGTTTGCTTCCTTGCATCTCTCCCTGAAGGCCTAAATCTAGGGCTATCACACTCTTTGTTGTAATCAGTTTTGGGCAACTGATCTCTGATGAGAACGTGCAGTTCACACGCCCTGCCTGCCTGATGATCTGTTGGGAGTAGCATTCAGATTATCAGTACTAACCATACTGCTTCCCAGAAGAGGGAAGCACTTTTTAAGGTTTAAAAGCACTATGTTAATGTTAAGTGTATATATAATAGTAATGCTAAAATGTGGTTTCTAATTCCAGATTGCGCAAATCACCATTTGCCCAGTTTGGCTGAAAGTGGAAGCTATGGTTTATGTAAACAAGAAGTTGGAAGGGGGGGATAAGAGTGCATGAGAAAAGGGATGGGGAGCGCATGAGCCCCAGGTTTAGGCATGAACAGCCAAACTATGTTTGGTATGAACCAAGCAAGTGTCTCTTTTCTCCTCCTTACAGCTAAAGAGTTATGTAATTTCAGCATTTGAATGTTGGTGATAACAACTTCTTTCAACAGAAACAGCTTATCAGAAAAACTTCCTGTAGTTTTGATTAACATATAAGTATAGAATGAAGTTTGACAGACCACCTCCGCTGATAAGGGCCTTTTCTGATGGAGAAAAGTATGCCTCCTAATAGCTTAGCAGCAAGTAGGGCAGACCTCTCAACCTTTGGCTAATGTAGTTAATCTGTACCTTTGGGTGCCAAGCAACAATTTGCAGTGAGCAATGAGGCAGCAGTAACTGGGGGATTGCGGCTGTCATTCAACATCCACTTGCTATAGGTATTAGGGACTCACGTGCTATAAAAGGCTGGCAGAGAAAAAAAGATTAGGCAGTATCCAATTGGACATTAACACCAACGTAAATTATACTGTGCTAGTGTAAGAGACCTGTAGATCAACAGCAATAGTGTTATCTGGTGCAATAGGATTCCCCAGAAAACCCATCATGCCAGCTAATACTAGAGGTCCCTTATGCTAGTGCAACATAATAATTTACATTTGCACAAGTGCCCGATTGGAACACAGACTGCACCAGTTCTAGAAAACCATACGTTTTAATTTGCTTCTTCTTTTGAAACTACATAGAAGCCAACATCATTTGCAGATGTACCATAGAGCGAACGATATTAAGAATTTTAAAACTACCAGTGCTATTGTTCCTTAACCTTTTTCTTCTGAGAAAAATAATAATATAGAGAATGATACCGGTTTAAAGAGCACATGAAATGCATCTCAGTTGCTAGGGCAAAACATGAAGCAGTTTTTAAGCAATTTATATTTCTGGACTTTCACCATAACTTCTTGATGGTTGAACTGCAGGCATTAATGAGGGCAGGCTAACCTTTCTTTTTAGCATTTTGAAAGCAGGCATTTCTTACAACAATACATTTGTACTGGTTGTTTGCTGGCTTTGTGCTCTATGTTACGAGGAGTTAAAAATCTTGTGTTTACATACAGCTGGACTAATTCAGAACTATGTGGGTCCCACTAAGCGCTGGTTCATATGAAAGAGCTGTCATGTGGAGGTTGCTCTGAATTCCACACCATTGTTGGCATCTCTCCACATTGCAAGCATCATGTGTATAGGGAGTGGTGCATCAGTATGTGTAATCACAGTGTCTTACAGATCAAGTATTTTTATCACTACAGCTCAAAGCTGCAAAAAGGATTGTTAGAAAATCTCCTGACTGCACTAAAAAAAACTGCACTTAGATACTGCACTTCAAAAACTTCCTGCAAAGAGACAGTACAGCAGACTTGTGTATTTAATTAAAACAAATTAATGCATTAATTAGGGATGTGGCTTTAATTTAAACCATCAGATTTAATATGTAAACCAATAAAAATTAGTTAAATTGACGCTGCAATTTTATATACACTTTCTTAGGACTAAGTCCCATTAAATTCAATGAGGCTTACTTCTTAGTAGACATCTACATCTTTTTAAAAAATATATCCTGGTTTAAAATGGTGTTTGAATTTACTGCAAACGTAATAAAGTATATACTTATAATCTCTTCTGTCAAATACTTGAGGCCTTTTTAGATATAATGCTAAAATATATTTTAGGGCGTAATCCTATGCATGTTTAGATAGAAAATACTTCTACAACTCCCAGCTGGCTAGGGAATGCTGAGATTTGTAGGGCATTTTTCTGTCTAAACATGCATAGGATGTCATCATTAGTCACTAAATTTTAGTACTATGTGAATGAGTCTGTATGAGCCTTAAGCTAACATGATTTCCTCTACTTAAGCACAGCCCCTATCAGATTGGAAGCTTCTACTTCTAATTTTAAAGTATGGGCAACCACCCATAGACCTGGTTTGGACATAATGCTAAGCTGTGAATTTACTTTGCATGCACATGCCTACTTCCATCCTCTTCTGTCCTCCTACAGTGTAGCTACAAGGATGAGATTGGAAGCACCCACTTCTGTTTGTTAACTATAGTTTGTTGTTTCATCTGAAATGGGAATTGCAGTTAATTTTAACTATGGTTTATCTGAACAAGCCAGGATCAGAAACCATCAGTTGATCTTGATTTGTTAGGTCAAATCATAGTTTGAACTAACTACAGTTTGTCTGGGTTGCTGAATACCATGCTGGAGGAGGAGGAAGAGGTACTGGCCATTCATAAAATCAAGGCTCATGCACATAATACAGTTTAGCATTATGTCTGAAACCTTTGAACTCTGGGAAACTGTGACTAGTTTAAACTACAGTTACTTCAATTAAGCCAGGATCAAGCCATAGCTTATGATCCTGCCTTGTTCATTAACTATCATTTAATCATTGAGCAGAGGGTTGGACTTGATGGCCTTATAGGCCCTTTCCAACTCTACTATTCTATGTTTCTGTTATTCTATGAAACCAATCACAGTGCCCTCTGAGATGTAACAGGAAGCTGCGGTGAGTTTAAAACCGCATCAGAGGAGGATGGGGAGGGGGAGCACATGAGCCTGAGGCTCATGCAGGCTTGTTCACGTAATGCTAAAACATAGTCTAGCCCAACCTGTCCCAACCTGGTGCGTCTAGATGTGCTGGGTTACAACTTCCATGACTGAACTATATTCTATATTAAACTGCTTTTCAAGGTAAAGACTGAGACACTGTTACTTACAAACACACACACACACACACACACACACACACACACAGTGTAACTGTAGCCTGATGAACCCATTAAATATGGAAAAGTCAGTTTTCATGGGTGCAATCAGGAGCAAACAATACAGCAGGAGCAGACAGGGAGATGAACTTCACCCTTTCTTCACCTGCTACTACTCTGCTCCAGTTGCTCTCCTCCCCAGAGGCTTTCTCTCCATCTCACTACCAGGGTTTTAACATGCTTCCCCCCCCCCCCCCACTAAGTACAAAGAGATCAGGTGTAGTACTTTTGCTGCACTCCATAGAACACTTTTTGCACTTTTCTTATAGGATTTCTTCTGGCTAAACTAAAGCTACCATTCATAGTAATGCACTGGTATTATCAAGAGGAAAACCTTACCTTTAGCAAGCTATGATTTCTTTAAAAGATGTCAGATGAGTAATGAAACTGAATGAACATGACAGAAAAACCTTGAGTTCCTTGACTTTTTTTAAAAAAAGGGTGAGTACCCAGAATCCCCTGCACTCCACTAAGAGAAAATAGCCCGAGGCTGATGTTAGAACTGCTTCAGTGGAGCTACTGCATTTCCCAGTGTACTTCAAGGAACACCTAGCCTGAGCCTACTTGGAGGGTGCTACTACATCCAGTTCCTTCACTGTCTATTTTCAGTTAATATTCTTTGCCGGTTGAATGCCCACAAACACAAGGGTTCTATCTGCAAAACAGAACAGCTTAGCCTAGCAAATGAAAATAACTCCAACACACAAACTGTTCACAAACGAACGGTAGTCTTTGCCTCTACTGCATGCAAAGCATATGATTAAAGTGAGTTCTCTCTTAGCCATCATTTTGGAAGAAAGGCCAGGAAAATCAAATGCCTATTTTCTTTTTATCCCAATCACTTCAACTTCTCAGATCCAAGCAGTCACTCACAACAGCCATCTATTCTGCTTAACTCTTGTGAAAATTATCTTGCTTCTTATTTAGAGTTCAATTCAACAAGAAGCAATGAAGAAAGGCTGTTGGTGCAGGTACATGATCACAGTGTTAGCAGTTCTACTCATCTTGATATAATATGAAGATCTGTCAACATGTATGAATGGATATGGTCAAGGCTATTCCTCTGAGCTGCCACTCGGAGTATTTTGTTCTTTACAGAACCAGACATGGATATAATACACTGGTTTATGTTTAGTTCAAGGCTCATTTTATTTCATTTTTGTCTGTAGTCTTTTTTCATAGGGAAACTTAAAACTTACAAGTATTATTGGCCTGCTGCGCAAGCACAGAACTGCTAAGAAGCATGCATCCGAACAACCATGTCATTACAACACCACAAGGTATTACTTGATATTTATGGTGATACTGTAATGCTGTAGGGAGTTATGCCAGTAATTCTACACTGCTAGAATTAATATCTCTTGGTGTTCAAAAATGTTTTAAGAGGAACAAATAGGCCTTTTTCTCAAATAAGGTGGATCTTCTGCTACACAAAGTGAAGTGCAGATTCCTTCACTGCCTGGTTATCCAGCTTTCAGTGTAGGACTGCAGTAGAGCCATCGAAGGAAGTGGTTTGTGGGGAAATGCTCTGAAGGTTTTACTCTAGTTTTGCCATTAGCTTTGGATAGTTGATGATGGATGGTGGTGGGCCAATTCTTCTCTTCCAAGCTGGCCTGCCAAAAAGCCCAGCCACCACTCTCTCCCTCCCCACTTCTTCTTTACTTTCTGACTGGGTTCGCACAATTGCCACAGCCCTCGGTGGCTTAAATAACCCTGGTTTTCCGTCAGTCAACCCCTGCCACTCAGGTTCAGATGACACAACCATGTCAGTCTCCCACTGAGGGTTAAATATTCAAAATGCCCCCAGTACATGCTACAACGCACAAACCAGCTATCTTGTATTTCTATGAGTGCAGAGCATGTGGTTCAAGGAAAGAAAAGAGCATTCACTACCCAGCATGTTCCTGCTTCCTCTTTATCATACTCTTCAAAACTGTTTCCATTCAAGAAGGTTTGAAGGAAGGAGAGACAGGAGAGTAAGATGAGGAGGGGGCTTCTTTATACATGTATGCTCTTGGTCCTTTCTCTCCTTGCTTGTAATCTTACCAAGCAGAATGGGTAAAAGGAAGACAGGGCTTCCAGGTTGTTATTTTGTACCACTAAGTGGGTTGGATTTGGCTCAGGGACCAAGAGTTGCTAACCCGTAGCTTAAGGCCAGCCCTGCATGTAAATCAGGAAGGTGCAGCTTGGGGACCTCTAATTCAGCACCGTGTCTTAGCCAGGTCTGGCAGTTCACACAGAACAGTTTCCCTAAGCGGAAAGGAACTCTTCCCCTTCCCATGCCACCCTCACTGAGCACATCCCTGCCTTTGTGTTTTTGTTTTTTTTCCAGAAAGGAAGATTTGCTCCTGAATCCCAATTAGCTGTGGACAAATACAAATGATAATACTTCTAATTGGGACTGTTCTTTGCTTAGGTCTCCTGGTGTGTGGCAGCAGTGAAATAATGTGAATTGCATTGGTTTAAAGAAATGCAGCTTGAAAAGTAGAAGACGTCTGGAATTTCAGAAAGACAGACAGAACTATGGCTATAACTACCATGACCACCACACATATTTGCCCAAAGGCAACAAAACAATGAAAGAGCAGCAGAGTCATCAGATTCACAGTGTTTGTAATGTTAATTTAAATGTAAAGGATTCTGTGACTCTACAGTGCAATGCCTTTGATTCAGCTCTGCTCAGATGGTACCCTCAAACTGAATGGGGAAACGTATGAATGGTTTTTTATCCACATCCTAACTGGTAATATGATAAAAAGCTTGCTGGGACAAAAACCTAAGGAAATCCTGGATGATTAAAAAATCTCAATTTAATAAGGCATGATTCAATATTTCTCCCTGAAAAGGCAGACTGGTTTTTAGAGAAACCATACTGTATGGAGGAGGCTTCTCCAAGGATCAGCCAAGACACCATTCACTGAGATGTTCTGCTGCTCAAATCCTGCTGAAATGAATGGGAGCAGGACAACTTTTCGGTGAATTGTGCTCAAAATGTGTAACTGTGCACAGGGCTTCTTCAAGCTCTTTGAAATACCATTAGTGTGCTACGGATAATGAAAGGGTTGTCAAGAGGCACTCGAAGAGCTGCAAGAGGTTTCTGCTATATGGACTTGTGAAAAACAGCAAACAGACCAGGACCTATCAACTACATTGACAGGACTATAACATTCCAAAGTCCGGAACAAGCCTTTTTACTTGACATAATAAGGGGCATCTGGCAATGCTTTAATGGGTTAAAACAACAAGAGCCAGTTTTATCAGTGCAGCCCATACAACATCATTGTTGATGTGGGGTGAGTGAGAATCTACACTGGAAATACAGTCTTGATTACTACTGCCCCTCATATGGATTTCAAATATTTGTTTCTTTTTCATCACATTGTACCTGGGCTTTCAGGCAAAATGGCTTATCAAAGTATCCACTAGCTAGTTAGTGTTCAGTGTAAAAAGACAACTTTAATAAACTCAGCAAAATCTTTTTACATTATTAACCAAGTAAAATTATCTGTGTTAAACACCTGCTGTTTCTTCCCATGTTAATAAATATGACCATATTTTACTCTCGCACATGTGTTCTTAATCAGAATAGTCATAAGACTTACAATTCCGCTACATTCAAAAGAAAATAATCATATCAAAGATTTTAGAATGCTGGATTAATTCAATGACACCCCATAAATGCATGCTATGCCACAGTGGCAATATTTCCACGCTTTATTTCCTTACAGAAACTGACATCCAAATGGCACAATGAACAGTGTTGAATCAAAACATTCTGTAATAATTTTATAACCAGGATGATGCAAAATGCTACTACAACACAGGACAATATCCAACACTACAATATTTGGAAGGAACATGCACGGATGTTAGTTTTCACGAGTCAGAAAATTAAGGGGGGAGAAGGGGGGAAAAAGGCACCCACCTAAAAGCACAGATTCACACTCATAGTAGGGAAGTTGAATACACTGGTTTGCAACCCCAAAGTTCCTCTTCTACAGTCGATCCTCATAAAAGCAGCAGTAGGACCTGAGTAGCAGTCTGTACTGCTGTCTAGTTGCAGGCAGTCCTGGCTTAGTTTGTGTTTCTGATTTAAATGTGTGGGGGGGGGGGCTGTCTGTTGGGAGGGAGGTAAAGAGGAGAGAGAGAGAGAGAGAGAGCAGCAGTTACTAGCTTGTGCTCAGTCATTAGCTGGTCTGACTCACTCTTCAGCCAGCAGAAGCATCAGCGATTCTGTTACCCTGGTAAAGTTACAGTAGCAAGGAGAGGGAATGTGTGTGAGAAGGGAGAGACAAGAGAGGCGAGGGGGTCAGGGTGGTTGCAGTGTCTGTCTCCAGCGTCATCTGTGCTGTGACTATAAAGATCAGTGAAACAGCTGCTTGACAGAGAATTAATTAGCTGTTATAGGTGAGGAGGGCTTTCCCTTTCCCTGCATTTGATCACTCTGGCATTCTAGTTTCCTCTGCAAATATTTATGTAATGCAGCCCCCCATATCTCAGTGGAGCCATGAGTTTATTTTTTACACTGTGGTGAGAGGGGATGCCACGGCAATCCGCCAAGTTAAATTTCCCAATGTAGACATTGTTGTTCCAGTGATGCAGGCAGACAATGATCTCAAGCCTTCCTTGTGTCCAATTATATCTGATATTTTTTGATTGGGGGGGAATGTACAACTTCTTGAATAAGTGAGGAAGAGATGGAGGTGGGGTACATAGACTGAAAGAGCATCAGAATTCACATCGGAATATGCATCTGAATGTTGTTAATTGTCAGTACTCTATTACTCCCAGTAATACAAACAACGAAGGATCTTGTGGCACTAATGGTTTTATTGTGGCATAAACTTTCATGGATTAGAATACACAGTGGTCTCTAGTTCACGTATGCATCTCCCACAATAAATCTGTTAATCTTTACAGTGCCATGAAACTCTTTCTTTCTGCTTCAACAGACTAACGCAGCCACTCCTCTGAAAGTTGTTACCATAGAAGTTTGCGCCAGCATGTGCATTTTGGTATTACCATCACCACTAGTGCAGCTAGTCACACGTAATTATGCACAACTAAATCAGGATCATGAGTTGTAATGCTTATATTCTGTCACTAGTGTCACCTTTATCATTACCTTCAACAGCATTGTAGTGGTACCTAGTGATTGTACAAAGCATTTGCCTCCATCGAACAATTGTCCACTGAACAAAGAGTGTCTTACTCACCACTTGTCTCTTTAGAATGCACAGAAGCAGCTGATTGGCCACTATGGGAACAGAATGCTGGATCAGATAGACCTTTGGTCTCATCCAGCATGGGTCTTCTCATGTTCTTATAAGTGGTGACTGTGAAAGCATTGGGTGCCTGATATATATTTGGTTTTTAAAGGAATTAAGAGGCGATCAATGCATACATGCACCCTTCAAACCTGAAGTATATTTTGATCTCACATTGATATGCATTTTGATGTGTAAAGTGATGAAAGGCGTCCTCCAAGTGCCTACTCCGAGGGAAGTTTGGAGGATGGCAACAAGGGAGAGGGCATTTTCAGTGGTGGCCCCCCAACTATGGAACGATCTCCCTGACAAGGCTCGCCTGGTGCCAAATTGTTATTTTTTTGGCACCAGGTGAAGACTTTTCTCTTCTCCCAGGCATTTAATAGCATATGTTGAGTTTTTTAACTGACCCCTGGATAATTGATATGTAGCTTGTTTTTAAGGTTTTTATGGTTTTAAATTTTGTATATTGGTTTTTAAATGTTCAATGTTTTTAACCTTTGTAAACTGCCCAAAGAGCTTCGGCTATGGGGCGATATATAAATGTAAATAATAATAATAATAATAAGCAGGAAAGAAGGAGGAAGAGGTCTGCTGGACATTAACAGCATTCATGCTAAACAGATAAAACCACTCAGAGAATTCTTCCACACCAAAAACGCCCCCATTCATAAAGTCATAGTAAAAGCAGATAAAAACTACACCCCACTCAACCTAGCACTACAAAATGAAGATCAAACACAACCAATTACACTCGCAGAGAAAAAAGAAAAATGGGCACAAAAAGTACTCCATGGGAAGCACTGAAACATAATACAGAACCCACAAATAAACAAAGAACAATCATACGAATGGCTCAGGAAGGGTGAGCTATTTCCAGAAACTGAAGGATTCCTAATAGCTATACAGGATCAAGTTATAGCAACCAAGAACTACCAAAAATACATCATAAAAGATAACAGTGTAACAACAGACCTATGCAGGAAATGTCATCAATTCCAAGAAACAATAGACCACGTAACAGAAGGATGTAAAATTCTGGCAGTAATGGACTATACAGACAGACACAATACATCTGCAAAAATAATTCACCAACAACTGGCCATCAAATTCAACTTTATCAAACAACCTACACCATACTATACATATTTACCCAAAACAATCCTGGAAAATGCAGATCATAAAATATACTGGGACAGAACAATTCATACGGATAAGACAATACCTTGCAACCGACCAGACATAACGTTCATAGACAAAAAAGAAAAACACACATACCTCATCGACATAGCAATACCGAATGACAAAAATGTTGTTGAAAAGGAAGAAGAAAAGAGAGACAAATATACACTACTGGCCATGGAAGTCAAAGAACTATGGCAACAGGCAAAGGTCACAATTACCCCATTAGTCACATCAGTCACCAGCATCACATCAAAAAAATATACAGAAAACCTCCAGAAACTGGGCCTATCAGGATATATCCACACCAACATCCAGAAAGCAGTCATAATTAAAACATGCTCAATTGTCAGGAAATTCCTGAATCAATAAAAGACGGCATGACTTGGCAAAGCCCATCATGTCCATCTAGAAAAACCGCCACGAGTGAGAAAGAACTAATAATGAATGAATGAATGAATGAATGAAAAACACAAGTCTTCCCTACCTGTATTGTCCTGCCCAGCTATAGAAGACATACACTCATAGAATAGTAGAGTCGGAAGGGGCCTATAAGGCCCATCGTGTCCAACCCCCTGCTCAATGCAGTATTCACTTGCCAATGCTTTAATAGTGATAAGCAACAATAAAGCTACCTCCTCCCCTTTCCTTGCAGCAATGCCCTGCCTTGTTTGTTTGTTTGTTTGTTTACCTGTTTATCTTTTCATTCAGTTTATGTTTTAACATTGGAGATGGCAGGCTTTATCACTCCTATACCAGGGTGTCAAAAAATCTAGTCAGATTTTTAAAAAGAGGGACAAGCACTTTTTAGCAATAAAAAGGTAGCCATAAGGGACTCAAATCACGACTTAAATACACCTGGGGCATGTTTGCTCATGAAGAAGCTTATCCCTGGACCACTTTCTTGTCATTTAAAAGCATTGCTTCCCTTAGTACAAGAAGCTCTGGAGGGCTTGTTTTTGTGGGACTGCTGAAAGTATACTGATATGCCTCAATTTATTATTTGACTTTTACAGTATGTATCCAACATGTACAAACTTTCCCTGGGCTGCACATCTTTCAGGCAGCTTTGGAATGGTAGTGCTGTTTGTCTCCCAACTTTGTCTCTAACCTACTTGAGTGCATTACCTACGAGGTAACCCTGGGGTGGGGGGAATCAGTATAATTTTGCAGTAGCAAATGCAGAAGGGCAATACTCCTGTTTCTTCCTTTGGTCCCTTTCTTTAGAGTTGAATCCTGTCAAACCCCAAGAAGCCCCAATATCTGTGCAACAAACATCTGGAGGTGATGTTGACTAGCCCTAACCTGCTGTTCAGAGACCCTGACATAGTGCTGCATTTGAAAGAATCATTCATTTCACGTGTACCTTGTTTTGCTAATTCAGTAGAAAATGCCAGAAAATGCTGCCCCTCTCCACAATTAGACAGGCATAAAAGCTCCTTTTGTATTGCTACTGTAATAGTCCTACTATACCTATGAATTATTCACTCTATTGAAGAGTAATCTGCCATTGCATTAAAAATAGGTCACCAAGGATGCTGCCAATGCATGGAATGAGAAAGAAAGCAAGATTTGCCTTGGGCAACTGAAGGAAAGTAAGCTTGCCAAAGCCAATCTGTGTTATAATTAACTCTGAACTATATTACATGTGCATTAATGCAAATGGGCTCTTTTATGCTAACATTACCAATACAAGATTTTAATGCTTTGCCTCTTCAATCACACCAGTCCTCCAAAGCATCCTGCACTAAGACTTTGCCATTTGCACTAATATTAGGAGTTGGATCCAAGCTATGTTTATTGCAATTAAGTCCTGTTGAAATCAATGGAGCTTCAGTTAAGCCACAACAAACTTTTCACACTGACCCCCAGTTCACACATAACGGCAGCAAATCATGGGTTAATTAATTAACCCATGATTTGCTGCAGCACATGTTAGGCGCATAATACTATTTTTTTATATATACAGTCTCTGATTGGTTAGTTATTAGGGTAACTTTGGGTCATTTAACCTAAGATTTCCCAATAGTGTCTGGGGTCCGATGTTATAGAGCAACCTCTTACTAGTCCAAGCTGAAGTTGAATATTCAAAATGATGGTGGTATGTGTGCAACATGTACCACAGCAAATTTTGGTTTAATTAACCCATGATTTCTCCCATTACATCCAAGCAGGCCCATTGATTTCAATAAGAACTGAATGCAAGTAACTTAGGATCCAACACATTATTTTCTCTGGGGCGACACTGTGTAATTAATTCTCATTAAACTTTGGGAAATGTATGACAGGAATAGCGAAGGTATGGAAAATATATGCTAACATTTCCAGGAACAATAACAACAACAACAACATCATATATTATTATGGTTCCTACTGCTACATTTAATGTTAGTACTACTACTGTCAACATTAATTAATTAATTAATTTATAGCACAGCCTATCCTCACCAATTGATACTTCACATAATATTATAAAATGCAACTGTCACTAAATAATAATAATAATAATAATTAATAATATTTATTTGTAACCCGCCTCTCCCTCCGGATCGAGGCGGGGAACAGCAACAATATAAACATAAAAATCACAACAGTTAAAATTTTTAAAAAGCAAGAGAACAAAACACAAAGAAAAAGAAACAGCAGACATAAAGGGTGAACCAATATTAAAGCCCCTAAAATCACTAAAATGTTGTGATTCATGGTGCACCCTTCCCCCCCCCCCCCCCCCCCGCAACTGCTGCCAATACATGTATGAACTTATTCAAATTAATTAGGGTTGCAAATAGTGCATTTTGTGTCAACAGTCATGCCTGGTGCTTTTTCTCCTCCTCCCCCACCCCAACTTTTTTTTTTTTATGGCAGAAGAAAAGAACTCCCAAGTGGGCTTGATAGAACCGTACATTCCAATTTCTGTAATGCTTAGCAACCAGAAAAGGCTGGAGCAGTCTTTGTACATTCTGTGTGTCCCTCTCTTTCTGTGTACAGTGAGTGAGTGTTCTGTGTTCTTTAATAAATATGCCTGGAAAGCATCTGGAAACCCATTATGTTTTGTTTCAAGCATTAAAAGTCAGATATGTATAAAGCTTATCAATGCAAATGTAATACTGAGCTCTAGTGCTACAGGTACTAAATTCTCATCTTTTTCCCCCCTGTAAGAAGCAGAGGACTGCTCCATTGTGTGTATATAATTAGCTTTCGGGAGGACTTTTTGCCATGTATTTCACTCTATCAGAGTTATATAAATCAGGGCTGCGTGTTTTCTGAGCATGGCATATATTACAGAATCATGTAGATTCAGTCACAGAACCTCAAGCTTTGAAAATCTCAGTTTTTCAAAATAACAGCACCAACCGACAAAAACAATTCATCTGCATTCTAGACCACATGTTTATGGAAAAGGCTTGAAAATATGAAAACAGATGCTGAGGAGTTGATTAAAGTAGGCTGACCATATGAAAAGGAGGACAGGGCTCATGTAACTTTAACAGTTTTAGAGAATAGGGAATTTCAGCCGGTGTCATTTGTATACAATTCGCACCTGGTGAAATTCCCTCTTCGTTACAACAGTTAAAGCTGTAGGGGCCCTGCCCTCTTTTGTATATGGTCACTCTAGTATAGTGCATGCAACTTTAATTGCTGTGATGAAGAGGGAATCTCACCAGGAACTAATTGCATACAAATGATGCCAGCTGAAATTCCCTTTTCTCTGCAGCTGTTAAAGTTACATGAGCCCTGTCCTCCTTTTCATATGGTCAGCCTAATTAAAGGATACAGTGGTAAGAACATTTCAATCTTCCTAGACATTTAGTCTTGGTTGCTGCCTGTTCCCTTCTGTCCTCCTTTTCTACCAAACAGGTAGTTGCAATAACAACAATAACAACAACAACAACAACAATGCTCGAAACATATAATCCTTGTTTGGGCATTAATATTAACTGACCATTTTGCAAGGCTAAAAATTACAAATGGGCAAGGTCCCTAACAGTACAATCCTATGAATGTCTATTGATAAGTCTTTCTGAATTCAATGGGACTTCCTTCCTTGTAGGTATGCACAGAATTGCAGCCTAGAGTAATATGGCTAAACTGAGATGTTTAGGAAAGGAGGAAAAATAGGTTTAGAACTGAGGCGAGAAACAACGAAATAATATTAAATATCATCAACACTCTGGCCTCTCCGATATAATTAAGTAGTACTACTGGTTTTATTTTCTCATGAATACAGTATACTTATTACTGATGGTACACTACTGGTAATAACTACAGACATTTAAGAATAAGAAACAATGGTTAACTACAGACATTATGGGCAGCCATTCTATCTCTCCCTTGGCTTGAGATTCTGAAACCAAGAACAGAATTAACTGAACTTGCCAACAAACTTTCAGTAGAACTGAGAGCCTATTGTGAAATGAAGGCTGCATGAAACATCCTGCATGTGATCATGCTGGTTGAGGGCTTCTCTAAACGAGCAATTTATAGCACGCTCGTAACTGGCCACTTACAGAAGTTTGCGGGTTGATTACATGACACTGTCAACCTCCAGTGCCTCTCTCATACTTTTCAAGGATTTC
Organism: Anniella stebbinsi; assembly: GCA_029215795.1. Classification (NCBI taxonomy): domain Eukaryota; kingdom Metazoa; phylum Chordata; class Lepidosauria; order Squamata; family Anniellidae; genus Anniella; species Anniella stebbinsi. The sequence continues at coordinate 40,240,110 of JARDYH010000006.1, forward strand.
TGCGGCTTAATTTGAAAGGGAAATAAACTAGGAACAAAAGGGCCCATTTTCAGTTTCAGCATGAAAAGAAGAAATCTCGCTATAAGAAGAGGCAGACTACAGTGCCATCTTGTGGCTGTATAAATGAAACATATAGAACTCATGGCTAAAGAGGAAAAAGGGGAGAGGCGAAGGGAAGCATGTGTAAAGGGAGCATGTTTTGATCATGAAACAAAACAGAAGCAGAAAGCTGCAGAAAAGTTACGGGATTTTCCCTGGTGAAGAAACGCTCTCAGTAACATTCAGCACCACTCTCCACACAGTTCTGATGCGTTGCACTGGGAGTTTGTACATCAGTCACATCATGAACGCTCCAGGCACATTGCAGGAGTGCAGTTAAAAACAACACCATGGGGAGGATATTTCAAGTGGTTCCCACGTGAGTGGCATAATATGTAGAGCAGACCAATCCTATAACAATACTATCTCCCCCAATGCTTTTGGATCTAGCATATGCTTTGATTGCTTCAACTAATTTCTAGTCTTAAATTGATGAAGAGAAAAAAGCCCAGTCCTATCCCCTCCCCACCTTTATCTCTGTGTACACAAGTGGGTGCTGTGGTGTTGGAGGAACTGGGTAGTTCCGTCCTGTTTAACTCTACTGCCCTCTGCCTGGGCGGACGACAACCAATCAGGGGTCACCACCTGTCCAACCACACCTCCACTGCAACTCTGGAGTGAGGATAGATGGCAGATGCACTCTACTTGTCTTGCTCCAGAAAAAATGTCCCTGACTTTTTTTCTTCACAGCTTTGTGGGAAAGCCCCATGATGGCTACGAAGTGTCTGCTGCATCGTATAATCAGTGCAGGGCCACCGCACACCCACCCAAGGTCTTTCTGTGCATACAGACAGCTCCCAGGACCCATAAGGAGAAACACTGAGAATTGCTTAGTGAAATTATACCATCCTTTTTTTTTTTTTTTTTTTAGTATAATTTTTATTCATTTTTCAACAAAACAAACAAACATACACATGATGATATATAAACAAACTAACTCCCTCGACTACCCCCGTGCACCCCCCCCCCCGAGACCTACTCCCATTCATTCATCTTCCTTCCAGAATTTTAATGATTCTTTTGAAGGCGAATGTCCCTTTCCCGATCTTAAAACATATTCCAAAAAGGGATTCCATATATCTCCAAAATCACTCTTACTGGACATTCCCCTCATTATTTTCATTTTACATGTCAACATATCATTCAATGCTATATCCCAAATTTCTTTATACCAATCTTCTATTTTATAACTTCGTTGCCCTTTCCAATTTTTAGCAATCATTATTCTGACGGGCGCCAGGAGGTTGTTTACCAATTCTCTATTAATTATATGCTTATTACTGCTATCCCATATTGCTAGTAGAGCTAGCTTCGGGTTTAATTCCAATTTACTTCCAATTATATCACTTATTTCTTTAAAAACCTTTTCCCAGAATTTTTGTATTTGTTCACAGCTCCACCACATATGAAAATAGGTCCCAACCTCCTGACATCCCCTCCAACAATTCTTAGACACTTTTTTATCAATCTGATGAAATCTTACAGGTGTTAGATACCATCTCCAAACTGTCTTATAATAATTCTCCTTAATTCTAATCGACAATAATTTCAACATTCTTACATTCCACATCCTCCCCCAATTATCTTCATTAATTTTTTCCCTAATATCTACTTCCCATACCTCTTTTATAACGTTAAGTGAGTCCTGAAATTCCCCCTCTATTAAAATTTTATATATCTCGCTAGTGAGTCCTTTTTTAGCTCTGGCTTCATCTTTTTTTTCTATTTGTTCAATTAAATCTTCAAATCTGGTATTATTTCTACATTTCTTATTTTTTTTCCTCCATTCCTCTGTCCATTTTACCAGTTGCAGTGACTTAAACCACGCTATCTTCTGTCCTTTAAACAACTCTTTAATGTGCTCACTATCTTTCATCTTTCCCATCCAATTCCTTAGCTTAAGAATATCTTGTTCTTTCAGTCTCACTTCCATCTCTGATTTTAATGCTCTTGGGAAGTTTCCCACTACCACAACTGGGGCTAGCGGAGAATCTTCTGGTATCAACTTCCCCCTATACTTCTTCCATATCGATATTATATTTTCCAATAATGGGTTGTCCAGTACCTTCCATTCTTTCTTCTGCATTTTGGTAAAAAATATATTTCGCAATTTACATTCTATCTCTACTGTTTGCGATTCCAGCCAATCCATATCTTGCTCCCCTAAAATAGCATGAATAACATATCTTAACTGATTAGCAATATAATAATTCTTAATATTAGGAAGTCCTAAACCTCCTTTCTTTTGAGTCTTATACCATAACCCCTTATTTATCCTAGCTCTTTTATCCCCATTACAATATGCATTAATCATATTTTGCCAATTTTTAAGCTCAGCTGCTGAAATTCTAATAGGTAGCATTCTAAACAAAAAATTAACCTTAGGTAATATCTTCATTTTAATAACCGCTATTCTACCAAACCAAGAATGTTTTAATTTTCTATAAATCTGTAATTTCTCCCCTACCTCTTTTCTTAAGCTTACAAAATTAAGTTCCTCTATTCTTTCTAATTCTTTATCTATATTAACTCCTAAATATCGTATTATATTTTTATATCTTAATCCTAACTTAGCTTTACATTTCTCCATCTCTTCCTTGTTATAATTATACAACATCATTTCAGACTTCCCCCAGTTAACTTGTAATCCTGTAATTTCCCCAAATTCCCTCACATGTTTCTGAATCATCTCCCCACTTTCTAGGGGATCTTCTATTGTCAATAACGTATCATCCGCAAACATATTTACTTTAATCTTATTTTTTCCCCCTATCCCCTTTAATATTTCATCTTCCCTAATTACATTTGCTAAAATTTCTATAACTATTGCAAATAAAATCGGTGAAAGTGGACATCCTTGCCTAGTTCCTCGGCTAGTATTATTTGTTGCGTTAACCCATCATTAACCATTATTTCCGCTTTATTATTTTTATACATCTGATTTATCACTCCCATAAATTTATGTCCAAACCCAAATGTTTTTAATATTATTTTTAACGCTGGCCATTCCACGCAATCAAAGGCTTTGAAAATATCTAAAGCTAATAATCCTGCTTTTAAGTTTCTTTTTTTTATAATATTTATTATATTTATAACTCTCCCAATTAAATTCGGCATTTTCCTACCTAAAATAAATCCGCATTGATCATTTTTAATATATTTAAATATAAATGTACCCATTCTTTTAGCCATAATTGCTGAAAATATTTTTGCATCCTGATTTATTAAAGATATTGGTCTATATGACGCTGGATCTGTCAAGTCCTTACCTGGCTTCTGTATTAATACTACCAGGGACTGGTCCCACGATGGCGGGGTCATTCCTCCTTCTATTATATTATTGAATAATTTTTTTAATCTTGGTATTAAAATATCTTTAAATATTTTATAAAATTCCGGCCCCAGACCATCAATCCCCGGAGACTTACCTCCTTTTAGTTTTCCAATAATTCTGTACCATCCTGTGGTCTGTGAAAACTATATAAATAAAGGCCACACCATTTCACCCTAGGTAAGCTGGTATGCATGAGGAGTCATTTTTCTCTATATGTCTGGGAGTGTTAGTATGGGAGAACAAACTGGGTTTGGAGGCAGAAAACAGCTCTGCAGACAGTTGACGGTGGTATGAAATATGTCCACATTCCAAAGTCATGTCTAATAAACAGGTTTTGTAACACTTCAAATACTTGCAATGCCTGGTTAATCAGAGAGCATACTGATATGAGTATGTACATATGAAACAGTGATTGCCTGAATCAGACCACCCTCAACAATTTTTAAAACTGTGTATCCCCCAGTGGTGTAGTGGAGCAAGGGCTCACAGGGTCAAAATGTTGGGGTGTTTTGACTAGAAGGGACAATGATGTCATTTGCTAACCTCCTCAGAGTTCTCTGATCCCTCTGAGCTAAGTTCAGAGGCTTCTAATCATTCCCACAATTCTGTTTATGAAGACAAAGAATCATGTTATTTATAGCACAATCTTATGCATGTTTAGACAGAAAAAAGCCCTACAACTCCCAGCATCCCCCCAGCCAGCCATAATCACTGGGGGATGCTGGAAGTAGAAGACTTTTTTCTGTTGAAACATGCATAGGATTCTGCATTCATGCCTTTTTATTTTTATTTTTTTACCACTTCATCTTCAGCTGTAAAGTCTCTACAACTAGAACTATGGAATCTAATTTACTAAGAAAGCGGGTTTTGATGTTGAGCAAATATAGATAAAAATAACCATTTACTTGTTAATATATCCAAAAGATAAGATAATAAAATTATATTTTAAGATGCTAGGTAAGATGATTAAGGCACACTTTTTAAATTAACTATAAATGCCTTTTTAAATAACTTAAAACATATCTTTCTGTCTTCACTCCACTCGGAGCTGTTTCTACAGCCATGAAATAAAAAGAGAGAGAAGGCTAAAGAGTAAAAGAAGATTTATAATATGGCCTACTTAAGTTAAACATACTCATTTCTCAGGATTTTAATGCAAAGACTATTAATAAACATTTTCTTAAATTACTAATAAATCAGATTACAATCCTAACTCCCAAACATTGATGGCTAGAGGAGGTTAGGATGATGCATTGGTGTCACTCCACAGCCTTCTGCTGGTAGAAAGGATTGCTACCAAGGAAGGTCCCTGACATGATGGAGACTCCACCACACCCAGGTGGGCAGAGAGCTGCTGCTGGTGGTGGTTGTCCCACTGGTGGTAGCAAGCAAAATGGCCTGAAACAGGGTGTTTTCTGGGGGGGTCAGGGAAAGATTTTCCTGAGAAGAATCCAATCCGAGCCTGTAAGATACGACAGTCCTGACGCTGGCATATCTAATCATCCCCAACTGAGTGGCAGGGGAATTGGAAATTCAAGGATCTGCCATTTTCTCCCCACTTTCCACATGGTTGGCGTGAGACAGCAGGGATAGAAACAGGGTGGGAGAGTTGCCTCATCACTCCGCCCCCTGGCTCCACTCACAAATGCTCTGCCAATGTATCTTTTTAATATATTCGTTTATGTATTAGCTGCCCTCTTTGATTCGCTCTATAGTCATCACATCATAAGCTGCGTAAGATGTAATGATTGGGGGCTGCCTCAAAATCAACCAAATGCTTAAGAACAATGAAAAGGGAAGGCAGACATTTGTATTGTCTTAAGACTTTGTTAGTTTTAAATGATTTTATGCTGGTTCATATTGATGCTTTGGTTCATTCTATGATCATACACTGTTTTATAGTGATTTTTGTATTTCATTTTTTATGATTTTGTATTTTATTTTTGAGGTGCATTCTCATTTTAACTTTTTGATGAAACTGCTTTGGAAGGGCATTTGTCCCAAAAGGTGACTTATAGATATTTTAAACACAACAAGTAAACAAATAAAAGTCCCATTTTAAAATCCCATATATATGTTAAGTTCCACCACTAAGCCAACCCTGATTCAGAGCATTTCTTTACCAGGCTAAAATCCTGCAACTTTACCAGGGCTTCTGCTCTGGATTCCTTGTGGGATTACAATTGGCTCCTTTCCACGGGGGTTTTCTTTTCTTTTCCTTTTTTTCCCCTTGAAAAGTTCTATATGTTTCATCATAAAGCTGTTCATAGTCGGAGGAGGGGAAATACAGGACTTTTGTCATCATGAAAAACAACGCAACAAAGGTTGTAAAGAGTGGGAGGTGCCATCGAGGATGTAGCCGTTGTGTATAGGACCTGCAAACGTCTGTGAGTGACCAATCACAAGCGCACAATAAATGCCTTGTGTAGAAATAGCATCAGGCTTGTAAAGCAGTGGACTGGCTTACTTCATATCCCACTTACAGTGCAATTCTATGCATGTCTACTCAAAAGTAAGTCCCTTTGAGGTCAATGGGGCTTACTCCCAGAAAAAAGGGTATAGGATTTTAGCCTTAATTTTAATTTGAGAAAGTCTCTCCACATCCAACCGAGACTAATAGTGGTGGAACAATTCCTCAGTGCTAAGAGGGCAACTGCTTTCTCAAAGTCTAGTGTTTTGAGGGTTGGGAATTCTTTAGTAATGGCTGGAAGCATATTTTGTTAATGAGAATTGGAGATAATGGTCTATTAGGAAGGAGACAGACTCAACCACCCCAATTTAGGAATTATTTCCAGAGGGGTAGCCATGTCACTTTTTTTGCAACAAAAACAAAGAATCTTGCAGCACCTTAATAACTCAGCATATTTATTATGGCAAAAGGTTTTATGGACTACAGTCAACTTCATCAGATGCACGAACTGTTTCCTGAGTTACCACTATACATTCACATGCTTGGGGTGGGTGGGAATTTTAAACAGTGAAGTCCACTACCACCCCAAACATGTTTCAGAAAATTTCCTAACCAACATCTGTTTCAGACTTTAAGTGGATAGTTGTGCCATCACGGCCTCAAACACCAGGCCTAGACGAGCACACCCCTCTCAGGACAAGCGCCACCACTTGAATAAGCCTGAGGGAAGGGTAAAAGATGCACCACTTTTCCCTTATAGCAGAGGGGAAAAGGGTGTTAAGGGTTTTGAATAAGGTTCTCCTGTGAGTGTGTTGGCTGAAAGGGTAATGATTTGTGTTTCTTTATTATATTTATAGAGCAGGTTACAAAGCCAAGCTGACACGTGGTTTGTGGTAGCAAAAACTACAAAAGAAAATGTTTATTGTTGTTAACAGTTCTTTCAAATCAATTTAACACCTGCCTATTCTTAACACTTCTAATAATTTACTAATAATCCTAAATCCTAATAATCTCCTCACACACACTCCTGACTAGATCACACACAGCTAACTTCCACACAACTACCCTCCACCCAACCAAGACAATAAAATAATAAACTGAAACACTCCCTCACACTATATTAGGCTGACCATCTGAAAAGGAGGACAGGGCTCCTGTAACTTTAACAGTTGTAGAGAAAAGGGAATTTCAGCCAGTGTCATTTGTATGCAATTAGTTCCTGGTGAAATTCCCTCTTCATCACAACAGTTAACGTTGCAGGCACTATACTAGAGTGACCATATACAAAAGAAGGCAGGGCCCCTGCAACTTTAACTGTTGTGATGAAGAGGGAATTTCACCAGGAACTAATTGCCTACAAATGACACTGGCTGAAATTCCCTTTTCTCTACAACAGTTAAAGTTACAGGAGCCCTGTCCTCCTTTTCAGATGGTCAGCCTACACTATATATATATACTCTTCCCCCCTCCCTTTCCCAGCATCATCAGCCACACCCACTCATCCAACATTCCGCACTCTCCAGACATACTAAACAAGACATACCTAAGGGGATATAAATGTGGGGTATCGTCACAATAGTCTTCTGTACTTTTTTTAGAGGGATATTTTAAGGAAAGTTAATTCTTTTACCTGTTACTGTTTTTGAAGCAAACTAATCATATGTAACAAGATTGCCATTTTGCACTGGCCATTCCTATTACATCATGGAATTTATTGGTGAAGGAGGGACTAAGTTAATTGCAAAAGGGCTTTACTAGAATTCAACATAGCACTGAACCTGTTGCACAAATTTGTCACTTTGTTACTTCCTCTTAGCTAAGATGAGAGGAAGGGAAAAAGCAAGCAATGGCACAACTACATATTGCAACACCACTGCAATATGTGAGCTAGATTGCATTTATATTTTTGGATTTCTCAGAGACTTCCCACCACACATGAAACTTGGAAGATGCTGCCATGCGCACACCCTGGCCATGACACATGAGATGATTTTGCTTTTGTTGGTAACATGTCGTAAATTAATGTGCTTCCATTTTTGACATTTACTATGTCAGGTGGAAGGCTTCAAGACCAACACCCTCATGTGGTAAATATCAGCTGTCAACATATGGAGGATCATTCATAAGAACTATTTACCTCTGAAATTGAGGAGGTAAGATAACTTAGTGATGGCTTCACTGCACTGAAAGTGGCTATGTGGAATATCAGCTTCAGATACCTAGCAGGCGGTGGGCCAAATTAAAAACATGATTGGAATGGAGAAGTTAAATTTTCAATTCCAAGTTATCTTCTTAAGGCTCTGCCTCTCCATTTTTTGTTTCTTTCTTTCTCGTTCCCTTGGCATTTATTCCTCCAGCATTCAGATCACACTTCAAAAATATTGCAGACTTCAAGACTTTTGGTCATCTACAACAACTTTAGACACATAACTGTTTTGGACATAAAGTTCACAGCTTCCTAAACCATAACTGAGGACGCTGGGAATGAGTATTAGGCCCTTGTGCTCCTCCCTCATTCTCCCCTTTGTGTGCCAGCTTTGACACAGTGGTCCTGTTCTCTTTAAGCCACAGTTCCCTGTTACATCTGAAACGGGGAACAGTAGTTTAATGTCAGTTTACTAACCAGAATCTTAAATCATTATATGATCCTAGTTTAAGATCCTGGTTAATAAACCAATGTTGAACCAAGTTTAAGGGTTATAAAGCTGGGAAACATGATATCTAAATTGGCCCACTCTGTCCAAATTTATAGGTATCCCAAAGACACCTGGCTGGCCACTGCTGGAAACAGAATGCTGGACTAGATGGACCACTGGTATGATCCAGCAGGGCTCTTCTTATGTCCTTTATGCGCATAGAAGCTTTCTCTTCCAACATACCAACATTTCCACTTGTTGCCTTGAAGAAGGATACATGTAAAGTATATATCAATCCTAATTTACACCCGAGACATATCAGTACTGAAAGCAGTAATTCTCAAACTGCAGAGGCACATGAATATGCAGCAAGATAACTGCTAGTGTGCCATGATAAATTAATTAAACAATACCCCTTCCAATCTGCCAGAGCTATAATTCTGGTTTGTCTCTCTTCTGGATGTCACTAGACCACTTAATCACTCCTGATGTAAATATGCAACAGAATGATCTGCCTTTCAAGGGAGGCTTACTGTTGCATTTCTGAAGCTCTTGTGAGAAGACATGCCCAGGGCAGTGACTTATACAGAGATGCAGGGGATTGGTTGGAGTAAGTATAATTCTTACTCTCATATTCTATCAAGAAAAACATTTTAGATGTGAATGTGAAGTGCACCTCCAATTTTAATTCAGAAAAAGGATAACACAGATCAGATGTCTGTAAATCACTGGTTTAACATCTCCCTTAGAATTCCATCACATCTCCTACCACTAATTCAACCTGAAACTTTCTCAGATAAGCAGTAGCTTCCTTGACAATCACAGGCCACAGGTACAGAGGAAAGCTACAAACCATCACTGAGCTCCAAAGATCACCCAGAAATATGCAAACCAATTGATTCCTGGCACAAATCAAAGTGCTGGTTACTGCCTTTCCCTAAATGGCTTGAGTTCATACTACTCAAGGGAATGTTCCTATCATATGAGTTTGTCAGATCTTTTTGATCTTGAGATTGTTGTCAGTCATAAACTGAACATGAGTCATCAATGTGATGCAGCTGTAAAAAAAGGCTACTGCAATTTTAAGTTGCATTAATAAAAACACAGTTTCCAAGTCAGAAGATGTAATAGTTCCACTTTATTTTGAAACAGTCAGACCTCAGCTGGAGAACTGTGCCCAGTTCTTTATGCTACATTTTAAGAAGGAAATAGGGCTTCTTTCAACGAGCATTTTATAGCACCCTCGTGACTGGCCACTCAAGGATGTTCATGGGTCATTTTGACGATGCTGTGAGCCTCCTGCGCATCTTCCACTCCTTTTCCCAGTTTTAGTGTCAAAAAATAAACCTCAGAAAATCTGACTCTTCTGAGATGTGGGGTTTGTCAGGATTTCCTGCCGTGTGCAGGCGAGGTTGTTCTATAAAATGCCCACTAGATGGCACTGTCCCATTGAAATGTATAGGCCACGTGGTTGCTGTTCTCTTCTCCGTGTAATTACAGCTCGCTTCAAATGCAAAAGAGAAGCGGGAAGAGAGCCACAGTAAGGAAACACTATTTCCCCCTATCTGAAAGTCCTCTTAGACAAACTGGAACAGATTCAGAGAAGGACAACAAAGATGGTAAAGAGTATGGCAAGTCCTATGAGGAAAAATCAAAGGAACTGTGTATGTTTAGCCTGGTGAAGACAGAGGGGAGACAGGATAGCTGAAGGGCTGCTACATAGAAAAGGCAAACACTTGTTCTCTGTTCTCCCAGAGGGCAAGATGAGATCTAATGACTTTAAATTACACCAAGGTAGATTTTGGTTGAGCGTTTGGAGAAATCTGATGGTAACAGCAGTTTGACAATAGATCCAATTAACTACCATGGGGTCTTCCTGGCTGGAGGCCTTCAACCAGAGGCTGAACACCCATCTGTTGCAAATGCTTTGCTCTGGACTTCCTGCATCAAGCAAGGGAGTGGGCAAGATGGCGTACAAGTCCCTTTTCAACATTGTGATTCTATTTACTATAATTTATAAAGATGGGGGAAATGTTGGTTCAAATTATGCCAGAAAATGGATGGTAAGAACAAGTTCTGACCTGAGCTGATAGTTGTTTTCTTGGTCAACATGTTTTTTCTCTCTGTCCTTACAACTGGATAAATCATTTTTATATTATTATTATTATTATTATTATTACATTTATATCCTGCCTTTTGTTTCCTCTTGCAAGGAACTCAAGGCAGCTTACATAGTCAATCTTCTCTCCATTTTAACTTCATAACAAGCCTGTGAGATAGGTTAGACTGAGACTCAATTACTGGCCCAAAGTCACCAGTGAGCTTCATGGCCGAATGGGGACTAGAACTCAGATCTTCCAAGTCCCAGTCCAACACTCCAACCACTACACCACACTGGCTCTCACCTATTACATCACCAATTACTGATCCTATTATATATTTGGGAATAAAATCAGTAAATCCATATCACATCAGATGCTACTGCTGGACAGCATAAAATGCTGTGGTTTAAAACTTTCAATATAGTAAAATCAAAACAAAAACATGGGTCCCCAACAATGATAAAAATTGTGTTGAAGCCTTTACTTTAAATGCAGGAAATAAAAAAGTCAATATTTGTATCTAAAATATGATGGCTGATACACTATTTGAATAGAATTCCCCAGCAATTAGATCAGTGGGAACCACTCTGAAGGCAAAAACCATCCAAAGATGTACACGTGTTTGATGTGGAGACAACAGCCAACGCAATGTCATACATTACCTGGCATGGAGAAAAAGCCTTCCCCAACCTGAACTCTCTAGATGTGTTGGACTATAACCACCATCATCTCAAGCCAGCAAGGATATGTTGGATAGGGAGGGTGGGGGGCTCCACGTTGAAAAAGACTGCATTAAGGTTTCCCCCTCCACTACACAAATGATATGACATTATGAGTTGGGGCCTCCACTTGAATGCCTGCCTGATCATGCAAAAACCCAATTTTGGGATTTCTCTGCCCTTTCTGAGGAAGAGAAATTATGTGGTAGCTATCTCCATACAGCTGGGCATTCAGTTGGAGGTATCATCTCAGACAGTGTATTATCTCCATGATTGTGGAGGAGTGTATCATTTCTCCACAATGTGAAAACCACAAGTGATGTATGAAGCAGGGTAAAGTTTGTAAAAATATTTATTGAAGGGAGTTGATGTTTGTGTGCATGTAACACCTCTCTCAAGGACCAGCCTCTTTTCCAGCAAGTGTGTGTAAAGGCAAGGAGACATAAAGGGCTTTCTTCACATCTTCACTCTGTGGGAAGGCAGAGGAAGAGAGTACAGGAAGATGTAGTGAGAAAGACCTAAAAGAGGGACACTGCATTCTCCAGAACTCCAGATTTCTCTCAAGGGGTCTATATTCAGCAGGGACTTATAAAAATATGTTGTGAAAAGTACATTCAGCAGGAAATCTCAGTTGCCTTGGTGATGAACTGCAGAGCATTTCCTTTTCTTTTCACAAGAACCCAGGGTGTTCCATATACATTCATGGTCCCTGGGTTAAATATAAAATAAAGGGTTAGGCAAAATGGTGATGAGCTGTGAAAGCTTTCAGGACAAATTGCTCACAGCTTCCCAACAAATAGAATCATTTTCACACTGGACTGCTACAGAAATCAGTGCCAAAGAATACATTCCAGTGGTCTCATGGGAATGAGCGATGATGGAATAATTTCATGATAAATTGTAGAAATCTGAAGGTGTGCCTATTAAAAAAATAACACCACTTCTCACAAAATGCATAGAATTTGAAAGATTTATATGTATTTTAAATAATTATAATATATTTTCATGAAAAATGCAAATTTTGGGGGGGGTTAAACATTACTTGATGAGAGGCTTGCTTGATCATTATTGGGAGACCCAGGTAATTCTGTTGTTTTCAAGACGAAGAAACAAAAGAAAGTTCACCCAAGCAAGGCTACTGAAAAGGTACTGAAAAGAAGCCATCTGTTAAGCATCAGTTCTGTTTAAGGTCAAATCAGTATCCTTCCCATGTTCTGCAAAATCAGCCTAAATACTCCTTAGCTTGGTCTCTTCAGGGTTTATAATACCATCATGAATTTCTGACAAGTTTAAATTCTGAACTGGAATTATCTGAACTGGAAACAACCTAGGCTGCAAACCTAAGTAAGATTCATGGGATTGCTTTGTAAGCCTCCCCCCCCCCCCCCGCTTCATGATGCTGGGAGCGCTGCGCCCTGGTGCCTCCCCGGCGTCATGCTGCGCATTTACGCCCCTTATACCAGTCCTGATGTAAGGAGCGCGACGGCGTTTTTTGCTTTGTTGCCGCCCACGTCACCGAGCATTTGACGGTGCGGTGGCTGCTGGAGGGGGAACTGGGAGCCTCGGCTCCCCTAATCCCAGGTGTTTAAAAAAAAAAATTTTTTTTTACAAAATGGGGGGAGGACAGTGGAGGCGTGTCGGTGTGGTTTTTTGTTTTTTTTAAAACTTTTAACACTTAAATGGGGGGGGGGGGAGAAGACTGCCGCAAATTAAAAGAGTTACATTAAATAGCTGACATTTTTAGTTCCCGGCAAAGGGCCTTTGCCCCTAGATGTCTTGCATTGGCAGCTGCGTCATGTAAAGTAACTGTGGCCAGTGCAAAGACAAGTTGACAGAAACTGTCCGTCTAAAGGTACCCTAAGAAGACAGAGGAGAAGTCCATTAACTTCAACTAATGTCTTGTCAATTTTCTACCAGCATGCTCCTTTGTCAAAGCTGCCATTCCCTCAATATCCTTCTTCCATTTTTGGATTGAAAACAGGGAATGGCATTGGGCAGGTGAGAACTTTAGCCCAAAGCCAGAACAATCCAAATCTCCTCATGGAATTTTTATTTATTTATTTATTTATTCATTGCATTTTTATACTGCCCAATAGCTCCCTGGGCGATTCACCAAAATAAAAACCATAACGATTATTCAAAATATAAAACAACAACAGTATAAAAACATAGTATATAGGAACACAAGCAGGATAAAACCCAGCAGCAATATCGATTTAAAATACAAATTTAAAACAGCAAAGTTAAAAATTAGACTAATTAGCTGTTCAAATACTAAGAATGTTAGGCTCTACAAGAAAGTTGGTATCTCCTATCAGTATGGCCCTCACAGGTGTGGAACATCTGGAAGGTAGGAGCCCATTGACTTGGGGGAGCTGGAAAAAACTCTCAAAAGACAGATCAGCAATGTTTTTGAGCCTTACCAGAATGCATTTGAGAAGGGCATGCAATAAAACGCATACAAAATACACTTAGAATTGCAGATGTTTTCCCCTTTTACAAATGAAATTGTGAGTATCTTTAAAAACTGCACCTCAAATAAAAATTGGTAGAGACACCAGGTGGACAAAAAAAAATTTTTTTTTTGGCATGGGGAGGCTGGCCTGTGGGCTGCCATTGATGATCACTGTTCTCCAGGATTAAAAAAGACAGCCAGCCATTGCTAGGTCATGCAATGTGTCTGATGAACCCTTAGAGGGGGAAAGATATATACAGTCATACATTATTTATGTTTTTGTGGTCACTTACAAGGGAAAGCCTATTTATTATTTCTGTTATCTTTCTGTGCATTTCTATATTTGTTGAAGGCTTCTCTTTTAATATGGAATCTTTAACATGGAAATTGAAGGAAATGTTTTGAACTTTTTAAAGAGCACTTCTTTACATTTTCTTAAAACCTCATGAACCTCTTAAAACTTCACAAACAACTGGTTTATATATATACCAGTGATCACATTATGCGTTTCACATCTTTTCACTAATTTAAAGTTAAAGGACTCTTCACTGTCTTAATGGCAATGTTATTTATGCCTTTTATATCCGAGAATGAGGCCTCAACCTATAAAATACTTACTGAGCTTCAAAGAAGGAATTTATAACAAACACAGAGAAAAAAATACAAATTATAATTTTTTAAACCACACCATCCAAATTCAATGCAATTACAGACCTGGAGGGAGTTCTCAATAGAAGGCAAAGCAGAACATGGTTGCATGACCCAATAAGCAAATCAGCTACAGGCAATAAACTACCTGTTGGGATTAGGAGCAGGTCCCAGAATCCTCTGGAACACCCACTCCAGGGTACCCATACATGTTCAATTTAAGGCATTCAGAAGTTGTAAAAACTTTCCTGGTTCAAGTTTCTTTAAATTTATACATGTGATTTATTGGGCAGGTTATGAATATTATCTGTTTATCAGGTCCCTGCAGCCAAAGATCTAGTTATTTCAAATCAATAATGTGATTCTTAGCATTTCTTGGCGCTGCAGCTCCTAGGCACATCTACCTCTTCCCTCTGTTTTTTTTTCTCCCCCAGATCTTCTTTTTCTAGATTTTTGCCTCTGGCCGTCTTTATTTTTTGCATTCTCCTAACTACTCCCTCTTCCAATTTTCCATTCCTAGGTCCCTGTTTCTTTGACCCCTCTTTTCCTAGAACCTTCTGTCTGCTCTTCTCCTTCCCGCCACTATCTTGGAACAAGCAGCTTAACCAATGCTTAACAATGACTCTTAGAGAAGTTAAGCTAATGGCAATCACAGGCATTTCTCTGGCAAACAGACATTCAAGCAAATCACTGCTAGAGACTTTTGCCATCACAGCCACAACAAAATCCCTTTGTGCATTGCAGTTTAAAGAAATAAGAGTTTTGGGGTAGGCATGCATGTCTTTGTGGTTATTCTGAAGCAGGGGTGTTGAAAACTGCTTTGAATTAATTTAAAGAAGCAGGATACTGCTAATATTAAGGGCTAATTATTTCCTCAAATATATTTGATGTAAACAACTTGAGTATTCTGGAATGTTTGGGAAATTGTGTGTCATCATCATGGAAACAGCTGAAAAATGGGTCATGTAATATAAGAACATCTACACAAGTTACTCAGCTAGAAAAATGGCAAGAATGGGAACAATTAATGCCCTACAGGCAAGTATAGGCCTGCTATTGTGTAGCTGTCTCACAGGCATTGCAATCATTGCTATAAATTAAGGTCTAAAATTAATTTATTTCTATGACTTAACAGAAGTCTAATAATACTAACACAGATTAAGTAAGGTATGTGTTTTTAGGAATCATCCCCATAGATAACTAGTATACTTTTATCATTTATTTTTCTTTGTAATAGAGGTCTGGTGTTGGGCCCCATTGTGCTTAACTATGTGAAATAACAGAAAGCTTCCAGAGTAGAGCCCACTAACAAATGTTCACCAGCATAAAAAATGTTACAGCCTAATGCTTACAAGCAGGATATGAAAATGTACATTGCTCAATGCATTTCCACACATGTGGAAGTTTGACCGACAGATGTTTAAATTCCCTCTCAAACAATGACAGCAAGTAGAAAAGTACAGAAGAATTTAGTATACTTTGTTGTAAAAATCAGACAGTACCTCTCTCAATAATACCTCACTCTCTGGTGAATGTCAGAATTCTATGGTGATAAGGGCAATAGAAACACACACACACACACACACACACACACACACACACACACAATCTAGGGTGACCATATTTTGGAAACCAAAAAGGAGGACAACATGGTCGGCCCCCAAGGGAGCGTCCCCACCAACATGGACACTCCCAGGGTTCATGTCCAGCACCAAGGGGGTGTGCCCACCTGAACATAGCCTTGGTCACATATCCGATTTTATAGCACACAATTAAGACAATTCTCTTCTTCATAACATCTTAATGTTAAAATAACTAAAATAACAAGTGAGACATCCAATGTATCTGAAATTAACTTCACTCACTTCTACTCTTGTAGCTTTTGCTGTACTTTGTTGCTATACTCTGTGTGATACATTCTCCCCTTCCCTCAAATATCTTTTCTGATCGTATCCTCACTTCACTGCAAGCTGCTGCTTAACAGGGCTTGCTGTTGGCCGGCCAACTTTTTAATTTTTTTTAGTTTTAAAGTTCAATTTTGTTTTGAAACTTGCTAAAAATCAACAGATGAGCAGATCTGCTTGAAACATGCCATGGCTAAAGCCCTACTTAAAAGCTATCATGATGCCAAGTTTCATCTTATTTTAAAAAATGATGTTTTTTAAAATAATAATAATAATTTTAAAACCTCAAATTTTAAACAATTCCTAAAACTCAATAGATGAACAGATATGCTTGCAACTTGGCATGGCTAAAGCCCTACTTAAGATCTATCATGATGCCAAGCTTCATCTCTTTATCTTTAAAAACGACGGTTTTTAAAAATAATTATTTTAAAACCTCAAACTTTAATAAAATTCCTAAAAATCAATGGATGACTAGATCTGCTTCAAATTTGGCATGGCTACCGCCCTACCTAAGGGTTATCATAGTGCCAAGTTTCATCTCTTTATCTTTAAAAATGATGGAGCTGTAAGCATTTTTGTTAATTCCCATTGACTATAAAGTAGAGCTGCCCTTTGGGTGGGGGGAGGATGGGAAAAATCTGGATTTTTCTTCAAATTTCATAATTTCGCCCTTCCCAGATTTGTTGTAAATAATCCTGACATGTCCTGGTTTTTCCTGACATATGGTCACCCTAAAATTTACTTGCAGCAATTACCTCCTGCAGGTTCTTTAGTTCCTATACCATACGATTGCCTTGTGTAGGCGTTTTCACTTCTGACATTTGCTTGGTTTGAAACCAGAAGTGCACTTTGTTGATGAGTAAGGTAATTCAGAGTAAATAATTAGAAACAAACCTTTCCTACCCAGCTGTGTAATGACTTATTTTTGTCAACTATTTCATCTCTCTCTCGCTGACATGCATACATACATACTTGACAACAGACTAAAGAAAAGGCATCACCAGCTGCTCAAAAGGAAGTAGAACAAAGTAGTTAGTATAATTTGAATTCCTAGGGATTAAACATAAGTGATTAAAGAGAATAAAGACATAAAGGCACAGAATCCCTTGGCAAGAGTAAACTATGTAACAAACCAGTAGCTAAAAGCCTACTTCCACCTGCGAAAACTGTTTCCCCACCACCACCTTTTGCAGTAGTGGTGGGTGACATGGCCTCACAATTTAAGATATGACATGATATATAAACCTGCTGTTTGAAAGGTTTGATACACCACAGAGTTCCGCTTCTTATTGTGGTATGGGATTGAGTCTAATGCACATCTACATTGGGGACAAATTCTACCAAAATCTTGATGGGCACTGCTTGTCCATCAAAGTTCTGCCTTCTGCAAAACTCTGTCAGTTCAAGATTAGCTAACTCTCAAAATGAACAAACGTTAAAGAAATATAGGAATTGATTGGATTCTTGGCCAGGGCTTGCCCTACTATTAGGCAGAATGTGGCAATCTGAATGTCCCTCTTTCCACTCTGGCTATTATTTTTTATTGGAGAACAGAGCTATGTTTGCTGCGGAGCCTGCCCTGGGGCCCCTAAACTTCTGCCACAGATGCAGTAGAGGATGCTCCCCTGTCACCAGTGTTAAAGTAAGATTTGACTGCCAGTCCAGTTGGCTTATGTATGTGGAAGGGGGAGGGGCAACTATCTTGTGCTTTGCCTCAGGCAGCAAAATGTCTTAGGCCGGCCCTGCCAGACTGAAGTTACTGTCCACCTGTGAATGAGCCAACACTCCTCTGTAAACCTACCATGTTAAGGATGATATTGCCAAGCAAAACTCAGAAATGTTTCAGAACAGCCTGTCAAGTCCACATGATATTGCTTCTGATTTCCTTCTACTATTTAGGCCTTTACGTGTATCACATTTCAGCAAATTGTAAATATGTAGTTTTAAAAAATATATTGGTAGGCGTGTGGTCAGTGCATCACTATCCTATAAAACCCAGTGATTTCAAATCTGTGCTAATTGACTTACTTTCATAAATGCAATGGCCTCCTTTCCCAGGTTCTGAGAAAGTTTGTAACTGGCTTTTATCTAAGATACTTACAGTTCTGGTGTCTGCACCTGGATTTGGTGGGGCAAATGACAGGGCCCATGGGCCACAGAGGACCCACCTGGACTGACACCGGTTCCCCTTTAGGTGAAACATTTGGGTGAAGCAGCTGCAGCTGCCATCATCTTCATTTGCCCAGTATGCCCCTGGGACTTGATGCAGAGCTCTGCAGCATTCTGGAGAAATTAAGATGGTGGCAGCTGCTTCACCTAGCATATTTGGGTATATACTTTCATTTTTCTTATTGATGGTGGTAGGCACCGGACTGCCCAAGGCCATCCAACCCCTTCTGCTGCCTGCAGCACCAATGCCCACCTCTCTGTCCCCTGGTAAACTCGCTGGGGCATCTTGCTCAAGCCCTCTGAAACCTGATGCCAGTCCTGCCAATTCAAAGCCCCATGAGGGAGTAAATCACAATTGTCAATTTACGATTGTTCCAACTGGTGGCCTTCCATACTAATTCATCTGAAGCCAAAGCTATTGTGATCCAGGAGACCTGTCACCACTCCTTGTGGCCCCTTAACAAAGGATAAGAAGCATCTGGGCTTGGGAAATTTGCTCATCCATGCGGGTCATTCAAAATTTCTTTACAAATAAATGCCCAGGTTCTGTATTAAAGGTATCACATTTTAATTTAGATCCTTCAAACAAAAATGCCTTTCATTCTTATGGAGAAATCCAAGCGTTCAAAGCTATTTACATACACAATAGCAATAATGTAGCACTTCCCCTAAGTGCTGCAGGTACAGTATAGAGCAGTTTCCCAAAGTCTGCTATTTTGGGATCATAACTCCCACCATCCATGGCCACTGACCATGATGGCTGGGAATTGAAGTCCAAAGCATCTGGAGGGCATCAAGTTGGCAAAGGCTACTATGAATTAAAGACCAGTATTATTAGCTGCTTAGATGGAAGACTAAAGCTGAGAGACTGTCGTTTGCATACCTAAAGCCCCACATTAAGTTCATGACCAAGCCGAGATGCCAACTGGGGACCGCAACTTCTGACACATCAGACCACAAAGTTCTTCGAGTTTTATATTGACATTCTATGCAAATCCTAATATTTTAAGACATTTTGCTATGACATAACAGCAAAGGAGATGATAAGAATAGATACCATTCTCCATTGTCGCCATTAACGTGGGGCAGTTGGAAAATGCTTTCATTCTGAAATTGCAAAGGCATGATTTAAACGAACTGCTTAAGCCAGCAGAGTTGCACTGAAGCTGCTCTAATTCCTCCTATTTGTATCCTGAACATGAAATCATCAGGGCTTGCTAGTGTCAGAACTGCTGCTTTAATGATGTGTGGACTGCAAGCAACTATAGATATTTAGTGTTTACATCACTGTTACAGTATGTCCCTTTAACAACCTATGTAATCCTATGCAGACCGAATAGAGAGTGACTCCTCCTAACACAAAGGGGTCCACCTCTGAGTAAACATTCATTGGATTTGGCTGCAAGAAGTCCATTGCTCTTTTTTGACATGAGCTCCCTCTGTAATTAATATGAATCTTATTCTTTATTATATTCCATCCACAAGGCTTTCATTTCTTTATTTAATAGGGAGAAGGCATCCCTTTGTGGCGTGTTAGTCCCTATAAGTTCCCTGGCTCTCCAGAAACCTTGATCCTTTTACTCCAAGGAAAAATAATGTGCTGACACAACATCTTCAACCTGTGACACACAAAAGGAGCAGCTTTGTAAGAGATGATTTACCTTCACAAAAGATATCCTCTGCTTCATCAAGCACAGCCAGATCTTCGTCTTCCAGATGCATCATGGCCATGAGTAAGCTGAACAGCTACTGAACTGAATGCTGAAGCTCCTTTCAATACTACAGCAGGGCTATTTCCTTGCACAGGCTTCCTAAACATTTTGGCAGTGCTGGTGTCAGTTTCCGCCTCATTTACATGAACATAGTAGCTTCTCTTTTTCTTTCTTTTTCTCCCCTCATCTGTAGCTTTTGAGGTTTGAAGTTAAGTGTTTCTCTTTATGCAGAAGGGCAAAAATGGATGGGGAGATGCAAACTGTTTGGGCTCAGAAGGCACAGTGAATTGATTTCACTCTGCTAATCCACTTTCAAAAGGCTCTACAGAAAAGAGCTCAGTTACATAATTAATGCATTGTTTTAAAGGGGAAAGTGTGGTCATATTAATTCTGCATTCCCACGTTGATTAGAAATGTTTGGTCTTTCATGTTCCGTGATGTTCTAAAGCTTGCACATACTCAGAAAGAAAAAAAATGCTCTTGTGTATTACAGCATGAAAGGCCACTTCACATGGAAGGCATTTCCATGCGAGAAATTATTTGCAGCCCCCCCCCCCCCGTGCAACAACTGCAATGCTTGCACTTTTTAATGGCACATAGGTATGCTGGGAATCAATGGCCAATCATATGTACTTGCCATCAAAATCCCATGCATGCAACTCTCTCCATGTGGGAGCAAATTATTTCCTACATGGAAATAGAGCCCAGTTCTTATGAAAGACAATAAATGTGGAACCTGGAGGAGCTGGAGATTATTTAGTATAACCTTCTGCTTTAAAAGTCAGGTTCCTCCATAAGAATTGCCTTGCAGGGTGAGTCCGTCTAGTCCAGTAAGATGCTTCCCCACACCTCCTTATTGGGAGCTCACAAAAAAGGGCAAGTTGGTGATGGTCCTCCCTTGTTGCTTGTCCCCACTCTCAGTAGTCTGAGTTAGGGATATGAAGGTTGTATTTAGTTATCTTAACATGTCGCAATTTCTATTTCATTTTGATTTTCATATTTTATTATGTTTCTGCAAACCAACCAGGAAGCATTGCTGAAGGGTGATATATAAGACTACAAACCCAGTTTTGATTCTGGTTTGTCAGCCAGCACTAAGCCACGGTTTGTCAATTCATACATTACACGAAACCACAATTAAGCTTCTTTAATCATGGTTTGTTTGTTGTCTAGGCTGACCATATGAAAAGGAGGACAGGGCTCATGTAACTTTAACAGCTGTAGAGAAAAGGGAATTTCAGCCAGTGTCATTTGTATGCAATTAGTTCCTGGTGAAATTCCCTCTTCATCACAAGTTATAGTTGCAGGGGCCCTGCCTTCTTTTGTATATGGTCACTCTAATATAGTGCATGCACCTTTAACTGTTGTGATGAAGAGGGAATTTAAATCAGCCTAGGAGGTGATTGAAGGATCTTGAAGGAACTGAGCTTTTCTGGCTACATGGTCTCATGGGAATTTAGAAAGAGCTGCCTGGCTGGAGAAGCTTCTCTGTAAAAAGTTCTGGGCTGCTCATAGTGCAGGGGGTGTTTTAAAAGTAAAAAAAAAGAAAAAGAAAAATAGAAATAAGATTCTCAGATTGTTGTGGCTTACAGTATATTCTATTTTTGTAATTCTGTTCACAATGCTTTTCCAATAATATTCCATATTAGGTACATAAAATAATCAAAATTTGATTTGCATTTTTTTCCAAGAGAGAATCATATAAAACAGCTTAGATCTTAATTTTTGCTCAGTGAATGGAAGCTCCATCCATTCCTGGAAAAAAATAGTTAGGATAGGCTGACCATATGAAAAGGAGGACAGGGCTCATGTAACTTTAATAGTTGTAAAGAAAAGAGAATTTCAGCCAGTGTCGTTTGTATGCCATTAGTTCCTGGTGAAATTCCCTCTTCATCACAACAGTTAAAGTTGCAGGCGCTATACTAGAGTGACCACATACAAAAGAAGGCAGGGCCCTTGCAACTTTAACTGTTGTGATGAAGAGGGAATATCACCAGGAACTAATGGCATACCAATGACACTGGCTGAAATTCCCTTTTCTCTACAACTGTTAAAGTTACAGGAGCCCTGTCCTCCTTTTCATATGGTCAGCCTATTGTTGTCTAAACTTGCATCCAAGTTTGCCAATACATTATCCACTGGCCCCAACTTCTGAAAAAGGATATCTTGGTAGACAAATTGGGAACTCCTACACCAGCTATTAAGTGGGTGGACTACCAACATCTCCCTGTGATATAAAGCACCTTCCAAGGCAAATCTTTGCCTTTGCATTTCTGATTAATGCTATAATCACTGTACTCTAAAGATACCATGGTAAGACACACAGGCAGGAAAAGCATTTTCCTTTCTGTAATGCAATGATGCACAGTCAGTGTGCATTATTTATAAATGTACTGTAGAAGTATTTAGCCATTTAACACTGTTCCTGAAGCATTAAAAATGACTCAACTTGGTTCTTGTTTGCTTTTCCCCTCTTGCAGCACTCCATTTTTCCTGTGGCTTTAAATCTGTTTCCTCATGCACTGCTTTCAAATCACTACATCCGGATGCCTGTTCCCTTGACAGGCCTTGTTTCTTTTATTTTCATGAATTAAAAAGCATCAAAAGGCTGTTTTCTTTTGAGAAAACGTCACCTAAATGAGCACACAGACTAGCCTGGTGATGAATAATAATGCTGCACTTCAAAGGCCCTTAAGAGAAGTTTCTCCCTTTCACCACTTAAATGGCAGGCTCACCTGCAACATAACCAGCCTGTGAAGTATCTCACAAAGATGCGTGGATCTCTCTCTCTCTCTCTCTCTCTCTCTCTCTCTCTCTCTCTCTCTCTGTGTGTGTGCGTGTAGAATGTGAGAAGCCTCTCATTGAGATGCAACAGTTTTCCATTTGAAAATTATCAGTATTGGTTAATGCTGACCTATCTTTTTCCTTGGTCTGTTCATTGCATTAGTGACTGTGATTTGGAGCCTGGTTAAATTTTTATTTTGTATGCTGCCTCAAGTGCTTCCTGTTCACAAACTGCTCCCACACCTCTTTTAGTTTCAAACAATCTTTGTTTGTTTGTTTGTTTCTATTCTTCCACTTCAAGGATCACAGGAAGATGCCAGTTAATGGTTCAGTTCCTTGGTCTATCTAGTCCAGTAGGGCCAGGGAGTTATAATCCAGGGAGTTATAATCCAACACATCTGGAGGGCACCAGGTCAGAGAAGGCAGATTTCTCTCACCAGAAGATCTCAGAGAGAGGGAGTTTCCTAGTCCTGCTTGCTGAGACCCTGTAACTGAAGAAGCCAGGGACAATCTGGAATCTTCTTCCACAAAACACATTTCTCTGCCTTCCTCTTGAATTTCCCATCATTCTCCTTTTCTCTTTACTCATTGCAGATGCTCCATTAAAACGAAATCAAAACTGCATAGTTGTACTCTTTTTAAAATATATGTGTCGTTAACAGCAGATAGCAAGTTACCCATAACTTCACTAACATTCTAAACAAGAAAAAAGGGCAATCTTCTCCAGAAAAAAGAGAGAGTCTAGAATGGCATTAGAAAGAGCAGAAAGTAGACTAAAGATGCAAACCTATCAACTGTACCCTTGGTGATGAGAAGCCACCAAACTTGGAACCATCTGATCACCCAATGCAGGGTGGGAGGAGTGGCGGAAGTGATCTTTGTCTTCCCATCCCTCCGCGCTGCAGATTTTGCTAGATGGGCTTTTTACCCCATCTAGTAAGGGTGCTTCAGAGAAGGAGGCTGGCTCATGATAAACCATACCTTGGCTTCTCTGGTCTCCTCCTCTCCCTGTCCACTTGTCTGGTTTCCAACCTCAGAGAGGCAGCCAGTGTAGTTCTCTCCGTGGAGGCTGAGGTGCCAGGGAAGGGGGATGGATCTCCGATTCCCCCTTCCGATGTCGAAGAGCTCTCTCTGAACTTGGAATGATTTTATGAGCAAGCCTATGGTCCCTGGGACTCTCTTCCAGGGACCATAAGATTGCTCTCTAAAGGCACAACCCTATGCGTGTTTATACAGAAAACAGTCCTACAACTTCTTTCTGTCTAAATATTCATAGGCTTGTGCCCCATGTAGGCCTTTGATCAGTTCCAGCAGGGCTAATCTGATGTGCTTATGCTCTCTAAAAAAAAACAACCAACCCCCCCCTCCCCCCAGTGGATTTGGCATAGAGAAGTCTCCTTCATAGTTTCCCATCTTTTTCACTGCACAAGTAATTTACACTGATGCAGAGCCCTCGTTTGGGGCTGGTGGCACTATGAGAAATACAGAATCAACATAGGGCATTACATGTTTCATTTACCCCATGAGAGCAACTCAGCTCTGCCTGTTGCTCCTCAGTCTATAGGCTGAGAAAGCTGCATGGGACTGCAGTCACACAAGCAGGGAAGCAGGAACCACTTGCCATTTCTCTCTCTCCACCTGTTCCTTTTATATCTCCTTCTCTCTCTTCTTAGTGGCTAAATTTTCCCACTCTTCCCCTTTCCAATGTTGAGGGGAAATGAAGCTCAGGAGCCAAATCTTGCCTGCCTGGGGTCCCCAAACTCGCACTTTGGCTTTCCCCAGGTGGCCATGCCCCCTTTCCCTGCCTCCTTTCTCTCCTGACCATTGTTTGTTCGGTGGTTCTCCGGCTTTTGTGCAGTGTTTTTCCCCATTCTAAAAGGTTGAAATCCCTCTCCCAAGGCTTGGTTACTGGCAGTAAGAGTTTTAAGCTACAATATGCTGGTATTTTGGCCCTGCCCCTTTTGCCTTTGGCCCTGCCCACCACTGGAATGCAGCCCCCAAGAGCTTCTCTGAAATGGAATTCAGCCCGCGGGCTGAAAGAAATTCAACACTCCTGCTCTAAGAGGAAAGAGAAGGTGAGATAAAGAATGGATGGAGAAAGGGGATGATCCCTTTCAGCTTTATTTAGGCAGGGACTTCAGATTAAGCAGAAAGATCCTATCACTCGTTTTTGGTCAAAACAGTCAGTAAACCCAGAAGAATCATTTCAGTTTGCTTGGGTAACTGGAGCAGCATTTTCTTTCTCAATGCACTCTATATGTGCACTTAGGGTGACCATATGAAAAGGAGGACAGGGCTGCTGTACCTTTAACAGTTGCATAGAAAAGGGAATTTCAGCAGGTATCATTTTTACGCATGCAGCAGCTGGTGAAATTCTCTCTTCATCACAACAGGTAAAGCTGACCTCTTTTGTATCTGGTCACTCTAGTATAGCTCCTGCAGCTTTAACTGATTTCACCAGGTGCTGCATGCATACAAATGCGACCTGATGAAATTCCCTTTTATATACAACTGTTAAAGATACAGCAGTCCTGTCCTCCTTTTCATATGGTCACCCTAGCACACATGGTACATATATTTACAGAAAACAAATGCAATTACATTCCCAGTGGTAACTACACAAGTAAGCATGGTTGCTTCTAGGGGGAAAATGACTAGTCTTTAAAAATACTGATATGCCATTTAAATCATTAAGACAAAATTTATGTATTTTTAACCCAGTATCTGAATATTTTTGCCCCAAATTATTTATTTATTCTATTTATATTCCACCTTTCTGTCAAAAATATCAATCATGATAGTGAAGAATAACAAAATACCGGTTAAAAACAAAATCTTAAAACATAACATAAAAACAAAAACGTAAAAACACAATTAAAATTCAACAGTAAAATTAACATGCAGCATCCAAGAAATGAGCAGTACCAAATATCTCCAGCACCTATGTTTACATACATTGGGTAGAATCCAACTGTTCCAGTACTATTGTCCATGACATGGCACTAGCATAAACCAATGTTTATACAACATAACTAGTGCTTGGATTATGGGAAAAGTCATGATTTGCTTGCAAAGTTCAATGGCAAATCACTGCTTTCATCTCTTGTCCTAGCAAGCACTACTTGTGCAAGCGTTCATTTATGTTAGCATAATGACATTAGTGCTAACCTTTGATCCTACCATATATATTATTTATTTAGGGGGAAAAAATAATCAAATGTTTCAATTTGCAAGTAGAAAACAAGTTTTAAAAAGTTAAAAATATGATTTAAAATATCAAAGCAACAATAAAATATGACAGTCATTATACCAGCAGCTTATTCTCACCCCCTAGGAAAAAATAAAACAGAGGTCAGGAAAACTCCCAGTACATTAAAGACTTAAATATTTGTAAAAACAATTTCAAAAGTTTCAAAAGCACATCTGAACAGCCCAATTCTCACACCTGGTGAACTTCAGAGGGAAACAGATTCTCTATAGGCATTACAAACAAGTTAACCTCTGATGAAGGTGGCACCTGCAACAGAGACTCATTACTATACCATAATGAATGGTGAAGTTTATATAAGAGTCGGTTTTCGTTCAGGTATACCAGAGCTAGTTTGTATAACCTTACTTCAAAGATAAAATCCAGCAGTATTGAAATTAGCCCAGAAACAAACCAGTAACAAATATAACTCTTGTGGTATTGACGTTTTCCCCAGCAACTCACATCTATTTGGCTGATGAATTCTGCACCAAAAACTGAAGTTCTATACTTCTTTTGGTTGACACGGATTTAGGACAGCCTTCTGCAACCTGGCCAGGAATGATGCAAAGGTGCCAGGTTGGATCTAGGTGATATGATGCCATCCAGAACAAGAAACCATGAGCTACCAACCATGAGCAACTGGATTAAGTTCCAATTTGTTCACCC
This sequence comes from Anniella stebbinsi, assembly GCA_029215795.1. Taxonomy (NCBI): domain Eukaryota; kingdom Metazoa; phylum Chordata; class Lepidosauria; order Squamata; family Anniellidae; genus Anniella; species Anniella stebbinsi. The sequence goes on from JARDYH010000006.1 coordinate 40,267,001, forward strand.
TAATCTCAGCCCTCCTGTGGTCATTCAAGTATGATACCAGAACACCTGGTTCAAGAAAGGAGAAACAAAAGTAGAAAACCTACTGAAGAACTCCAGATGACCTCTCCCAGTGGTTTAATTTCAATATTAAAGTGCATGTGGCTCCACAAAAAGAGATCCCACAGAAAAGAATAGCAATATGTTCTAGAATCTTTCTGCGAGGTTGGAGCAGAACCACAATAAAGTCTCCTCCCCCCACCCACCCCAGCCATCAAAGGCAGTTGATCCAAAGGATGTCATATCAGTGGTATCAAAAGCTGATAGAATGTCCAAAATACACACCAAAATCACACTCCTCCTGTCTCTCTCTTGGTGAAGATAGACAATAAGGGTGACCTACGTGATGTCAGTCCCAGATCTCTCCCAGATGGAAGCTATGCACTTGATGTTCACCTCTGTATGCCTACATGTGTTTTGACCCTTTGCTTCCAAGCCAGTTAAGGCTGGCAGCTTTATCCCTTTCTTTAGAGGGAGATATGTTGCTAGACACACAAATAGATCTGAGCATAGGGATTAGAATAATGGCTGTTAATGTCACAAAGACACTAAGCAAAGGCATGATGAGCCCTAAGTTAGCAGGGTGTAGCTGGTCCCCTACTCCACCTTCAACTCTGAACTTATACACATGCCATTACACACACACAGACAGAGTTATATATAACAATGAGAGAAAAAATACTACATGATTTCCTAGAAGAAAAGGACTCTAAAGATCACTTCATGCATTAATCACCCCCTTTCTGCATTAATTCAGTACAAGAGACTCAGTCAAATGGGAAATTGATGCTTTGAGTCTTAACATGTTCACAATAGCAGCCATATTGTGAGAATGGCCAAAACTACAAATGTGCCCACCAGCCCAAAAAGGTTGGGGATAACTGCCCTATGCAGTTCCTTGTGAAAGGTGCATTTGGGAGTCTCCCTATGATTAAAAAAAACCCTACAGATTCTTTGAAACACAGTAATATTACTTTCCTTCCTTCTTTGTTTTCAGATGATACTTCAGCACAGGCAGAAACATTTGCAGGACTGTGCAACATTATAGACAGTGCTACGTATAACATGATACTTCAGTCATTCACACGTCCATATCCACCAAATATTGGCTGGTTTTGCACGACATATTAGGCAATGGAGGGGGAGATAGCGTACTGACCATGCATTAGGTAGGTGGTGCTCCCCACACGACACGTTGCCCCTCCCCCATTGCGCAGCTGAAAGTTCCGGTGTCCATCTTGGCTGCAGCGTCTCCTCCCTCCCACCTCCCTCAGTCCTCCAGCCGTATCCCAGCATGCACTGCAAGTTCTGCTGGCTGTATCAGAGCAGCTGGGGATTTTCGGCTGCTCCGGCCGGCAGAACTCTATGACCAAACGGAATAGTCCATGGAGAGAGGGGGGGTTGGTTTCGGACAACACTTTAAACAACGGGCTTCGAGCTAAACAACGTGCAAGCCCATTGTTTTTCTCCATTGCTTAATTGGGCGGAATAGCGTATTGTTAGTGGTGTGTAACCCTCCACACGACACAATAAGCAACACAACTGACGGTTGCCTATTCCCCCCCCCATTGATTATTGTGTCATCCGAAACCAGCCATTGTTTCTCTGCAAACTGGGAGATGATCTACTTCACACATATGCAGTGGGAAACCTGTTACACTAACATACACTATTGGCATTGTGCTAGAGGTTGCTTATGTTAGTGCAACATAATTTACACTAGCACTATTGTCAAATTGGATACTTCCCTTGGTTCCAGCCCCCACCCACTCCTCTCCACTACCTGCCCAAGGTCTCAGCAGAAGGAGGAAAGAACATATCCCTTCTCCTCTTTGTATCTAGGCATGTTCTGAAAGCAGATCAGGAGAGCTTTCCACCTCTCCCCTCTCCATCCTTCTGCTTCTCATAGGCAACTCTCCAAGCTGCATCAATTTCCTGCTCCAAACCCCATTTGTGAGTGTGTCTTTACTGGTGAGTAGGCCTTTACTCTTGAGCAGGCTACTGTTCCTACTCCTAGCTGTGGGTGTTTTGGGCAATTATGCTGTTAACCTCATGTCCCTTCGGTCACCTGCTGGGAAGACACAGCTGATGGCAACCTCCATACCCCAGAGTTCGTTTGAGTCAGCTCACGTATGGATCCTGTTCCTATATCTTATGGCCTCAGCTCAGTGAGGGTTCCCCCTGAACCCTCATGTTTTCTTTATAATTTGTTTATCTTCCCTTTGGTTTCCATTCCTTATGCTTTTCTTTTCTTTTAATTATTTTATTCGGAATAAGATAAATTTAATACCTTTGGAGCAGATTGTGGCATCATATCACAAAATTGTATTTCCCCAAATCCCTGTAGTTCCATTAACTTCATTGCCACCACCTTGTGAGTAAATGGCTGAAGGCCTTTAGTTAACATTTGTACTTGACTTCCAGGTGGCTCTTGTGCAAAATGTCCTTTCCCTGTACTCACCAATACTTGCTACATCAATTGTGTAGAGAATTCTCTGAACAATTTCAACAGCAAAATTTACTTCCTTTTTCTTAAACCGCAAGATAAAGAGGACACATGGGAACGGAACCTGTGGTGAGGAAAGCCTTGCCACAAACTATGCCAAGCCTGCTCGACATCCACTCTGATAAAGTGGCCAGAGTTTAAAAAAATGTACAGGAAAAAGTTAACTTTCAGGGTCACAGGAATCCTAAAGAAGGATTGCTTCACCCTCAAGTGTTTGAGCAGCAAAGTGATTCTTAAATATATACTGCAAGACTTTTGAAATGTGATGGAGCAAAGGGAAATTCAGAAATGTGGCCATCACCAACAATAAAGGTAAAAACAGGAAAGAACCATACTGTTGCTCCCTTTACCCGTAGACCCCCTTTACCTGTAAGATGTAAGACACTGTACTTCTACCAAGTAAAGTGGCACAGGAAAGTAGTGCTTTGGTAACCACACATCAAAATAGGCACTGATTTAGAAATAAGAAATCAAACTCATACGCACACACATGAATGATGGCCCTGTTTCCCTTCTCTTCCACTGATCTCTTCATTTGCAGTCTCCTCAGCCTCTTGTGTCGTCCGAACCAGGCCATAGAATGCCATTGCTCTCTCAGCATTGAGAAAGGCAAGATGGGTGGGGGCACAATGATGATGCCAGCAGTGATGTCATCTGGATGGAAGGCCCAGAACCTCAAACTAGTTCTTCACCTCTGCCTCATATCATATATCTCCTGAATTACTTTCTAATTAGAAAAGTTACTCCTCTCAGATTTGTGTCCAGGCACTGCTGCAGTCAACATTATCTCAAGGCACAATGTAGGGAGGAAAAGGAGATCTGCAACTCTCTTGGAAATAGGCATGTAGGCAGTTGGGTCAGGCATGATTAGGGGTCAGGAACAGCCTCTCATACTAGAAACCTTATAAAGTTATCAGCGTTTCTGTTTGTGACAGCAATTTTTCATTGACATGATGCTATTATCTCCTCCAGCCAGCCAGTCGGAAAAGAATACCTGCATTTCTCCACAGAAGTGGAGAGAAATAGCCCACTCATTTTCTGGCTTTGAATGATTGCTACCATGTAGCAGTAGCAGCAAAGCCCCCAAACATATCCACCATTGCTCCCCTCTCAGCATACAACATTTAATTTAGCACTATTATGTCATACTGTTGGAAATTCCCAAATTGGAGAATGCTGGTTATTCAGATGCTGGTCCTTCTATCAACATGTACCATATGAAAATGTGAACCAGAGAACGTAGAGGCTGTTGCTTCACAAATAATTAACAAGGTGTTATTGGCTTCCAAACCACAGGATGGGACTTTCTAATCTGACATGTAACCAGAGCCTGTCTGCATTGAAAGGATTTCACAGTGGCAGCCAAACTGATTTATGTTCATCCCCTCTTCTTTTCTACTGAGAATCATGCATCTAACAGTTTATTAGAGGCACACCATCCACCTGTACAGACAGTCACTTTAGCAATACCTGATCAAAGCCATAATGTTTGTGAGGGAAGGGGCAGAACAGTTGATTCAGAAAAAAAGCCAACATTACCATGCTTAGTCAGAACTCACAAATATTTTTTCTACATCTGCACACAAGCGCTTCCTCACCAGACAGCTTTGCCACACACACAATCCACTAGTTAAGAGGCATAGGCTCTCTCTTTGTGCATCTTACTGCAAAGTTGTTTTTTTTACTTTTAGAAAGGCTGGCTTAAAAAATAACAATGGGGAAAAATAAAGTAAGTAAATCTATGACCAGTCCCAAGGGCTTGCACTGGATTTAAAGCGGTCTGAAAGAAAAGCAGTCCACTTTCTATTTGTTCTGGGGAAACATCTATCACTTAAAAATGGAAGCCTGCCAAGGCAGAAGTAGAAACAGTGCAATAAATATGGAACAAGAACAGGATTAAACAGCTGAAAATTGTGTTCCCCAGCACATGAAATAAGTAGCATTTTTAAACATTTAAACATTTTTAAACATTTAAAACTCTGGAGCGATTCTCAGATGAAAAGAAGAAAGAAAGAAAAGCAGAAGTAGACATTATGGACAGGGCGTTCCTCTTTTCAAAATAGCTGCTATGACAAGAACATGAATGGAATACAATAAAATTTTCACAATAGCATCTCCTTGTAGGAATAGGAAAGAAATCTTGAGGTTATAATAGAAATGTAAATGAAAACATCAGTTTGCAGCAGCAGTGAAAAAAGATAAACCCTATACTAGGGAGTCTTAAGAAAGATATTCAAAATAGAACATCCAGTACTGTGACACCCTTATCTATGGGCAGCCACATTTAGAATACAATGGATAGCACTAGTTGCCTTATCTCTAAAATGATATTGTGGATACACAATGCACAGAAAAGGCCAAATAAACTGCTTGGGGAATTGATGCACCTTTCCTATGAGGGAAGGCTACAATATCTGGGGATTTTTTAGGTTAGACAAAAAAAAGACAACCAACGGAGAATATAATACGCTTTTTAACATTTACATGAAGCTACTGGGGAGGTCATCTGGAGTTGAGGGTTTGGGTCTCAGCACTATACCCATGATACACAGGCTCTGTCTCTCTTTTTTAACTGATGTCAAGAAGGCTGTGGAAGTCCTGAACCATTGTCTGGATCCAATAACAGATTGGATGTGGGAGAATAAAGTGTGGCTCAATCCAGACCAGACTGAGGTTTTGTTGGTCAGTAGACAAGCCCACCTGGGATTGGGGGTACAACCTGTTCTGGATGGTATTGCACTCCTGCTGAAGGACCAGGTTCTCAGCTTGGGAGTACTCTTGGATCCAGCATTGCTCCTGGAGGGTCAGGTGACTACTAAGGTCAGAAGGGCCTTTGCCTAGCTTTGGCTGGTGCACCAGCTGCTTTCCCTTTCTGGGGAAGGCAGATCTGGCTATAGTGATCCATGCCCTAATTACCTTTAATTTACACTGTTGTAATGTGCTGTACATGGGATTGCCCTTGAAAAGTGTTTGGAAACTACCACTAGTGCAAAATGCAGTGGCCAGGCTTTTGTTGTTTGGCATGTGCTCCAGAGACCATATATCATCGGTCTTGAACCAACTGCATTGGCTTCCAATTTGTTTCCAAGGCTAGTTCCAGGTGCTAGTTCTCAACTATAAAGCCCTAAATGGCTTGTGGCCCAGGATATCTGAAGGACCATCACTTCTCATATGAGCCTGCTTACAATTTGAAATCTTTATCCGAGGCCCTGTTGCATGTTCTACAACCAAGAAACGTGAGGTCAATGGGTACAAGAGATAGGGCTTTTTCTGGAGCAACACCTCAAACTCCCTGCCCAGGGAGATCAGGGTGGTCTCATCTCTATTGAGGAGGAGTCTACACCAGCCGTTTATTGCAGGATTGTATCGTGGTTGTCATTAACGGAGCACATGACGTTCACCTGCTCCTGCAGTGATCTTGGCTCCACCTCTCATTTAGTCAGGAATATCCCTGACTGCTTCCGTTGCATTTTTTCCAGCTCTCTCGCTTCCATTGCAAAGGATATTTGCAGTATGCCCCCCCCTTTGCGAGGTCATGGCTGTTTGCTGTGAGTTCTGGTCTCAGTGAACAGCCGATCAGCTGTGAGGGGCGTGTGCATGGGTTTCGGTGTTACCGCCGATTGTATTTTTTAAAAATACAAACACATCTCTGCACAGGAGTGCATATTCGATGGAGTTCCTATCTCCCCCATGTGTTGCTGTGCTTGTGTGCATCCCTCACAAGTCATCCAAAAAAAATCCTGTGCCCTGTAGCCATCTGCCTAGCTCCGCCCACTTCTACTGATGCACATGTGAAACTGCCGCACTGGGGCACACGTGCTCCCGCAACAGCACTCCTGAAATTGCGTTAAAGATCAGTTGTGTGTGCCCTGTAAGGGACGATCACAGAATCGGGGAACATGCGGGAGCCTGCCTCTTCCATTGCGAAAGGGCCGCAGGTGTAGATTAGCCCTGAGTTTTAGACAGCCAGTAAAAACTGGATTGTTTTGCCAGGCCCTCAAATCAATATACAATAAAATCACAACATAAAAACAAAAACAGAGGCCTTTAAGATAATATTTGGCCTGTTTTTAAAGACTCAGCCATTTTTGTTTTTATGTTGTGATTTTATTGTACATTGCTTTGAGGGCCCTGGTGGGCAGAAAAATAATTTATAAATATTTTAAATAAATTAATAAATAATAGAAGTGTATAACATTATGCATAGTGTGGATGCAATTTCGGTGGGGTGATGGTCAGCCAATGAAACTAAAGGGCAGTAGACTCAGGACATACAAAAGAAAGTACTTCTTCATGCAACACCTAAATAATTGATGGAATTCAGGGCGCAATCCTATTATACTTCCACATGTGAAATAACTGTCATTTACCAAAGTAGCTTTCAAATTACAGAGAGGCAGTGTGGTACAGTGGTTAGACTCCTGGCTTGGGACTTGGGAGACAGGGGTTCTAGTCTCCAGTCAGCCATGAAACTCACTGGGTAACTTTGGGCTAGGCACTGACTCTCAGCCTAACCTATCTCACAGGGTTGTTATGAGGATAACACAGAGAGGAAGAGGACCATGTAAGGAACCCAAAGTTCCTTACAAGAGGAAAAAAAGCTGGGATACTATTACTATTATTGTTTATATAGCGCCATCAATGCACATGGCACTGTACAGAATAAAACAATAAAACAACAATTCCCTGCCATAAAACAATAACATAAATAAAACAAAATCATTACCTCAAAGAGAAGAGTTTTCAATTGAGGCAGTTCATGTGTTCAGAGGCAAGTCACTGAGACTGCAACCTTGTATACAATGACCTGGGAGCAACTCAATGGGGGCTTACTTTTGATTAGATATGAATGGGATTGCACTGCATGTTAATGAATATCAAGTGACATATCAATGAATGTGCATGCATGTATGAATCAGTACTAAAACATGAAGTGGTCACTCTAATAGCTAAGTTAAAGAGAACAGGGAAATTACTTGGAAACACTAAATTTGCCTATTCTAAGCTTTTAAAAATAGAGCAGACCTTTAGTCTTTTTAAAAAGTTAATTCATCTTGAAACTTATTAGTGGCAATCTACTATTGAAACTGCAGTGCATTTATATATGTCTTGAGTGGATACAAAATGTGCCAACAGGAAGAGCTGCATTCCTAATGTAATGCATCTCCACCTCTCAGGAATCTGAACCTGTCATCAGAATTCATAATCCCCAAATAGGAAGCTCATGTTTTCACAACTTCAGATCTGGAGCTATTGCAAGGATTTGGACAAAACACAACTCTTCCGAAACATGCCATCAAGCTCAGGGCATGATGTTATGAGATCGGCATTTTCCCTCAGTTCCTCATGGGTTTGTATTTCCTAGGGTCATGTTTCTAGATTGCGCAAATAGCCTCCTTGTAGCAGTAAGAACTCTGTATTATATTTCTTTATTATTGTTTCATTGCCACCTTTATTTTAATACACCAGTACTACATACAGTCTACAGGCTGCGAATTACAAAACACCTCATGGAATCTGATTCTACAGCTATCTTTCTTTAGTTACAGCAGGAGATGAAGCTGAAGGACCACATTCTAAACATCAGTCTCAATAGAATTTACAAATGACTATTTTTGAGTTGCATTTATATCATACCTATCTTTACAAAGAGCACTAGTTTATTTATTTTAGCAGTAAAGTATTTCACTTTTGTATTGTTCACATTGTACAGTAAACTCTACAATGCAACTTTATTTTAGAGTAAGCTACTGCCATTGCTCCATGATTTGCCCTCAAGTTGAGAAGAAAACTAGTGGGGACTATCCCATGTTCCTTTGAACTGAGACATAGTGGAATCTACAGTGGTTCATGGAACATGGAAGCACCCTGGTGGGGTCTGGGTGGCTACATTGGCTTCTTAGGAGAGGCAGCTCTGCTTGCCAGGTTGCAGCTTTCATTTATCTTCAATTCAAGACAACTTGCTGGTGAAATAACTGTTTATTGAATACTCTTAACACAGAGAGATTTATATGTAAAACATCCACTTATGTAAGGAATCTATGGGTAATGTGTAATACATTCTAATTTGGTGGGGCAGGGACACTGATTTATCCACATCCTTATTAAGTGCTGAAGGTTTCAGACAAGGGCTAGCACAGCACTATCCAAATTCATCCAGAATTGATTTATCTTGAATTCTTTTGTATTTCACCAATCTTCCTTGCATTTAAAAGTTAAGACCTCAGTGAAAAGTCATTCATTCATATTTTACATCCTGTCTGATACATGAATGATGAATGTTGACTCCATTGTGTATCTAATTCTGTTGGAAACATAGATTAAATGGTGGGGGAATGACCTGCGTGTATTTTTATATTTCACAGAGAAATAAATGCTACTGTTATAAAGTCGACCATAAAGAGGGCTGTATCCAGTGGTGTCTGTCTGCTAGGGGAATTGAAACCCCTGGCAGAACTGATTCCCTTTTCCCATGCAGTCCCCTTACATGCCACCCAAATATGCTCTGGGGTGGGAGGGAAGAGACGCTCTGGAGCAAATTTGGTGGCACAGGGGATACAGAGGGGTGGGAGTGGATGGGGAACTCCCAGTACCCAGAGACTCCGTAGAAATTGTGCTGATCTTCTTACTGCTCAGCTCATAGTACAGTTTCATGATCCAGTCAATCTGGGATTTCAGACTCAACACATAAGTCATATGTCATTAATATTTTAAAAGTAAATCCTGGCTTTCATATTGCATTTTCCACTACTTTAACAAATTTGTCTCTGTAAAATATTGTTCTTCCCACAGATAGCGCTTGCCATGGCTGCATGAAATGTAGCTGTACATGTATCATAACACCTACTGCGTATGATGTCACGTGGATGAGTAGCAGTCCTTCCTCCCATCCATGACCAGGGGTACCCTCCTTTTTTAAAGATTACCACAAAGGATGTACACCAGCAAGGATATGTTGAACAATTGCCCTGTTGTTTTGATTTCACTTGTGACTATACCTCTAGTCATCCCCATTGGGAACCATTTCATCCTGCGTCTCTGGTCCCTTATCCACAGGAAACTTAGGAACTAGCCAGCTGCCACCAGTCTTGACATCTAATGATATCAGTGACAATTCCTGATTAGAGTTACAGACAACTGGCTGGGTTTAATCCTGGGCCCAATCTACACAGTGATTTAGTGTGGAGCAAGAGCACATCAGGGTTGTTTGTGATACATGACATTGTCGCTACTCCGCAGCGACCACACAACTTCCCTCTGGAAAAGGCGCATTTTCGCAAAATCATTTTAGTGAGTCTTTTCCCCTTAAATGCAGCTTTTGTGCAGTTCCGCTGCAGTATGCCCCTTTCCCCCAAATTAAATCTTGCGTACTGGGTATGCTGAGGGATGTGTCTGTAATTTGGCTGTGACTTGGTCAAGGGGTGGGGCCATCCCTCTCCCCGCCCATTCCTATTGTTTTCCCCATTGGCAGTTGCCACTTTGGACATAGCTTCTTTTTCCACTTAGCACACTTACACAGTAACGCTATTTCTCTGCTCGCCTTTCCTGTTTATTTTTACTTTGAACTATATCTAAGTTGTCCTGTTTCACTCCTGTGTAGAAAGGAGGCTTCAACATTGCTACTTCACAGTCATGTAATCGCATAATTGTGCAATGCCGTATTAGCGCCATAGTCATAATTGAGTTGTACTGGGGAAGTAACTCATGTGGGTAGCAGGGCTTCAATATTGCTGATTCACAGTCCTGGTGGATGCGTAGGGAGAGGTGTACGGTAAACGATGAGATATAATTCAACACTTCTATTAAACTTCCCTGCATTTTGGCTCAACTGCAATGGTCTGTTGGGCCTTTATATATACATATTAGCTTGTATCAGTTCTTCAAATTAAGCTGTAGATGTATGCTAGCTTTCCCTACCATCTCGATAAAACCTTCTGTAGATGAAAGAAGATGACAAGCTCTAAATTATAGCAGTGAAGAACAAAGGCAGCTACAGCAGCACAGCAATGTTTGTCTCCTTCAGGCATCTGAAACTCCTAGGCTCCCAAACAGATGCTGTTTATAGCACAGCTGAAAATTGCTGAAAGTTTATATGAATGGAAGTTGAGATGCTAAACCTCCAACTTGGAATGTAAGGTATTTCTACCACTGGAGAAAGCAGCTATCCTATCAACCTCAGATACTCATTATACCACCATATATGTAGTCTTGGAAAGGCGACAGAATCCAAAAGCAACAGGTTTATTTGGGAATTTGGAAGAGAATTGGCAAATTCCAAAAATTGCTCTCTATGCTAGCTAGCATGATGACGCAGATAATGATAGCAAATAGTTCTAGATAAAGGGATGCTGTAACAAAACAACTCAATTTAAAATCTATCGATATAAAAATAAACCATTAGTATGACACACACTTTTGAATAAGACAATTTGTCTAGACAAACACTCCTTTTCATAATAATTAAAAATAAAAAAGAGAGATGGCATGAATGAACCTCTGGGTAATCTAGGCCACAGGAAGGCAGATTTCAGGCTTGCAGGATCTTTGTTTGTACTAGAACCCTGAGATCTACCCATCATAATCCAATGCAAAAGACATAAAATTAAATAATTCCCAGCCCAGGAAATTGTTTTGAGTACAGCTGCAGTCCTTCCACATCAAATTCCACTCCTGGTTGGCATCCTAGCCTAGCTTTCTTCATTTCAGCAATGCAGTATAATATGAGGGATTTGTTGTTGTTGCTATTGTTACAACAATTGGGGGCCAGAAATCCTTGCTGATCTACTGCAAATCACTCAAAGATCTCCCAGTAGATCCCAATCTGCCTATCCCTGATCTAGGCAATTGCTCAGGGTTTGCTATCATTGTCCAAAGGAATTGTCAAAGATAGGTTCTTGTCAATATTTTTTTATTATTCATTTAAAATTATTTTTAGATCACCTTCAAGGGTAGAAATCCAATCTAGAGAGAACCGATTATTTGACTGACAACGCACACCAAATTTCAAACAGCGTCATACTGGGGGGAAAAAACCCTCCCTCCATCAGCAATTGGTAAAATAAAATTTAAGATATCCTAAGAATGGATAAGGTCTCAACACAACTGAAAATTATGTTGAACCCTACATATGGTGACAGTTGTTCCTATTTTTAACACACATGGGCTCTTTGAAGACTTTTTGTAAATGGCCTCTAAAATGTAAATACATAATTTAGTATTATGTATTAATTAAGCATATTTCCTTAACAAGAAAATCCAACTATATGGTACACAGTATATTTTATATTTTCACCAGAAAATGTGCAAAACAAAAAAGAATGACAACCTCAAAAACATTCATTTTTATATTTGCAGATGCTTTTTTATAAATAGATGGCAAAACAAAAACAATTAAACAAGAGATGTGTCATGTCACAATAGCCACCTTGAGCGCCATTTGCTGGCCACCTTGAGTGCCATTTTTGGTTGAAAGATGGGATATAAATAAAATTATACCCTCTGTCTGGGTTTATTGCAGTGCAAGTCTCCCTTTTACAGACACTCCACTGAATAAGCAGATATCAAGGGCTTGGGTACCTGCATTATCTCACTGTCCATCCACACATGGACCGGGTTCACACATAACAACCCAGCTAATGGGTTGAGTATGTGTTGTTGAATCCTAGGTTGGCATTATGCATGAACCCAGAACTTTGGGCTAACTATAAGTTGTTAATGTTCAATGTTTTTAATTTTTGTAAACCGCCCAGAGAGCTTCGGCTATGGAGCGGTATATAAATGGACTAAAATAAATAAATAAATAAATAAACCCCGAAGAACCCAGGAAAAGAACTCATGGTTTGTTATTAGGTAGTGGATTCTGGGTTAACTATGTTTTTTTATTATGTGCAAATCCAGAACCACAGATTATTCATGGGTTGTTTTGCCAGGCTACAAAGGCAGCAGGCAAGAGTGTAGGGTTGCATTACTGCAGATCAACCTTCCCCAAGTTGGGCTACAACTGCCACCTTTCCCTAGCCAGCACTGTCATAGGTCCATGCCTGCTGGGGATGATAGGAGCTGTAATCCAACACACCTGGAGGGCACCAGGTTGGGAAAGGCTGCTATAGATGGGTCTAAAATGGCCAAAAAGCATTTAAAGATAGCATGCAGCTATATCATCCTGAGTCCTGCCTTTGGTTCCCCTCTAAATACAGACCAAGGATATTTGCTATGAGTTGGAAACTCTACCACGTAACACCCCCATCAAATTGGAACTCCTCCTGTAGTTCAATTGTAAGGGTGCCTCTAGACGGCCTGTTTCCGTCGATATGCCTTCGTACTCGCGGCAGTTCGTTTACATGACGCTGCCGCGAGTGTAAAGGCAACTAGGGGCAAATGCTCTTTGCTCTGCTTTTAAAAAGTCATCATTTAGTGCAATTTTTTTGGAGCGGAGCAGACAGCCCAGAGAAAGGGGGTGGAGCAGCGAGCCGTAAGCTCACTGTACCACCTCCGCTGTCCTCCCCCTTATTTTGTTTTATTTTTTAATCAAAAAAATAACTTACTGGAGAGTAGGGGAGCAGATGCTCCAGCCGCCCCTCCAGCTGGCGCCACGCCGCACCATGAGCAGCGGCGTGGCCGGCGCCAGGAAAAGCCCCTGTCGCACCTCTTACGTCAGGACTGGTGTAAGAGGCGTTGATTCGCCACACAATGCCGGGGAGCTGCCACGGCGCAGCGCTCCTGGTGTCCTGAAGATGAGGCCTAAGAGTGGCTCTTTGTGATACACAGACCTAGAGCTCCATCACACCTACTTTTTTATTATTGGTATGTACCCGCAGTTTTGATATCCATTTCCATATCGGGGTCTCCCTTTTCACTTATAGGCTGTTATGAGTGGGAGGTTGGTCCTGGCGGCAGAAATGGAAGGGGCAGGCAGGGAAAGACGAAGTGGGGGGAATCCCGCGTGCTGGGAGGAGGAGGAGAATTGCCCTGCCCTCCTCTTTCCTCATCAACAAACATGCCCCCAACAAAGGAAAAAGCAAGAGGGGGGGATATTCCTGACTTTCTCCGCACTAATTTACTTCACAACAAGGGGCAGAAGGGGTGTGATGAAAGCACAACAGGGATGACGTAATGCGAATACCTTGCGGCAAAACCACATACAAGGCAGGGCAAGTGTGCAGTAAATTGCTGGTGTGATGGAGCTCCTATTTTCTTTTTTGCTAGGCTCAGGATATAGCAGACGATTTCTCACTGCATGGAAGAGAGAAGCAGCGACCATGTTCCTAGCTGTGTGGAAACTTATAACGCAAATTGCCTGCCAGTACAGGGAATAGAATGCTCATGCTTTCTCTCTGTTATATATTCAGGCAGATTTAGGATTCAGTATTAATGTGAGATGGGAAGAATGCCTGCTTCGTTGTGGTTCTGTCTGCCTTGGGATGAGTGCAGGCCAAGCCAAAAGTAAATATGAATCCTTCTCCATTAACACCCTTTGTGTTTCAATACGGAACTCTCCCAACATAGCACTCTGTAGCAGTAGTCTTCAATTGTTTTAGACCTAAGACCTGCACTATCCGACCCACTTAATTTTTTATTATACTATCTGTCCATCTTGCTTTCTGTCTCTATCCTCTATCCCTTCTTTCTACCCCACTCCTCTTAGTCCCAGAGCCAGGCAGGATTTATTTACCCCAGCGAGTGCAAAAGCTTTGTGAACATTTTTTGTTAAGTGTCTCAGAAAAGTGAGTCTTACAAAATTCCAGTGGTGTGGGGCTGCGTGATGACATCATCAATATGGCTGCCGCGCTATTATGTAGTTGCCACATTTAAATATGCATAACTTCTCACCTGTTTATGCTACAGAGATGGATTTTTTTCTGAAATGTTTCAAATTTAATGACAAATACTTTTTGTAATTACACAGTTTTTGTTAACTGCAATAGTTTTTGAGATAATTTCATTTGAACATATAAAATCAGTGTTCACATTGGTTAAGTGTGACGTTTAACCATGATTTACTCAAAAACTATACGACTTTCGAAAGAATACTCAAGAACAAAAAAGTTGAATTTTTTTAATGAGGATTAAAAAAATGTATAATAACATGGGGTTTACCCCAATGCTTAGGGAATTATGAGTGATATCTTGTTATACGTCCACTTTCTCAGGATTGTATGATTTTACAGTTTATCATACAGGGCTTTCGTTTCAAAAGTATCCACCCTAAATATCTCTCGATCTGATGCACAGATCATTTTGAACATGTTGAACTGTGATTTTTTACAGTTGAACATGTTCAAATGTTCTTTACAAAATTTTAAACAGGACAAGTATGATGATATATAAAAAAGACTATTTATTAGGTTGAATTGTTTTTAACAAACGTTTTTAAAATCTTCAGCAAAAATTTACAATTTACAAAATAAAAAGTATGCTCTGTGAAAAGGGTTAACAAATAAATTTCATTGGATGTCCTCTTATTGGAACTGCTATCATCACTGTCAAAAATCACTTTTCTCGTCTTCTTTTTCACTGTCCTCTTCTGTTGCCATTTCAAGATTTTCTGGGAGTGTTGGACCATCGTACCATTTTATGTGGTACCTGCCATTTTCCAAGTTGCCTTAGTGTCTGCTGGGGTATGTTTTGTGTATGTGCTGATGTGGTGACATCATGTGGTTATTCTGCCATCACTTTCCATGCATGGCTAATGTTGGGGTATTGTTGGTATGCAATGCCATGAATTGACCCTGTGGGAATGTCTATTGCTGCTGCTATGTTATTTCTTGTTTAAAGTGGTATCATTTTACTGTTGACTTCGCTTCTGGAATTGCATAGGACCCTGACAATATTTATATTGATGGTAGAAGCTGCCAGCAGAGCAAAACTACAGGATTTCCCTGTAATACTTTTATGTCAAAGAATCTCAGTCACTTTGCTTTTAAATTGCCCTTATTCTTCACCTGCTGATGTGTCTCTACTTAATGTTTCTGAACATTGGACAAAAGTACATGCAGCCATCCTGTCTAGATGTTTCAGTACCTAGGTCCTAGTATACAATATTCACAACATGAGAGCTTTTGTCATCCCTTTTCACTGGTCTGAATGTAATCTACTTAAGTAGGTCAAATACAGATGGCAGAAAAATATGTCACCCACTTTACAGAAGAATGCTCAAACAACTGAAACACTCTGCTAAAAAAGCAAATGTCACACTATCCAGTTGACTGGGTCAGAATGCACTGGGTTAATTTACATATGTCTGTTTTTGTTTGTTTCAGAGAGATACTAGAAATAAATTAGCAATATATTTTTCATTATGGGTTTTCATTCACAACCAAGCTAAATTAAAAGCACTAACCTAAATTTAAATGACAACTGTGTAAACCCAGCAGTTCCCCAATAATTAAATTCTTTAAATCATCTGAACGTAAGACAGAAGCCTTACTGGCACCCAAAGACATTAAGAAGATATACTAATGATAATTTCTGCATCATTTATAATATTGAGCTCATGTGTAACATGATAAAACATGATAATAGAAGTGATTTAAAGTGAAGAATGATTGTTATCTGAATTTTAAATGCCAAAATTTATCACTACAGATGGTTCCTCTAGAGTTTCACTCCAGCTCATTTGTGATGGAATAATTCACTAATTTAAGCCCCCTAGAACCAACTTCAAATAATATTACATCCCTGATTAAAATTCTCTCTGTTGGATGCTGACATATAATGTCCTGTTTGCTTCTCTGATGCATTAAATTTTATTCTGTTAAAAGAGCATCTCAGTCATAACTTCCCTGTAGGGCACTTTAATTTATATAAAATTGTAATGAATGCCAAAAAGTTGGGGCAAAGAAAATAAAGTAAGGTGGGAACATTCTCTGTTCCAGCATAGGAAACTGCCTTATACCTGATTCTCAAGTAACATGAACACATAGTTTATTTAACCCATGGTTAACCCATAATAAACCCAGAGTTTGTCCGGCAGATTATCAACCCAATCGTGCTTTATTTTCTAGATCCCTGGGTTGTTTGTTTCCCTCCTTTGCTTGCTCCCTCCCTGTATCCCAAATGCCTTCATGACACTGGAGTACTGGCACAAAGAGCAGCTATTGTTGTTGTTACCACCACTCTTGCCTGCCACCTCTGTGACTTGGTGAAAGAACCCATGAACAACCCATGGTTCTGGGTTCACATGTAACAACAACCCATGATTTAAACAACCCAGAGTTTACAACCTAATAATAAATCATGATTCTCTTTCTGGATTGTTCATGGATAACAAACCATAGTCTGTTAGCATGGCTGGATTCATATATAACGTCAACTGAGAATGCAACAAGCATGGGTAAAATAAACCATAGATTAGCATTATGTGTGAACCAGATCTATATGTTCATCTAGCCTAATATTGTCTACTCCAGCCTTCTCCAACCCAGTGCTCTCCAGATGTGTTGAGACTACAACTCCCATAACCCCAGCCAGTGGTGCATTAAAGCTTCTCCAAGGCCTCAGGCACAGAGAGCTTCCTCCCATCAAGTGCTACCTGATCCTTAAAAATGCTAGAGCTCAAACACAGAACCTTATGTATGCACAGCAAATGCTCTACCATAGAGCTATGATACTTCCCCTGGCTTCTAACATTTCCCTTCCCTTATTCTATAATAACATTCCAAGTATCTTTTTAAAATTTATTTATGAAAATACTTAAACCCTATTTTTCCATTTAAGAACAGAACATTCACAGTGGCTCACAACATACTTAAAATAGCAAAATAACATTTACCTCTAACAATAATATTAAAATTTTCAGATGAAGAGACAGGTCAAGGCAAGTAAAACAGACATAAAATCAAGGGATGTGTAAAATATATAAATAAATCCCAAACCCTTTCAATTCAGCAAGCCCAAAGCCCAGTGAAGTAGGAACAACTTAACAAGGCAATAAAAGGACATTAGAGAGGAGAGGTGGCAAAACAGGGTAGTACATGTTAATACACCACACACAGCCCATAGATGCTGGACAGCAGCCCTTTAGCACCACCTTCTGGGATTGTCCCTTCAGGAATGACCATCATATAGTGTCCCAAACCCCATCCTGGCCAGTCAATCCAAGGGAATTACATGATCAGTGACATTAAAAGCCACTGAGGCTGCCTCTACACAAGAGGTTTAAAGCTCTTTCAAGTCTCATTAAAAATTTTACCTCTACATGAGCGGAGCGCAAATCGGGAGTTGAGGAGTGTTATCTATCCGATTATGCGCATTATCGAATGCACGTTAAATAGTGAGTTTTATTTTGCTGCGGCTGTTAAAGCGCATTTTGACTATGTGAACAAGCGATTCTCTGCATTAACTACTTCTAAAATGCATTTCAAACAACCGGTAAGGCCACCAGTTATGCGCTCAATTACCTCCTGCGTACAGTCATTTACCATAAAGCGTTTACAAGAAGATGTGCATAATCGGAGAACCAGGCGTCAAACCAAATTCTTATAGAGGGGATCTCAGAGGTCCAACAGAACAATACAGACATGGAACCCCCTGTCCTACCTGCCGGTGTAAATCATCCACCAGAGCAACTAATACTGCATCTGTCCTGTTAAAGGCTTGTGTTGCATCTGCCCTGTCACAGAAGTACAGTCAGGCACCCGCTTGATTATGATGGATACCATTTGTCTGTAAGTGAGTAGCAGTATCCCCTCTTGCACTGAATGCTGTAATCATCATTTCCCAGGTCAGAAAGAGCACACTCAGGCTGGAAAAAGTGCTACACTTTTCTCAGTTCTTTAAGGCCATACAACTGCAATACATCAGTGTTTGGGCTCTATGTAGCTGTCCCTCCTGTCCCAGTCCAATGAGGATGCAAGAGATAGCAGAGACAGTGACTGGCTTGCACTGTCATTTTCAGCCAAATCTGAAACAGCCCATGGGTTCTGGGTGGTTTGTTAACCACAACAACAGCTCACCCCTCCTGGGTTTGGATGACACGACAATCTATGAACAGGGGTTGGGTTGTGGAACAGATGCCCAGGGATTCCTGGCGCATGCTGCAAGCCACAGTGGCTTATTCAAGCCACCGTGGCTCAAAATGATCATGCACATTTGCCCAGTACCACTTTCTAGGTATTTTAAAGAGTGAGCCCAGTCTATATAATGCTTTTTATTTTGGAGGTTTTGGGGGGATTTAACTTTTTACTTGTGTTAACTTAACCTACCTGTAGACTATGATCATCAAGAGAGGCCTTCATCCAAGTGCCTCATCCAAGGGAGATTCAGAGGATAGCAACAAGGGAGAGGACCTTTTCCATGGTGACCTATTTTAGAACACTCCCCCCACCCCAGTGAGGTCTGTCTGGCACCAATGTTGTCAGCCTGCTAGGTTTAGACTTTCCTCTACTCCGAAGCATTTGACAGCATATAAGGATTTAACCAGTCCTGGGATTTTCATTGTTGATTGTTTTAAATTGTTTTTGTATGTAAATGGTTTGGATATTACACTTTATATTGCATTTTAAGGTTTTAGTCTTTTGTAATCCACCAAGAGAGCTTTGGCTATTGGACAGTATAGAAATGTGAAGGAGAAATGCTATTTACAAAATTCACTTTGAGTTCATTTTTTTTATTATTTCAATTCTCTCTCTCTCTCTTTCTTTCTTTCTCTCTATACATATATGGAGAGAGAGAGGGAGAGAGAGAGAGAAACAGTTAAATAGACAGTGGCCTCCAAAACTCTTCAGATTTGTTGTCATGTGCTTCTTTGGCTTGCCTCTCAGCCTGCGTGCTAAACCCTGGTGGCCCACCAGTGGAGACTTACCTTAGAATTCCACTCCAGCCCCTCCTGAGACAGGAAGCAAGCAATGCAGCACTATCAAAGCCCAAACGCAGCCATCCCCAATCTGGTGCCCTCCAGATGTTTTCGACTACAACTCTCGGGATTCCAGACCACTGGCCATACCGGCCAGGGCTTCTGGGAGTTGAAGTGCAAAACATCTGAGGGAAAGACTGAGGAAGGCTGGCTCTTCAGAGAAACATGATTGGGCAACATGTTTGGTAAAATATTCCTAGGTCTTTATTCACAGCTATAACTGGGGAGTTGGATGAGAAGAAAGCAAGCCAAGGCGATTTGGAAGAAGAAACAGAAAGGTTCTTTTTCAGTTATTTAAATGCACAGGGAACTGAAACAAAAATGCATGAGAAAGTGAAACATGAACACTTGTAGTAAGGCTCAAGCAGGAAAAGGATAGATAATTTACGTGTGCTGTGACTTTTAGCCAAATACTAAGTTTTCCTTGTATTACGTACTAAACATTTATTCAGGGAAGCTTACACATGTTGCTGGAATATATGACAGAAAGTTATTGAGGCTGCTGTTCTGGCAAAAGAGTTTCTCTTCAGTTGCAAAGAACATTCATCCTGTTAGCCACCCAAGGGGTGGTGAGGGCTGTTAGTCTAAGCTGCCATGGCAACCAGCGGATGCACTACTTTGAGTTCAAGAGAATCAAAAGTAACAAAGCCTATTCAACAGGAGCAGAATGCAATGTGAGCAGCTTTGTCAGAGGAAGGAATGTTTCTGTAGAAGAGAATGAGAATGGCATATTCTGTTAAGTCAGTGACACATTTTAAAGGAGCCCGACACAGAAACTGTGAGTCACCCAGCTGAAGACAGCCCACCAGCCATGTATAGGGGCCTGCCAAGTGTTTGGTGGCACACCAGGCATTTGATGACTTATGTTGCATGGTCCTTGGTATAAAGTGGGTTATCAAACACAGCCAATGGGCTGCATTTAACTCAGTAGTTCACAGATTATGCAGTCTAGTTTTAAAACTTTACTGATAGTGGGAAAATATCTCACCACTCTTCTCTATCTTTCCTTATTCTATTCTATGAAATTTGGTGTACAGTTTGGAACAGATATCAAGGTAGGTTTCCAAGTAACACAAAAACTCTCCACAAAGGCAGACAATATTATTATGTCTTGTAAACAATATCCCAAATGAAAGCCTTGTCTCATCTTTTTAAATTAAAGCCAGTTTTGCCTACATGGAAATAGTAAATAAAACGAAAGAAAAGAGGGGGAGCCTAAGCAACAATGAAAAGTCAATTTGTTATTATTTTAAATCATATAAACCTAAAGGAAAGAACTAGATAACAACAAAATTGTGCAGATGAAATGATGACTAAAGAATCAATTGTTGGGTGTAATCAACCCAATTCCCAATTAGTTTCTATTTTAGATTGGGTGGGTGGAAGCACAGGCAGGGAAAGGTTCTTTCCCAGCACTAGACCCCTGACCCTTCTTAGTGGAGATGCCAGGGGTGAACCTATAGTCTAACTGCATGTAAAATACTTGCTCTCGTAGTGCAGCTAGGGCTGGACTTTGGGGCAAATGTCCAGGGCCCCCTGCTCAGCCCCTTCTCCAGACCTGTTCACACAACAGGTCTGGGTGTTGAACCATGGATTGTTTGTTGAACCATTGGTTGTGTCCTTTCCTCTGGGATTCACACATTCTGGCAAACTGACATGAGACACCCAATCAGTAAGACTTCTTTTATTTGGAGGAAATCCCACAGTAAAAAGCTTAATGGTTACACACTTCAGAAATACTGAAAGCTGATTGATGATCCAATGCTTTAGGCTCCCAGATAACATACAGTCAAAATGCTACTCACTTCAATAACAACCTGGTTTCCCAGTTACCACCTCAATAGTTCCAAAACGGGTTCCAAACCCGGCCAAAGGAGGGGAATTATTCCTGGTCTGTTCCATCAGGCAATCACAATGGGACATTCTTGAAAGGCTTAACAAACCATCCCAGCGGAGCTAATCTATATGCGGACCACACTTTGGCAGCTCAGGGGAACATGGCCAAAGCCTAAACAAGATCATGGGTTGGGTAAAAATTTCAGGCACAAGAACTCATGTGCTTGTACTTTAGCACCAGGAACTCCCTGCCACCTGAGCCTGCAAAGAAAAAGTCCAACAATAAAAATCAACCCCAGGCTCCCCTTACACTGAGCGGTTGATAACACACACACAATCACAGGGAAGGTAAAACCTCAGGCACAAGGAGCCCCATGCTTCTGCTTTAGCACTGGGAACTCCCCACTGACTGAGTTGGCAGAGGAAAAGTCCAACAGGCATAATCAATCCCAGCCTGCCTCTAGGCTGAGCTAACTACAAACAAAAACACACAATCCACAGCAAATGTGAGTTCAAGTTTATGAAAAGTCTCACAGTACTTTTCATGGCGCAGTTCTTTGTAATCCAAACTCCAAATAGAAGAGAGTCCATGTGCAGAGTGTTTTCAGAGTCCCAAATGGTGATGGATCCAAACAGGGAGGGGTTTGGGGCCATGAGTTGAAAGATGATTCTCACAAAGTTTTTTTCACCTTTGCTCCAGTTTATAAAAGGAGGCGTGGGCCTCTTTCAAACCACTTAACAGACAGGGCTCTGGCCCATGAGCCATGCCCAAACAGGATGGCACTGCTCAGCCCACCAAGATGATGCTACAATCTGAGTGAATCCTTCAACAAGGGCCCCCCACCTTTCTAAACACTTTATTTGTTTCCCAGAGAAGTCTTGCAATCTTAAGGCAAGGGAGGGTGTGTGAATCTACTCCCATGAGAACTCTGACAGAGATAAGTTTGCACAGATTCTGATATTCCAAACTAGTTCTAAATAAATCTAACTACAACTTGCATGTCCTCAATGGTAGGCTGACCATATGAAGAGGACAGGGCTCATGTAACTTTAACAGTTGTAGAGGAAAGGGAATTTCAGCCAGTGTCATTTGTATGCAATTCGTTCCTGGTGAAATTCCCTCTTCATCACAACAGTTAAAGTTGCAGGCACTATACTAGAGTGACCATATATAAAAGAAGGCAGGGCCCCTGCAACTTTAACTGTTGTGATGAAGAGGGAATTTCACCAGGAACTAATTGCCTACAAATGACACTGGCTGAAATTCCCTTTTCTCTACAACTGTTAAAGTTACATGAGCCCTGTCCTCCTTTTCATATGGTCAGCCTACTCAATGGCCTTGCTGAAACCTATACCTGACAGGTTGTTTGCTGAACTGTGAGTAAGCATGTTGTCTGAATCCAGGACATTTTCCTCAGGGTGGCTTGTTAACCATGCAGTGTGGCTTTTAAATCACCCTAAACAGCCCAACAATAAACCATGGCTTGGTTCAAGCTGGCTTGTCTGAGAAAATAAGCCACACTGCATGGTTAACAAGCCACCTTGTGAAAAATGTCCTGGGTTGAGCAACACACAAACTGATGGTTCAACAAACAACCTATGGTTCAACAACAACCCAAACTCAACCACTGAGTGTGGGTTAGCATGATGTGCAAACCCAAAGCATTTCTACATTAAGGGGAAATCGTGTTGCTTACCCAGGGCTTTGTGCTTCCTGGTTCTTGATTGTTATGAGCTGCATTACCGGGAGGAAAGCGATGACCATATGCCTTGAATTGAATACTTCCTCTCCTTTCACTTGTATTAAGATAGCACCATGTACTGGCGGAAGATCCCACTTTTCCCCAGATATTGCCACCTTAAAAGTGATTATTTTCACAGGATTCCCAGGGGATACCGCAGGAGACACCCTGGTCAATGACAACATCATGTAATGGACCCAGAAACTTCTGTGAGTGGCCAATCATGAATGTGGAATAAATTGCTTGTTTAGAGGAGACCCCAATCAGGGAGTAAGCAACAAATAGGTCCAGACTCAGCACCTGGGTGGCATGGGAATGCCAGCACTGATACTGATTGTCGCACCATCCTAACTTCTGTTTTTTAAAAACATTTTATAGTTGAGAACAGCTAGATAGGCCTGTGCATATTTACAGAATCTAATTTGACTGTTTTTTTACTTTAAAAATATATCCTTTTCTCTAGCAAAATGTTGCTTATTCCCATGTAAATGTGTTTAGCATCCATGCAGCAGAAGCAAACTCCACTTTATTCTTGTAGTCATGCTATGATTTAAGAGAGTATAAATGCTAAACTGCACATGCTCAGAGTATTTGCTTTTTATCAGATTTGGAAACTTTTTTCTTGCTCGAACATAACAGGAATGCAGAAACAGTTGTAAAGCATGTCAGGTGGGGTGAGAAATGTTTCTTGTGTGCTTCACGACTCAAGTAATAAATATGGCCGTCTCAAGGGCCCCCTTAAGACCATTAAGTCCAAGGTCTAAAATTACTTAGCTGCGCCACTGTGTGTTCTTCCACTGAGCTATGGTCCCTCCCCAGCCTATATTTATCACAAGAACACAAGGAAAACAAGCAATTACAAAGAAGCCAAAGCACATTTGCATTCTTCTTAGAAGTCTTCTATTACAGGTTTGTCTGACATTTCTGGGTTACATGTTTGGAAATCAATGAAGTTGCAGCCTTACTGCATTTCCAGACAATTAAGTCTTTCTTTATAAAGCAGCCAATCCACATCCAGCCGCCCATTTTGTTGCCTTTCCATCTCAAGACCCCAAAGTCTTTTCAGCACCACATTTAACCATGGATAAGTAGGTTAATGCCGGCTCTCTCTGGCAATTATTGTATATTTCATAGTATCAACTCAAATGATTGCCTCAGGCTTAAGTCAGGCTGTCATAGCAAATAACTTGTTTTCATCCATCAGCTGCTGCCTCATTAACAATTTCCTCTTCTTCTATGCATTAACAAAATCTTCATGGCAAAAGGTCCAGAAATAATCTCTCTATAATCCTTTCCTAATACTTAGGAAAATTACAAAAATGTTTGCCTCATTTTCTTCATTAAAGTTTAGATTTAAGTCTAAAGACTGCAAATCTTTGATATTAAAATGAAACTTTAGCATATCTCTCTAGTCACTCCTGTCCCTTCCCCAAACAGCAGGAACAAGGATAGGTTATCTACTAAACACTGCATCCCCTCCTCTTTCCTGTGTAGCAATTGGTGCCAACAGAGGCATGGTACATTTTGGGGGGGGGGGGCACTGAGGAGGGAAGGGCAAAGATTTTCCCCTCCTGTTGCTACAATGCTTCCACTGCCATTTTGTTCTATGAGGAGAACAGCCTTTGATAAATGGTTAGGAAGTTGGTGAATGCAGTGCCTTAGGAGCATACTCTTGGAATACCATCGGCTTACTTCTGAGTAAACAAACACAGGACCAGCTTTACTACATTCCATGGGCTCTCCTCTTCCCCCACTTTTTAATCCAGCCAGTAAAATTCAGGAACCAGATGACTGTGAATTTTGAGGGTTGCAACCCAATCCTATGCAGAGCTAGGAAAGAACAATTCTGCATAGAACTGGGGTGGCAGGTTATTTTCACATCGGCAAGGGCAGGAGGCGAGTGCTTTTTGAGATGTGTGACCTGGTTTACTTCCTTGCGGGTTATGCTTTGTATGAATTTTGAATTCTTTGCCATACATTCTAGTCCTCTTGGCTTCTGTATTTCCCATCTGTAAAACAAGTACATAATGTTTTTCAGATATTCTGGAAAGATATTGTGTTGCCCTAGTACCATGTATGGATGTTACTTGGCGGCAGGAAACTTTTAAGCACATAGGCCTGTAGCATTTTCTGTGGATTCCACCCCCAGGTGCATGAGCTCCATCTCTTTACGGCTGTGTGCCCCCTCCCTGCAGTGCATGGATCTTGGAAAAGAATCTCATGTTGCAGGCTGGGTTTCTAGTTGGGTCCTAGTTCTTGGCAAGCTGAAGACCACTGTACTGAAGGATTCCAATTCATTAAGTCTTTAACATATGACAGCCCTCTTGCATCTTTAATCTAAGCATGTTCACCAACAGAATGCAATGAGACAACAGCCTGGTTTGCACATAACAACATCCCAAAGTGTTGAGTGTTAACCATGAACAATCCACAAAAAGAACCCATGGTTTGTTGTTGGGTTATGAGCTCTGGGTTGATTATGGTTTACAATCCATAGTTAAACCATAGTGCAGGGCTTGCACGTAATGACAACCCGCGATTCAACAACAACTCACAATTTAATCTGTAGTCTGAGTTGCCATTATGTGCGAACCAGGTTTTACGTAGCAACATGTTTCCTTAGAACTGCATTCTAACAGTCTAATCCTAACCATTCAACCATCTTAGATCAATTAAGCACCTGGAAGATTTCACAATTTTATACTAACATTTGCATGCTGATCTGTGTTTATTTAACAAATACATTTATAATGTTGCTCAGAATTTTCCTCTATCTCCCACATATTCCTTTCATAGTAACATAGGAAGCTGCCCTGTATAGAGTCAGATCGTTGGTCTACCTAGGCCAGTACTGTAATACTGACTGGCAGTGACTCTCCAGGGACTCATGGGGCCTACTCAGACAACACACTAAGCCATGGTTAGGCCGCTAACCCTTTTGGAGTAAATGGTTAGTGACTGTGTTTAAACTATGGTTATGTAGCCACTATAGTTAGGAATGGTTCACATGACATACTAAACCACAATGTTTAGCTCAAAATGCTTAACCACTGTGGCTTAGTGTGTCTTCTGAACAGGGTCATGGAGGACTTTTTCAAGCTCTATTTAGAGATGCCAGGAATTGAACCTGGTACTTTCTGTATGCAAAGCATGTGCTCTATCACTGAGTTACAGCCCCATCTTTTCTCTCTAGTTAGAAGTACCATTTCCCCTTCAAAAGAGCATTCTGTTAAAACGCTACTATACACATCCCCCACAAGATTAGGAATCCTCTATAAGAGTTGTGCACCTTCCATCCAAAATATCACAAAATTCCTGAAATGTTGCAATATAGAGCTGCCACATTCAGTCCCTGTGCTCCATTCAAAACTAAAACTGAATTCTGTAGTAATGTTCTAGTCATCTTAATTTTAGCATAACATTCATCCACCAAATTTGCATCATCTACCAAATTATTTTCGGCTTTTGGATTTCCTGATCAGAACATCTAAATGCCATCACTCCAAAACAGCTCACCAGAAGCACAGCTACTGTATTTATTTGCATTTATTGTGTGCTCGTGAATGCTCACTCAGGGAAATTTGTGGATCCTTTCCATGACGTTGTCAATCTCCAGTGCCTCTCTTGTTGGTTTTTAGGTTTATTCCACCATTTTTTAAATTAACAAAAATGCAGTAACACCCCCTGCCAAAAACCGCTATGAAAGAGGTGGTATAATTCAAGAATCACACAATATTGTAGAAATCTTGCAGTGCTATCTACTGGCTGTATAAGTGAAACGTATGGAACATGCCCACAAAGGAACCAGGGAAAACAGGGGGAAGCACATACATTGTGCCCATCGTAAATTTGCAAAGACTCTAGAAGATGAAGCTCCAGTAAGGCTGTGGGATTTTTCCTTAATGTAGAGAAACCCTAGTGGGAAGAGAGTAAGGATGTGGGTAGGGGTGGATATACTATCCTAGAGGTGGACTTTGGGTGTTTCCAGATGAGGCCTTTATCCTTCAATCACTTTATACACTCAATTTTACCAGTATGTGTGTGTTCCAGATGACATATTTCCCTTTGTAACTCTCCCCCATGTTCCCACCATTTAGTCTGCTTTTTCTTACCAGAAAACAACACACAAAACCTTTATGAGGAAAGGTTGGAATAGATGCTCGATGCCTTTTGGTTAGTAGTGATTCATCTGGAAGCACTCTCTGACAATGTTCAGAGGATGTGTCAGACAGGGACAGAAGTAGCCCCAACATAATCACGTGTTACTGTTTTTAATGTGAGCTGCTTTGGGGATCATTCAGGATTCGAAGTTGGGACAGAAATATAATTAATTAATCTCCTCTCTTAGTCTTTTCTGATTGTTCATCTGATTCCATGCTTGGATTGTTGCTAATGGTCAGTTAGCCCAGATGCATCTTGAACATCTGTTCAACTTCTATCATTTTGGCAGAGGGCATGTTATGTGTAAGACAGACTCTTACAAGACTAATAAATGTTCAGTTCTATTGCCTTCAGTGTCATAGAATCATAGAATAGTAGAGTTGGAAGGGGTCTACAGGCCATCAAGTCCAACCCCCGCTCAATGCAGGAATCCACCTTAAAGCATACCTGGACAGATGGCTGTCCAGCTGCCTCTTGAATGCCTCTAGTGTGGGAGAGCCCACAACCTCCCTAGGTAATTGGTTCCATTGTTGTACTGCTCTAACAGTCAGGAAGTTTTTCCTGATGTCCAGCCGGAATCTCGCTTCCTGTAACTTGATCCCATTGTTCCATGCCCTGCACTCATGAACACATTGTACGTGCCGGGCCTGTGTAGTGAAGGTTTTCACAATTAAGTATTTGTCAGTACATCTGTTCTGCTGTGTTATGTTCTAGTCCTGAAACCAGTGCTTACAAGAAGTCCCAATAAAGTCTAAGTAAATTATTAAGGCTGCAATCCTAAACATACTTGCTAGGGAGTAAGCACCATTAGGTTTTACTTGCAAATAAACATGCATACAGTTCTACTACCAATGTGTTTTTGAACTGACCACCACTATTAGATAGCTTCTTATACAAGGCAGGTAATAGAAACCAGGATGCTCTTCTTCATGATCAATGTGTTGGGTCAATTTGATTTCTTCTAAAAATGGATTCAGGCAATTGTCCCATCCTATCCACTGTGTGGAGACAGTCACTACCTAGTGCGATTCCTATGGAACTAGTTGTCTGAAAAGGTTAAATAGATGATACTTAACACACTTTCAGCAAGACCGATTTCTGAAGCTTGTCCAAATTGTGGTGCCAATGATGGCCACACTGAACTTCTTTACATAAGTTTGTCCTGGGGTCCCCACTAAATTAGATGGGGTGAAACGGACATCTCAATCTATCCGTATTTAATTCACAGCATTGATGGTGCTAAGTAAATAAATAAATAAATAAATAAACACTGTTCACACAGGGGCCACCAGTTGTCAACAAGGGACACGCAAGCAGGACACGGTGCACAGCACCCTCCCATCCTGGTTCCCTAGCAACTGGTGTATATAGGTTTACTGCCTCTGATACTGGAGGCATCACACAGCCATCAGGACTAATAGCCATTGATAGCCTTCTTCTCCAGGAATTTATCCAACCCCATTTTAAAGCCATCCAAATTGGTGGCCATCACCACATCTTGTGGTAGTGAATTCCATAGTTTAACTATGCGCTGTGTGAAGAAGTACTTCCTTTTATCTGTCCTGAATATCCCACCAATCAGCTTCATGGGATGACCCCAGGTTCTTGTATTATGGGAGAGGGAGAAAAATGTCTCCCTATCCACATTCTCCACACCATGCATAGTTTTGTACACCTCTATCAGGTCTCCCCTTAGCCTCCTTTTTTGAAGCTGAACAATCCCAGCTGTTGTAACCTTCCCTCACAGGGGAGATGCTCCAGTCCTTTGATCATTTTAGTTGCCCTTTTCTGCACTTTTTCCAGCTCTACAAGATCTTTTTTTAGGTGTGGTGACCAAAACTGCATGCCTGCCACTTCTCCTTTTACCCAACAACCTATCAGTTCATTCATAGGTTGTTGAGCGGTGGTGCGAACCTGGAATGCTGGATTGTTTATAGGCTAAACAGCCAAACACTTAGCCCAGAGCCAGGGTTAACCCAGGGTTCGCACATCACACTCAACAACCTATGAACAAGTTTATTGTGGGTTGTTGATTAAAAGTGGAAGTGATGGGTGCATGAGAAGCAACGCAACCACGCTTTCTGTTTGTGCCTGCAGCCCATGGGTTTAATACGTAATGAATCCCCATGGGTTAAACCCATGGGCTGCCGGACACATGTGAACTAGTCCAGAACAACCAAGCAGTCACTCAATATTTATTAAGGCCAGCTGCCCTCTCCCAATATGCAATCACAATGTAGGTTGTAGTGTGTTGCCCTGCCATCCAGAAGGAAAATGAAGGCAGCTCCTTGCCACCTCCATTACCACTAGTCGTGTCTTACTTTCTGGCTGGAGTCAAATTGGGTCCAGTAGGTCCAATCCTCACTGCTGCACCATCCAGAGAGAGAGAGAGGTACAGGTGAGCAAGCAAACAAGTACAGCTGAGCAAGTAGAAGTGTCAGTAGGTGCATCAAGGAACTGCCACTTGCCTGTGTGTGCTTGCTTTCTCTCTCTCTCTCTCTCTCTCTCTCTCTCTCTGGGTAGTACAGCAGTTAGGAATGGATCCAGTGGGCCCAATCCTAACTACCAGATTGTCCAAAGGGAGCGGGCAAGCAAGTGAATGAGATGAGAAACATAGGTGCAAGGGCCAACCACTGCCTTCCCTTACTTGTCTATATACACTCCTTCTCTCTGGGTGATGTAATGGTTAGGGCCAAACTCACTGCACTACCCAGGGATACTATTCCCAACCATTCTCTTTAAAAGAGAGAGAGAGAGAGAGCATAGGTGAGTGAGCTGAGACAGTGGCGTCTGGCAACTGGAGACACCTCTGCTCACTCACTTGCCTGTCCACTCCCTCTGGTCAGTGTGACAGTATGGATTTGGCTTGTTTGGTCCAACTCAACCACAGCACCACCCAGAGAGTGAATGAAGGGACTAGCAAGCAAATGGAGATGGACATTGCTGGATGGAGCCACGGGTGCTTCAACCTGAGTCTTTTATCACCCTGTTGCTTTCAGGTCCAGACATTATCATCGTCCACTTGTAAACCCCCCTCATATTTTCCCACTGCTTCTTCTTGTCTTTTTTCTTACTGCGGAAAATCCATTATAGAATAATGGATGTATTTTATTTTATACATAATAATTTATGTATTTTATCATATTGTTGTTCCCCGCCTCGATCTAAACGGAGAGGCGGGTAAGAAATAAATTATTATTATTATTATTAGAAGAAGAAACCGTTGGGAGAGATATGAAACCGTTGGGAGAGATCATCCGGAGGCATGGGGCGCGGTGCTATCAGTATGCTGATGACACCCAAATATATTTCTCTATGCCTTCGATAACAGCGCCAGCTAAGGATAGTGTGTCTCCTCTGAATGAATGCTTGGAGGCGGTAATGGGCTGGATGAGGAAAAACAAACTGAAGCTGAATCCAGACAAGACAGAGGTGCTTGCTGTCAAAGGCCGCAACCTGGGTTTGGAGGTGTGTCAACCGGTTCTGGATGGGGTTACACTCCCCCTGAAAGACTGTGTTCACAGCTTGGGGGTGCTCCTGGATCCGTCGCTCCAAATGACAGCCCAGATAGATGCGACGGCCAGGAGTGCCTATTATCAGCTTCGGCTGATATGCCAGCTGCGCCCCTTCCTAGAGTTGGAAGACCTAAAGATGGTGGTGCACGTGCTGGTAACTTCAAAGTTCGACTTCTGCAATGTGCTGTACATAGGGCTACCTCTATGCCTAGTCCGGAAACTTCAACTAGTTCAAAATA
This sequence comes from Anniella stebbinsi, assembly GCA_029215795.1. Taxonomy (NCBI): domain Eukaryota; kingdom Metazoa; phylum Chordata; class Lepidosauria; order Squamata; family Anniellidae; genus Anniella; species Anniella stebbinsi. The sequence continues at coordinate 40,297,888 of JARDYH010000006.1, forward strand.
TGGCAGCCAGATTGGTCACCGGTACATCTAGGGGTGACCATATTACGCCAGCTTTAAAATCGCTCCACTGGCTGCCAATTAGTTTCCGGGTGAAGTATAAAGTGTTGGTTATTACCTTTAAAGCCCTACATGGTTTGGGTCCAGGTTACCTGCGGGATCGCCTTCTCCCATACAATCCGCCCCGCACGCTCAGGTCCTCTGGGAAGAATTTACTGCAGTCGGCCAAGACTAGGCTGACAATCGTTACCCAGAGGACCTTCTCTTCTGCCGCTCCCAGACTGTGGAATGACCTGCCAGAGGAGACTCGTCAACTTAACAGTCTTTTAGAATTTAAGAAAGCCATAAAGACTGTTCTTTTCCGGCAGGCATATCCAGTGGAATTTTAGAATGTTTTAAGGATGTTTTAAGGATGTTTTAGGATTTTTATGCAGTTTTAATAATATGTGTCATGTTTTAATCAGTTTTATGTATTTTATCATGTTGTTGTTCCCCACCTCGATCCAGACGGAGAGGCGGGTAAGAAATAAATTATTATTATTATTATTATTATTATTATTATTATTATTATGTTATTAAGAAAAGATGGACTAGCTGTCCAATTCCTTCTAATGGGTAGCAGTAGGACCTCTCTGCCAGTGCTCTTCCTCTGGATGCCACATCAGGACAGACAGCCGCCTCCACCTCTGCTGCTGGTTCACATGGACGGTGGCTGAGCGGGGACAGAAACTACACAAGCAACACCAGTGCTTTCACTTGTTCACCTGTTCTTACGTTCTCGCTTTCTGGGCAACCCAGCTGTTGGGATTGGGCTTATTGTGTAATTAGGACAAGGTGCTCTGACTGGGGTGGGGGTGGGGGCTCCCTCTACCCTTCCCCTCCCTTTTGTGCTGCTACCCATTTTTTGAAGCTACTTTTCGGGGCAAACAAACACACACACACACACACACCAAGCTAGAACCGGCTCTGGCCGAGAGTATCGAAGGCAGCATAAAGGCAGGAAGAGAAGGAGGAGAGGGAAGAGGCAGCGCACAACGAAGTTCTTTCCTTTACACACTTAGAAGGGGAGAGCAGGGCGCTGTCGCCTCACATGCTGCCACTTACTGCTGAACGGCCAGCGCCGGGTTCTGCGCCTCCAAGCTCTGTTCCTCAGCAGGCAGCGGCACGACAGGCGCGGAGAGAGCTCCATGGTCAGAAGCGGAGACGGCGGGAGCTTGAAACGGTAGCGACGGCGGCGGCGGCGGCCAAGTCGCGGCGTAAATCCACGTGGGGAGGAGAGCGGCTCCCAACGGGAAGCGTAGCTCCCCAGTTTTGTCTCTGGACGGTGGGACACGCGGCCCACCTGCAGTGGCTCTGGGAAAAACCGACAGTGGGGACGTTGGGCAGCCGCTGGATTCCACAGGGCAGCCGGGCTCCTCCTGCTGCTGCCATGTTTTATGCATGAGGGCGAGAGGCGCGTAATTTCATCCAGCCCCAGAGGCTCGGCGGGTGTGAAGGCAAGTGCAGTTTCCAGGTTACCGATAGCGGGGAGAGCAACACCACACGACCCCTCGAAGTGTGTGAATGTGCGCGCGCCCTCCTGTCGGAGCAATTTTTTTGGGAAAGGGCTAAAACCGGGCTCTCCCCCCCCCCCCCTCAGATGGGCTACTACAGGAGACAGGAGCCGCTTTACTTTGCTCCGCTCTACTTTGCATTAACTGAATCTGGAGTTTAAGCTTCTCTCCCGCTATTTATTTATTATTGCATTTATATCCCGCTTTTTTTCCTCCAAGGTACCCAAGGCGGCGTACATAATCCTCTCCATTTTATCTTTCGTTAATGAGGAATAGGCCTCGGGCATGTTCTTGTATTATTGAAAACTTCGTTAAATAAATAAAAAGGACAATGGGGAGTGAATAGTGCTTATATTTTTCTTTGCGCTGCATTGGATGCCAGTTTAGCGGTGACATGTTTAAATAAGTATTTTTTTTTAAATGCCAATGAATGTAAGGTTGCCTATATAGACCACTTAAGTGCAAATCAATTTAAACCTCGCATATGGAAGCACCCCTAAACCAGTATAGATTTTGCATTTTGCAATTGAATCAAAAATATTCACCCGTGTTTGTGTGTGCATTAGAATCCCCTCTGTGTCACACCCATAAGTGCAAAACCAGCATAGCAGTAAGGAGTTCATTGAGGTTTGAATTTTGACAGGCAACGAAACATTTGAACTCAGGCATTCTATACTGCCTTTTCTGCCAAAAATCCATCAAGGCTTTTGTACAACAATTTAAAACAATAAATCCTTGCAACAATAAAAACAAGAATATTAAGAACAGTTAAAATGTTAAAAAGGTGCATTTCAAAAGGCAAAAGTGAACACGGCTGTTCTAAAGGCCAAGAGAGCGGGGGTCAATCATAGTTCTGAGGGAGCATATTCCATAGTTTGGAAGCAACTGAGGAAACAGCCCTTTCATGTATGGCTGACAAACAGGCCTCTGTGGGTAATTGTACCCTCAAGAGGGCCTCTCCTGCAGATCTTAATAACTGGACAGGTCCATAGTGAGACAGGTGACTGGGAGTCCCTATGCATAGCTGGTGGGGAATGCTGGAAGTTGTAGGACAGGCATATGATTGCACTCTTAGGGCTTTAGAGGTTAAGATGAACACCTTGGGCCAGTTCGCACAATTGCAGTGAGGGATGTAAGCCATGATGGCTTATTTCACCTGCCTTGTGTGCCAGCTGGATTTTCATAATTACCCGTGCTGGCACGGCTTGCCATGTGATCTGAACCTGGATTACTTAGGGGAGGGGCAGCAACCCTCAAATAATAACAGCCCATGTGTTATGTAAAGATTACTGTCCCCTCAAACATATGACTTGGTAAGCACACTGCAATCATGCGAAATGGGCCCTTGCATTGTGTTCAGAAAGCATTAAATGGACTGCCAGGGTGACAAATACACATTAGGTGAAATAGAGTGGACAATAAACCAACCCAATCTTCTTTAGTGAGAGCTGATCCTATGCCTCTGCACCCTCAGCCTTTTCACCACCATCTGTTTTGAGACTGTAAGCCCCTTAGGGCAGGGTTCTGTATTGTTCCCAGAGTTGCTCTACTGTGGTGGCTAAGAGATAGCTGTGCATAGGATCTCCCTGGTCCAAATCTAATCTCTGCCATAGACTTACTATGTGGCCTTAGACAAGCCACTCTCATCCACAGTCTTAGTTTCCAGAGAAGCATGGATAGGATTATAGCCTGAAGGAGTAGTAATGTGACACAGTGATGTGTGAAAATTGGTACATGTATCATGCTGTTGAATAAAATGTCCCTCAAGGCAGTAGCACAAAATACGTACCTATGAACAAAATATTCTACCTTGCCTAACTTCAAACCTTTCCCTAAAATTATGAGCAAGCATTTTACCTGTGGATTTATCTGAAAATGTAATTGTTAATATTGTGCTCTAATATTCAGCTAATGAAGAGTGTTTGTTTCTTTTCTTTTGCATAAGTTACCTACATAATTTGTCTGTACAAAGAAAGGGACTTCTCAAAACCACATTCTATAAAAGTGCAATCCTATGCATATTTAGGCAGAAAAAGGCCTTTATCTTCCAGTATTCCCCAGCCACTCACGTTGACTGGGAAATGCAGGGAGTTGTAGGACCCTTTTCTGTCTAAATGTGCATAGGATTGTGCCCTAAAACTCTTCCCAATGTCCTGTTTCTCAAAGTCATTTAAAATTGCAGTGTAAACTATTGAGCTGAGCAAAATGTTACCAGTGAAACTTGAGAGCATCACAGACTCCTGAGTGGCTTCAGTTTTCATTTCAAGAAACACACACCAGGTTCATTAAAAGCTCCATTGTCCATTTGTTGTTTTATATTATAATGAGGAGGTACACAGTTGCATTTTCAACATTAAGCCACGTGGCATACAGTACATTGACCCATTTCATAACAAGAATTCAGCCCAATCTAGAACACCGTAGTATGCCAATATTTGGATTTCAGGCATTTGAGGTTAAATCCTATGCATGTTTAGAAAGAAAAGAGTGCTGCAACTCCCAGCATGCCCCAGCATACCATGATGGCTGGGGCATGCTGGGAGTTGCAGGACTTAATTTTCTGTCTAAACATGCATAGGATTGCATCCTTGGTCCTGTTGGTTTAGATTTAAGCCAATGACTACTATGATCCTAAACACATTTATCTGGAAGCAAATCCTGCTATAAGTGCATTTTTTTCTGAGTGCATGAACTTTAATCACAGATATTTTCTCATTGATTCTATTGGCAGTTAACTGTCTTAAATTCAAGTAGTTTGGTTTAGGTCTTTCCTTGCCACATCCTAGTCCTTTCATCTATATGCAAAAATATGCTGTCAAAAACCATTCACCTATCTTGTTGTTCATACCATGTGACATACCTGCTCAAATCTTTAAACTGGCTCCTCATTCCCTTTCATATCCAGTACCGTCACCATTACCTTTAAAGCAATCTATAAGCCAACATAGTCACATTGGACTTCAAAAAGGGAAACTTCACAAAAATAAGGTGATTGATAACAAGGAAGTTGAATGGCAAAGTCAGGAGTGTCAAGAGTGTCAAAACTCTTCAGAATGCTTGGGGGTTATTGAAAACCACAATACTAAACGTTTAGGTAGAACGTGCAACACAGGGCAAGAAAGCAAATGCCTAGTCTAAGGTAGGCTGACCAGATAAAATCCAGGTCAGGGCTCATGTAACTTTAACAGTTGTAGAGAAAAGGGAATTTCAGCCAGTGTCATTTGTATGCAATTAGTTCCTGGTGAAATTCCCTCTTCATCACAACAGTTAAAGGTGCAGGGGCCCTGCCTTCTTTTGTATATGGTCACTCTGAAATTCCCTTTTCTCTACAACTGTTAAAGTTACATGAGCCCTGACCTGGATTTTATCTGGTCACCCTACTGGAAAGGGATGCAGAAGCTTTAGTGAGAACTTACCTAAAAGATCTTCAAATTTGTCTGTCATCAGAACCAAAATATTTAATCCACTTCTTAGATACTACATCACAACAGTTAAAGGTGCAAGCTTTATACTAGAGTGACCATACTATACTAGAGTGACCATATACAAAAGAAGGCAGAGCCCCTGCAACTTTAACTGTTGTGATGAAGAGGGAATATCACCAGGAACTAATTGCATACAAATGACACTGGCTGAAATTCCCTTTTCTCTACAACTGTTAAAGTTACATGAGCCCTGTCCTCCTTTTCATATGGTCACCATACTCTAAGAGCATCTATAGTTGACAAGGGGAGCCATGAAAGCTATTAGAGGCAAGAAGCCTTTTTTAAAAAAAATGGAAGGCTGGCACTATGAGGGGAACAAAAAGGAACATAAACTTAGGCAAAAGAAATGATGCAAACTCCCAAACAATACTATACTAAAGTGACCATATACAAAAGAAGGCAGGGCACTTGCAACTTTAACTGTTGTGATGAAGAGGGAATTTCACCAGGAACTAATTGCATACAAATGACACTGGCTGAAATTCCTTTTTCTCTACAACTGTTAAAGTTACATGAGCCCTGACCTGGATTTTATCTGGTCACACTACTTTCAACATATTTTACTTTTGTGCAGGCAGAAGTTACTGATTCTACACACAGTTTGCACCAAGCCATATTAATATATTTTATAACAAAAGGGTTTTGATGGGTGATTTGCATTAAATACTCTAATTCCAGAGTGCAAAAAGGAATTTCAGAAAAGCATAATTATGTGAGTCTATTTTCCCTTCTCCTATTTCCACCAGCTCATTTTTCCATAAAAGAATGTAAAGTGTCAGAATAAAAAGAAAGAACACCAGCATGTTCTCTCACCACAGTTTTACTTTGAAATATTACTGTGGCGAACGAGACTTTCAATTACACAGTAAAAATGCAAACTGCTGAGCCAAGTCACACCCAGTTGCTTTGAAACTCAAATAGGCTATAGAAAACTTTGGATTGCTAGGTAGCAACATTTGTCAAACTTTGGCAAGTGCTGCTATTTTCCCACCTCATTTTTAACATTTTTACTGTATTAAAACATCCATCCGGGGTGGGGGGAGGGAAAGCAAGTAAATCAATCCCTTATATAAAATATTTATTTATTTATAATATTTTTGGATCACCTTTCTGCTAAATAAGTGCTCAAAGCAATGCACAATTTAAAAAATACAGTGATTAAAACATATAAAAATACAAAAGTCTAAAACATAAAACTGTGGATTAATGATAAAACAGAAAGCAGTGTTAGCTGTTAAAAGCTTGGCAGAACATTATTGTCTTCACCAGCTGTCTAAAGGACACAAGGAGGATGCGAACATTTATTGAATACTCAATCATAAAGGACGTTATTTTTTAAAATTATTATTATTTTATTTAACACTGCAGATACTGATGCCCTACTCTACGTTTGGGTTGCCTGACCACAGGAGGGTTGTTGCAGGTGGGGGGGGAATGAGGAAATGCTCCTCAAGACCCAGTAAATCTTAATAACTATAGGTCTGTGCTCTGGATATCTCACTTGATTCACCTGCTATAATACTGTAGTCTAAGTCCTGGTGGATGCCAAAGATTTTATCCTGGAAGTGCCTAGCAAATATATTACAGCGGGACTCAGATGGTTCTACCATGTCCTTGGGGCCCCCGGACAACTCTGAAAAGTTCCGCTAGGCGGCAGATTGATGATTTAATAGTGGCAGCAAAGTATTTTTTTTGCTGCCCTTATTGCCCCTGAATACAGCTTACCATATGCACTTTCCAGTGTTTGATTGCATCCACCAGGAGTTCGTCTCCATCTGTACTCAAGCTGTCTCCAATTTTGTTTCATCACTCTCAGCTCTGGGGTATACCACGGAGCCGTGCGAGCTCTACACAGGAGAGTGCGCTCAGGAGCAATCGTGTCAACTGCCCGGGTCATTTCTGCATTCCACAGATCAACCAGGGTTTCAACAAGAGAGACAGGCCTATCAGCTGGAAAACTCCCCAGAGCCATCTGTAAACCATCCGGATCCATTAGCCTCCGGGGGCAGAACATCTTAATAGGTCCCCCACCTGTGCAGAGGGGAAAAGCTGCTTTAAGTCTAAACCTCTGCAAGTGGTGATCTGACCATGACAGGGGTTGATGTAAGGTCCCCCACTTTCAGATCACCATCTCCATGGGTGCCTCCACAAGAGAGGTTTAATGCTCTTTGAAGGCTCATTATAAATTTTACCTCCACACCAGCGGAGCGCAAAACGGGCGTAGAGGCGCGTTATCTCCCGGATTATGCGCATTATCGAATGCGCGTTAAATAGCGACTTTTATTTTGCTCTGGCCGTTAAAGCGCATTTTCCCCGTGTGAACAAGCGCTTATGCGCATAAACTTCTTGTAAAGCGCTTTTTGGACATCAATTAATGTGCTTCGCCGCCTCTCGCCGCCTCCCATGCAGAGGGATTAGGAGTAAATGCGCCTCCGCGATAATGCACATAATCCCCGAACCGGGCGCAAAAGCGCATCCTTGTGGAGGGGGCCCATGTCCAGTGGAAAAAATCAGGTCTAGAGTGTGCCCCACTACATGCGTTGGGCCAGTGGCATGTTGGCACAGTCCCATGGTTATCAAGGAAACCATGAAATCCTGAGTCGCCCCAGATAAAGTGTCCTTGGCATGAATGTTGACATCCCCCAGAACCACTGGTGCAGGGGACCTGAACAGTGCACCCGACACCACCTCTTTCAGCTCACCTAGGGAATCTGTTGAGCAGCGGGGTGGGCGGTACATCAACAGAATCCCTAATCTGTCCCGCTGGCACCCTCTCCTCCCCATGCTGGCTGAAGGGGCTCTCCCAGGCCCCCTCAGCCAGCCAGCTTATATATCCCTCCAAGGGAGGGGGACAGATGGAAGCAGTCCACAGCAGCTGGCTCAGTACCTGGGGGCCTGGTCCTGCAGGGAGTGGCAGTCTGCCAGGCAGAAGTCCTCAGTGGTAGTGGCAGCAGCAGCAAAGTGGCAGGCAGGCAGGCTGGCAAGCAGCAGGCAGCAGCTGACACCTTCTCCTCCCTAGGCAGTAGGCCTCCCTCTCCTGCAGGTGGTGACGGAGAATGATGGGAAGTGCAGTCCATCTGGAGGGCATCATGTTGGGGAAGGCTGTTTTATAGTGACAACTTTTGGACAAACCATAACATCTGTATTGCTCAGGCCAGGAGTGGGCAGAGATAGATCTGGGTCTATTTGTAGATGGCTGGGTAATTGATAAAGGTTTTTGATTCCCACTTGTTTAACAACGGCAGGAATAAAATGATGCCCCCTGACAGGCCTAAGCTATACTGCTAAAATGAAGAAAGTTTAGGGACACCAGAAGTGGATTTTTATGTGGAAGGACTGAGCTCTGTTCAGTTCTGGTATTCAATAGAAATTCCTGGGCTCAGAATACTTATATCTAAACGTACATATTTTGCACCATGCTTTGGATCTCAGGACTCTTGCAAAGAAAGCAAAGTATATTTCACATGCCGCTCTGAAGTCTGCCTTCCCCTAGGTCCAGGCCAAGTCCTCTCCACTGGCTCTTAGCAGCAACTGCTGACACATGCATGAGCCCCCACATTTCAGTTGTTGAGTGGCCAAATGTTGCCACCACTAGAATCCAGGAAAGGAGCACTGGAGGAGGCAGGAGCTGAAGGAAGTGACAAATGTTGGAAGGCAGTAAAGATAGTAGGGGGGAACGACACTGCTTTAGCTACTAATTCCACCCAAAGCCTGCAACATCACCGCTACGAAGCAGCATCAATAGCGTCACATGGCAGGTGTGAGCGCAGGTTACCCAGCCAGGAGAATTTGCAGCCACACGGCAGTCATGGACAGCAAATGTTGAGTCATTGAAAACCTTCAAAAGCATTTTTGTTTGTTTTCTGGCAACTCTGCACAACATTGTAGCTTTGAAAGTCTGTGGCTGTGCATCGGTGCTGCTTCAGTTCATTGTATTTATGCATTATACATTATAACTGACCTTTCTTTCCAAAATGAGATTTAATGACACCATGGCAGCCATTACTGAACCCTCACCTGGAGCCCTCCCACTGCCCTGCATTCTCATAACTACTCTGCACGGAGAGCCGCCCCCTTACTAGGTCCACTCTCTTAATCCGAACTGAAGCCATCACTGAGACACAAACAATCATGGTGAAAAGATTTCCGGATGCTGGTTGTTGGCTGCTGCGAGAAACAGTGTGCTGGAGTAGATAGGCCTTCTTATGTTCTCGTTCCTCCCTGCATTTCTAAGATCTGTATTTCAAATGTGCATCTTGACAGAATGAAACAGACAGAATGCAGCACATTGCATGTGAGTCTCTTTCAAATTGGAGACATTTTTATTCAAATATAGCAAGTACCTCAGACATGACTTTATCCAAACAATTACTGACTGTATGATTATTATTTGTAAGTAAATAAAAGTCATTGGGCCCATGGCCAATTGAGGAACATGAAAAAGTCCAACCTGGACCTGGATGTTCTTAACAACAATAGGCCAGTAGCTAGGGTGACCAGATAAAATCCAGGTCAGGGCTCATGTAACTTTAACAGTTGTAGAGAAAAGGGAATTTCAGCCAGTGTCATTTGTATGCAATTAGTTCCTGGTGAAATTCCCTCTTTATCACAACTGTTAAAGGCGCATGCACTATACTAGAGTGACCATATACAAAAGAAGGCAGGGCCCCTGCAACTTTAACAGTGGTGATGAAGAGGGAATTTCACCAGGAACTAATTGCATACAAATGACCCTGGCTGAAATTCCCTTTTCTCTGCAACTGTTAAAGTTACATGAGTCTTGACCTGGGTTTATCTGGTCACCCTAACAGTAGCAAATATCCCTTTCCTGCATAAGGTTCTTGAGCAGGTGGTTGCTGGACAACTCCGTATACTCTTGACTGAAAGGGAAAGTTTTCTCCCTGAACCACTTTTTCTTTCTGGGGGATTCTTCTGAAGAAGTCTTTGGCAAGAAGATAGCCAAGCTGATCACTTCTCCCCTGCTTTCAGCTCTGCCAGCTTGACCCTGTTTTGTGGTTTAATTATTGCGAACTGCTTTGGCTATTGATAAATAAATACCCTTGCCCCACCAAGGTCCTGATCTGTATCCCCTCTCTATTGCTGCTATTTGTGTACATTACCAACCTGCCCTGCAGTCTAAAGCTTCATACTTGTCAAGTTCTACACTACAGTGCCTTGTTATTTACTATCTATCTATCTATCTATCTATCTATCATCTATAATGTATATAATGTGCATATATACAAAATATTATGAATTCCAGCACTAATGGCTTTTTAAAAAACATGCTGTGGGATTGGAGGCATGAAAGGAGGACAACAAACAACTTAATGAGTTACATTTCCATCTACATCAGTGGTGGGCAACCTGTGGCCCTCCAGATCAGTGCTGGCTCCAGCCTTCTGTGGGCCTTTGAGCAAGTCACTTCCAATGATTCCCCACTCTCTGTGAATCTGCCTTCTCACCACGGTTGTCACCAGATGCTGTTGCTCCCCCTCATCATTACTGCCACTTGCTGGCTTGACAGGCAGAGAGTCAATGAGCAATTTGGCAGCAGCCAAGTTACTCCTCCTCACCACCACCGTTGTCTGGATCAAAGTGAGACTTAGGTGACTAAGGAGGTTACAATGGTGAAAAGGCAGAACAACTCCAGGGGGCTCTTGCCCGTGGGCCTTCAACAGATACCTTCCCTGCTGCCTACAAGTCCCATCCTAGCCATCCTAGCCAATAGTGAGGGATCACGGGAGTTGTGGTCCAAAACATCTGGAGGGCTGCAAGTTGCCCATCCCTGATCTGCATCATCTAAAATAAAAATCTAAAATAAAAACAACTACATAATTTAAGCAACATTAAATACATCATTAAAATCTATGTTACTGTGGCATATAGACATGGTTACTTAGATCCCACAGGATATGCATTTTATCTAACTTCATTCAACATGGTTCTTGTGCCACCTACTGGCCAACTTCCATATTGTTTAATACGATGGCAACACACATTTCTGTTAACTTTGTCAATACAATGTTATGTTAAAAAATGCATACAATAATGTATGTGCAGACTGTAATGTCATCTTTGTTGTTTTTCAGCGTCCAGTGAGCACTGTGAACATAACTTGCAAAGTTCTACACTCAGTTAACTTTGTGCTAGCTATATATTGCTGTTTTAAAATGTTTGCTCCACTTGGAGCAACCATGTCAGTGTGACATGGGAAGAGTTTAGCCTGTGGAAGTCTATCCCATTTCAGCCCATGAGCAAGCTATGGACTGAAATGGCAACATGCCGGGCTTTTATACTGGAATGCACATTTGAGGAGCTATGCCATAATGTGCTTCAAATTATATTCAAAATATGGCAGCATATGGTCATAGGTGGTTCACCATCAACTTATAATGGGTTCACCATGGGCTTGAAGTGGGCTAGATTTTTTCTTGCGGTTTCCATAATCTGAAATTGCTGGGAGAATAAAACTTGATATTGTATAATTTCTTTCACAGGATAATCTAGGCCAATTAATCTTTGAGTATGGGCATAACACATATTAATGGAGGCACAGTCGTGCCTCCATTGTTAAGGGCCGTCAGTAAAAAACACATTCCGCCATGTTAAAGTGATAATTGGGGGGGGGGTCTTTCTAACAGCCATAAAATCGAAAATGTTTCATCAACCTTTCTGAAATTTACAGGTGCCAGAAAGAAATGTTTGTTTTACATTACCTGAAAATTTCTAGAAGATTGGTGAAAGATTGAGGGAAGGAGAGCAGTTTAAGTTAGAAAAGGAATACAAACCTGTCTCCCTGCTTTTGTAAACTTTACTTCCGGGTTGCTACTTTTTGTGCTCACAATTTGCATAATTTCTAGAGCCTTATTAAGAAATCCAGTGGTGGGGTCTTCTTTCTCCTTGACTGTAGTTGATAGAAAGCTTTTCGTTATTTTAAAATTCCCTTCGATTGACTTTTAAGGACTATTTTAACCTCTCATTCAAGTCAATGAGGCGGCCATCTTCCCTCATAATGTGACACACTCTCCCCCCTCCCTCCTGCCTTAGAATGTGGGGTGGGTGAGTGAAATGACCGCTGCCTCTAGCACAGACCTTTTGAGTGAAGAAGAAGAAGAGTTTCTCTTTTCTCTTCTGGAACATGCATTCCTTTGGCTCTGAGAGTATTTTGGGCTATCTTCATAAGGCCAGTTTGCTCTTTTGCTACCTGGTGAAGCAGGGTGTGGTTCCTCTGGATCCATGGTAACTTGATCTTCAGATCTCTCCTGGGAATAGGTAGCTATACCTTTCTTTTAATTTCCCCCACCCCACTCACACACAGTGCTCCTTCCCTCTTTTCTAAGAGTTTTGTTGTGTCTACCTCCTTTTCCCCTGAACAGGTTGATGAGTTGGGAGAGATGGGGGCAGAATCAGATTCTGAAGAGGATCTGTTGGTAACACCAGGAGATAGACTGATTCCCCAAGTCTTTGTTCCAGCTGCAGAAGATGTAAATGCAGACATTAGCACTCAGGAGAGAAACGTATCTGCAGCTGAGGAACCCCGACTGGCATCCCAGGAGGAGGAGGAGGAGCCAGTGAATGCTTTAAAACATGCAGTGTGCCGAAGAAGGCAGAAGCGGTATGAGGCCAGAGTAGAGAGACGCCGGTTGGAGCGGCTTTGTAAGAAGAGAGACACAACTTAGTGTCTGAGACTTAAAAGACTCTCTTTTTGGTTCCTAACTGAAAGCAATTGTTTCTTCTGTTCGTTTTGCCTAATCCTCCCTTGAGGCTAGTTATGTTAATCAGTTTGTTTTGTGTCTGAAAGTTTATTGCCTGAAGTAAAGGTATTTGTGTTTCAATTCAGAATTGGCTAATTATTTGGTCGCTGTAAATTGCCCGGTAAAAGAAAACACAACAAGTTTGGGCCATACTGCTATAAGTTGAAAGCTTCAAACACTTCATTTAATTAGTTTGGGCCGGTGTTAAGTTTTAAGTACAATGTTGAAACCTTTCAAAGTGCTTCTGGGCATACAACGCTGGTTTCGGCCTAGTCACCCTGTTTTTCTAATAAGGTTTAGAAACAGTTGAGCTGTCGTTTATTTAGCATAGTGTACACACATGGATTTTCTTTCTAATCCTTGCAGTCTACACTGGCTCCCTCCTTGATGTGTTTTTGGATGCAGACAAACCCTTTTTTGTTCCAGCAGGCCTTTGGCAAATAATCTGGACCTCTGTCTTTACCTTTGACTTTTAAATTGTTATGTATTTAAAATGTTTAAAATGCTTTAATATTGAAAAGTAGGGTGACCATATTTGGGAAACCAAAAAAGAGGACACCTAGTGGGGGGGGCAGGAAAATGGCTTTCTGGGGCCACCTTAAAGTCCCCAATTGGAGCAGAGGAGGGGAAAGCATGTCATTCTCACCCCACCCCACCACTCCAATCAGGCCCTTTTCTATAATGCCTGGGAATGACACGTTTTTCCCTTTTAAGGCCTTGATTGGAGCAGTAGGAGAGAATGACACACCCCCAGAAAGCATGTCATTCCCCCCTGCCACGCTAATGGTGGCCTTAAAAGGGAAAGTGTGTAATTCCAGGTCATTATAGACTATTGCATAAAATCCCCCCTGACACTGAGGATAGAACAAAAACCAGGAGAAATCTGGGGAAATCCTGACAGTTTTTTATTATTTATAATTGCATTTATATCCCACCTTTTTTCCGCCAAGAAACCCAAGGCGGCATACATAATCCTCCTCCTCTCCATTTGATCCTCACAATAGCAACCCTGTGAGATGGGTTGGGCTGAGAGTCTGCAACTGGCCCAAAGTCACCCAATGGGTTTTCATGGCTAAGTGGGGAGTAGAACCCAGATCTCCCAGCTCCCAGTCCAACACTTTAGCCACTAGGCCACACCCTAATGGTCACCCTAGAATTGAGCCATGCCAAGTTGGAAGCAGATCTGTTCGTGCCTTGATTTTTAGGATATTTTTTAAAAAAGTTTGACTTCAATTTTTTTTCTAAAATTCAAGGCATGAACCAATCTGCTTTCAACTTGGCATGGCTAAAGCCTTACTTAAGAGGTACCATGGTGCCAAGTTTCATCTCTTCATCTTTACTTTCTTTCTTTTTTTTTAATGTACTGCTCAAGGCCCTAGACCCCAAAGAGGAGTATTGGGTTTGAAGTTTTAAAAATTCCTAAAACTCAAGGCATAAACAGATCTGCTTCCAGCTTGGCATGGCTCAATCCCTACTTAAGAGCTACCATGCTGTCAAGTTTCATCCCTTTATCTTTAAAAATGATGGAATTGTAAGCATTTTAGTTAATTTAAAAAATTAAATTGAAGTTTTAAACATTTCTAAAAATCAAGGGATGAACGGATCTGCTTCCAACTTGGCATGGCTAAATCCCTACTTCAGAGCTACCATGGTGCCAAGTTTCATCTCTTTATCTTTAATTTCATTTTTTAAACTTGTACTGCTCAAGGTCCTGGACCCCAAAGAGATTTCTGTTTGAACTTTAAAAAAATCCTAAAAATGAAGGCATGAACGGATCTGCTTCATACTTGGCATAGCTATATCCCTACTTAAGAACTACCATGATGCCAGGTTTCATCTCTTTATCTTTAAAAATGAGGGAGATGCAAGCATTTTGGTTGATTTATTAATGTTAAAAGTGAGTTCAACACATAACACTAGCTTTGATTTTATATTGGATGTCAAGATGGTATAACATTCTGGCTGATGCCGGCTTGGTTGTCAACTGTATAATATCCAGTCATCCGTTACAGAAAGCCATGAAATTCATTAAACAAAAAACCTACAGTTTACAAAAACAATGTTAAGGCTCTACAGATTCCAACCAAGCACCAAAAAGCAGGGAAATTGGGAGTTAAGGCTCACAAGCCTTAACGCCACATCCTCCCTAAGGAGGCAGAAAGTGCAAGTGAAATTCTCATTCTCCCAAAGCAGATAAACCATGAGGACAGGGTGGAGAATATGATATGCAGAGGTGACTGTGGGGTTGTGGAAAACTGATTACGAACAACTTAGGGCCACCTACTTCTCTTTTTTTGTTTAGAGCAGCCCTTCCCCAACCTGGTGCCCTCCAAAAGTGTTGGACTACAACTCCCATCATTGCAAGTCAGTATGTCCCATGGTCAGGAATGCTGGGACTTGTCATCTCAAACACCTGGAGGGCAGCAGGATGGGGAATGCTGTTCCATACCCTTACCAAATACAGGGTCTGCCCAATACGTTTCTCTCACACACATCTTGCATATAGCAGCACTCTTGATAACAAAAGGGGCACTATTCATTACAGATCTAGAACCAGAGCATGTGCCAGGCACTTCCAACTTTTGGTCAATATCCTGCCTTTTTTTTCTTTAAATGTATTTATAAATACATGTTTTTTTTCTTTAAATGTATTTATAAAAAATATACTGTTCACTCCCCACAATCCCTGCACAATACATCACGTCATCAAAGCAACAGTGGAGCAGAAGAGGTTTAGTTTGGCTGTCTTGAACACCTTTCAGATGAGATTAGTTTGCAATCCTATACCTCTTGGGAGAAAGCTCTAGTGAATTCAGTGGCACTGGCTTCTGAGAAGACATGTATAGGAGTCAACCTTCTCCAGCCTGGTGGTCTCCAGATGTGTTGCACTGTAACTCCCATGTTATGTGTTATGGGGAAGACAAAAATCAATTCATACTTAATTTTAAAATAATACTTACGCATGAAAGTATTAGGTGGTAGCTCTGTCTTTGATCTCACACTGCTGAACAAGTAAGAGAACTCCTTTATCTGATATTCAAGAAACAGACATCCTATGCCATGTGTTGAAAACTAATGTTGATGTCTGAAGGGCTATCTGGATTAGGTATTCAAGATTCATTCATTGTTGTTTCATTTGGTTTTGACAGTTTATTTACAGTGATGCAGCTCTTTTGTAGTTCCTTGATTGATCACATATCTTAATGCTGGAAAACATCATACTTTAGTACAGATGTGGGCAGAAAATAGATCTATCCTGATGATTTGGACATCAACTCGCGGCATTCCTGATAACTGCCCATGCTGATAGGGGCTTTTACAAGTTGAATTCCAAAACATCTGGAGATCTACTTTCTGCCTTCCCTTGTTCTTGAACAACATTCCCCAACCTGGTGCCTGTCAGATGTGTTGGGTTGCAACTCTCAACATAAGGAGATGCTCTAAGAAATGAGAAGTAGCTGGTCCTAAGTTGTTCATCATCATTTCCCACAACCCCACAGTCACCTCTGCAGATTAAATTGCATATCTAGATTTTTGAGATAACAAGTCCCAGCATTCCTGACCATGGAACATACTGACTTGCAATGATGGGAGTTGTAGTCCAACACTTTTGGAGGGCACCAGGTTGGGGAAGGGCTGCTCTAAACAAAAAAAGAGAAGTAGGTGGCCCTAAGTTGTTCGTGATCAGTTTTCCACAAACCCACAGTCTCCTCTGCATATCATATTCTCCACCCTGTCCTCATGGTTTATCTGCTTTGGGAGAATGAGAATTTCACTTGCACTTTCTGCCTCCTTAGGGAGGATGTGGCGTTAAGGGTTGTGAGCCTTAACTCACAATTTCCCTGCTTTTTGGTGCTTGGTTGGAATCTGTAGAGCCTTAACATTGTTTTTGTAAACCGTAGGTTTTTTGTTTTATGAATATATTTTCATAACCAGAATAATGTGTCCAAATCAGGAGGCTGTCCTGAAATTCCTTTTGCCTTCGAATTGCTGAGCAACCAGGTTGTAGCTTGGCATTTACTTTTCAAAGGGGCAATATTATTTTTAGTTTAAACTGCCTTTAAAAATCCAAGTTTTCAATGAATTATTATTAAATTGCAGCTGATGGAGTTTTCCAAAACACTTGTAGCTACCTGTAATGTATTATGTCATCAATGGTAAACTGTCTGTAGAAATCCACCCTGTAAGAACCAAACCATCCTAACCAGATCTCAGGTCTCTTAGATCCACACCTGCATTCAGTAGCCACCACAAGATGCTCCTGAGAAAGTCAATTACATAAGGTGGACTTTTAATCCTAAAATAAGACTCATTAAATTATTCTAAAATGAGCTCTGTGTGATTTGACATCAAAAAAAGGCAAAGGAAATTAAATAAGTCATTTCAGGGTTTTAAGAAATGACAGAATGGCCAGAGAGAATTTGCATCATTGACACATTATGCTCAGCAATGCATAACAACTGGGGAGGCCATTACATGAATCAGGTTTGGCTTGATTTCATAAAGAATGTAACCACATGTACCCTACCATCATCTATTTCTATATGGCTGCATATCTGGTATTAATGAATGAGCAGTCACTCATAGGATTTTACCTCAATTATCCTAGCAGCTGAACAGCGGTGAATGGCATGGTTAGATCCAATTATCTTACTGGTGGAGAAAAATAAAATAAACATGTGACAGACAGTTCTTTATTATAACCTCATTTGGGAGAATTTTTTTATTGCTAAAACAACTTTCATCATTAGAAGCAACGGTTTTGGAGACATTAACTGACACTGTGAATTTTTGCAGAGCAATACAACATTCTTCCACCACCACAATTTCCTGTAGTTGTTTGTTTCTAGAGGCCTTGTGCTTAAATATTGAGACTAATAATCACATTATTTCAGGAAATAGGGAAAATAGAGTAAACAAGATATGTTCACATTTTGAAACACTAAAATCCCAGCTAGCACTGATTTGAGTTTTTGTAATTGTTTTTATTACAAAAAAATCAAGTATTAATAGAAATAGTTTCTAACAATGAGCACAATTAGGAAATAATGGCATTCATTAATTGGACTTAGTTGCATTGTTGTTTTGAGTCTTGACATCATCACAAGCATCTCGATTCATACTAGAATATCATTGAATTTTATCCACTTGTTCCATTGGGATGGGAGAACTGACCATCTGAGTCTGGTTGCCACCATTTTAGCAAAGACCAAACATTTATCTTCTTTTATCTGCAGGTACAGTTTTCTAAGGATTTAAGCTTGCCTGTGGGTCTTTTATTGTTATGGGTATTGGCTTTGGCATCTCACGTTGTAGTTACTAAATGCCATGGATTTAGTTGGATTTTTCCAGGGGCTGTGGGGAAAGAACTCAAGCTCTATACATCCATCCTATGTGGTGATGTTTTTAACCCTGTTAGGAATGATTCTGATGTAAAGCTTACACACACACATCATCAGAATTTGGCCTTTAGTGAGATACTGTATACTGGTTTCAGTATGTACAAAAACGTGAACTAGCAAGTCTTCTAAATGTTTTAGTTTTTAATTGCATGAAAATATCCACGAGAAGCAAATACGAACTCTGTTCGAAGAGAAGTCTCCCACGAGGCAATCAGCACAGCGGTCGAAAAAGAACTGAGGTAGGCGGGAACCCGAGCATGTGCGATAGGATGGCGGGGGGAGGGATTCCTGCCAAAAGTCTAGGCTATGGAAGTTTCCCGAATGAGGCTCGGCGCCGGCGCAAGCCCATTAGGTGTGATGCACAGAGACCACGAAGAAGAACGTGAACTAGCAAGTCTTCTAAATGTTTTAGTTTTTAATTGCATGAAAATATCCAGTTGATATCTTTCTTCCACCTATCTTTATCTACCTCAGGAAGCAATGAAAACAGTCTTTATGAAATTGGATTATTTTTTCCATTTTATTTGTAGCTATCTTGCAAAGAATAAAAGGTATACCGCAGTTGACATATTTTTATTGGATAAATTAAGTTTAAAATGTTTTACACCTGTATTTCTAGAGAGCAAAAAAGCTGACAATGCCACCTTGGGAGGGTTCCACCCATAAAGGCAGCATAGAAATAATTTTACATAATCAATTTAAATAAATGATTGTGTGTGTGTACATCATTAATGATTTTTGGAGGAAATGACGATTATTCAATAACTATGGTAGATTAATTAATTACATATTAACTGCACTTTCTCATAGAGGATCCAAGAGGAAATGAAGCATTGGTAGGGAGGCACTTCTGTCAGTAACTTTCATTATTGGCTGCACAGTGAGTTCCTTTTCATTTTTACTTCAGATTCTTTTGTGTTGTGCCAAGAAGGACTTCCAGTCAGGTGGTGTCAGAGGAAGTTTTATTTGGAAGTGATTCCAAAACCTTAAAAATATAACAAAAATAGAGATATGCACAGAAGGACAGTACCTATATTTAACTTAAATTCAATTATTTTCTATGGCCCAGTCGACAGGCATTAAAATCCTCCCACCCCAGTTAACTTGGGGAAGAGCTGTAGCTCAGTGGTAGATAGGGTGACCTGATAAAATCCAGATCAGGGCTCATGTAACTTTAAAAGTTGTAGAGAAAAGGGAATTTCAGCCAGTGTCATTTGTATGCAATTAGTTCCTGGTGAAATTCCCTCTTCATCACAACAGTTAAAGTTGCAGGGGCCCTGCCTTCTTTTGTATATGGTCACTCTAGTATAGTGCCTGCACCTTTGACTGTTGTGATGAAGAGGGAATTTCACCAGGAACGAATTGCATACAAATGACACTGGCTGAAATTCCCTTTTCTCTACAACAGTTAAAGTTACATGAGCCCTGACCTGGATTTTATCTGGTCAGCCTAGTGGTATAGAACCGGCTTTGGATGCAAAACATCCCAGGTTCAACCCCTGGCATCTTTCCCTGACTCCCTGGACAGCTATCAGTGTAAATAATACTGAGCTAGATGGATCTAACTTGGTATATGACAGCTTCCTATGACAGGTTCTCTAGTGAGCTAATGGGACCACACAGCTTCTGAACACCATCTTAACCTCATAGCCTTGTGCAGCTGATTACCAGGAAGCTGCATAGCCCTATTACCCCTTACATTGCTTCCTCTATGTGGCTGCAGCTATAGGAGCCTACCACATGGGAGATTTTGGTGTATATGCACAAGGCATAAGACACAGGGATTGAGACTGAGATACAATGTATAACATCAGAAATTTTATTGGACCAGCCTTTTTTGTGGTAGGAATATGCCAGCTTTTGGTTACATGGAGCTTGCATTAGGCAGAATGGAAAATAGCTACTTCAGTGCTATGTTTGCATTTTTATTTTTACAGATGTAGATATTTTAGTCACTTTAGATAGATGGTTGCTGTCAGGGCTTTGCTGAGGGGAAGCAATCTGAGCAGCACCATGAGCCATTGGACAAGCCATAGCCAGGACTGAAGAGTAAGTCACAACCAATTATGTCTGAATCCCAACAGGGACGGGGAGAAATTCATTAGTTTTGCACTTTCAAACAAATACAAGAATTTTAATTATCCTTTGAACTTTGCACAAAAATGTGTATATTAGTGAAAATAATGTTTCAAATACATTATACTAGGAACAGTACTAGCAAATAATGTGTATTCTAATTAAAATTGCATACAAAAATGAATGTATTGGGGAA
Organism: Anniella stebbinsi; assembly: GCA_029215795.1. NCBI lineage: Eukaryota > Metazoa > Chordata > Lepidosauria > Squamata > Anniellidae > Anniella > Anniella stebbinsi. Next base: position 40,318,354 of record JARDYH010000006.1, read on the forward strand.
AATGCACACAAAAATGCACACGAATGTTCATATGAAGGTTTTAAATAAAATCTCAACGTTCAGGACAAACCAAATGAAAGGTTAGAAAAATGAGAAACTGAGAGAAAACAAAAGTGACAGATTCATTCATCCCTACAAAATTAGACATCAGTTGTTAGGGGACTGATCACTTTTGGGTTAAATTTTAATTTATTTATTTTTAATCCCTACAAAATAGGAGACAAGAATGAGGAGCAAGCCACACATCAGGACCAAAGGACAAATCAAAAGGCTTATTCAGTTATTTCTCAAAAAAATTATCAAAGAAGATAGGAGTCATAATTCCTATTAGGAAAATGTGAGAGAGATCGGGGGTGAGGGTGGGAAAGAACTCCCAAAGAATCTTATAATTACATTTGGGGGAAAAGTTTCCCATGGAACATTATGTTTCATTTTATTTCTTTTAAAGTTTATGTCCAAATGGTATTTGACTCCTAAAACATTTGTGCGTATAATAATAATAATAATAATAATAATAATATTTTTTTCTTCCCCGCCTCTCCCTCTGGATCAAGGCGGGGAACATTAAATACAAAAATTCCATAAAATGCGTAACACTGATTAAAAACATATAAAACTGATACAATATTAAAATAACAATCAGACATCTTAAAATTCATCTGGGTAGGCCTGCTGGAAGAGATCAGTGTTTATGGCTTTCTTAAACTCAGAAAGACAATTAAGTTGATGAATCTCTCCCGGCAGGCCATTCCACAGTCTGGGAGTGGCAGAAGAGAAGGTCCTCTGGGTAACGGTTGTCAGCCTAATTTTGGCTGACTGGAGTAAATTCCTCCCATAGGACCTGAGTGTGCAGGTTGGATTGTATGGGGGAAGGCGATCCTGCAGGTAACCTGGACCCAAACCATGTAGGGCTTTAAAGGTAATAACCAATACTTTATACTTCACCCAGAAACTAATTGGCAGCCAGTGAAGTGATTTTAAAGTTGGTGTAATATGGTCACCCCTACGTGTACCGGTGACAAACCTGGCTGCCATATTTTGAACTACTTGAAGTTTCCAGACTAGGTGCAAAGGTAGCCCTATGTACAGTGCATTGCACTACTGTCTTTAGGTCTTCTATATCCAGGCGCAAGTGACAAATTTGGGGGATGTGGAATTATAGGAGTTGATACTGAACATATTTATTGGCATAGTTTATATTGTTTCAGGGTAATGTGCTTCCTTATGAATTGCTGGGAAATGTTTGAAGGAAATTTGTTTATTTTATATCATAACAATTGAAATGTTAGTTTATAGAGGTCATTGCTAAAACAAACTATATTTTTATCTATCTATTTATCTATCATAAAATAATCCCCACTAGAGGGAGGAATATCTGCCCCAGCCCCCCCCCCCCCAATATGCCCATGGACAGTGGACAAAGATCTGCCAGTGGTAGGCCATGAAATGGGCTGTCCAGGAGTGGAGTGGAAGCAGCCTTAGATCGCTGGATCCATGACCTCTTTACTCCCCCACAAGGTGCCAGAATCAGGCCTGGTGAAGATATTTCCCCTCCCATTGAAACTAATGGGGAAGAACTTCCTGCCTCTAAAAGATCCACCAGAGAAGTAAAAAGGTGAGATTGCCCACCCTGCCTGGCATTTTGGAACTGGTGGTTGTTCCATCATTTCATTGCCTCACCTGCCCCACTTAGGAATGTTCTGAGCTGTAGCATCCTCAGCTCAGGCGTTTATTCACAAAATTTGCTTATTTCGTACTCTTGAGGCATAAGAAATGGGACTACTGTAATCAGTTGGTTTCCGCCAGCTGCCACCTGTTTAATTATCTGCACCTAGAGATATTTTTCCAAGGGATGGTAGATGGAGTCCTATGACGACTGGCAATTAGAAGGGCAACAACAGAAACAAGGAGCTTACTGATGATGATATATATCAGGGTCGCGTTGTAGCCGAGTTTGGAATCCTATATACAGATCGTCCCAGAGCAATCCATGCATCACTACATACCTCATAACATTAACTCGGGCTTTTATCTGTAGTAAAAGACAAAACAGCCATATATACACTAAAATCCAACATCAATTATTTTTCCTGCACAATCTAAGACAGCTTTCTGCAACCTGGTACCCAGAGATGTGTTGTACTACAACTCCCATCAGCCTCAGCAAAGCATGGTCCTGCTGGCTGGTGCTGATGTGAGTTGTCATCAACACATCTGGAGGAGCCCAGGGTGATGAAGACTGTTATAAGCAATAGGTAGAATCAAAAGACCAACTTAGCTCTTTTTAATCTTGGAATGCCATATCACAAATAGGTTTTGATGTCCCCTCAATTTCAGAAGGACTATTGAATTGGGTTTTTGAATGAGTGCCAGGAAACTCTAAATAAGTATTCCCTGAGAGATATAGGAAGACATGTTGTTATAATCTGTCATGGGGGCAGGAGAGAGAAACAAACAACAATAGCGGACTGTAATCCATGACAGCTTATTCTATATCAGTGCCGGCTCCAGGTTTTTGAGGACCCTTGGACAAGATGCTTTCTAGGTTCCCTGCTGAGTAGTGGGGAAGGTAGAACACTCTAGTTTCCATACATCATATGAAATATTTCAGGGAACTTCAGGTTATGTATGGGATGTCTTCCCCCTCCCCCCATGGACACCCATTTACTTAGCCCTTAGACCTATGGAGCATGTGGGAATACATGTCCCAGCACGTTCTAGAGATCATCTGTGGCAGCAGCCAGTTTTGAAATTGAAGTGCATTTCAAAACCATTTTTTTAAAAATTATTTTCCTCTCCCTCAAACAATTTAAGTGAAAAGTTGCTCTTCAAGTTTTCTCTGCCCTGCCCTGACTTCACCCCATCTCACCCCTTAGAACAGGGCCACTAACAGGCAATAACATTTGGGGGGAAAGCATGTGAAGGTACACAAGTATTGCAAACATGCAACTTACTTCCTCAAAAGAATAGTCACGATTTGGTTTCTCTGCTGGGAATGATAAGTCCAAAAAATCCACCAAGTAGTTATAGCCTCCAGGCAAAGGATTGAAATCATCGTCAGTTTCTATCACCTAGGTATCATATATAAACAGCAACAAAATAACTTCCACTATGTTGTATTTAATTCTTAAAGAACAAGTTGAAGATTGATTGTGTAGTCCCCAAAACTATTCAGTTTTTCTTGTTCTCCCCATGTATTCTTGGTGCTTTAGTTTTTTTTAAAAAAAATATCCCTTATTGCAATTTTCAACATTATTGATTGTTGTTGCACAGGTCAATAGTTTGCATGTTTGACGTCTTTGTCTACACTTTTGCCAAGCCTGGTTTGAGGGAGGAAAGTCATTATTCTTTAAAGAGAAAGGATCCTTGGCCACCATTTTTAATATGATAACATAGAAATTGGTTTGCCTGTCTGATCCAAATTCTGTCTCCAATTGTGATAAACCAGATGTGGAAGAAAGCCTTAAGATGAAGATTCCATCCCTATTCAGATTGCACCATCTGTGTGATGTGATGACTGAGGAAGTAGGGCACAGCCCTTGATGGGATGTTGGGGCTGACACTGAACTTTGGGCCCAGTGGTAGAGGGGGAGGTGAGAGCTTGTGCCCAGTGGCAGCTGCTGCTGCTGCTTAAGTCAACTAGGTGTGAGGTGGGTGGAGGAGAGAGGAAGGCAAGCCGAGAACAGCCTCCTGGTGCCTGGTGGCAGTTGCTTGAGTCAGGGAGGGGGAGGAAAAAGGGGGGAGAGAGAAATGGGCAGAAGAGAGATGAGGAGGGGGGTAAATGGGAGGAGAAGCCGAGGAAGGCCTTGCTTTTGCCCACACTTAAATTGGGGTTGGCTGGGAAGCCTCCTCTCCATTTCATCCTTACAACAACCTGTAAGGTAGGTTAGGCTGAGAATCAGCGACTGACCTAAAGGCATTCAGTGAGCTTCATGGCCAAGTGGTGACTTGAATCTGGATCTCCATAGTTCCAGTCCAACACTCTAACCACTACACCACACCAGTTCACAAAGGGAACAAACTTCTCTTGGTTTTTTGCAGGGGGAAAGGGAGCTCAAAATGGTTTTGCGTTTATATAGACCAATCAGAAAAGATAACATACATTTTGTCATATTTAATTTTATCAGGATTTTCACTCTCGAGGCAAATTGTGAAAGACCCTGCAAGTTGGCTAGATACAGGCAATCTCCTGGGACATCCCTCCCACAATGCCTGGCTCTGAGAAAGGACCCCGTCGGTCAGGCAGTTCGGCTTGGCTAGCTTTCTGAAGCGCTTACTTGACTGACATTACTCTCTAGAGGGTAGGTGCTCTGGAGAGCACTTTCTAAAGTCCAGAGCTTTGGGCTCCCCATTGCAACCACCAGGCTCCAGCCATGCACAGCAGCAGTGAATGGGATTAAAATGAGATGAGTCAGATACCTGCCCAGTTGGCTCCCTAGGAATCCAAGGCCATGAATAAGAGACCTGGGGCCGCCATGGCCAGGACCTAGCATTGCCCCAGTTTGATAGCAATTCAAATGCATCTCTAACATTCATTGGTCTATGTTTGAAAAGTAGGAACAGCACCAACATTATTACATTTCAGACATTCACAGATATCTCCAATAGTATCATGGTCCACTTTATCCATTTGATGAAATCTAGGGTGTTGATGAAATCTAGCATGTTGACATTTGTCAGTCTTTAAGGTGCTACAGTTGTTTGTTGTTTTTGCTAAAATAGCTGAAAAGAATGGATATTCTTGTGGAATGTTATGTTGACTTTGAGCAATACTTGATTAGACCAACCTACCCTCATCACAAGGTTGTAGCCTTTAAACCCAGCCCAAGCATAGTATTCTTTCACCCAGGAAGGATAGCGAAATATCTCATAATCAGCTGCAGATCCAAGAGTGTATAGGTATGGTTTAAAGTCCCATGATTCTTTGAAAACTTTTGTCCCTGCTGGAGGATCCACAATTCCCAAACTAAAAGAGAGAAAATAGAGTCTGTAAGTAATAATCAGGTTATCAAAGAACTGTACTGACAAAAGGCCCACTGAAGTGAATGAGGCTTATGCTATCTGATTGCTAGTAGTATTTGACTGCCTCAATAAACTAGGGGGCTGACTGTAGGTGCTCAAAGCCCTGTGGTGGCTGTTTATCAGCGCTGCATCAGTTATATGATGCAGCTCCAGATTCTCAGCCACCGTGGAGCGCTTTTCCGCTAAGCTGCACAGTTAAAAAGTCAGGCACTCACCCCAACTTTTTCAGTGGGAGCAAGGTCACACCGGCTCTTCCGCCATCATTAAGGATGTTTTTAGGATGTTTTAGGATGTTTTAATGCAGTTTTAATAATATGTGTCATGTTTTAATCAGTTTTATGTATTTTATCATATTGTTGTTCCCCGCCTCAATCCAGACTGAGAGGCCATTAAGAAATAAATTATTATTATTATTATTATTATTATTATTATTATTATTATTTATCTGACCTTGATTTGTGGTCAATTCAGGGAGGGGATGTTCTGGGAGAATGATGTCCAGTGATTGGTCGACAGCAGCCAGGAAGCTCCCTGCTTGGCGTGGAGATTACCTGACGCCACTCCGCAGGAGTGAAATCATGAGGTTTAGGGGTGACACAGTGCCAATGCAGCACCATCAATGCAACCCCTAAATCACGAGTGTTGAACATTTTTCACCCTGAAGACCCAAATTCCATTTTGCAAAAGCTCTTGGGGGCCACATTCCAGTGGTTGGTGGAGCCACAAGCAAAAGAGCTGGGAGCAAAGGCAAAAGAGGTAGGGTAAAAAATATCTACTCGACATCAAAGGTCCTCCTGGTGCCTACTCCGCCGGAAGCTCGGAGGATGGCAACAAGGGAGAGGGCTTTCTCTGTGGTGGCCCCCCAATTATGGAATGATCTCCCCGATGAGGCTTGCCTGGCGCCAACACTGTTATCTTTTTGGCGCTAGGTAAAAACCTTTCTTTTCTCTCAAGCATTTTAACAGCTTAAGTTGAGGTTTTAACTGACTTTGTAGCCAGGTTTAAAAGTTTAACATTTTTAAATATCAGCTGTTTTATGTTTTATGGTTTTAAATTTTGTATATTGACTTTTTAATGTTCAATCTTTTAATTTTTGTAAACCGCCCAGAGAGCTTTGGCTATGGGACGGTATATAAATGTAATAAATAATAATAATAAATAATAATCATATTACTGCCTTAGGAGAGGCATCTCAACCTTGCTGGGAAACCAGCAAATGATAGGTGATCAGGAGAATGGATATGACCCTATGATGAACCCTCAATAGATGCATATGTTTCCAATACTTCTGTGTGCACATTTTAAAATGTAAAGTACTGTAAATTTTACTTTATAGTGTTATATAATTATTCAAAGCAAAAGTAAAGGCTAGTGTATGCAATCAGCAAAAGCAAGTGATAAAGCCTTTGCTTAGCCAAACCCTTTGTTCCCTGACCCTGATAGTTTTCTACTTGCAGGAGGATATTATTTGGGGAAGCATTAAAAATTGAACTAGCTTGCTGGACTGGACCAAACAGCAGCTTTCTGTTTCTCCCAGTGGTCAGACAGAAACCACTGAATGCTTCCTAACTCAGTGGTAAACAACATCAGTTGTATCAGATCTACACCTTGTGTCAAACCATTACGAATGTGGAATAAAAAGCAGGAAATAACACTATGGAAACGGTACATGGATTGTGCCCCAACAGTTATCAGTGCCCTTCAATACCACTATAAAGCAGTATTGTAGATCTAGTCCTACTCAGAGTATACATATTGAAGTGAATAAGGCTGAAGTTAGACTAACATTGGATACAATCCAACGCTTGCATGCACAAAGTCCCAGCTTCAATCCCTGACACCACCAGTTAGTACAGCTGCAAAGACCCTTGTAAGATTGGAGCTGCTGCCAGCCGGAATAGACAACATGGTGCTGGGTGGACCTCTCAGCTTTCTGAGGGCCTGCCCACAGCTGTAAAGCAGTTGGATAACACACTTGCTTGCATATAAACTTTTGAAACATTATTATATAAGATCACTACACAGTTATTATTTTAAAAGTTAGAATCACCTATTGGTTGGATCTTTGAGAATCCTTGCTAAATCCAACGTGGCTCCAGGTTTTGGTGTCCATGTTGAAACGCCACTACATTTTGTTTTAATTAGTCTGTTCAACTCATCTGGGTCATTTTTAAGGTTGGTTTCTTTGATGTAACTAGGTTAAGGAAAGATACACAATTCACGGTTTTCATAAGGTTGGAGAGAAAAAACCATGGGTGGGAAGAAAATAGTCACTAGTAGCACTATTTGCTTCTGCAAGAGTTCAAGCAATGACATAATAGGTAGGTTCTATAATAGCTTGCAGGCTTCTTCTTCTGCAAGAAATTGTGCTGTCATGGTCCCAGAACCTGGGCCCCTATGCTCCAAGAAGGACTCAGATGAAGAAGAGATACAAGCTTCAGTTCCTCCCCCTGTGCCCTCCTAGCCAGGGCAATGGGCCTTCTGCCATCCATAGTGTCTATGGATGAGTCTCCTCAGCCTTCTAAAATACCCTAGGTACAGAACCGAGCAAAGTCCCTTTAAAGAATGCCGCAAGCTCTTCTGGGAAGAATGGGCTCACATGCCAGCCTTCATAAGGTTTCAGATGGCTTCAGTTCTTTGCTGAGGCAACATTCATCCACTACTCACAATAGTGAGCGAACTACAGCCAGTAGAGCTCATGAGGAGTTTTGTGTGGTTCTGATAATGCCGGCCTGAATATGGATGTATCCAAACTATGCTGCATGCTCCTAGACTAGGGATTTGCAGATTTTGTTAAATCCATTTTATCTGCGTTTCACAGATTGTCAGGCATCTTTTGTTCCATTTTCTGCTTGTTTATGAAATAGGATGTTTTTTAAACCAGAATTTAATTTTGCTTGCTAATTAGGACAACCCCCCCCCCCCTGCCCCGTAAAAACTCAGTCTGTAAATCCATGGAATCTGTGTGATTTGGAACAAGCTGGTCCCCTGTAGAATCCACAGGTCGGATTCATAGAAATTCAAACTCATTTGAATCCGCTGTGGATTTCTCCAATATCCCTATCCCAGACCTGACTATCTGCCATGACCTTGCTTACTGTGACTCTATTGGGTATGACCTTACTAGAAGACATTTTTTCCTGTTATGGCCTTATTTAACTTACCCTGTAATTCCCAAGGCCTAGCTGAAAAAGATATGTGCAACCCCTGGCATAAGCTCTTGTGCAAATAGAAGAACCTCTTGAATTATTTTTTTCTTTAGCAACTCTCTAATGTAATGTATAACCCAGCTTTTTCTTGAGCAGAAGTTGCCTTCTACATTCAGGAGGGCACCTATTGTCATATACCTGGTTCTGAGACTGAGGGGGACTTGGATTCAGATGGGTCTCAGATCACCCCACTTCATGGGGAGCCCTCAGCACCTTCTTGTATACGATCCTTCCCATCTGACTCTGACGATGATTCCCCTGCAATTTCTTATGTCGCTCAACCATATGGAAACTTGAGGCCACAGAAAAAGACACGGGCCCTTTAATAGTTACAGTCAGCATCTATCGGATGTAGAATCATTGAAAGACCAGGCTCCACCAGCCTTCTTAAGGGCTGTTGACTGTAGTCCTTTACTGGGATAACAGATCTTTATTGGAGAAAACTACAGCCTGCACTTCTTGCGATGTGCTATCCAAGGTCCTGAAGTCATCCCTGCCTTTCCTGTAATACAGCGCTTACTGTCCGTTCTGGACAGTAAGCGCTGTATTACAGTCCCCTTCCTCTGGGCTAGGGATGAGTGTTGCTATAAAATCCATTTTTTTTCCATGATGTGCCCGACTCAGTTTGCATTTGTGGGTTGAGCATGAACTCTTGCATGATTTTTTTTTTTGGTGGTAAGCCGTAATTTGTGCAAATACAAATTGGCACAAATCCAGTCACAATTTGCATAATTTGTGCAAATTTGCCCACATTCAGTTGTAATTTGTGCAATTTAAAAACACAGAAAATCCACAAACTGTCCCGACTCAGTTCAGATTGATAATAAGTTGATATCTTCTGTACCATGATACGAAGTATGAGAAAAAGATGAAGAGGTAACCCAACACCAATTTCAGCATTATTTTATGTTCTACCTCTTAGGCTTCAATCTAAACACATTACTAGGAAGTAAAGGGCAAACTGCAAATTATACAGAAATGCATGCAGTGAATCCAACATTTTAAAAAAGGAAAGGCTGTGCGTTTTGGCAGAGAAATAGGGAAGAGAGGGAGTGATTCGCCCTTTCTCTGTTGGCTGTTTTTCAGCTCAGGATGCCCTCCCCATCAGGTCTTTCTCCCCATGCAGCTTTCTGTTGCCTTGGATAACTAGACAAGGGAGCAGTTTTATTTTTGCTATAATTCCTCACATTTATGAGTTTAAGATTTATACACTGCCCAATCAACTACTGTAGTGGCTTAAAAATAATATAATTAAAAATGCAATGATAAACACATAAAATGAGAAAATCTATAAGAATGGTATAAAGTAATATACAAGACAGAACAAAACAAATCAGTAAAAGCTTAAAAGCCTTGTGGAAAACAATGGGGGGGGGGGAACCAGGCAAGTCTCTCTGGGGAGAGCATCCCAGAACCAGGGCACCACTACTAAGACCTCCCCACCATAGCCATCCACTGTACCCCTAGTGCTTACTTGCAGGATTGTTCCATATCTACAAGGCAAATTTCCCTTACTTAATATGAAATAAAATGCATCAAACTTGGAAGCAATCCTTTTCTAGATGGCACTAGTGCTTTTGATGACGCTAGGCACAGACGTCATACCCAGACAGTGTTTGCAGAAAACTGCTATAATAAATGCAGTGTGTTGAGAGTGAACCAGAATACAGTACCTGTCAGAAGGATGAGCTTCAACAAAATATCCTGCAAAAGGACAATAGATTTTTGGCTTCAGGTCAGTAACCAGCTGGGCCTTGTAATTCAGCAACTTCTTCCTTTCACTTTTAATAAACTGTACTTTCCATGCCTCTGAAAAGCCAAAGTACTTATCAGATCTATCAGGAAAACATCTTATTTGCTCTACAAGGAGTTTAATATATACATTTGTTGTTATTATTCCTCTCACTCACTTTAAGCAGAGTGAGAGAAATCAGATGGGACAATCAAGAAGAAAATGAAAGGTGAAGTGAATAGGGTGCAGAGTGAATCTGTCTTGCCCATATTAGGAGAGGAAAACAGAAAGGTGGCATGAGACCAAATGCTAGAACTGGAGCCTTCGAACAAGTTCTCTGGACCAATGCACACAGACCATTCACTGCCATTATTTGTCACCTAGTTTTTAAAACTGATAGTGAAACAATTGTCTGTCTACTTCATTGTGAGTACAGGGGCTGATTTTGCACTTCCCTGTAAAGGCTTCCAAAAGACTCAGGCTGATCTAGTCAAAGAGGCACTCTTCACTTCCAATGGTTTCAACAGGCAGTACTTGCAGTCAAAACAGACTCAAGTGTTGGGGGCAGGGGGGTTTAAGGGCCAGGTTAGGCCCCTCGTGCCTATTCGAGAGTAAAAAGGAGGGAAGGCATAGCTGCTAGAAAAGGATTCAAAATACAGTCTGTTTTTACTCTTTTTGTAAGCATTCAGGGCTCTGATGGGACCACAATGCATGGCTAGGATGGTTAAATCTTCTCAACCAGCCAGTTTTTTCCCTTTTAATTTACCCCCACCCCCTTGCACAGACACTTAAAAGGGGGGGGACTCCATTAGCAGCAATAGAGGCTCTTTTTTTCTTTTCCATTATCCCTGCATGTGACAGGTGTGGGGGGTGGGGGGGTAAAGAAAAAAGTGGCTGGTTGGGAAGATTTAATCTCCTGTGGCGATCCTGATCCAGCTTGGGGACTTGCCTGCTTATATGAAAGTAAAATATAACGTTATGATCACCTACATGCTATGCATTTAATGCAACATGTATTTCAGCACTCAGCATGTAAGTAAATAAGTGGATATAAGATGCCAGCTTCACTCTCCAACTGAAAGCAGCAGATACTTTAAAATGCTTTTAATTTTGGCTGGGACCATTGGTTGCAGTTATATGCTCAGCCAAGAGGGGTCTCTGGGAAAAAAGTGTTTAGAGGATAACTCTTAACATTCAATCCAAAACAACCACCACAACAAAAATGGATAAAAAATAAACCCCAAAGCTGGTTCAGAAGTCTGAAGCTGGCTGCAGTGCCTTTTTTTCACATAAAAATTTGGGGTAGTTTAAATTACATGAAGTTTGTCCTTTCATCCCCAATACTCTTGTCTTGCTATATGTCCTGAATCACAGCAGCAGCATATGGTAGCATTGTAATGCTACGATGGAATGAAAAATCCCTGTTGTAGGAAACCACAGAACAAGCCAATGACTGGGAATTATGAGAACTGCAGTCCATCCAACACAGCTGGAGGGCAGCAGGTTGTGAAAAGCTGACGTTGTTATTGAATGATCGACTGGGGGATTTACAGCACTTATGTGCTGCTTTTCAATATTAGTTTACAAAGTAGTTTATAATATAAAAAGATGAACCAATGCAAAAACTATAGTCAATTAAAATAAGCAAACAATCCAACAACCATACAACAGCAGTTTATAATTGTTTAAAGAGAGCAATTTTACCAGACGATGGCCTGAAAGTCTTGGTGAAATAAGAATGTTTTTGTCTGCTCTTGGAAGAGTGATTCTGCAGCCACACTATCAGAGCCCTGTTCCTAGTGGATGCTAAGGTTCCCAGGCACAGACTGCCAGATGGATCTCAAAGCTTATGGAGCAGGGAGTTTGTATGGGAGTAAATGTATCCTGAGATACTCTGGATCCAAAGTATTTAAAGCTTTATAGTCAAAACTAGCAAAAGTGCTCACGCATGGACTGGTAGTTAATGTAACATATTCCTGTTGGTTCATTCCAGGCGGTGGCATATTGAATTGACTGAAGTTTCCTGGAAGTCTTCTATGGAAGCCCCATACAGAACACTTTACAATAGTCTAATCTAGAAGTCATCAAGGTAAGAATGGCAGGGGTTAAGGGCCAACTAGACGTGATGCTCAATGTTTCAATAGAAAGCACATCAAGATTTTTGTTCATTTGTTTATTTAATTATAGGTGTGGGGGTGCAAATTGTGACTGCAGAGAGCGGAGATTCAACATTTCCATCCTTAGCTGCAATCTCAATAAGCCCCTTTCCTCTCCCCCCCCCCCCACTACTATTTCTCTTAGGAGATGCTGGTGGGAGCTTTATTTCTTAAGCTTAATAGCCCTGCTGCATCAAACAGAAGCCTTCTGTTCCAAAGTGACTAACCAGATTCCTATGAGATTATGCATCTGGGAGTGTGAGAAAGACTTTCCCTACTGGCGAAGCTTTTGAAAATCCTATGAACAGAAGTAATAGCTTTGTGCATTGCACTCTTGGATGTGAGAAAGGTTTAGTGAGAAATTCCCTTTTAAAACAATGCAGCCAAATTTCCTAATATTAACAAGGAATTAATTGTAGGGAGGGGGGAGGGAAGGCAAGAAAAACACATCTAATTCCAAATAAAATGAATAATGTCAATCTAATTTACTTGAGTAGCAGCTTGGGTTTGAGAGCATATATAGATTTCCTTACAGAGTGGATGGCCTGAAAGAGAGCATCTCTGGCTTCCTAATTAAATGTTGTTAGGGTAATTACAGGAAGTTAACAAACTCTCACTTCAGTAAAAGCCAGCTCTTTAGCAAAGAGCTTCTTTCAACGAGTGTTTTATAGCATGCTCGTGACTGGCCACTCACTGATTTTCATGGGTCATTTCGATGACGCAGTGATCCTCCTGCGTGTCTCCCACTCCATTCCCCAATTTTAGTGATTTTTAAAAAGTCTCAGTAAACCTGACTCTTCTAGAAAAGTCTGTATTTATCAATATTTCCTGCTGTGTGCAGGAGAAATTGTGCTATAAAATGCCCACTAGAGGGCACTGTCCCATGAAACCGCATTGAGGCTGTACAAGTCATGTGGTCGCTGCTCTGTTCCTGCTCTCTTCCTCTTGTAATTACAGGTCATTGCAGAAACAGAAGAGTTGCAGGAAGCAGATCCATGGTAAGGGAATGTGGTTTCCCCTGTCCGAAGGAGCTTAAAGACTGACTGTTGTTTTGTGACACCCTCCATTTCTGATGTCAGTGGTCTAGCAAGCAAATCAGAAAATTATGTAGTTGCTGGATCCAACTGTGTAATGACTCTGCCTTGAAACATAGAAGAGCTCACCAGTTCTAATCATTGTGCCAAAGAGCTTAAATTTTGGATGTGTATTGGGGAAGAAAAAAAATGAGATTTGCTCTATTCAGGCTTCCCAGCAGGTATCAACTTACCAAATACTCTTATGAAGCACTGTTGAGCTACATCAGACTATAGCTTCCAGAGGGGTAGTCATCTTAGTGAGCCAGTTTGCATGTTCAAGCAGCCCACTGTGGCTTATTTATTTAAGCCACGGTGGGCTGTGGTGTGTGCAGGTGGCCGTTTTGAATATTCAAGCTGTAACTTGAATGAGGGTGGGTTGTATGTGTGGTTAACAGGGTTATAGAGCAGTGAGTGGGATCACAAAAATTACACAAAAAGCATTGCAGAGCACTGGAATGGTGGGGGAAATTGTGCAGATAAGTATTCTTACTTCAGTGTAAAGGAAGCAGCAAAGTGGAAAACATTGACAAGGGGAAGGTGGTCTAAATAGCGGAGAGCTGGTCTTTCGCTCTTGTGCAGGAGCCTGACTTTTTTTTTAAAAAAAAAGAAGCTTGTGAACGTTTTCCGACATTCATAAGGACTGAAAAAAATATTTCCTATTTGAGATCTGATCTGGGAATGGGGGAGTTTCCCTTCTCAGCAGCAACTGCAGTGGGCCAATTGCTGAAAAGGTGCTGATAGAGGGAAGGAAGAAACAAAGACTCTTTCCCAAAGGTCCCTGGGATATGTGCCAGCAGTGGACTAGAGGCCTGAGAGGGACTGAGAGAGAAACAAGCCATGGGAAGCCACCAAGCAGGCAATCGCCTGGTGAGAGTAATGGACAAACCACCCAACCACCGTGGTTTCTTCTCAGGGTGACTTAGCGCGGTGTGTGATTGCGCTCAGAGCGTCCTTGGAGGTTAAAATGTTACCCCACTAGTTTCTGAACATTGCCTTTCTTTATGTCAGTTTTGTGTCCATTTTTTTTAGTAGAGACTGGCCTATTTGTCCTATGTACAATATAGTAGAACATTACTGTATCACATTGGAAGAAGAGCAGGTGTATGAACCCATCATGCTGGTATCTGGGTCTGCCATAGGGTCTGGTTCCTGTTTCTGTATCTCCACTGTGAGGTCTGTTCTTGGTGGTGAGTATCATTTTTAGGTTGGGCAGATTACTCTAAGCAAGTATGGGCAAATCACCCAAATCCTGTGAGAAAGATGTCTAGGATGGGTTGTAGATCACTGATGATATGTTTGATTGGTCTTAGCTGGGAATTATAGCTGCTAACCAGTGGTTCTGTTGTTTTCTCTTCCCACTGTATTCAATGGAATTGACCCCCAGGTAAGTGTACATAGGATTGCAGTCTACATTTTGTTTTTCGCACAAGCAAAAAAATAAATAAATCTGATTTGTTTATCTACAAACAGCTACTTCTCTATAATGTCTATATTCTACCTGAAAGAAGAATTTTGAGAAATTTGCTAGTGTTAATAGAGGTGCAGGCCCTTTTTAAGACTCTGAAAGGCCTAGTGGGGTGAATGTTCATTCAAGCATGGGGAGGGGGCCAGAGGCGTAGCAAGACTATTTGGCGCCCGGGGACAAGGTATAAATGTTGCCCCACCCCCCGGCTATCACTAAAACACAGGAGAGTAGTCAATACTTAATATGACAAAATAATAAATACTATTATCATCATAAAACGGCAATTTTAAGTGAAATAAATTTTAATTTTTAACTGCTACAACCACAATAAAAATGTTACCAACAGTTATATATCAACCGCACATTCCAAAAAGTCATCATACAAAATTATTTTTTCTTGCCTTCACGCCTGCAAATTTGTCTATGATAACATCAAACTCTATTTTTCCAACTGTTTCCTTCTCTACACTGAGAAGTGCAAGATCACAGAGACGATCTTGTCCCATTGACGCCCTTAGATATGAAAGAATGAGCTTCAGCTTGCTGAAGGAACGCTCACAACTGGCTATTGATACTGCAATTGTTAAAAGAATTTACAGAGCAATGCACAAATTTGGAAAGATATCATCACCATAAGACACAATGAAAGAAATAAGATCCAAAGGCGTCGATGGTAAAGCATCACCTCTCGTAGTAAGCAGCATTTTACAGTTGCAAATCTCGTTGAACAGTTCTTTGCCATCAACATCAGTGTCATAAAAATTTGCTAGATCAGAACAATTTGTGCAAGGAGTATTCAAATCCTCGCTCTTAACAAGATTGTGAACATCCAATAAAAATCCGAATTTTGAGTTCACAAGTCATTGAGACGAATAAATCTAGTTGTTATTTCTTGTTGAAATCGATCTAGAACATTCTTCAGTACACGCACAATCTCCTCTTCTGCAGAAAGCCCGGCATCTCATGCCAATTCTCCTGGCATCCATCTCCTTCTCCTGATTCGTTTTTGAACTTCAACTCCCCATTCTGCACATCTGGTCTTTGCACGCTTAACTGCATATTCAAACAAATCATCACGCGTTGAGTTAATTTGTATTTCCAATGCTTCAAGATCAGATGCTGCATCCTTGAAATTCATGGTGGAGTCCTGAAGACGTTTTTGAACCCGTTCAATTCTTCATGGAATGTCGTTCCAGAAATACAGTAATTCGAGGAAATTGAATTCCATAATATTCAACAGCAGCCTTTCTGCATCAGTTCTAGTATCATTTGACTGATTCCTATCTTCTGATAGTGTCTCTAGCAGTTCCACTAGTTCATTTAATCCCTCATAGATTGCTTTAACAGCCTCCACTCTCGCACTCCATCGGGTTTCAGATTCCTGCTTAACAGTGATCGGTATAGCTTTCTTTAGTTCCTCCCAGCGAAGCGTAGAATGAGAAAAAAAACACATAAATACTTTCGACTGTTCCGAAAAAGGTGACAACGAATGCATCTTGTTTAGCTGAGTGAACTCCTGCCAAGTTCAAACTATGATTGTCACAATTGACGAACAGTGCTTGCTGATTTCTGGCACAGATTCTTTGTTGAAGACCAGATATATGCCCAGTCATCACCGACGCATTATCGTAGCATTGCAATTTACAATCATTTACAGGTAAGTTGTCAGATTCCAGTTTTTCAACGATGACTCTTTCAAGAGTAGCTGCATCTTTGGCGTGAATCTCAATATATCCCAGGAATGAGATTCTTTTATCATAACTTTCTTGCTCACAAAATCAACATCCACATACCTGATCAGACAACTGCTCTCTGTGTCCGAGATCAGGAGTTGAGTCCAGTAAAATGCCATAATATTTGTTTTTTCTGATATCACTCAACAACTGATTCCAAACAGTAGATGCTAGAATGCTGATAAATTCATTTTGGATTTCTGGTGACAGGTAGGAGACTGATCCTGGATTTTCTGTTGCATGTTTTAGGTGGTTTGCCAAAACTGGGTCATACTGAGCAACGAGTTTGAGACGAGACAGAAAATTTCCAGCATTTGTTGCATCTTCATTAGTTAAACTTTCACTGTGACCGCGTAATGCCAAATTTTGAGAGGCAAAGAACTTTATACAACTAAGCACACGTTTCAAAACATCACGCCATCTTTTTTTTCGGTTTGAATCTGATCTTCAACTTCTGTATCTATTCCTTTTCTAGTGATGATCCTTCGCTGTGCTTCTTTCCATGTAGTAAAGGACTAACGGTGACTGGGGCTGTTCTCATGAGCCACAAGTTTTTCAGCTTTTTTCCACCTTTTAAAGCCACCAGCCAATGCAAAGGAAGATCGAGAATTGGAAGTCGATTAAATAAACAACAAACAACAGAAGCAATAAGCAGCTTCATTTGTTGGGGAATAAAGCAGCCATGATAGATTTACTAACTCCCCATTAGCAAGCTGGTGCTTGAACCACGATGTTTTCATTGAGCATCCACCAACTAATGCAAATTGACCTTCTGCGTTTTGAAATACTGAAGCTCCACAGGTTATCAGTTCGTTCTGTGACACCACTGCTAGTTGTGACAATTGGTCGAATTGTAAATATCCAATGTCATTGAACATGAGTACTGCAGGAATACCATTTCGAGGGTCGTCATCATCATCTTTATCTCCTCCTGTGTTAGATCCCTCAGCATCATCGATGCTTCTATTGTTTTCGTCATTGTCATCCTGTGGCAGCTCCTGTTCTTCGTGCTGTAGAATAGGTTCAACAATTTCAGTTTGTGTTTGATCAAGAACATCCTTGCATTGATCTAGACCATCAGTTTTAGCCTTTTTAAAGAAGCTTTCCATTAAGTGACTTGACTGTTTGCTTCATTATCAATAACAACCTTTCTCTTCCGACGTTGAGTGCCACTTAATTTTCTTCCTGACATGACCTGAAAACAAGAAAATTAGAGGCGTGCCCACTGAACATTGGTGCAAGAGCTAATATCAAGATCCAAAAGATCAGGGAATTCATCGGAAAACCTTATTTATCGATAAGAAAAAGAATTTATCAATAAGAATATGAAGAAAAAGTGAAAAAGTGGAACAAAAACTTACATCACAAGGGTCTGCTGTTAGGAGAGTCTAGTTCAAATGCCCTCGTCACAATAAGAGCAGAATAGAATGTTCTTTTAGCAGTCTACCTCCTTGTCCTGTAGTGAGATTTGGTCCGATATGCAGAGACCAGGAGGAAGTAGGCCTGGACCCCAAGGGGAGGGGGGAGATGGGAGGCATCTTTATGAAAATGCCAAAATGCCAAGAGGAAGGGGCGGGGGGGGGGTGTTTTTGCCATCCGCTGCTCCCATTTCCCCCTCCCCTCTCCCCTCATGATTTCTCTAGAGCGGCAATGGGCAGGGCTGGAAAGGAAAGGTAGGGTGTTTTTCTCGGCTCCCTTCGCCCCCCACCCCCGCCATCGTGGCCAGGGCCCAATTCTCTCCCTGAAATAAAATTGATGCTGCTTGTGGGAACCAGCACTATATAATAGCACTATATAAATATGAATCCTATTCTGGCGCCCCTCCCCCAAGACAGCGCCCAGGGCAGCTTGCCCCCCTAGCTACACCTTTGGAGGGGGCTTCCTTCTCATGGCATCATGTGGGCAATATTCAATGTTGCGTCTGCTAGGGACATATTGCTAGGAACGAGCACTTCTTAAAACAACCCCAGAAATGAGTTGAAATGCTTGTTTCCAGAATGGGAGAGCTCAGTGGAGCTCCCTTCTGCGAGACCTGCTGTGTTCCAGAAATGAGTGTTTGCACTCTTTCTACTTGCTTATGCAACCACTGCAGAAGCAAGTCATCACTTTCCACCCCCTCGGTTAGGAAAAGACCCCCTAAATATGCATGCAATCCTAGGCATCTATAATTGACATCAAAAGTATATTAAGATCTTATGACTCTAAAACTGAAAGGCAAATACTAATAATAGTATATTGCTATCACTTGCAATGAATAGCACTGTTTCTGCATACAGGATCCTCTTCTCATGCTTCATCAATTAATATAAACTTAAATAAAGTTGAAGAAAATGTTTACACATAATCATAATTTTAGGTTTCTGTAAACATCTGTAAAAGTTTATCCCATTTTTAAAAAATATTCAGAGATGAGATTATCAAAAGTACTTTCCTTCAGAAGATCCCATTTTATATAGATTACAGACAGTGATAATTAGTCTTGACTATAGCATTGTTGACTGTAATTTATTTTTAAGAATATTTTTAAAGAATAAATTGGAGAATGTACTTTCACAACTTGAAATGGGCAGAATTAAAGGCAGAAAGCTTTGGTAAGATTTGGAAAAACTTCAAGCAGTCCTTATTGCAAATTATCTTCAGAATACTATGTAGAATTGTCACAGATACATCCCGCTGTAGTATCTAAGAAGTGGATTAAATATTTTGGTTCTGATGACAGACAAATTTGAAGATCTTTTAGGTAAGTTCTCACTAAAGCTTCTGCATCCCTTTCAGTGCACAATTAGGGGAAGAATGGTCTAGTCTTGCTACCTGGGAATGACAGTATAAAAAGTGTAGTGTCTACAAAATACAGCAGGAACAATCAGGTATATTCAGTAAGATCAGTGTCAATTCCCATCATAGTTACTGTTCTACTGTGTTGGATACAGGTTGGATACAGATTGGTGAGTAGGCCTCAGTTGTCTCAAGCTGCTCTGAAGCAAAACATACAGGCAGAGGCAGCTGGTGCTAGTCAAGAAGAAATCAACCAAGATCAGCATCAATCAGAAGCAATTGATGCCAGAGTTTGTTTGGAAAGATGTCTCTCAGACAATATATCTGGCCTGGCCACTTTCCTCCAGGAAGGGCAGTAAGTGGGAAGATAGCACCAATAGCTGTTTTTGTTGTTAAGGTGTGACAGTAGCCAATTCCAATTCTAAAACATTAAGTCTAATTGGTAGTGCACTAGCTACCAATGTCAATTTGTATTTAATTGAGTTAATTTGTGGTGAAAGAACATTACTACCCCACAGTGCAGTCTGCTTTTGTGATTTTCCTTTGTCTCTCAAGAAATAAGCATATTGGCTTAGAATGAGAGTGTTGACCAATGGAGGCTTCAAAATATTCCAAAATATCTAAATTAAGGCATTGTTTTATTACCAGTGAATTTTCCTCCACTGAATGTCATTGGGAATCCTGATGCTCCACCTGCAAAGTCACTCATCATAAGATCAACTTTCTCAGGAAGCCTTCCGCCATTAGGCCTTGTGCAATCCACTGTATTTAGGATTTTATGCCCTAAACAAAAATAGATACACAATTAACATTTCAAATGTCATTATGCTATCCACTAATTGCTTATTGGGTGAAGAGGAGAAACCCTATAAAGGTTCTGTTGATGTGTCCCACTACCTAGACTGACCATATGAAAAGGAGGACAGGGCTCATGTAACTTTAACAGTTGTAGAGAAAAGGGAATTTCAGCCGGTGTCATTTGTATGCAATTAGTTCCTGGTGAAATTCAATCTTCATCACAGCAGTTAAAGTTGCAGGGGCCTTGCCTTCTTTTGTATATGGTCACTCTAGTATAGTGCCTGCAGCTTTAACTGTTGTGATGAAGAGGGAATTTCACCAGGAACTAATTGCATACAAATGACACTGACTGAAATTCCCTTTTCTCTGCAACTGTTAAACTGACATGAGCCCTGTCCTCCTTTTCATATGGTCAGCCTACACTACCCTTCTGGCAAGATCAGACCAGAACTGGATGAAGCCATGGAAGAAAAGGAGGATCCTATACTGGCACTAGTACTTACAGGGTTCAAGGGGAGGCAGCAGATATCAATACCAATAGGGAAATTACCAATCTGGAGAGTACTACTCTGGAAGATACCCTGCTGTTGAAGACCACAGGGCTGCAGGAACCAATGCACCAAAACTAGTCTCACCCCCCTACCTGCTTCATGCCCAAGATCATACACAGGATTCCAGGGGCAGAGATGTGATGCGTTTGAACAGAAAACGGAACAAGAGGCACTATACCTATCTGAGAGCATAACTATCTCTGAACCCCACCCAAGAGGAGAAAGCCAGATTGCTCATGTGCTCCAGCACAGGCCAGCAGTGCCAGCTATAAAGCTGCCCACTTGGGCCTAGTCAGTGCTAAAACAACATCTAGTCCAGATTTACATCAAGCAGGATATAACATTTTGGAAGCTGTTTGACAACAGCATATGGAATGTGTCAGGGGCCTCAATACCATTACAAACCAGTAGTGTAGATCCTACCCTAATCTTGCTGGCTTTCTTGTGATTTCTTGCTTGACAGCTATCCTGAACTCCTGATCACTGTCTCACTATATGGCTGCTAGTTAGGCAGGATTCTGAGCCACACTGCAGGGGTGGCAGGAATAAAATATCTATTTCTCTGTTACTGAACAAGTACAAATTTTGTCATTTCCACATTTGGCCAATTTTGAGTATTTTCCCAAATGCTCTTGAATTCTGGTATTCATTTCCATTTTGTCTACTTCAACGTTAATAATTCATTATTATCATCAAATAGGTGATTGTATCAGATTTTATTATTCTGGATTTGAGAAGAAATACATTGGACTTGTCCATACTATCTGGTAGAACTGGTTTGGGAACTGAGTTTTTTTTCATTTATGACTGATATAATTTTTATGCCCTGATCCTAATGTGCTAGAACATGTGCATAGGATAGAGTCTAATAGTCTACATTGGCTGCTATGCCAGTACAATCCATGGTATGAAATCAAACAAACATATCAAAATCTGGGAGGAAAGGCTATTGCAATGCACCACATCAATAATATATATAAAAAGAACAAGATAAACCTTTTGTTGGAAAACCTCTGAACTATAAATGAAAAAGAATTGTTTTTCTTTACTTGGGGACCAATAAAATCAAAATAGATCAAACCTGAAAAATAGAACAACTGTGCTAAATTGTACAAACCCTTTGAATTATATCAGGTTTTTATTTGAAGAAAATATTTAAAAATCAGTATCAAATCCACTGACTTATGAAAAAAGACTAATTACTGTTACAATCACATACCTTTATATTCAACAATGATACAAGTATCCATTTCTGGATGAACACCATCCATCAATATCATGAATCTAAGATTTTGGTCCACCTTGAAATAAATGAGACCACATATTACTATGAATTACTTCATTTTAGCATGGACATTCATTCTATTTCTGTCCTAGGAAAACAGCATTTATAGCTATAGAAGTGTTGTTGAAATCCAATATAGTGCAGTCTCATTTTATCTTTACACTATATATGAAGAAAAGCAATCTTTATCCTTCCATTTTGTTATCTTTAGGACTGCAAGCCAATTTTGGGCCATTTTGTTTTAGAAAAAAATGACCTAAGTGGGACATAATGCAGGTCTGGTCCTACTATTAGGCAGGCAGAGGTGGCTGCTTCGGATGGCAGATGCTGGGTGGGGTGGGAGGCAGCAGTGAGTTGTTAGTAGCCAGAGCTGTAGGTGCTATGCAGTCTGTCCTGCACCCCCTAAGTTAGCTTGTTGCCCTCAATTGTGGTGTTGTTGAAGGAAGATTTAGCTATTGTTTTAGTTTGCTTCTGCATGTAGAATGGGAAGCTATGTACCTGATCCATCGGGGGGAGTGCATTCCCATCTCAGGCAGGTCGCCTATCCAATTCCCAGATCTAGAAACCACCAATCTACAGAGTCTCCATCTTGTCAAGATTCAGTTCCAGTTTATTGACCTCATCTTGCCCATTGGAGCCCATTGCTCCTCTTACACACATAATCTGGGAAAGTAATATAAAGCAATTTCTCATTTTTGGGAAGTTTGCAAGACACAGAGTCTTCTTTTTGAAGAGCTGTCCTGTCCAATTCCAATGTAAAGACAAGAATAATAAAAACTGTTGCCCATTACCAGTTAGCACCTGAACAGCAGACTGAACAGGCAGGCACGGAGGTCACCTGGTCACAGGTTTCCACACTGGGTGAGATATACCGTATGTCTATTTAATCAATAATAACAATTTCTAAATTTGCATCTATATTGCATATAAATTAGCATAAACAAATTTTATGCAAATTGGTGGTGCATGTCCTCTCCTTTAGCTATTCATAAGTGAACACTCTATTCCAGGGGCTGCTTTGGAACCTCTTTCCATGGGAGAGAAGTTTTTTTTTTTAACAACACCAGGAGAAAACTGGCAAAAAAAGTCGCTACCCATATCTCCAGTCCTAACTGCACCTTAGCCAATAGGGCTTTGAATGATGCAGCTGCTCCATAGTGGATCTCACCTTCCACCTCATTTAGGAATCCTCTGCCTGTTATTGTCTAGTACAGTAGCATGGGAAATTCTTTTGTTATAGTCAAATGGAGGAGAAAGTTTAATTTATGTTTGGGGGGGGACTTTAAATGTCTTTTCTTCTTAGTCATGATCTAATCATGTTCTGATGATTAGACACTTCTGAATTATTTCTTTTGGACGAAGCAAATACTCCAGAAAGGAAATATTACTTGAGAAATAGGAAGATGTCACACCTGTTGCCAAACCCCAAATGGAACAATATTAATATTGGTGAGCTTTACACCACTCTGGTCAAGGTACCAGAACACGGGCCTCTCTGTCTTTCCAACATAAATGGGCACACCTGGCTTCCGTTCAGCAAGTTTCTTCAGCGTAGGGTAACTGGGGAGTAGGAAAAGGGGAACATGAAAAAGCTCAACTGGGAAAAATAACAACATAATACCTAATCCTCAAGTGAATTTACTGTTGAATGTGGAAGGCTCTCAAATAAGAGTGCCATATCAACTATATTAAAATACTATGCTATGTTGTATATCGACTAATGTTTCAAAATAAAGCTAGCTAAATTTAGTTTCCTTCTCCTGATGTAAGATCCTCTGTCCCACTTACTGAAATAAATTACACAAAAATACATCAGGTATTTTAATAAGTATTACATTCTTACAGCATGAACTATGCAGATCTACTCAGAGGAAAGTCCCAATGAGTTCAATGGATATTATTATTATTATTATTATTATTATTATTATTATTTTAGAGTGTCTAAGATTCTAACCTTAAATATGGAACATTTCTGTTGCCATATGAAAGATCATTTTTGCCTATACTTTTTCTGCCAGGGCACTGTTTTTAAGTGATTGCCAACACAAACTGGGAATAGGCATTTGATATTTTGTCACACTGGTAGCTTTTGAAGATATTCTGGATGAACTGAGAAATGCACATTGATGTGTCAAATTTTAGTTAGGAGTAGGCACGAGTAAACGTGACATCTAGCTATAAGGTTTTCTTAGCTCCAGTGGTTCTCCTTTACTTTGCTTCAAAGTATAGAGTAAATTATTTGCAACTAATCTGTGTTATAGGGTATTGCAAGTGGGGAATAATTGCCTTCTAAGGTTTTCTTTGGAATTATCTGGGTTCTGGCTTATGGTTTCTGCCAAATTTGATATCACAGACCTTACTGCTGCCACAATGATTGGGAGAATGGTTCCTTATAAACTTTTAATCAGTGTGTGTAAAATGCTACATGAATAGGAACTGAAATATGAAATCTAACACTGCCTGGATTTCCTAAGTATATGTCTCCATTTATGTATCCCAACACTGTGACATTCTAGGCTTATTAACACATATTCATTTTGCTTGATTTTTTACTCCCAGAAAATTCCATTTTTTTAGTTGCATGGGCCACTTCAGCAAGTTCTCAAAAGGCAGCAGCAGCAGCAGGAATCCACTGCAAGAAAGTTGCTGTAAATTACTTATTCTGAAGTCTGGTGCTGTGTGCATTTCAAAGTGTCTCTCTTCATCTGAAGCAATTTCTGAAAAATAGTTACCTTAATAATAGTCAATACAAATATACCTGAGAAAAAACAATAGATGTTAGACTAAAACACTACAGCACCTGTGATAACTTTGCCTTGTGTGTGTAGTGGATGCCAATCTTGCAAGTACGCACTGGAACAATTCCTTCAGCTATTAATGGCCATAATCCCACAGTCCAGAACTGGGACTTGAAAGCAAGATTGAAAATACAATGTAAAAGCAGTCATCGAAAGACTGTACACCAAAGATTAAATGTCCCTGCTATTAAGTGTGATTCAGCCCCAAGTAAGAGTGGTTAGGATAACAGCATAAGCCAGAAGCCATTATCGGGCCAACCAAAATGTCTCAAAATAGTTGCATCTGCTTTCAAATTCTCCAGAATTACTTAGCAGGCTAGATGGTAAACAAAAGGACAGAGGAAGAAAAAAGCTAGCTGATGTTGAAGCTACAGAGTCTGCATTTTCCCTCCAGGCCTTGCTTTATTTGTCATCTAGCCTAATGAGTTCTGAAGAACTCAAAAGCTTGCACACTATTTTGTCACATTTGGTTGGCCTAAGAAAGTTACTGCCCAAATACAGGTTTTGATTTTTTTTTCTTGTGATCAAACACGACTCCCTTTTGCTTTTGGCATAAGCCATATTCCTTGATTTTTATCATGTGCACAGTTACCTGAGATGATCAGAATGCATGTGGCTGATGTAGATAAGATCTGCATGGCAAAGCCTTTCTAACCAGTCGCTGGGTGGCTCATGAAGTAACCACCATCCACGTGCAAAGGCAGGACCAATTAGCCATGGATCAAATATCATTCTTTTGTCTCCTAGTTTGAGGTCCATACATGCATGTGTTAGATAAGTTACCTAGGAATAGAAAGAAACACAAGAATTAAACTGATCAGTGTTATCATGTTAAAGGCATTGTTTACTATTCTTTTCTTCTTCATGAAGCCATGGGAATACACAGGAGGGTTATGACTGGAAGACCATGGACTTTCCCCCATGAGGTTAAAATCCTGCATCCTTACCCGAGTTTCTGCTTCCAGATTCTTTGCAGGATTATGATTGACTCCTTTATACTGGTGGACATGTGCTTTGATCAATGAATTATTTTCTCAGCAAAATTCTAGAAGTTTCATTAGACAGCCACAAGATGGCACTGCTGATATATCAGATTAATGGTCCTTATCAGATTATCTCCGATTGTCGTGTAAAGGACTCGCAAACTTCTGTTAGTGACCAATCACATTCATACTTCCCAGGCGAAATACAAAGTGTTGGTCATCATCTTTAAAGCCCTACATGGTTTGGGTCCAGGTTACCATACAATCCGCCCCGCACACTCAGGTCTTCTGGGAAGAATTTGCTATAGTCAGCCAAAACTAGGCTGACAACCATTACCCAGAGGACCTTCTCTTCTGCCACTCCCAGACTGTGGAATGGCCTGCCGGAGGAAATTCATCAACTTAATAGTCTCTTTGACTTTAAGAAAGTCATAAAGACTGCAGGTCTACCCAGTTGAATTTTAAGAGTTTTATTGGCATTTTAATAATGTATTAGTTTTATGTGCCTTTAATCAGTTTTATGTATTTTATATTTGATGTTGTTCCCTGCCTCGATCCAGAGGGAGAAGCAGTTAAGAAATAAATATATTATTATTATGCAATAAAAGTTTTGTGTAGGAATGCTCTATGAGGACTGGACCTTCCCTTAACATTTCTTGACTGAGGCAGAGCCATTGTAGAATAAAAACTTCATCTGGAACCACTCCTTAACTTATCTGCACTTGATTTTTATGCAAAAGACTCCTTGTGATGATGCATAAAGTGGAGGGACAAAATCAAATTAAACAGTTGAAGACTTGAAGTTAAGAAAAATTGCAAAGAACATATTCTAATATCTATATTTGTGATTGTGTGTACTTTGTATTTCTGTTTTTTTTTCCTGACAGAATAAAAAACAAACAAAAAACTTTCTAATAGTTGATGAGTGCTGGCAGAATTTGAACCCAAATGGGGCTCAAAAGGATCAGCATGCTTGTGGAAATCCCAAGGTTTGCAGAAGTAAAAAAAAACCACCACTTTATCAAGGCTTCTGCTTCCAGGTTCTTTGTGGGATTAAGATCAGCTCCTTTACATGTTTTTTTTCTATGGATTTTCTTTCTCTGCTTTTCTATATGTTCCATCACACAAGCACTAGGTGGTGCTGTGGTATAATGGAATTGTGCAATTCATCAGGGGTTCATGGCACCATTCAGGGAAATGCCAGACTTTCCTCATTAGAAAAAAAACCCCTGTGTGTGAGGAATCATGAGAGCATAATAAATGCCTTGTGTAGAAAAGCTCATTGTCAGCATAACAAGTCCTCAAAGGCAAAAGTCACAGACTTTTCTTTACCTGCACCTCTCCAAAAGCCAGATCTTCAGGTTTTCGAGGTTCTGAATCCCATGGATTTGGGGGATGTAGTTCAATTAGTACAAGTCCATTATCTGTATCTGGTTCAACAACTAGAAAGGAAATATTTTTTTATATTGTTGCAAGAGGAAAAGTTTAATTGTGATCTAGCTGCCAAAGTGCTCCTGTACCATCCCTTTGCACAACAAGCTGCTATGAATGTGAAAGACACCCTTCAGGTATTTGTGGTCCAAATGGTGCATTGGAGCATCACTTGGAATACTGGATAGCAAGGATGTCTCTAGGTTTGAGAGCAACTTGGGCAAAGTGCCTTCTGTTGAACCCCTTTCACAGGTTGGCTCCCCCCCCCCCCCAAAGGCTTACTGGACACTGGTGGATAGAGGTAAGGGGGAAGGTGCCTGTTCTACTCTGCAGCAGCACATTTTATTATTTGCTCCATTGAGTAGTGCTGGGATATATATATATATATATATATAGGGACCGGATAGGGAAGCAAAAGTCCTGGGAAGCAACTGGCAGTGCTCCTCCCATCATTGCTGGTCACCAACCACTGTCACTACTGCCCAAAGTTGGAGTGGTTAGCTGGCTGTCTGGCACTCTGAGTAGGAAGTCTCCTATTAGGCAGTGAGGATAAATCTGGGCTAAAATTACCTCTCACACACTTTTGCTCCATTTGTTCCAATTCTTCACAAAACTTTTGGATGGGGCTGGGCTTAGCTTTACAGATGAGGTAGCTGCAGATTTATTATTATTATTATTATTATTATTATTATTATTATTATTATTCCCTCCTCCTCCTCCGAAAACTAACTTTACCACCATTTCAAACATCAACTGGGCTGCCTTCAGCTGCCTGGCAGTGTTCCCTTCTACACAATGGGAGCAGCCATCTTTGGAGTGCCTAGCAGTTTGGAACTGAAATTCAGATCCCCCCCACCCAAAAAAGTGTAGTGGCTTCTGGAGATGCCCTAGGTATCCATAACTACATATACTTGTGATTTTAAAAGAAAATGACATTTGAAAATATTCTAAAGGCAGCCTGACAGGAACCTATGAGTTTACAAAATGTTGGTGGCCATTGTGCCTACAGAGAAGGAAAAGGGCTAAAGAAACCAGAAGCCTTGTAGATAGTAGTCCCCTTCACATTTTATTGAATTTAGAGGACTCCATGAGTACAAAGATCTTCACCTGCCTAAAATGTCACTAACCCTTCCCCCAACACACAATGCCCATTCTTGGAATGTAAATGTGTGCAACAGGACATCTGTGTGCATAGACTTTTACATGTGTGCATCATCTTCTATATGTCAGGCTTGGCTTTCTGACACTCTCTGGCAAATCTACACAGATCACAGATTACAACAAAGCTCTTATCTTTCCAGAGCTTGTGTTCGAACTTAGAGTTTTTTGTAATCCCAAATAAATAGCCCAGATGGAGGCAAATGACACATTGCTTTATTAAAGAGATTGTCCTAAGGCTAGAAGTCATACTGAGTCAGAGTCCTAGCAATATACTGGAGGTTGGACTCTTAACAATACAAGATTCAAGGCAGACAAGAGTTACACAATAAGTCCAAGTGAGAAAGTATTCCAAGCAATGAAGACGTTGAACTCAGCAAAAGCCTTTTAGCCTGTGCACCGCTTTAAATACAGGGAAAGGGCTGCAAAAGCCCCCCTTCTGATGATTTATCTTGACAGAGGAATCTGGCTCATAAATGAACACTATGTTGAAGAGGGCATCTCTACTCTGCCCTCTTTATTTGACATCTTATCTTGGGTGGTATCCCCAAGCCACCTTCCCCTGAGGAATCTTCCTCCTGTTTGGTTCTCACAATCCCAAGTGGTAAATTGGAGGCCTCATTTAGGGATGTTGGAGGAATCCATCAGGGGGGTTGACCTAAGAAGTTCACCAAGCTTTCATCAGCTCGGTCCCCTAGATTTCAAGTCGCTTTCCCACCAACTGATCTGACTCAATCTCATTTTAAAAAAAACAACAACAAATGTGTGAAAAGCAATTTGCACAAATTACGGCCACAACGAACATGTAATTAATGTAAATGTGACAGCAATTTGCATGATTCACACAAATTGTGGCTGTAATTTGCTCAAACTGTGCAAATTGTGATAGTTATTTGTGCAAACTGCTTTCTACACAAATTCTGAAAAATCCTGAAAAGGTTCCTGGATTTCGGGAAGAAACTGCATCTGACTTAAAACAGTGGGAAAACACAGGAGGACTATAAATGGAAGACATCATTGTCTGGAACCCACCCCCCACCTGTAAAGGAAGCAGGGCAATTGTACAATAAAAGCCTCTGCTGGGGTGGGGGAACCGTTTCTTGACTTGAGAGAAAGCTGATCTTTTACCACATTTAGTAGTGGCTGGAAACACAGCCTCCATTTTATGTAAACCATCCTGTCACACCTCACCTGCAACATACCCACCCACTCCCAGATACATATAGGTGTCTGTCAGTGAAAGATTAGGCACATCCCTGCCATATCTCACCTTTTGAAGATAAATCTTTGGTACCGTTTGCCCCTTTGGTACTGAGGCTCTACCTATGTGACCCATTGACCAATTACATGGGAGCTGTCAGTCAAACAAACCCTCCTCTAACAAGACAGCATAAAATATGACTCCATCCCCATTTTGAGTTAACCCTTCTTAGTTCCTCTTCATCCACTTTAATGTCCTAAGGAATGTCAACAAGAGACCTTGAAGTAAGTTGCTCTTCTAGCTTACTCAGGCCGCCTCTTCATGGTGCCTCTTCCAGTGCGCAGGCGGCGGCAGGCGATGCGGCAGCGCATTGATGCTCCTGCTGCCAGTCTTCACGGCAGAAGCGCCATGGCGGCTTTTCCTGACATCGACGCCGTGCCTGTGCTTGCCCAGCATTAGCTGGAGGGGACGTTGGAGCGGCGGTCCACCTACTCACAGGACAGTGGAGTATGGCTCGCTGCTCCACCCCCTTCCCTGGCCAGCCCGCTCTGATTTTTAAAAAGTTGAGGTAAATGGCCGACTTTTTTAGATCAGAGCAAAGGGCCTTTGCCCCTAGATGGCTTCGCACTGGTAGCAGCATCATGTAACACTAGGCTGACCATATGAAAAGAAGGACAGGACTCATGTAACTTTAACAGTTGCAGAGAAAAGGGAATTTCAGCCGGCATCATTTGTATGCAATTAGTACCTGGTGAAATCACCATTTCATCCAAGCAATTAAAGTTACATGCACTATACTAGAGTGACCAGATACAAAAGAGGGCAGGGCCCCTGCAGCTTTAACTGTTGTGATGAAGAGGGAATTTCACCAGGTACGAATTGCAGACAAACGACGCCGGCTGAAATTCCCTCTTCTCTACAACTGTTGAAGTTACATGAGCCCTGTCCTCCTTTTCATATGGTCAGCCTATGTAACACAACTGCCGCCAGTGCGAAGCCATATCGACGGGAAGTGTCTGTCTAGAGGTACCCAAAGTATAGATCTTAGATAGACCAGGATTTCTGATGTAGAATTTGTCTTCCTGTTTTATTTAAGTACTCTCTTTTCCTTACCCTGTTTTTATGCCCCAACCCCCCATAAATTGACTTAATTTATTGGGCTAGGTTACTTTCTCTGTTTGCATCTTCAAGGGCTGATTTCTCCTCACGTTGCTAAGACCATTTCAGTTACACTTACAGAGTGCCAAGTGAGGCACTGAGGAAGGAAAGACAGGCTCTGTACTGTCTAGGGATGTGCACTGACCCCCCGGATCGGATCGGATAGCGGATCGGAATCGGACCTGGGGGGTCGGATCGGATCGGATCGGATCGGAGGCTGGTCGGATCGGATCGGACCAGATGTCCGATCCGGATCGGACGCCATTTTGAATGCTTTTTCCCATAGCCAAGTATTGTTTTACAAAAACGCCTATAACTTTTTCATTTTTAAAGATAGAAGGATGAAACTTGGGCACATTGTAGACTGGTTAGGGGTAGTTATCTGTGAGAAATTTCAGAAAGATTGGTGCATGCATTTTGTGGCAATTAATTTTTTAATAAATACCCAGGAATGCCTATAACTTTGTCATTTTTAAAGTTACACACATGAAACTTTGCCACATTGTAGGGGGTACCTTGGGACCTATGTGTGTGAAATTTCAGAAACGTAGGTGCTTGTCTTGTGTGGCAATTAATTTTTAGAAAAATGGGTAGTAGTGGGGTAAATACAGTTACGCCTCCCATTTTTTTATTTTTGAAGATACAAACAGGAAACTTGGGCACATTACAGGTACCACTTGCCTTGATATGTGTGTGAAATTTCAGAAACATTGGAGCTTTCCTTGTGTGGCAATTAATTTTTGAAACAATGAGGAAAGAAACACCTATAACTTTGTCATTTTTAAAGTTACACACATGAAACTTTGCCACATTGTAGGTGGTACCTTGGGACCCATGTGTGTGAAATTTCGGAAACGTAGGTGCTTGCCTTGTGTGGCAATTAATTTTTTAATAAATACCCAGGAATGCCTATAACTTTGTCATTTTTAAAGTTACACACATGAAACTTTGCCACATTGTAGGCGGTACCTTGGGACCTATGTGTGTGAAATTTCGGAAACGTAGGTGCTTGCCTTGTGTGGCAATTAATTTTAGAAAAATGGGTAGTGGTGGGGTAAATACAGTTACGCCTCCCACTTTTTTATTTTTGAAGATACAAACAGGAAACATGGGCACATTACAGGTACCACTTGGCTTGATATGTGTGTAAAATTTCAGACAGCTGGGTCCAGGCATGTGGTGGCAAGGTATTTTTGAAACAATGAGGAAAGAAACGCCTATAACTTTTTTATTTTAAAAGTTAGAAGTCTGAACATTGCTCACTTTGTAGATGGGTTAGGGGTAGATATGTGTCAGAAATTTCAGAATGATAGGTCCAGGCATTTGATGGCTATGGAATTTTTAAATTACATGTTTCAAAAAAATTTCTACAGAGGCCAGGTCTTCCCCTCCCGCTTCCCGCGAAGAAAAGGAAACACTCTCTCGTCTCGATCCCTTTGATCCTTGGTAGTATCCATTACAGGGCTCGTGTCTGCTTGAGTACAAAGTGAAAGCAGACACGAGCCCTGTAATGGATACTACCAAGGATCAAAGGGATCGAGACCAGAGTGATCCTTCCTTGCACGCATGGCTGCAAAACTCAGCTAGGCTCAGCCGTTCTGCTTGAAAAGTGAAAGGAGGAAAGGAAACACGAGCCCTGTAATGGATACTACTAGCAACTTCAAAGGGATCGAGACGAGAGAGTGTTTCCTTTTCTTCGCGGGAAGCGGGAGGGGAAGACCTGGCCTCTGTAGAAATTTTTTTGAAACATGTAATTTAAAAATTCCATAGCCATCAAATGCCTGGACCTATCATTCTGAAATTTATGACACATATCTACCCCTAACCCATCTACAAAGTGAGCAATGTTCAGACTTCTAACTTTTAAAATAAAAAAGTTATAGGCGTTTCTTTCCTCATTGTTTCAAAAATACCTTGCCACCACATGCCTGGACCCAGCTGTCTGAAATTTTACACACATATCAAGCCAAGTGGTACCTGTAATGTGCCCATGTTTCCTGTTTGTATCTTCAAAAATAAAAAAGTGGGAGGCGTAACTGTATTTACCCCACCACTACCCATTTTTCTAAAATTAATTGCCACACAAGGCAAGCACCTACGTTTCCGAAATTTCACACACATAGGTCCCAAGGTACCGCCTACAATGTGGCAAAGTTTCATGTGTGTAACTTTAAAAATGACAAAGTTATAGGCATTCCTGGGTATTTATTAAAAAATTAATTGCCACACAAGGCAAGCACCTACGTTTCCGAAATTTCACACACATGGGTCCCAAGGTACCACCTACAATGTGGCAAAGTTTCATGTGTGTAACTTTAAAAATGACAAAGTTATAGGTGTTTCTTTCCTCATTGTTTCAAAAATTAATTGCCACACAAGGAAAGCTCCAATGTTTCTGAAATTTCACACACATATCAAGGCAAGTGGTACCTGTAATGTGCCCAAGTTTCCTGTTTGTATCTTCAAAAATAAAAAAATGGGAGGCGTAACTGTATTTACCCCACTACTACCCATTTTTCTAAAAATTAATTGCCACACAAGACAAGCACCTACGTTTCTGAAATTTCACACACATAGGTCCCAAGGTACCCCCTACAATGTGGCAAAGTTTCATGTGTGTAACTTTAAAAATGACAAAGTTATAGGCATTCCTGGGTATTTATTAAAAAATTAATTGCCACAAAATGCATGCACCAATCTTTCTGAAATTTCTCACAGATAACTACCCCTAACCAGTCTACAATGTGCCCAAGTTTCATCCTTCTATCTTTAAAAATGAAAAAGTTATAGGCGTTTTTGTAAAACAATACTTGGCTATGGGAAAAAGCATTCAAAATGGCGTCCGATCCGGATCGGACCTCATCGGATCGGATCGGATCGGATCGGAGGTTGTCCGGATCGGATCGGATCGGATTTTCCCGATTTTGGGTCGGATCGGATTCGGATCGTGGATCGGATCCGATCCGATGCACACCCCTAGTACTGTCCAGCAGAGCTTAGCAGGCTGTTTTCCGTACAGATAGACACTAGAGAGCATAAGGATTCCGTCCACCTTTTATGTGAGCCAGCTGAATAGGAAGGGTGGGGGCAGCAAGAGGAGGAGGTGTGAGGGGCGCATGACCCAGTGACCTACCCTGGTGGACTGATGATGCCCACAGCCATCATGCGATCATGACAGGTGGCACTTCTATAAAATAATACACATTTAAAAGCTGCGAAAGACTTCACATTACCGAGTTCATCTTGACAGAAGCTATCTGGAGGGTTAACGTATTTCATGGTGCTCACATCCAGCCTCCAGTTATGCTTAGTGCAACGTACACATCTAGGTTAAAAAGACAACAGCAGGAAAGGTTGGAACCAATTCAAATTTTGAATGTGAATTCTTCAAGCAAAAATTATCAGTATTTAGTACTACAAAGTTAGTCAGTGAATTCCAATCCCAAGAAAGCAGTGCAAGGCTGGCCAATATTTCAGGATAGCATCCTAAGTCAGAATGATGAGCAAATATTTAAGAAATGCAGAATTGAGGCCTACAGCAAGTGCAAAACCAAGGCCTGGAAGAAGTTCTAAGAAACAGGATCAAGAACTGGCACCTTGCAGGAGAAGCAGAGCTTTATTTCAACACGACTCACAGTTGCAGGTGTTTTTTTTAAAATGACACGTGATGTGCCATCTTTCCCAGCTTGGCAGCTGATGGCTGAAACCAGGCCTAAATTCCAGCAAAACTCCAAGAATTGCAGAGAAGAGTGGTTTCTTAATTTTGAAAAGTCAAACATAAGAAGAGTCATGCTGAATCAGACGAAGGTCCATCTAGTCCATCACTCTGTTCACACAGTGGCCAATCAGCTGTCGGCCAGGACCCACAAGCAAGAAACAGGTGCAGCAGCACCCTACCGTCTATGTTCCACTACAACTGGTGTATATGGTAGGCTGACCATATGAAAAGGAGGACAGGGCTCTTGTAACTTTAACAGCTGTAGAGAAAAAGGAATTTCAGCCAGTGTCATTTGTATGCAATTAGTTCCTGGTGATATTCCCTCTTCATCACAACAGTTAAAGATGCAGGCACTATATAGAGTGACCATATACAAAAGAAGGCAGAGCCCCTGCAACTTTAACTGTTGTGATGAAGAGGGAATTTCACCAGGAACTAATTGCATACAAACAACACCGGCTGAAATACCCTTTTCTCTACAACTGTTAAAGTTACATGAGCCCTGTCCTCCTTTTCATATGGTCAGCCTAATATATGGTCTTATTGCCTTGGATACTGGAGGTAGCATAAAGCTGTCAGGACTAATAGCCATTGACAGCCTTCTCCTCCAGGAACTTATCCAACCCCCTACTAAAGCTGCCCAAGGCAAGACCAACACTACTGCTTTAAAATGGTTTATAACAGCTGTAAAAAAATGTTGGGGCCCAGGACATACTCCATATACAGTTCTCAAACTGTTATCAAAGTATCATATCGTGCTTGGTATAGATTGGGCCCAAATTGGTGACCATCACCACAACTTGTGGTAGTGAATTCCATAGTTTATGCACTGTGTGAAGATGTACTTTCTTTTATCTGTCCTGAATCTCCCACCAATCAGCTTCATGGGATAACCCCAGGTACTAGTATTTTGAGAGAGGGAGAAAAATGTCTCCCTATCCACATTTTTCACACTATGCATAATTTTGTACACCTCTATCAGGTCTCCCCTTAGCTTCCTTTTTTCCAAGCTGAACAATCCCAGCTGTTGTAACCTTCCCTCATAGGGAAAATGCTCCTTGACCATTTTAGATGCCCTTTTTCTGCTCTTTTTCCAGCTCTACAATATCTTTTTTTTACATATGGTGACCAGAAATGTGCACAGTATTCTAAGTGTGGTTGCAGCATAGATTTTTATAAAGGCAGTATGATATTGGCAGTTCTATTCTCAATTCCTTTTCTAATAATGCCTAACATGGAATTTGCCTTTTTTACAGCAGCTGCACACAAAGTTGACATTTTTATTGAGCTGTCCACCACAACTCTAAGATCTCTTTCTCGGCTGATCACTGCTAACTCAGATCCCACCAGGATTGGGATGCCCCCCACCCCAAACATGCATGACTTTACATTGCTTTACATTGAACTGCATTTGCCATTTGGATGCCCATTCTCCCAGGTTGGAGAGATTATTTTGGAACTCTTCACAATCTCTTTTTGTTTTAACCACCCTAAATAATTTTGTGTCCTTGGCAAACTTGGCCACTTCACTGCTCACCCCTAATTCCAGATAATTTATGAACAAGTTGAAAAGCATTGGTCTCAATACAGTTCCCTGTGGGACTCCACTATTTATCTCCCTCCATTGGGAGAATTTATCATTCATTCCTACTCTCTGCTTTCTGCTCTTTAACCAATTACTGATCCATAAGAGGATCTCTCCTCCTATTGCATGACTGCTAAGTTTGCTCAGGAGTCTGGTGATTGACTTTGTCAAAAGTCTTTTGGAAGTTCAAGTAAACAATGTCACTCCTGTCTATATGGTTATTGACACTCTCAAAGAACTCCAAAAGGTTAGTGAGATAGGACTTACCTTTGCAGAAGCCATGCTGATTCTTTTTCAGTAGGGCTTGTCCTTTTATATGCGTACCGATTTTATCTTTAATAATGTTTTCAACCAATTTACCCAGAAAAGAGGTTAAGCTAACAGGCCTGTAATTTCCCATACCCCCAGATCTCTTTATAAAAATTGGCATTACATGTGTAATACTTGTTATTGAAAATATTACGCAAGAGATTCCATTTATACATAAAGTATACGATACATTTATTGTATAATTATATAGATTACCTAAGAAACATTATCTAAGAAACATTAGAGAAAGAACCAGAAAAGATAAAAGAGAGGGAAGGTGGTGAGGACGTTAAAACAGGGATGGGGAACATCTAGCGCTCCATATGCTGTTGAACTGCAATTCATCGGCTAGGACCGATGGTAGTTGTAGTCCAATATGATTCCCGCCCTTGAGTTAAAGGAAGGGTTTAACACAAATACTGCATCAATATTTTAATAACTCCTAATCATATGCATCTAAATATGCTCATTTAATTGATGCATTTAGACTAGGGATGTGCACTGACCCCCCGGATCGGATCGGATAGCGGATCGGAATCGGACCTGGGGGGTCGGATCGGATCGGATCGGATCGGAGGCTGGTCGGATCGGATCGGACCAGATGTCCGATCCGGATCGGACGCCATTTTGAATGCTTTTTCCCATAGCCAAGTATTGTTTTACAAAAACGCCTATAACTTTTTCATTTTTAAAGATAGAAGGATGAAACTTGGGGACATTGTAGACTGGTTAGGGATAGTTATCTGTGAGAAATTTCAGAAAGATTGGTGCATGCGTTTTGTGGCAATTAATTTTTTAATAAATACCCAGGAATGCTTATAACTTTGTCATTTTTAAAGTTACAAACATGAAACTTTGCCACATTGTAGGAGGTACCTTGGGACCTATGTGTGTGAAATTTCAGAAACATAGGTGCTTGCCTTGTGTGGCAATTAATTTTAGAAAAATAGGTAGTAGTGGGGTAAATACAGTTACGCCTCCCATTTTTTTATTTTTTAAGATACAAACAGGAAACTTGGGCACATTACAGGTACTACTTGCCTTGATATGTGAGTGAAATTTCAGAAACATTGGAGCTTTCCTTGTGTGGCAATTAATTTTTGAAACAATGAGGAAAGAAACACCTATAACTTTGTCATTTTTAAAGTTACACACATGAAACTTTGCCACATTGTAGGTGGTACCTTGGGACCCATGTGTATGAAATTTCGGAAACGTAGGTGCTTGCCTTGTGTGGCAATTAATTTTTTAATAAATACCCAGGAATGCCTATAACTTTGTCATTTGTAAAGTTACACACATGAAACTTTGCCACATTGTAGGTGGTACCTTGGGACCTATGTGTGTGAAATTTCAAAAACGTAGGTGCTTGCCTTGTATGGCAATTAATTTTAGAAAAATGGGTAGTAGTGGGGTAAATACAGTTACGCCTCCCATTTTTTTATTTTTTAAGATACAAACAGGAAACATGGGCACATTACAGGGAACACTTCACTTGATAGGTGTGTAAAATTTCAGACAGCTGGGTCCAGGCATGTGGTGGCAATTAATTTTTGAAACAATGAGGAAAGAAACGCCTATAACTTTTTTATTTTAAAAGTTAGAAGTCTGAACATTGCTCACTTTGTAGATGGGTTAGGGGTAGATATGTGTCAGAAATTTCAGAATGATAGGTCCAGGCATTTGATGGCTATGGAATTTTTAAATTACATGTTTCAAAAAAATTTCTACAGAGGCCAGGTCTTCCCCTCCCGCTTCCCGCGAAGAAAAGGAAACACTGTCTCGTCTCGATCCCTTTGATCCTTGCTAGTATCCATTACAGGGCTCGTGTCTGCTTGAGTAAAAAAGTGAAAGTAGGAAAGCAGACACGAGCCCTGTAATGGATACTAGCAAGGATCAAAGGGATCGAGACGAGACAGTGTTTCCTTTTCTTCGCGGGAAGCGGGAGGGGGAGGAAAGGAAGACCTGGCCTCTGTGGAACATTTTTTGAAACATTTAATCTAAAAATTCCATAGCCATCAAATGCCTGGACCTATCATTCTGAAATTTCTGACACATATCTACCCCTAACCCATCTACAAAGTGAGCAATGTTCAGACTTCTAACTTTTAAAATAAAAAAGTTATAGGCGTTTCTTTCCTCATTGTTTCAAAAATTAATTGCCACCACATGCCTGGACCCAGCTTTCGGAAATTTTACACACCTATCAAGTGAAGTGTTCCCTGTAATGTGCCCATGTTTCCTGTTTGTATCTTAAAAAATAAAAAAATGGGAGGCGTAACTGTATTTACCCCACTACTACCCATTTTTCTAAAATTAATTGCCATACAAGGCAAGCACCTACGTCTTTGAAATTTAGCACACATAGGTCCCAAGGTACCTCCTACAATGTGGCAAAGTTTCATGTGTGTAACTTTAAAAATGACAAAGTTATAGGCATTCCTGGGTATTTATTAAAAAATTAATTGCCACAAAACGCATGCACCAATCTTTCTGAAATTTCTCACAGATAACTATCCCTAACCAGTCTACAATGTCCCCAAGTTTCATCCTTCTATCTTTAAAAATAAAAATGTGAGAGGCATAACTGTATTTCTCAGTGGGAAAGTGCAATGCAATGATTCCCTATGGGAAAGTGCAATGCAATGATTCCCTATGGGAAAGTACTGTCCAATGAATCCTTATGGGCAAGTGCTGTCCAATGAATCCCTCATTGTTTCAAAAATTAATTGCCACACCAGGCAAGCACCAATGTTTCTGAAATTTTACACACATATCAAGTGAAGTGTTCCCTGTAATGTGCCCAAGTTTCCTGTTTGTATCTTCAAAACTAAAAAAATGGGAGGCGTAACTGTATTTACCCCACTACTACCCATTTTTCTAAAATTAATTGCCACACAAGGCAAGCACCTATGTTTCTGAAATTTTACACACATAGGTCCCAAGGTACCACCTACAATGTGGCAAAGTTTCATGTGTGTAACTTTAAAAATGACAAAGTTATAGGTGTTTCTTTCCTCATTGTTTCAAAACTTAATTGCCACACAAGGCAAGCTCCAATGTTTCTGAAATTTCACTCACATATCAAGGCAAGTGGTACCTGTAATGTGCCCAAGTTTCCTGTTTGT
This sequence comes from Anniella stebbinsi, assembly GCA_029215795.1. Lineage (NCBI taxonomy): Eukaryota > Metazoa > Chordata > Lepidosauria > Squamata > Anniellidae > Anniella > Anniella stebbinsi. The sequence continues at coordinate 40,357,625 of JARDYH010000006.1, forward strand.
ATCTTAAAAAATAAAAAAATGGGAGGCGTAACTGTATTTACCCCACTACTACCTATTTTTCTAAAATTAATTGCCACACAAGGCAAGCACCTATGTTTCTGAAATTTCACACACATAGGTCCCAAGGTACCTCCTACAATGTGGCAAAGTTTCATGTTTGTAACTTTAAAAATGACAAAGTTATAAGCATTCCTGGGTATTTATTAAAAAATTAATTGCCACAAAACGCATGCACCAATCTTTCTGAAATTTCTCACAGATAACTATCCCTAACCAGTCTACAATGTCCCCAAGTTTCATCCTTCTATCTTTAAAAATGAAAAAGTTATAGGCGTTTTTGTAAAACAATACTTGGCTATGGGAAAAAGCATTCAAAATGGCGTCCGATCCGGATCGGACCTCATCGGATCGGATCGGATCGGATCGGAGGTTGGTCGGATCGGATCGGATCGGATCGGATTTTCCCGATTTTGGGTCGGATCGGATTCGGATCGTGGATCGGATCCGATCCGATGCACACCCCTAATTTAGACTTTGTAATGCCTAAGCAGGCATTTCTCTGCCTTTGAGCCATCTGTGACCAGGCCCATTGGTGGTGAAATACTGTGGTGCAACGGAGATGACCCGGGGAATGCTTGGAGAGAGGGGATGCCTTGCTGTCTGTGGAATTAGGGTCTGATTCCTGGTCATCACAGTGAAGACCAGAAGACCATTGAAGACCATCTTATCTACACTCATAGATGATTCTTGTCAGATGATAATTTACTTGCTCCATGGGCTAAAGGGCAACTTGCTGTCCTTCATCCTTCAAGGCTTACTCATTGCCACCAAGACTGGACTCTAGTCTTGAGCCCCATTGTCACAGATAGCTTCAGATTTAACCAAGCAGCTCAGAAACCCAACCCAAAAAACAGAGTGGTCTACCTGCTTCTTACTACTTTCCATGTCCGTTGCAGAAAGACAGGGAAGGAAGCAAGGGCAAAATGTGGCATAAATTCTGACGTACGTTTTTGTTAGATCTTCGATATCTGCAATAAACAACCCTCCTTGGTGTTTGCACATATTCTTGCATGCTCGCAGCGTATCTGTGTCCTTGTACAAGATGTAACTCTTGCCATCTGCTTTGTTTCTTAGGAAATTTATTCCTTCCTTGAGAGCAGCAACTTCAGCAGGAGTGAGAGACAGAAGTATTTTGGTTCTTTGTTCCACACTGTTTGAAACCAAAGAGTGAAAAATTGTTTGTTTGTTTAATAGTCTGGTTTAAAAGGAAGTCTGATTTAATACAAAACATGTTGGAATTTACACTTAACAATTTTGTAAAAGGAATAAATGATGCTTTATCAAACACATTGTTACTGCTTGCCTATTTACTGTAAAACAACCATAAGTGAAAGTGTTTGACTGTTGAGATCAAGTAATATAAGATTATATTAGATAATATTCTATTGTGGCAAAATACTAATATTTATCGCTGTCAACTAAGAGCTCCATCACACCAGCGATTTATTGCACTCTTGCAATGCCTGGTATGTGTTTTTGCAGCGCGGTACCCACATGACGTCTTCCCTGTCCTGCGTTCATCTTGCCTCTTTCCCTCCACTTTCCATCTTATTTTGGAGTGGGAAAATTCCGGTTTCCCTCCCTCCATGCGAAGTAAAGCTGCTTCTCCCTCCCATGTATTGCTGTCCTTGTGCTATATCAGACCATCCTGTTTTTTGTTGGATGTGTGTGTGTCGAAGGGTGGGCTCGCTGACAAAAGAGGGTGGGGTGGTTCTCCGCTCAACTGCTCAACCATGAAGGGAGAGGGAGAGAGGTTGCCATTGCTCATGCCTCAGTCCCATTCAACTCTATGGTTCTTACTTCTGCGTAGGCATATCTAGGTTTTCTGACCAGAACAATGTCGGTTTCCCCTCGCCATGCCAACATTGACCATAAACTTCTGCAAAAACTAATTGTAATACTTACTCTTCAGTTTCAAGCTGCCGTACTATTGTATTTGTGCAGATATATATATATATATATATATATATATATATATATACGGGGGAAGGAGAATGTAGGGTGTAGGGCGGGAGATTTCATCGGCATAGTAGCGATACAGGTGAAAAGATACATGAGCTTTAATAGGGCAACAATGCACAGATGTGAAAGTGCCCAGTGCTCAACTCGCTAAGGAAATGGAGGGGGAAACTGTGGATGCAAACTGGGAAAATAAGTAGGTGTGATGGAGCCCTAAATGGCATGGGAATAATCCATCTAATATTAAACAATTTTAGGTCCCAAGAGAGAATGATGGTTTACTCTCCCATAGAAAACAATAGGAGTTAAAACATATTTAGTGGGATTTTGCCCTTATTTCCCCATTTTAGCCTCTGATTTCCAACGAGCCACAATTTCCATTTTAGCTGCACCTCCCATGTTAGAAGTTCTTTATATTGAAGATTTTTGTCCACTGTACAAATTTGACAACCCCAATACTGGGAACCATGTAAAAGTTGCATTTACATCCAAGTCATACTAAAATCCAATGCATATATAGAACTGACTTTTAATAATGTGGTCACTCAGAAGCTTTTTTTAAAGTCTAAAACAGCAAACTGAAAAAAGTGCTCTGCAACCCTATGCTTACTTCTTTGGTCTTACTTCTGTTTACTTAGAAGTAAGTCTCCCTCTGTTCAATGGGGTTTACTCAAAGGTAAGCATGCATCTGATTTGAGTATGACTTGGATGTAAATGTAGTTGAAATCAATGGGATTTACTCTTGAGTAAGGGAATCAGCAGATCTCCATTTGATGAACTGGAGATGCATAGCTTAGCATTATCAAAGTAAAAGAAAATCGATCCATCACAAATGCAAACAGGTGGACTTTCGCATTGGTGGACTATCAAGAAAAGGGTTTAAGGGGGGAATTTAAAAATTCCTTAAAAATCAAGGGATGAACCAATCTGATTTAAACTTGACATGCTGAAAGCTCTACTTAAGAGCTCTCAAGATCCCCAAGTTTCATCTCTTTATCTTTAAAAATTATGCAGATGTAAGCATTTTGGTTAATTCTCATAGGAGCTCCAATCAGGGAGGGGGGAAGGCTGCCACGTTGATCACAATGTCCATCAACGACAAGAACCAATGAACTGGAGGGGGAAGAAGAAGGGGCGAGGTGGGGCAGGCACAATAGCAGCAGGAGAGCAAACAAGTGAAAAGAGAGTTCACTGGTAAAGCTACGATCATGAAAAGGAAGAGCTCTTGCAGCGCTTATGAAATGGAGGTAAAAAAATGTGGAGGCAAACCAGGGGAAAATAGGTGTGATGGAGCCCTGGGTAGCCTTTCCGTTACCAAATTAATCCGAATTTCAATATCTCACAGTTTAAAAGAAAATGAGGATATGTTTGTAGTTGCCTTTAAATGCAGTAAATTGAATAATATTGCAAATCATGAAATGTTTCCTGTTTGGTTCTATTCTGTTGAGCAGGAACATATAAAGTAGCCTAGTAGAATGAACAATCTTAGATAATTTAAATCTCTTGTCTTACATAGGCTGACCATATGAAAAGGAGGACAGGGCTCATGTAACTTTAACAGTTGTAGAGAAAAGGGAATTTCGTGTCATTTGTATGCAATTAGTGCCAGGTGAAATTCCCTCTTCATCACAACAGTTAAAGTTGCTGGGGGCCCTGCCTTCTTTTGTATAGGGTCACTCTAGTATAATGCCTGCAACTTTAACTGTTGTGATGGAGAGGGAATTTCACCAGGAACTAATTGCATACAAATGACACTGGCTGAAATTCCCTTTTCTCTACAATTGTTAAAGTTACATGAGCCCTGTCCTCCTTTTTATATGGTCAGCCTAGTCTTACAAGATGCTTGAAGTATGGGACAATTTTCTTCTACCTGTGCATGAGGAAGTGTATCAGTGAATTTTGCAGGAGGTTTAAGGAAGCCTTGAAGTACTTATTCTGTATGAGATATAGATATTGTAACTGAATAAGCTTGCATATTTCAATGCCTTGAACTAGTGAATAGCTGGAATGAACAGATTACCTGCTGCTCCTCCCCATGAAATATCTCACTTTACATGTAATGCTTTCAATTTTGAAACATGATGATGTTTGCTCCCCTTGTTACAGGATGAACATAAAAGCCCCACCTATTTACATTTATTTAACTGATTCAATTTTATTTCATCAGCTGACCAGCTGTAAGAACCTGATCCTTACTAAAAGAAAAAAGAAAAAAAAGGAAAGGAAAGGGGGGGAAAGATCTTTGTTTTGGAAACTAACTTTCAAATACTTACACCTACCTTAAGGAATTAGATTAATCACACACTTGTCCGCTGAGAGTGTAAATGTACACAGTATAGTGTGTACTAAAATCTATTGACTGATTTGGAGTACTTCATTAGGCAATGCCAACTTTTACAACCAGAACGGTTGCTGTTTCCTGAGTTAAGGCTCTGAGAAATAATAGAGCTTTCTTGCTCTGCAAAAAATGCATATGGTTTTTAATACCCTCACTCAAGTAACTTTCAAGGATATATTCCTGTATGTACATGGCCAAACACCTATTTTATTTATTTATTGGATTTGTACCCCACCTTTCTACCAAGAAAATAATACTCAAAGGGCTGTATCACTCCTTGCTGTGAATGCATTGCTCTTTATTTGTACCCGGCAACTTATTTTCATAGAAAAACCAGTCCTCTGCCTCCATTAAGAACATAAGAAGCCATGCTAGATTAGACCAAGGGTCCATCTAGTCTAGGCTGACCATATGAAAAGGAGGACAGGGCTCATGTAACTTTAACAGTAGTAGAGAAAAGGGAATTTCAGCCAGTGTCATTTGTACACAATTAGTTCCTGGTGAAATTCCCTCTTCATCACACCAGTTAAAGTTGCAGGGGCCCTGCCTTCTTTTGTATATGGTCACACTAGTATAGTGCCTACAACTTTAACTGTTGTGATGAAGAGGGAATTTCACCAGGAACTAATTGCATACAAATGATACTGGCTGAAATTCCCTTTTCTCTACAACTGTTAAAGTTACATGAGCCCTGTCCTCCTTTTCATATGGTCAGCCTAATCTAGTCCAGTATTCTGTTCACACAATGGCCAATCAGCTGTAGATTGGGAACCTACAAGCAGGACACAAGTGCATACTGCCTCTGATATTGAAGGTAGCACATAGCCATCATGACTAGTAGCCATTTGTAGCCTTCAAGGAAGTCAACATACATAAAATACAACATATGAACTGTATGTAATGTTTTTATTGAAACTGCCAACAGACATAACTAGGAAGTTTCAATTGACTTTTACCTAATATTAACTATATAGAAAACTATGTAGAAAACCTACATTTCATATGGCGCTCATATGGCCTTATAAAAAAAGCATACTATATCTATGAATAGTTAGTGGGGGAATGCTCCTTTAACTGAAAGCTAATTCAGAGTATGAGAGCAAAAGCCTCTCTTGTTAACACTCCGACATTATAAGTTGTGGTAAACTAACTAAAACATTTTGCATGGTGCTGACGTCTTCCAAATACTTTAACCATCTTTTTATGAAGCCTTTTATATTATGAACTAGGGCCAAATTAATTCATGTATCTGTGCACGTCTGAAAGGACCTCATCCAGCCTTCTCCCTCATCTTACCTTGTCAAAACAGGTGCTTCGAAACACATGTTCTCCTCAGCCTAACTCACTTCTGGTACCTGAGCCAGGCTGGGGGGGGGGGACTTTTTTAATCAGTAAAATGGGAGAAGGGGAGAGTGTCATTCCACTTATCCACATGCTCTGTGTCACATGAAGACGCACCCCCATCCCATGCCTTATGTGTGAAAAGGGCATTTACAAAGAACAGAACCACAAATGTTGCTGCCCCATAATGTCTAGTTTGGCTCTGAGATTTGCAACATTTTTAATAATGAAATCACCTATGAAGCAGAGCTCTAACAAAGTTTTATTTTGCCCCTCCCTCCCTGTCCCTGTGATTTGCTTTCAGCGTTATTTCCAGTTTAGAACTGAGAGTGAAAAATGGCGATTTAGGAAGATCCTCTGAAAGTGAAGTTATAAAAGTTACTTACTCCTTGCATACTTCACAATTCCCTAATCATGGAAACAAATATACAATACCATTTCTTAATTACTGTGTATATCTCCTGTGTGCTTTACATGCAAATATGTTGAAGAAAAATGAATATAAAAATCTTACCTTTTTTCCATAGTAGATCAGAAAATAGAGGAGAGAAATTATGTTGAACTTCCAGTAACAAAAATAAAGTCATAAACTTGTATTCTGTCTCACAAATATAGGATAATTCTGTACTATGATCTTGTAAATTGCAACTGGACTGGCATTGTACCAAAGCTATAGGAAAGTACAATGACTTGAGACTGTAGTCCTAGAAAAGCTTCTACTTTGAATGGTAACACCCACAGCAGTTGGAAGTGACAATGGTGAACATCCAGGAAAAAACTGAAAATAAGAGGTGACCTGTAACTACATATAGGCTAGTAATAGAAGCTGTGAAGTTCACAGGTGTGGCTGAAAAGAAATTGGCTGCTGTCCATGTCATCCAGGCAAACTGGTATTCAAAAATGAAATGGAGGTAATTTCCTTTGCCTATGGAAAACTACAGTGCATGGGAAGCACGGGTACCACAACAATTTACACGACATGCATTGTGCTCGTTTCAGTTAAGTCTACCACTGTGAGAGTGCTTGAAACCACGACATTAGACCACTTCTTCATTTACATAATTGGAGCTACCTTTTTTCCAATATGCTGATAAAGATCTTCTGCTTTGAGTCCCCTCTGATACTTCATCAGTCCAGCATGGATCTGCTCCCAGGCTGTAGTTAGCATCCTCAGTCTCTGTCTCCCCATCTTCACCTTTTTTCACAGAGATTGAAAAATATCAGAGAACCATCTCATTGTGTCTCTGTAGTAGGCAATGGTTTCCATTGGGAAGCCATTTTTTAATTTCCCCAGGGCAGAAAAGAGCTGCCCACAGAATTCAATGGAAAAATTCCAGATTTCAACACAGTTAAGATTGGACACCCGTTGTGCCCATCCCCAAAGAAGGGCCAAACCAGACGCATACATGTTTACTACGCACACAATCACTGGTTCAACTGTAAAGTGGGGGTAGGGACTAATTGCATACAAATGGCACTGGCTGAAATTCACTTTTCTCTACAACTGTTAAAGTTACATGAGCCCTGACCTGGATTTTATCTGGTCACCCTACAATGACATCTAGTAGCTGTAAAATTAAACATGTAAAACTTGCAAAGAAAGGAAATATCCAGAAAAAAGGGCATGTAAAGGAGCCAGTCTTAATTTCACAATGAATCCAGAAGCAGAAGCCCCTGTAAAGGTATGGGATAAAAGCCTGGTGTAGAGAAGCCCATAGTAAGATTTTCTCATGGTCACTGTTACATTCCTCACTTTTAAAAGTTCCAAACCAAATCGCAACCTATTATTTGAAGAACAAACTGCAGTGAATAGGAAAATGAAAGTAAACACAAGAACAGACTGAAGATGGAGTCGTTAACTCCAGCCCAATATAATAAAGTAGGGTGACCAGATAAATTCCAGGTCAGGGCTCGTGTAACTTTAACAGTTGCAGGGGCCCTGCCTTCTTTTGTATATGGTCACTCTAGTATAGTGCCTGCACCTTTAACTGTTGTGATGAAGAGGGAATTTCACCAGGAACTAATTGCATACAAATGACTCTGGCTGAAATTCCCTTTTCTCTACAACTGTTAAAGTTACATGAGCCCTGACCTGGATTTTATCTGGTCACCCTAAATAAAGACTTAAAATAAAGGCTTGTGCAATTGTTTTAACAGAGATGTCACATGATCCCATGTCAGCAGCCACCATTAACAACCTGACTGCTGCATTCTGCAACTGTTGTAGTTTACGGACACCTTTCAAAGGTGGCCCCATATAGAGTGCATTGTAGTAATTCAAATGCAAGGTTAAGGCCACCCTGACACATGCTTTAGTTTGGATTACTGAAATGGGCTGTACATGGAGCTGCCTTGGAAATGAGTTCAGAAACTTCAACAGGTCTAGAATGCTGCAGCCAGACTGTTGACTGGGGGTGGTTGCAGGGAACATGTGTTTCCCTTGTTACAACAGCTTCACTGGCTACCAGTCTGTTTCTGGGCACAATTTAAAGTGATGGTATGACCTATAAAGCCCTATATGGCTCATGACCAGGCTATATGAAAGACCACCTCCCATACTAGCCTGCCTGAGTTTTAAGATCTTAAGATTTAAGGTCAAAAGAAGGGGGAGGCCTTTCACTCAGTACTGCTGCCATCAGAGGGGTGGGGGCCCAAGAGAGGGCCTTCTCAATGGCTGCTCCATCCTCTGTTACTCCCTGCTGAAGGAGGCTAGGCTGGTCTGTTACTGAAGCAGCTTCTGCTGGGCTCGGTACTGTTTTTATTTTTATTTTTGTCAGTTTTTTAATTGTGTTTTTAATTTATTTATTTTTATTATTGTTTTAACTGAGGTTTTTCTTATTGTTAGTTGCCTTGAATCTATTTGGGTGGGGAGGCAGGGGGAAATCAGGGTATAAATAAATGGATATGTCTCCATGACCAGACCTGCAGATTCAATGATCAGATGCACCTGACATCAGCCTATCCTTGAGCATCCAGGGTTAAGATTGGGTCCAGGACAACCCACAAGCTATGAACCTGCAGTCTCAGGAGAAGTGCCACCTCATCCAATGTAGGTTCAGTTCCTATCCCTGGGTCAGGTGTCCTTCTGACCACCAGCACATCTGTCTTGATATTATATGTAAGTAGCTTGGTATCCAGACAGAATGGTCGCATACACATATAAGAACATTTCTGTGTAGGTGGATGTTCCTCCATAGGTGGTTTCTATCTCCTTAATGTTAACCCAGAAATCACAAGCCATGCCCAAGACCATCCCACTAGTCAGGCAGGATGTCTCTTGGGTAGCAGGGAGGATGGCCCAGATGGCCGCACCTTCTTCCCCTGTCCCCACCCCTTATCCTCGACCACTGATCATTTAGTGGTTTCCCGGGTTTGTGCAGCTTTTCCCCCATTCTAAAAGGCTTAGTTACTGTCAGTGAGAGCTTTGAGCTAAAATATGCTCCCTCTTACCCAGCAATGGCATGTGGCCACCCAGAATTTCATTGAAACTGAATTTTGCCCTCAAGCTGAAAGAGGTTTTTCAGCCATGTCAGACTGACAACTGAACTCTGGACTTTGCTGGCTGGTGTTGATTGAAGGGCATGAGATTGTGGGAAGCTGCACTAAGCAAATACACACAACAGCACATACCTTGTAATAAGTGCAGTAATAATTAAGGTGGTGTCTAAGCATCTTTCATAACCAAAAAGTACAAGATGTGCCCACAATCTCAAAATTAAAAGCAAGGATTCCAGGGCAAATGGCACCTCCCTTTTCAGAGGGATAAAGGAGAAAAGAAATCTCTCCAAATTTGGTACCTCTTTGGGGTGCTGACGGAAGGGCCCTAAAATTATTCCCCCCGACTTCAGAATTGAAATAGCAAGTACAAGGAGCATCCGTCAACTCACCACCTGCTTTGCCCCTATCTGCTTTTTTACTCTGCAAAAGGATAGTCTATCAAGACCTCAAACACACTGTGGTAAGCATAGAAGAAGGTCTATGCCTCCCCATTAGGGGATTCGTTGTCTAGCCATGAGCCAATAGCAGGACAATCGGGTAAGGATTCAAACACTTGCCAGCGTTTATTGATACATGTATCAGATCTCACTCCAACAACCAAGTGAAACCTAGAAATGCATTTTACAGGAGATTATATAAGTTTTCAGCAAGCTTGGTACTTTCTACTTTACTCCCTCCCACCTTTGGGGCTGGGGTTCCTAGTCACACATACATTTGTCATTTCTGTCTGCTTTTGTGAAAAACAGGATGTATCTGTGGTTTCTTCTAGCTAAGCAGTTATGTAAGCATTGCAAGTGACCCCTTGCTTCAGCAGAAACCGTCTGGTTTGAATATGCCAAATAGGTCATTTCAAACTCTTTACTAATGACATGTTGAACCCTTTCCCCGAACTGGGTGAAGTAGCAAGTTCTGGTAATTGAGGCCCTCAGCAGTTTTAAGGCATACCTTGGGTGAACATTCTATAAGCCTTAAGAAACAGAAATTCAAGATGGCGTTACTTGGTAACAGCATATATAAGCAGTTCTTAGCCCAACACACATATGACTACACACTGGGCAAGAACTCCCCTTTCAGTAAGGTCCTTGGATGCTGTTTCCTGCCTTTAGTCCATTCCCTCCATGGAACCAAGATATTAAGGTGGGGAAAAAGACAGTTCCTATATTTACCACACAAAGTAGGACTACAAGGTTCTCACCTTTAAAAGGCCTGTTATGTCAAAACAAGTTTTTTGTGGCCCATTAAATGGTAGATTGATCAAGAAAGGCAGGAGAGAAACAAGAAGTGTCCTGGCTGGAAGGATCCAATAAGTGGAAGAAGAGAGCTTTTTTTTTTCAAATGAAAGACCTTGCAGGACTTTAGGGCTTGGCAGGTGACTGCAGATATATATATATATATATATATATATATATATAGCAAGAGAGAAAATTCATATCAATATATGCAGATTGATTAGCAATGGATGGCGGAACTGAATGGTGAAATCATAGTCTAGTCAGCGAATTTCCAGTCAGCATTTTCAGGTAGACTCTACACACTGCTCTTTATAAGAGTATTGAAGTGCACTGACAACTTTTGGGGCCACAGGGTACCTCTAGATGGACAGTATCCATCGCTGTGGCTTCAGAACGGCGGCACTTGCATTACATGACGCAGCTGCCAATCCAAAGCCACCTAAGGGCAAAGGGGCTTTGCTACGAACTAAAAAAGTCAGCCATTTAGCATGACTTTTTTAGTTTGCGGTGAAGCAATGATGGCTTTTGCCATCTGTTGCTTTTTCTCCACCGCTTCTGGGGAGGCCTGCCCAGTCTATGGCGACTACTGATTGGTCGCCATGGGCTGGGCAGGGAAGGGGATGGTCCAGCAAGCCATAAGCTCTCTGCACCACCTCCGCGCCGCACCTCAACGGTCCTCCCCACCCCCCATTTTAAGTTTAAAAATAAAAAAACCTTTAGCTATGTGCCTTCGCTGTCCTCCACCCCACCAAATTTTGTAAAAATTTTTTTTTTAAAAAAGACTTGCCTGAGAGTAGGGGAGCCGAAGCTCCCAGTCCCCCCTCCAGCTGCCCCCGAATATGCGGAGGCGCAGGCGGCTCCACAGGAAAAGGCGCCGTCTCACCCCTTATGTCAGGACTGGCGTAAGGGGTGTCAATGCGCTGCGCAACACCGGGGAGCCGCCACGGTGCAGTGCTCCCAGCGTCGTGAAGATGAGGCCCATGACACATTCTATATATTGTTTTCAAACTGCTTTCAAAGTGTTATATCCTGCTTGGTGTAGATCTGGCCTCAGTCTCTGCTTTTGCTGAGCAAATATTAAATATGCGACAGCTGCAGCAACTCTTGTTTCTCAGTCTATTGAGTATGTAATTGATATAATTATGGGACTGGCACAGACATTCCCCCAGTTCAAACTACCATTCCCCCAGTTCCATTGCCTAGCAGACCTGTCTGAGCTTGAAAAGCATACCTTGGGGATCATGGCAACAGGGATAGGAGGCAAATCACTCCCTGTTGCCCAATCAAGGGAATTTGCCCGACCAAAGATGAACCTTGTAACCGCCCTCCATTGTCCTTTATTACTCTTTATAAATTGAACCACCATCGCTGTTTGCGTTCCAATGTTATGTAAACCTTTTTAAAATTGCATGGATTGTGCTGGTTCTGAGTGCAAATCGAGGAGTAGTTGTCCTAACATAGAGTGACCAGATAAAATCCAGGTCAGGGCTCATATAACTTTAACAGTTATAGAGAAAAGGGAATTTCAGCCAGTGTCATTTGTATGCAATTAGTTCCTGGTGAAATTCCCTCTTCATCATAACAGTTAAAGGTGCAGGCAGTATACTAGAGTGACCATATACAAAAGAAGGCAGGGCACCCGCAACTTTAACTGTTGTGATGAAGAGGGAATTTCACCAGGAACTAATTGCATACAAATGACACTGGCTGAAATTCCTTTTCTCTACAACTGTTAAAGTTACATGAGCCCTGACCTGGATTTCATCTGGTCACCCTATAGTAGAGTACAAAAAAAAAAGACTTGCTCTCTGTTCAGAATTCAAATCCCTTCATTTCATTTCCCCCCACCCCCACCTGTTTTCCATTCCATACCACAACAGTAAGTCAGCATTCCATGGCTACTGAACAATTTAAATTTATTTATTACGTCTAGATCCCGCCTTTTTCCTCTTGCAAGGAACTCAAATCGACTTACATGACCCTCCTCCTCTCCATCTTATCCTCACAACAACCCTGTCAGGTAGGTAAGGCTGAGAGTCGGTAAGGGGCCCAAAATAACCCAGTGAGCTTCATGGCCAAGTGGGGACTAGAAAGTGGATCTCTCCAGTCCCAGTCCCACTCTCTAACCACTGCACCACACTGGCTCTCAATTGAGAGATTTTTCCCCAAAAACATTTTTTTTGCTATTTCTGCAAAACTTGTAGTTCCACCAAATCTGCTGATATCTCTATCTTGTGTACCGCTGGTGCTTGTTTGTCTACATAAAGGCTGGCATTCACTGAATTGAGATCACTGTTATGATAGCAATTTAAGAATAATAATTTTAAAAAATACCGATTGTATCATTTAAAAAGAAGATGAAAGAGGATGGCAATTTGCATAACATGCTGTGTGTGTACAAAGTTAGGAATAATTATTGTAATTTAAAGAGAAATATAGTACATCCCACTATAGTTTATAACTGTTGTGACCAGATGACCTGTGTGCCTTCCTGTTCAGTCTGCTTCCCAGGTGCTAACTGTGGATGGGCAAGAGTTCTTATGGTTCTTTATCTTTAAACTGGAGTTGTACAGGTCAGCCTTTAAACAGAGGACTGTCCTCTGTAAAAGAGTACAAGGTCAGAGGAGAAGTGGAGGCAAATTGGCACTCCTACAAGATCTCAAAGACAGATCTTGCCGTTCATGATGCTTCACATTTAGCCCATTCATAGCTCCCTCACTCTCTTTGCTTTAGGTAGAGCAGAACGAAGTTATGTCATCTCCCCCACCCCATCAGTTGAATCAGTTTATGACATTTGTCAGGTGAATTTATTTATATAGATCTTAAAGGTCAATTGCCCTGGGGGGGAAATGGAACATTGGAACGCAAACAGTGATGGTGGTTCAATTTATAAAGAGTAATAAAGGACAATGGAGGGCGGTTACAAGGTTCGTCTTTGGTCGGGCAAATTCCCTTGACTGGGCAACAGGGAGTGATTTGCCTCCTATCCCTGTTGCCATGATCCCCAAGGTATGCTTTTCAAGCTCAGACATTCCCCCAGTTCAAACTACCATTCCCCCAGTTCCATTGCCTAGCAGACCTGTCTGAGCTTGAAAAGCATACCTTGGGGATCATGGCAACAGGGATAGGAGGCAAATCACTCCCTGTTGCCCAATCAAGGGAATTTGCCCGACCAAAGACGAACCTTGTAACCGCCCTCCATTGTCCTTTATTACTCTTTATAAATTGAACCACCATCGCTGTTTGCGTTCCAATGTTATGTAAACCTTTTTAAAATTGCATGGATTGTGCTGGTTCTGAGTGCAAATCGAGGAGTAGTTGTCCTAACATAGAGTGACCAGATAAAATCCAGGTCAGGGCTCATATAACTTTAACAGTTATAGAGAAAAGGGAATTTCAGCCAGTGTCATTTGTATGCAATTAGTTCCTGGTGAAATTCCCTCTTCATCATAACAGTTAAAGGTGCAGGCAGTATACTAGAGTGACCATATACAAAAGAAGGCAGGGCACCCGCAACTTTAACTGTTGTGATGAAGAGGGAATTTCACCAGGAACTAATTGCATACAAATGACACTGGCTGAAATTCCCTTTTCTCTACAACTCTTAAAGTTACATGAGCCCTGACCTGGATTTTATCTGGTCACCCTATCCTAACATGTCTGACATGAAATATGCTTTAGTGTCATTCGTGAACACGTACTGTATCAAGTCAGGGAGATACTATATCATTAAGTAACTCCCAGTGAGCACCCTTTCAATAACTTCTAAGTAAACATGTAGAACTTTAGGTAGCTGAAAGTGCTTACTAATACCTCGATTGTGCCAATCTTTGGATATATATATGAAGAAAGGGGCCTGGGAGACTATAATCTGGCAGGGATGGGCAGGGTGGCCCATATTGCAGGACTGGGGCCTTGGAGTTAGGAGGGGGGAAATCCTAAGGAGGACTGTTGCCAGACTTCGAGCTGCTGGTTCTCAGTAGGGATGTGCACTGACCCCCCGGATCGGATCGTATAGCGGATCGGAATCGGACCTGGGGGGTCAGATTGGATCGGATTGGAGGATGGTCGGATCGGATCCGATTCCGATCCACGGATCGGATGTCCGATCCGGATCGGACGCCATTTTGAATGCATTTCCCCATAGAGTAGTATTGTTTTACAGAAACGCCTATAACTTTTTCATTTTTAAAGATAGAAGGATGAAACTTGGATACTTTGTAGATGGGTAGGGATAGTTATCTGTGAGAAATTTCAGAAAGATTGGTGCATGCATTTTGTGGCAATTAATTTTTTAATAAATAAACAGGAATGCCTATAACTCTGTCATTTTTAAAGTTACACACATGAAACATTGCCACATTGTAGGTGGTACGTTCGGACCTATATGTGTGAAATTTCAGAAATGTAGGTGTTTGCCTTGTGTGGCAATTAATTTTAGAAAAAGGGTAGTAGTGGGGTAAACACAGTTATGCCTCCAACTTTTTTATTTTTAAAGATACAAACAGGAAACTTGGGCACATTACAGGAAACACTTGACTTGATATGTGTGTGAAATTTCAGAAACATAGGTGCTTGCCTTGTGTGGCAATTAATTTTTGAAACATTGAGGGAAGAAACACCTATAACTTTTTCATTTTTAAAGTTACACACATGAAACTTTGCCACATTGGGACCTATGGGTGTGAAATTTCAGAAACGTAGGTGCTTGCCTTGTGTGGCAATTAATTTTAGGAAAATGGGTAGTAGTGGGGTAAATACTGTTATGCCTCCAACTTTTTTATTTTTAAAGATACAAACAGGAAACTTGGGCACATTACAGGTAACCCTTTGCTTGATGTGCGTGTGACATTTCAGAAAGCTAGGTCCAGGCATGTGGTGGCAAGGTATTTTTGAAACAATGAGGAAAGAAAAGCCTATAACGTTTTTATTTTAAAAGTTAGAAGTCTGAAAGTTGCTCACTTTGTAGATGGGTTAGGGGTAGTTGTCTGTCAGAAATTTCAGAAAGTTAGGTCCAGGCATTTGGTGGCTATGAATTTTTTAGATTAAAAGTTACAAAAGTTTTTCCACAGAGGCTTAGGCTGTCAATTGCACCCCCCTCCCCCGCCTCCCCCTCCCTTTTTTATCTGTCAAAACTCCATGTTGTTGTAACTTTTAATCTAAAAAAATCGTAGCCACCAAATGCCTGGACCTAGCATTCTGAAATTTCTGACAGACAACTACCCCTAACCCATCTACAAAGTGAGCAATTTTCAGACTTCTAACATTTTAAATAAAAAAGTTATAGGCGTTTCTTTCCTCATTGTTTTAAAGATACCTTGCCACTACACGCTTGAAGCTATGTTTCTGAAATTTCTCCACATTAGACATACCACTTTGGTTCACATGTGTGATGAATTTTAGAAGCATAACTTCAAGCACAGGTTGGAGGGGGTGGAGGAATCTCCCCTGGGAACTCGGGCAGGTCCAGAAACCCCTCGGGCTCCAGTAGGCAATGGCTCGGGGAAAGGCATGGGCACTGGAGGGCTTCTTTACTTTATGGAGGGGGAGGAGGCAGCTCTGTCTCCCACCTACCCACCCATCCCAGGCGGAGAAGAAGGGTGGGTAGAGGACAGTCCTCAGTCACCTCACTCCTTCCAGGCCAAATTTGGGACTGGGCTGGTGGTTGTGGGGGGGAACAGAGACATTTTTATAGGACTGCAGCACAAGGGAAAGGGTTACCCCCTTTCCTGGGTACCACATTCCCATTCGTGATAGCTTTTCATCTCACTCTGCAGCTGCTCTTTAACAAGGGAAGAAACAAATATGTAAAATGCAATCAGACATTTCACCTGTCACCTAGTTTGACTCTTGATTAATCCATTTGAAATTGTTTAGGGCACAACAATTCAGCCACAGCTGAGCATTTTTAACAGCATAACGTTTTGCATGCTTACTCAGAAGTAAGTCCCATCACATTCAGTGCAGCTCACTTCTAGGTAAATTTGCATACAACTGGAGCAGATGTCATACTGATTACAATGAGAGAGTGAATCCGTTCTTAAATATGTTCCCTTGAAGTTAACTTAACAATGGTTAACTGCACAGTCCTATACATGTCTACTCAAAAGTAAGTCTCACTGAATTCAATGGAACTTTCTATCTGGTAAAGTGGATATAGGATTAAAGCCAGAGATGGGTTAGATCATCCTTCCCCAACTTGGTGCCTTCCAGATGTTTTTTACTTCAGCCGTCAGCCAGCATTCTTGACCATTGACCATGATGGTCATAGTTTTTTTGTTTTGGATTTACAAAATGAAGGTTATGGATTTTTTTAAAAAATATACATTAATGTTGAAACAGTACAAAAGAACAAAGCAAAGGCTCCTATTAAAAAAAAGGGGGCACGTTGCAACGGAAAAAATAAATAAAAACAAATCTATGTACATATAAACTGTTAGGTACCAGTGGGCCCCTGGTGTCCTCACAGTTGCTGGAATGTCCCCCTCCTCCAGATCTCCAGGCTCAGGAGCCTCCAGTCTTGGTTGTCCAGGCGGCATTTGACATGGCGAACTGCAAGTGAAAGACATTGTTCATTTTCAAATCAGCATGCTCATACTGAACAGGGATTTGGTTTAACACAGCATTGTCCTTCTTCTAAAAAGATAGCTTTTTAATCAGGCAAGGTGTACTAGTCCACGCACAGCCCACAAACTGGACACATAAACCCACAAAGCGCTTCAGTACTCTGTTTCTGACTGTACTTGAAAGGGGAAGCCACTCTACCCAAACCATACCACTAAAAGACATACGACTTAGACCGGTGATCATAGTGGGGGAAGCCTCAACTTCTCAGAGAAAGCAGTACTGACAATAAGTGATGGGCTTCCTAGCATATGTTGATGCATTCTCAAAAGCATGCCAACATGGGGAAAGAGAGCGAAGGATTACTCACATGCAGTCTCAACTTTTAGGTGCAGGGCCTGGAGGGAGGAGTTGAGGGACTCCCCACGGCCATCACAGGGACCTTGGACAGCAGCACTTGCTGGTCGTGGGCTGGTTTGTGGGGAGAACGGGAGTGTGTCATCAAAACTGTCTCCATTGCTCAGGATCACAACCCCCATCTCTGTTGGGGGGAATGTGCTTGGTCAGAGTCAGAGTAGGAAAACCTGTGCACATAGTCCACGCTACATCCAGCCAATATGCTCCTGAAGATCCAGTGACTGTGAATGAGTCTTTCCAGAGCAATGGCCAAGCTTGAAGGCAACATTGCTGGCCGCCACATTGAAGTGCACCATACCCGGGCAATGTACCTGGAGGAGAAGGGGATGGTGAAGGGGTCCGCCATGAAGCATCACTGGACAATGTATCTCCAGCTAGGAGGGAATAAAGCAATAGTCAGTGATCTGTGGTAATGATGTATGCACAATCCATGCTATTGTCTCTTCATATGTCATAAATAGTTGATGTCTTTACATGCTTGTTAATGGGCACTCACTGCTTTCGGCCTGATGCTGTATTACTGTGATACCCTAACTGTAACCACAATCTGTAGAAAAGAGCAGTAGTACTCACCCATCCCCTGCTGAAAGGCAGGACTGCCACACCCTTCCACCCCTGGTGGATATTCCTCTGCTGCTACTGTCCAAGAGAAGACGGAAGAAAGGTCAATCACTGT
The DNA here is from genome assembly GCA_029215795.1 of Anniella stebbinsi. Classification (NCBI taxonomy): domain Eukaryota; kingdom Metazoa; phylum Chordata; class Lepidosauria; order Squamata; family Anniellidae; genus Anniella; species Anniella stebbinsi. The sequence continues at coordinate 40,375,710 of JARDYH010000006.1, forward strand.
ACAATTCGCAATTGTATCCTCCTTTCCACAGATATTTTTGGTAAATCATGTTTAAAGCCACTGGAAACAAAACTATTTCAGGAGGACTAGTGGAGGCTGAAAAAGTTTTATTTTAGCCATTAGTAGGATCTGTTTGGATTGCTGCCAGACTTGATATTTAAAGATATTGCTGGCCATGCTAGCAAGGTTTTCCAAATATTATTAATGCAGAAACAGAGAAAATGAGACTGGTAATAGGGACAAGATCTGAAGACACATTTGATATGGATTTGCACTGCAGTATAGTATATTCAACACCACCCAATGATGTACTGGTTTTATCTGCTTTTAATCAGTTTTTGTATCTTGTGTTTGGTGTTGTTCCCCGCCTCGATCCATTGGGAGAGGCGGGTGATAAATAAATATATTATTATGATGATGATGATGATGATGATGATGTCTGTATGGATTTAAAATTTAAAGAATAAAAAGGGGGAAGGACTAATGGGACACAAGTCATCCCCCTCAATCCCTCACGGCAACACAGCACAGCCTAAATTATGCAAAGGCACAGGGCATCAAACAAAACAGGAGAAATGTCACCCACCTTCACTGACCCGAACTCCCTCCTTGCCTTCCGCCTGCCTGTGGGTGGCACCCAAGGCACCAGCTGCATTGAGAAAGAGAGGAGACCTGAAATGACCCAAAAGCAATACCCAGTCTTTACCTAGACAAATATCTTCTGCTATTTGTCCAGCTTCTAAAAGGGTGTGTGTTTGTGGGGGGGATTTGTAGAAGTACTTACATCCTGGGTGTCGGTCCAACCAACTTGGTTTCCCTGCGTCCACCTACAGGTGATATAGAAAACAGAAACGTGGAGGACGATGCTTAAAAGGAGGGGTCCCCTCAAACACCTCCATGGCCCAGTAAAAGGCTGCTTTGAACCTTTTAAACTTGGACCGGACCTGGCCTGGTGTTTGAGGGAAGCCTTCCTTAGTAAGCTGCCTGGAGATCCGGTTGAATGCAGCATGCTTTGCATGAGGATGCCCACTTCATCGCTCTCCCAAACCAGTTTTAGGAGCAGTTGTACCTCTTCTTGCCATTAGTAAGTGCCATGGTGCTACATGGCTGGTGGCTGGCAGCAAGAAGAGGAAGAAGGGGAGGAAGAGCGGAAGTACATTACAGCAGACCGACCCCCTCCCCATGCATCAGCAGAGAAACGTTGCCAACAGTGCCAACTACTGGCAAATCAATGGAGATTCATGTGGATGTACTGAAATCTGTAGTATCGCTTAACTGGGAAGGGGGGAAAAGAGCGTGGGTGCACGAACGCCCCCCCCCCCCCCCCGCAGCTCAAATGGCAGAAAATGCCCAGACCCATAAAGCCCAATTTGCCAATGCAATCTCCTGGTAAAAAAGTCCTTTCCGTTCTCCAAAGACATCCATCATTAATTGCTGATTCACTTAAATTGTTTAATACAATCCTAGGGAATTGCGCACTTTCAGGCTGCCATGATTGTTTTCTGTTGTATTTGCGCAGCTCAAATGGGCGAAATGCCAGAAATGGGCAATACCCCCCCCAAAAAAAACAGAATGGGGGGGGGAATGCACCATTGTCCATCACAATGACCTTCACAGGTGAAAAGATTAATGAGTTGCAATAGCGCAACAGCGCACACGTGAAATTGACCAGGGCTAGACTCACTGAGGAAACGGAGGGGGAAACCGTGGACTCAAAGCAGGGGGGAGGGAGTAGGTGTCATGGAGCCCTTAGTTTTGTAGCCCTCACCATTAGCTCTCTTTCCAATTCAGTTCATTAGTTTGTTTTAGCTATAGGGAAACCAGATAATAACAAAACACAAGGCACAGACTCAATTCGTGTTTCTACTAACCTTGGTAAATATATTCGAGGATAATTCTTTTAGCATTTGAGCTTATTTATTTCAATTAAAGTCTGATGTGATTAACCATAACCAAGGCAAAAGGGATCATTCTCTGTATGATATATTTATTAAATCATCTATTTAATAGATAGGTAGATAAATAGATAAATAAATAAATAAACATGTCCTTTTTCTCTACAATTGCAGTAGTAGGGCAATAAAATGCAGAAATTCTACAAGCACAAATCTTGCATATAAAGTATATTTGGTATCCATCTTCACTCAAAAATTGCAAACGGCATCAAAAACCTTGGCATACCAAGGAGCAACTCTGACATTTGCCTGAAGGTCCAAGTCTTTCTGAATGTAAATGTGCCTTATCCTTCTTTTGAATTCACATGTATTTGTGACCCTAAAATGGGGGGGGGGGGGTCATCCAAAGGAAAATTATATAGTTATATAGTTGAACTACCTGCCCAGTTCTTTGCAGTCATGACATATGAATCAATGAACTAAATTGATTTTGTTGTCATAAACAGATTTCTGGAAGTCTATTTCCAGCCATAAGCAATAATTGAATCTAATAATTAGTTATAGATGGACCTTCAATTTAACAAGTAACATGCCTATCTCAGCCCTCAGAAATACTGCAGTCAGTGTGTCCTAAGAATGTCAAATATGGCATAAAATATTATTCAGAAATAGCTTTATCTGCAGGCTCACAAAATGTCTGTCTAATACAGATGTTTTAAAATATATTCTAGGACCAAAAGTATATTAGTTTTCTAATACAGAAAAATAACACCAATCAAGAACTCCAACCTCCCTAGACCTCCCTAAAGCTATCCTTCTTTTACCCTCAACAATAACCTATTCAGAAAGCCTATTCAGAAATCAGAACTATTTGGGTTACATATTCCATCTTTTTTTCTTTTGACAATGTTAGGCCACTAGGTGTCAATGCGAGCTCACATGAAGAACAGTTGTTCGGAACATATAGTCCCCCCAGAAAGGAGAATGTGGTGCAAAAATGGACAGCTTTCTGTCAACTGTTGCCAATGAAAAGATGCTGCTGAGGAGGGGCAAAGAGGTAAAACCATTTATAGCCCAGAATCTCAAGGGAGGAAGATTTCTTCAGATCCCCAGCCATGCCCTGAGATAACCCAACTACAGAACTAGACCTTAAGTTTATATTACTTGCATGGATCATTTGGAGTGGGAACAATATCAGCCCTTAACCCATCTTATGGCCTTCCAGATATTGTTGGACTACAACTTTCTATGGGCCTTGTTGGCTGGGGCTGATGGGAGTTGGAATCCAACCATAGCTAGAGGGCCAGGGGAATCTCACCCTGCCTTAGCCCATGGAGTTCATTTTTTCTCAAATGTGGTGTCCCATCAATACATGGGATCAGGGTAGAGTTTAAGAGTTCGATCACTCTGAGTGTTTTCCCAACCTAGCAGGAGGGGCAGGGTATATCAAACATGTGCAGTTTTTATTATGTCATGTCCCATTGAAACAGAAGTAGCATAAACACTAATTAATTTCACTGATTTTGTGGTTGTTGAGCAAGAGAAGTTTTTATTTATTTAATTATTTGTGATTTATGTTCCACTAAATATAACAAATCCGTAAGTGGTGCACATATAAATATTAAAATCATATTTAAAATACAATATTAAAAACACAACATTTAAAACAATTACCATTATGATCAAAGCAATACAAGGAGCAGTAAGATGGAGCAGCACGATTAATTTATTACAACACAGGGAAATCCTGGGTGGACAAGTTTTCAGGAGGCATTTGAAGGATGCCAAATTTTGGGTGCTGTTTGGGATCGCAACCTAGAAGGCCTGCTTTAAAGTTATTACATTGGAACATTCCATTAATTTCAGAATTACCAGCAAGGCTTCCTCTGGTAATCTTAAAGGACAGCTGGGTATATATAAAGGAAGACAGTGGCTCAATTCGGACGACACAATAGTCAATGGTGGGGTAATAATCAACTTTACAGTTGTTCAACTAGGGGGTACTCCCCACACAACATGGTAATAAATAATCAACTGTGGTGTGGATTAGGATCAGCGCTGAATTGACTATGGAAGCATTCGGATGACACAATAGTCAAAACAAATGACGATTGTTTCCCCCACACCAGTTGTTTATTGTGTCATCCGAACTGAGCCAGTCTGTTACGTATCCTGCTCCCAAGTTGTTGAATAACTTGGGTCCAGGATATACATGAGCATATAAAGCTGTCATATTTTGAGTTATATGTTCATCTAACCCAGTACACTCTATATTCTTTCTAGAAGCAGTTCTCTGACAGGGGATGACAGAGGAAAGTCAGAGACAACTTCCTCCCTCTTGCAGCAACCCTCAGCATTTGTATGTTCATCATGGAGGAGGAGGAGGAGGAGGCAGCTTGCTTCCCCTGGTAGCTTGCTTAGTTTGCCAAGCCATTGATTTGCCTGCATGTCACCTATGAAAGGGGAAGGCAGAAAGTAGATTCCCCAATGTTTTGGACTTTAACTCCCAGCAGGCTGCCTTCACAGCGCTGGGTTGGTGCCATCTCCCTCGTCAACCCTGCCCTTTCCCTCTCTTGGGGTGGCGTTGGGTAATCCCAACACCGAGGAGGGAGCTTGGGGTTTCTGGGCAGCCATCTGGGAGCCACCCCCACCCTTTTCCTGGTGGAAGGTGACCAATTGTTGGTCACTTTCCACCACCTGGGTTGGCCCCTATTGGCTGCGGAGAGACGTTACATGGCAGAAGCGTTGTGTTGCCATCAATCCCTTTGAAATGTTGTGGTAAATCCCCAACTTTTTCAAATTGGAGCATTGCGGGGAAGCCCTGCTGTGGTTGTGAAGTTGTGCCTGCAGATCTACAGCCACCGCAGGGCTTTCCCTGTGTGTAGGCAGCCCCCCTGTCCATTGGCTATGCTGGCAGAGGTTTCTGGGAGTTGAAGTCCAAAATATCAAAACATCTAGAGATCCACTTTCTGCCCAGCCTGGATCTATGGCCACCAGGTGAGTAATTAAATGCAAGGCTGCAATTACACTGAGCAAGGTTTGCATGTGTGTAAGTGTGTGAGGAAACATCGATTCTGCCATTATCTCAGTTCTGGAGATGAGGCATGCAAAATAATTTGCTCACTGAGAATGGGGAGTTTGGATGTTTGTAACTTAATTCCCATTGATTTCAATGTATTTAATCATGGCTAAGTATTACCCACTGACTTTAAAGTAGGCTGACCATCTGAAAAGGAGGACAGGGCTCATATAACTTTAAAAGTTGTAGAGAAAAGGGAATTTCAATCAGTGTCATTTGTATGCAATTAGTTCCTGGTGATATTCCCTCTTCATCACAACAGTTAAAGTTGCAGGGGCCCTGCCTTCTTTTGTATATGGTCACTGTAGTATAGTGCCTGCACCTTTAACAGTTGTGATGAAGAGGGAATTTCACCAGGAACTAATTGCATACAAATGACACCTGCTGAAATTCCCTTTTCTCCACAACTGTTAAAGTTACATGAGCCCTGTCCTCCTTTTCAGATGGTCAGCCTATTTAAAGGAACTGGTCTTTGGGTGTGTGTATGTGTGAAACAATCATCCTAGAATCAACTTGCAATGCAACAGCTGTCTCTGCTCCAAATTAAAACATGCTCCTAGAGCTGCTGGCATTCCTAGGGAGAAACCATTTCCTACAACCTCAAATCATTGCAGCCAATGGTGCTGTTTCCTCAGTCAGTACATATATTGATTTTACCTATAATGTATGAGATCATTTTTGTCACCTTTTCTTTGCAAGAGAGAAAACTGTACAGGTTGAGCCTCACCTGCTTGGAAAGACTGTATCTAGTTTATTTCATTTTAATGGATTTGTCACATGCATTTAGGCCTGGAAGAGATGAAAAATCAAGACTGGTAATTACTCTCTCCCACTTCTCTCTCCCCCCACCCTTCCCTCCTTTTATAATCATAGCCAGGAAATTTGTGAGAACAACCTTCCCCCCTACTGAATAATCCCATCAGTGCTGCAGATAAAATACTAATGAGCTTTGTCAAGAGTCTAATTGTATTCATGCTCATCCTGAGCTGCCGACAGCCTATATTTTGCTGTTGGCAGTGGGGGGGAAAAATCAAACTTTCCCCCAATGCAAAATTAATTATGGCAAACAAACACATATGCACCCCCACCCCCAAATACTAACAAAGCAATCTACTACAAGTTCTGCATGGGTGTCTTGGGAATTTGGCCACTGTACTGTTATTTTAAAGGATGTCTCAGCATGTTTTGCTTTCTCATTAGCAGGGATGGATGATGGTTTCTATTGGTTTTATTTTTTTCCAGTCCTGTCCTATCTGTTTTCCACATCGGTTTGTAATTATTTTTTTAAAAAGTCTGCATAAAAATGTATGTGCATTTTGTGTGCATTTCTCATAATGTATGCATTTTTGTATGCAGTATTGACCTAACATAATGTATTTTTATATGTTATTTTCATGAATATATGCATTTTGTATACATTTGTTGATTGGCGAACTGCACTGCAAAATTCAGAGAAGTGTGAACACTAAAGGATAACTGTGTTTCAGTTCACGTATTGGTCTGAGAACTCCAAATTAAAACGCAAACCAAACTACTTTCTGCTCCATCCCTACTCATTATGTAGTCATCCATCTCACCATCACACGAGAAGCACAGGCTGGGTTCTCATCCTGAAACACATCCAGCTTAGGAGACTTACCCTGTAGTATATGTAATGTAGGGTGTGTTGCGGGAATATTTCAGGTGTGATCATACCAATAGCTTGTGATAACAACGTTTAAATAATGAGAAACTAATATTGATTTCATATTCTACTAATAAATACATGTATCTGTTCTCCTGTAAGATAGAACCAGCAATGTACTAGCTAGATGTGTTAAGCCTTCACCATAATGAACTTTGGTCCGCTAGCAACTATATGCATTCTGTATTGTTTTAGTTTATCTTGACCTCCATCATTTATGTGGCGCCTTTCTTTATTTTGACCTAGAGACAAGTTACATCATTCCTATGTTAGGGTGACCAGATAAAATCCAGGTCAGGGCTCATGTAACTTTAACAGTTGTAGAGAAAAGGGAATTTCAGCCAGTGTCATTTGTATTCAATTAGTTTCTGGTGAAATTCCCTCTTCATCACAACAGTTAAAGTTGCAGGGGCCCTGCCTTCTTTTGTATATGGTCACTCTAGTATAGTGCCTGCACCTACATTCATAGGCTGACCATATGAAAAGGAGGACAGGGCTCATGTCACTTTAACAGTTGTAGAGAAAAGGGAATTTCAGCCAATGTCATTTGTATGCAACTAGTTCCTTGTGGAATTCCCTCTTCATCACAACCGTTAAAGTTGCAGGCACTATACGAGAGTGACCATACACAAAAGAAGGCAGGGCCCCTGCAACTTTAACAGTTGTGATGAAGAGGGAATATCACCAGGAACTAATTGCATACAAATGACCCTGGCTGAAATTCCCTTTTCTCTACAACTGTTAAAGTTACATGGGCCCTGACCTGGATTTTATCTGGTCACCCTAATGTAATGTATATACAAATAAATGCCAGATCCTCATGGTAACATCCACGCTATGTTCAGCCCTGGACAGTAGACTAAGCAGGCAGGTTACCGTGATGAGATATATGTATTTCTATTTAAAACACAGTAATTATTTCTAAATTTGTATCTCTACATGTAAATTAGCACAAGCAAACGTTATGCAAATCCATATCTTCTTTTGTCCTCGCTTTTGATGATGCATTTCCTTTATTTGGGGTGGGGGGAGCAACGCATTAAGTGACCACCTTACAGCATAATTATATGCCTGTTTCCTTGGAAGCCCCACTATGTTAAATGCAATCCTGTGCATATGAACCCCCTTTGAACTAAATTGGACTGATTTCTGAGTAGACATGCATAGGATTAGTGGCACTTATGAGAACACCCTGAGGGAGCAACAGGATTCTAACTGCAAGTAGGTAGGGAAGGCTAATGGCCCTTTGAAATCTAAGGGCCCATTAGCCTGAATCCCAGCTGAAATGTTTCTGTTATTAGTATGACAATAGGATATGTCCGCTAAGTGGTGCAATAGTGAGAATACAGGTGGAACATCTCCAACCCAGCAACACAGAAACAGTTTTGGTCATGGTGGTGTAGGGGAAGTAGTTGACAGCTCTTAGGTAAAGGTGAGAGTGTGCCCTTAACATCTAAAATGCTTTCAAACCAATCCTGGCAGGCTTTTCTTAGCAGCTCTAAAGATAATCTAGATACTTTTAGCTGTGTCACAAATGCCAGACCCTGTTATCTAGTGAAAAGGCTGATCTGTTTATATTCATTTGTATCTCACTCTCTGCTAAACCTGTCTTTCTTCTGTGCTAATTTTGCTGGCAGTCCAGATATTTGATATTAGAAACAAACAGAATTTCCCAGGATAGAAAATTCATCAGGACATTGCAAAATCATTTTGAGCTCCTGCAAAGAATGTGCAACTAATGCCTCCTATCAATAAAGAACAGTTAATGCATTGAAAACTTGATGGTGCTTCCTTGACGGCGATGCAAATGAATTAGTGCCAGAGAAAGAGAATTGTCATTGTGTGTTGAGCACCTTATAATTTTGCTGTCAGTGGAACAGTTAAGATTACTGCCAGCAGTAGATTATATATGGGGGAGGGATAAAAATGAATAATAAAATTGCTAAGGAAAGACAGGCTGTAGGTGCAGTCAAGACAGGCAGGAATAGAAGAACAGACAATTGAGAGCTTTCTTTGATCAAAAGAATAGCTACTTATTTACTTATCCGTGGTGACAACTTGGACCTGACAGAGACTAACATGATAAAGATAAAATGGTCACTTAGTTTAGTGCCTGGTCACAAGTTATTAAATTGAGATACTAGTGAAGATGGAGACAAAAGGATCACAACATTTTTAAAATGTAGTAAAATGAACTGCAAAATAAATAATCAAATCACATAGAAAATACCAAGGCCTCATCTACACCAAGCAGGATATTGCTCAGATTTCAGATGATGCCCACTGAGTATCTGGCTGGAAGATTTTCCAATAGACCTGTAAAAGACTGTTTTTGCATATGCAAATCAGGACATATTGAAGAACTTGTACATTATATCTTATATTGTCCATTATACAATTCGCCCAGGGCTAAATTTATTCTCCCTTTTCAGACCACCCTAGAAAGCCATTCAGACAATTCTAAAATCAGATGGTGGTTGGCTGATGTGAATAAATCCACCAGCTATAGGATAGCCATATTAGCGCTAGCTGCAAGAAAGAGCAGCCTTTCTAAACTGTCAAATCTTAAGGGGCTACACAGAAGGGATGTTTTAAAATTCTGACTATTTTATCTGTACTATTGTTTTATTGTACCAAATGTTTTTGCTATATTTGTGTGCTTTGTGCTTGTATTGTGATGGCCATTGGCTACAAACAATAAACAGAGAGACTATGAAAGCAGTAGGAAAGTGGTGTATGGTATGTGTCAATGGGCCCCAACAGTTGTCAGTGCACTTCAATACCACTATAAAGCAGTAGTGTGGCTCCTGCCTTTGATATACTGCTTTCATACCACTTTCATAGTGCAATATCCTGCTTGGTGTAGATGAGGCCCTAGTGTGGTTTAGCATGGTACTTTCCACTATGCATGGAGAGTGTGCACACTATCACTAGCAGCCACTAGATAGGGTGGCCACGTGTACTACTTTACAGAGGACAGTCTTCTATTTGAAGGACTGTCCATTCCAGTCTGGGTTAAAATTAAAGAGCCATGTGAAGGGAGAGCAGGGGGCTTGAGGTTTTCTATCAGCAACTAGCACCTGGACAGCAGGCTGAGCAGGCAGGCACACAGGCCTTCTGGTCACATTCTTCCCCACTTTGCTGAGCTGTATTGTATTTCTATTTAAATTACAGTCATTTCCCCCTAAATTTGTAGCAATACATAACAATTGGCATATGCAAAGATCTGTCCTTTTATTCTCTTTTGGGTTATGCATTTTCTCTTTTTGGGTGATGCGTAAGTGTCCACCCTATATTAGAAACCACAGATGGAAGCAGGGACCCCCTCCCTTTTCGGTAGGTGGGCACACAGCTGCCATGGTAGGCACGGCCAGTCACAAAACACTCATTTTCCAGAAGGCAAACTGGTGCGACTAAATGAAAAGTAACTGACTCAGGAATCCAATCACAAGGCAGAGGTAGGGTCAGCACTTCCCTCTGCAGCATGGCAAAACTCCCAGTTTTAAAAAAAGAATTCTAAAAAATCTTAATAAGTAAACTTAAAACCAGGAGGGACATGGTTAGTGTTAGGGTCCATTGAGGCCCATGGGGCCCACATTGGAGACACCGGGCTCTCCATGTCATGATAATGATCCACACAGTAAGCTACACTGGATGTTTCAGCCATGACATTATATATTTACTGGGTGAAAGTCCTGAAAGATGCAATGTGAAACTGCAGAGGCTCCTAACCTGAGCTTCCTCCTAGGTTCACGTTTCGTAGAAACCGATATGCAGAGACAAGAAGCATGTGAGCACAGATGCTGGGTCCATTGGGACCAGAGGGTTGATGGCCCCAGAAGGAGGAACTGAGAAGCCCAAAGATTAGCCAAACACTCAATGAACTAAGGTTGAAAATACAGTCATAAATTGTCCATATTAAGAGACCCAGTCCTTGACGCAACATGTGTCTTGTTTTGACAGATAACTGTGGCACAGGAAATGTCTCAGTGACACAGACACTTCTGATTAGCAGATGCGTTTGCATAGACCACCCTTCCCCACCTTGGTGCTGTCCAGAATGCTACAACTCCCAGAATTCCTGACCTTTGCCCATACTGGCTGTGGCAGACGGGAGTTGGAGTCCAAAACATCTGGAGGACCCCAGGTGGGGGAGGCTGGCATAGTCCTTGTGACACAGGCCTGTGTGAAGTAAAAATTTAGTTCTGAAGCTCAGATGTTCAAACTTGATTTTGTTACTGACAGCGACTTTTGTTGAACCTTTCTTTGGGGCCCAGTTTGTGGTTACCCTTAGCTCTTAGTTATGGACATATACATAATAATGGCCAAAAATGATACTAATCCTAGTCAAGATAGTGCACTCAAGAGGCCTCAATGTAGCAAGCAAAATATGTGGACCTAACAGGTGCTGTATCCTCAGCTCAGCACATTCCTTGGGGAAACACTGGTCTTAAGTTCTCATATTCACTTACCCTGGTTTGGCCTTGTTGTGAAACAAATGAACATATTGAAAAATATGGTATTTGCTCTACCCAGATTTTTGCCGGAGCATCCATTGAGCAGTTTGATATGGCATCCAGCAGAATCAGGTCAAGAAAAGGATGCTCAGTGAGATAAATTCTGCTGAATAAGGCAAAACGCTAGGCTTAAATATTACTTTGGCCTACGAAAGCATGGCTCTGGCTGGAGTACCAACTTACCTATGCTCCTTTACCTTGGAGTAAGCACCACTGAACTCAATGGGGGCTTGTTTCTGTGTAGACATATATAGGATAGCACTGTTAGTGTCTTATGCAGGGCCACTAACAATGCTTGTAATTACAAACATTGCAATACATTGTAATGCTTATAGTGTGCATTGTGGGTCCTGATGCTGTGATCTATTATTTTAAAAGGTTTTGAGGAGATGGTGGGGTACAGCATATTCTTTGCAGGCTCATCATCCCAGTCTCCTCTGGTAGCAAGGCTGGGAAATTCCTCAGCCCTTCGAGCAGGGATAGGCAACCTGGTATGGCTCCAGATGTTTTGGTCTCCCACCAGCTCTAGCCAGCTTGGGCAATGATTTGGGGTTATGGAAGTTTAGTCCAACACATCTGGAGAGCACTGACTTGTCTACTTTTGCCTTGTGGAGCTGCTGCTCATCAAAGTAAGAAGTAATAGGCTAGATTGGGCTATTCAACTTGTAGCCCTCCAGTCTTCCTTCACCATTGGCTATGCTGTCTAGGACTGATGGGAGTTGTAAGCTGTTTTATGTTTTGTGGTATTAAATTTTGTATATTGACTTTTTATCGTTTAATCTTTTAATTTTTGTAAACTGCCCAGAGAGCTTCGGCTATGGGGCGGTATATAAATGTTAATAATAATAATAATAATAATAATAATAGAAGACCACAAGTTGCCCTCCCCTGGGCTATATGGGCTAATGACCTAAGCTGGTTTTTATATTCATAGGGTCATTTAAGAATTATAATTATAATTATAATTATTATTATTTATATACCACCCCATAGCCAAAGCTCTCTGGGCGGTTTACAAAAATTAAAAGACTGAACACTAAAAAGACAATATACAAAATTTAAAACCATAAAACATAAAACAACTGACATTTAAAACATTTTAAACTGTTAAGCCTGGCCACACTGGCTTAACCAAATCAAGTTGTGGTATAATTGTTCCTAACCAAATTCAGTAAAAAAGAAAAAAGCATAGGATTGTGACTGTGAAAACTAGTTCCCTGGAACTGAGATGCTCTTTAAACACACACACGCACGCACACACACACACACAATGGTCCTTGTGTAGGGTTGATGGCCTCTCTAATAAAGGTTATGGGAAACTGAATACAGATGCAGATGACTTAATAATACAGTAGGTGAACTGATATTTCTTTTGAATAGACTTTTATTTCAAAGATGTTAATGAAGCTATTCTTTGTAGGCAGCTCCTCTCTGTAGGCAGAGCTAAAAAAAGATTTATAAAGTATTCTATGCCTAATATTCATCCTTTAGTACATTTAAAACCAAGATTGAATACATTCTCACACAATGTATTAGAATAATACTAAAATATTAACTATAGTCAAGGTTTTACAAGATTACGTACATCAGCCTCATCCACACATGGATTTTGAGTTGTTTTCTACATAGAAGTGCTTTCATCGCATGCACTTGGCAAGGGAAGTGTAAAGTGTGAAAAAGATCTAAAACAATGGGTTGAATATATTCAAACCGGGCCTATCTCAAGATTATTACAAAACAATTAGTCATGATGGAGCGATCAGGTTGCACAAATAGTAAATAAATATTTCCATAAGACATTCCAGAAATGTAAAGCAGGGTGCACAACCTGTGATGCCCATAGACTGCATACAGCACTCAGACACTCTCAGTGTGGCCCTACATGCCAACAACACCCCACACTTTCCCCCAGCAGCCCAGCTGATCTACCTGCCAGTTTCTTTCCCAAGCTCTGCCCCCTCTCCCAGCAAAGAAAAGCTCTTATCTCTGACCAGCAGTGATTAGAGATAAGAACTTTCCCCTCTGAGTCCTGAAAAAGTCTGCCTTTCACAGAGACTGGAGGGAAGAACTTTTCTCTGCCAGGAGAGTAGGTGAGGCTTGGGGAGGAATCTACCAAGTGATTCGTCTTAGGCTTGTCCTGACCTATTTAGTTCTGGGTAGGAAAGCAAAGGCTTGTCTTTTTTACTTTTGAGCAGTGGAGTTTGGTGGCTCTGATTTTGATGGGGCGGTAAATCCACTCTGGGGTTTAGTCAGAACCAGCCAGAACTCTAAAGGAGCTACCCAAGGTGCTGAACTCATTTTGGGGGTGGGGTTCAGCACTTTGGATAGCTCCTTCGAAGTTCTGGCTGGTTTTAAAACCCAGAATGGATTCACTACCCTGCTGAATTCGGAGCCACCAGCCTCCACTGCTTTTGAGTAGACATGTTTCTCATGCTTCCTTCTGAGTAACCATGCAAAGGATTTGGGATGCTCTTTGAAAGTACTATGGTGATTCAGTCTTGTTTACTTATGAGTAGAAGAAGTTCCCCACCCTAGAAACGACGGTTTGCTAGTACTGGGGTGTGTGTGTGTGTGTGTGTGTGTGTGTGTATAGCCCCCGGACCCCCAGCTGACCCTGGATGAGGCCTTTAGAACTGAAAAGGTTGTGGAACTAGATTGCAAGGAAAGTTGCTGCTGTGGCTGACACAGTTTGGGCACTCAGTGTTCTTCCTTATTACCTGGGCACTCAGCCCTTTTGTGTTTTTAACCCAGCTCTAATATTAACCCAGAGTTTGCTCAGTCCATTCCTCATAACATTTCCTTATCACCATCCCTGCTCCCCTCTGAAGCCTAACCCATGTTTCCAGGGCCAGAATCCCCCATTTCCTTTCTTGAACAACTCATTCATTGTAACATTTTGGTAATACAAATGCTCCTATGCAATAGTATCGTTAATTTTAACCTATCTGGATTGTATTCAGTTTTGCACATTTCTTTGTTCTTAACTTTGTTCTCATTCAGTTTGTATTCTGTGAAGGCTAGAACTTCTGTGTGTGTGTGTGTGTGTGTCTATGCGATGCAGCATAATCTGTGAGCTACTTGCCTCTATTTTCGGTGCGTCACAGGGTGCTTGTGTTATGTCCTTGTATGAGTTACTGCTTTTGAGTCCAATGATGGTGCTCAAGTAGGGAATTTAGAGGGTTTGAGCAATTGCTCTGAATTTTTTTTACACATGACTAGCAATAGACAAGCTGCACTGGGGAAAAAAATTCAAGTTTTAAACTTTTAAAATAACGAAGTTACGGGGGGGCTATTGGGGGACCCTCTATAACTTTTTTTTATTTTTAAAGGTAGAGACATGCAACTTGGGGAGCCAGGATTAACAACATCCCATCTGCAAAGTCCAACAAGTTTCATGTCTCTATCTTTTAAAATAAAAAAGTTACACCCATTTAGGTTCTTTAAGGAAAGTGTATGTGTCTATTGTCTAATACTTTTTATATAACTTTTCTATTTTTTAAGTTAGAGACTTGAAAGTGGCCCACAGTGCTTATGTGATATGCCTAAGTATGTGTATGAAATTTCAGAACAATCCTTCCACCCCTGTATTTTATATGAATTTTTGAAAGATCGTGCAACTTTTTGACAACTCTGAATGCACGTGGCTTTAGCTATCATTCAGAGCTGTCAAAAGTTGCACGATCTTTCAAAAATTCATATAAAATACAGGGGTGGATGGATTATTCTGATATTTCATACACATACTTAGGCATATTCCATAAGCACTGTGACCAAGTTTCAAGTCTCTAACTTTTAAAATACAGAAGTTAGAGTTAAAATACAGAAGTTTTTTGAGACATTTCTGTCTCAAAAAGCAACTCTATAGGGCAAAATACTTCAAATTAAATATCAGAAATCCGATAATTATCGGCTATCCGATCCGATACAGAATACCTACGTTATTATCAGATCCGAATTTTTTTTCTACCGGAATTTCCGATAACGATATGATACGATAATTTCGGCCATGCACATCCTTAGTATGTTTTCTTGGAGCCTAAAGCTTTCTGACCATCTATCAGCTTTAAGTATTTTTGAAGTGTGTAACCATTAAGCTTTTCACCATGGGATTTCCTCCAATAAAAGAAGTCTCAGTGATTGGGTGTCCCATGTCAGTTTGCCAGCACGTGTGAATCTGGATGAAGAGGCGGGTTACAAATAAGATAAATAAAGAAATAAAGAAATAAATAAAATAATGGGAATCCACGGCACTAGGAGACAGTCCACAGCTGTGTGTTGCTTTGCCTTGCCTTGCCATAAAGCCCTTTGAAGCCATCGTGTCTCAGGAGTCTTGACTGATCCAGTTCCACGACACAATAGACAGAAAAAAAATCATTTCATACAATAAAATAGCACGCACTCTACATGCCTAGGAATTTCCATCAAGCCTCCAGGCCACAATTGGTCTATGTATTACATTCTTATATGACAGAAAGGAATTCCCTGCTTCAAAGAAACGGCAAAAAGCTATCTTGCACTGAAGACAATAAGGGGATTGTTGAGGCATGAAAGTTTAGAAGGCAACAGAAGCAAAAAGGGTTGTAGTGGACTGATAATAGTTATAGAAAAGTTAGTGAAAAATGTAAAAGTTAAAATTAACTTGTGTTAAATTAAAAGTTAAATATTTCCACTTTTAGCGAATTAAAAAGTATGTTAAAAAGACAGTGACTCAGTTTGCATGATCACTGCAGCGCACCGTGGAGATCACCACAGCCCACCATGGTGTGTGCCTGTGGCCATTTTGAATATTCAATGGGTGGGCACTATAGCTAATTGTGTCATCCAAACCCAGTGAGAGTGGCTTGTTGGCGTTGTTAATAAATCATCCACAAGCCTAAAACAATCCATTGGTTGTGTGTGGTTTGTTAATCATGACAACCAACCACCCTTGTCGGGTTTGGAGGACACAATAAGCCACAGCGCCTGCCCATGATTGCCTGAGTATTCAAAATGGCCACCAGCACGTGCTGTAGCCAACTATAGTGATTGTGTGAATTGGCCCAAAAACCTGGTTTGCATGATCACCACTGCCACAGTGGGTTGCAGTGCATGCCTGTCATGGGCTGTTTTAGGGTTATGTGAGCGTTGTTTAATTTCATGACATACTAAGCCACAGCAACTACCTACCACAGCCTGCATATTCAAAATAGTTACTGGCACGTGCTGCAGCAATCATGTAAACTGGTTCAGCAGTAACTATGGTAGTTAAAAGGTAAGCTGAAAAATGCATGAAATGTGGTGAATAGTTTATTACCATTATTTTTCATTATCAAATGCAATGAGTCATTTTCTTTTCCATAAGTCTACAAAAATACACTAATTTATTAGGAATTCACTCTGCTTTACTTGAAAATAATGTTAGACTTCTCGCACAGTTTTCAGAATAACCATTTACCAATATTTATGTTAGCTTCTTCTCACTTTCTTTCCAATGATCTCTCCTGATCATTGTTTTCTTTGGATGGGACAAAGCATATTCAAATTCTAAATTGTTGCTGTCGTCAGGATCAGTGTGTCATCATGAGGTCATTGTGAAAAAAAACCCCTCTGTAAATTAGACTACTGTTGGTTAATACTCATCATGCTTTTTTAAAAAATAAAGATTCCCTGGATATTCTGAAATAATAAATAGAGAATGATTTTAAGCATGTACAGGGAGCTGTGGAACTTTGCAGCATGAGTGTGTGTGTGTGTGCCTTGAGGACTAGCCTGCCTGAGCCAAGAGGAGGCTAAGGATAAACATAAATTGGTGAATGTGCTCAAAAAGGCACTTTTATAACATGCAGAGACACTTTTAACATTTTAAAGCACACATTTTTTGTGTCACTGGATTTTATAACCTGGATACAAAATGGGATCTAAAGCTGTGGGCCCTGCCATACATTAATGGTATAATTCCTTTGTCCAAGCTATGGGACAAAGGAATTATACCATTAATGTATGGCAGGGCCTGGAGGCCTTCACATCCCAGATCGTCAACTTAATAGTCTTTTAGAATTTAAGAAAGCTATAAAGGCTAGTCTCTTCCGGCAGGCATATCCAGTGGAATTTTAGAATTTTTGGGGATGTTTTATTGCTATTTTAATAATGTGTACCATGTTTTTAATCAGTTTTATGTATTTTATCATATTTTATATTTACTGCTGTTCCCCGCCTCGATCCAAACGGAGAGGCGGGTAAGAAATACATTTATTATTATTATTATTATTATTATTATTATTATCATCATCATCAAGGCCTGCTCCAGTACTCCCCACATTGCATGATGGAAGAGGAATGGATGTGAGAGCTTAAGATTTTATGGAAGCCTTGTATTCTGCTCCTACACATTCATAGGGCAGCTTGTCATCAGCTGTGGAAAGGATCACTCCACAGGTTCTGCTCTTAGAAGCCTGTGACCATCTGATGCTTCCAGCCACTTTGTCTGCCTCCCCAGGAAATAATGTGAAAGCTGAAAGTTGTAGCGTAGTCCACACATTTCATATTTCTGATGCATAGTAATACTGATGTTACCAGTGTGCCCCAGCAGGGGTGGGCAATTTGGTGGTTCATTGCTGAAAATGTGCTCCTGAGGAAGGACTTCCTGGGCCTACAAAGAAATATTCTTTTGGCATCTGGGCT
Source organism: Anniella stebbinsi (assembly GCA_029215795.1). Taxonomy (NCBI): domain Eukaryota; kingdom Metazoa; phylum Chordata; class Lepidosauria; order Squamata; family Anniellidae; genus Anniella; species Anniella stebbinsi. The sequence continues at coordinate 40,393,545 of JARDYH010000006.1, forward strand.
TCCTCTTTTTCCCTCCTCCAGAAATGTAAGCTTACAACTCCTATCAGCCCTAGCAAGCATGCACAGTGGTGAGGGATGATGAGACATGTAGGTTTAAACATTTGGAAGGCCACAAGTTGCCCACCTCTGCCCTAGAGGTTTATGCAAGGGCTTAGCAACGGCTTTCAGTACCAGCAGAGGGCAGAGTAGAGTGATAGTTTAAAAGTCCAAAATTACTTAAAGTGAACTTCTTTAGAAATCTAGGTAAATTGTATGGTATTTCCAAGCTATTTCCAAATCAGACTGGGGATACAACAGATTTCCACTATCAAGGTGTTTTAAAAAAATGCAATTTGATGGATTCGTTTCAGTTCTTCATTTCAGGTTAAAACATTACAGGACAAGGGATTAAAAAACAAACATATCTCTGTGCATGGCCAGCCAGCCAGTCTGCTGGCCCATTGGCTAGCAGCACTGGTCTTTGGGGGACCCTGAACAGTCCATCACTATGTTCATGAAAGGTCTCTCTTCCAAACACCAGGCAGATAAGCCTCTTTCTGGCATATATGTTGGTGGTAAAAAGGGCAGTTAAATGTTGGCACTTGTGGTGGCAGTGGGAGATAAGAAGAGTCAGAGTAACTGCCCTACGTGTACCTTCCCATTGTTTCTGCTTCTTCTTTTTTTACTCCTGGACATAGAATCAGACCCTACACTTCCCAAATTTACTATTTTATTTCTTTACTGCCAAGGCTTTCTGGGCAGTTTACAAACATTAAAATACAGAATGCAAAGTTTAGACACCATTTACATAAAACACACAAGCAACATATACGAGAACAACATATATCTAAAAACAACTTTAAACAGTCAACCATATCATAGGACAAATCCAGGACCGCTTAACAAGTCATCATAAGCTGCCAAATGCCTGAGAAGAGATAGATCTTAAGCTGATGCTGAAAAGATAACAATGTTGGTGCCAGGCGAGCCTAGTTGATTAGATCATTCCACAAATGTGGGGTGGGGTGGTGGTGGCACCACTGAGAAGTCCCTCTCCCTCATTGCCGCCTCCGAGCCTCCCTCAGAGGAGGCACTGGGAGGAGGACCTTAGGAGCTGAGTGCAGAGTATGGGTAGGTTCATGTTAGGAGAGGCGCTCTGTCAGGTAATGTCTTTCTTTTCTAGGCTTGAGCCCTGGGACTTGTTTGAAGTGCCATGTGGGGACATCCAACCAATGTACCTTCCTTTTTAGAATGAACCATTACAGAATCTTACCAAATATTTAATGGTTGTGTCTTAGGTTAGAACAGTGGTGGGCCACATGCAACCCCCCCATCCTTGAATTTGCTGTGGTGGTGACAAAAAAAGGGGGTGATTTTACAAAGAAACAAGGTGTGTGGGGTGTGCTACCTTAATTGCAAGCGGCATCATGCTCTTGAAATCCTCTAAGGACCACGATTCTGCTTGTAAACAAGGATCATGCTCCCTGTACACTTTATTTCTTTGGCCCACCTGGCGCCAAAATTGTCATCTTATCAGCTCCAGGTTAAAACTGCCCTCTTCTCTCAGGCATTTGGCAACATGTAACAAGCTTTTGATCAGGCCAGGGATTGTCTCTGGCTGGTTGTTTTAATTGTTTTAAATTGATGTTCTTGGGTGCGGTATATGTTTTATGTCCTTACATGAATGGTTGTTATACTTTATATAATGCATTTTAATTGTTTTAAATTTTTGGAAACTGCCCAGAGAGCTTTGGCTATGGGGCGGTATAGCAATATAATAAATGAACTCAACAACAACAACAAAATCCTGCTGCGGTGGCACATTCAGCAGCAGCGGGGGTGTGGCCCCTAATGGGTTACAGGAGAGGGCAATGTGGCCCCCTGCCCTGCAGAATTAGCCCACCCCTTGGCTAGAGGCCCATCCATAATGGGTTCTTTTATGTTCCATAAAATCACAGCTCCAGCACTGGGTAGGAGAGTGTGAAAAGCTAAGCAAAACCATTTCTGGAGCTCAATCCTGTGTATGTTTGCTCAGAAATCTCAATGAGACTTCCAGTGTGCATAAGAACACCCCCTTCCTCCAGCCCAATTCTATGCGTATTTACTCAGAATCAAAGGGTAGTATCCAATTTTAGTCCAATAGAGTAGAACCACTCAAACGAATGAACAAGTTCGTCTTCGCTACGGTAAATCCCATTCATTTCAATGGGTCTACTCTATGAAGGGGTAACATTGGATACTACCCAATACCCATAAATTTAATTCGATGGGCCTTACTCCCAGGTAAGTGCAGCCTCCAAAGAACCTTACCTTTCTTCAGGATCCACAAGAAAAAAACAAATAAAGTGGGTGAGGTAGAGGGAGGATCCCTTTCACCCATGCTTAGACCGCCTCAAACCAGTAGATGGCCCCCGATCTCTCTCCATAGCTCTCTCTGCCGCTGGATTCTGTGATTCGAGGGAAGGAGGGACCGAGGGATTGCTACAAATGTCCTTTATATATATATATTTATTCCTCCTCCCTGCCTGGCTGTGCGCATGGAATGTGTGCGCAAATGTAGGACTGGCAGGAAACGCGGCTGAGTGAAAGAAATCCTCCCGGCTGCTGCTCTCTCCCTCCGACAGCCACCTCGGCGAACGAACGAAAGAGAGACCCTCGGCGGCGGCTACTCGCTCTCGCGAGGTGAAGAGGCCGCCGCTGGACCGGAGCCGGTGCGCGCGCGCGTTTGTATGTGAAACGAAGCCCTCGCCCGGGTTGGGCTCTGTGGGAGTCGGGAATGTCGCCACTGCCGCCGCCTCCTCCTCCTCCCACGCCTTCCGCTTGCACCTCGGGCCAGGAGGTGGCTGCGTGAGGCAGAAGGGGAAAGCGGGAAGAAGGCAGGAAAGCTAGACAAGCAAGCAGGAAGAAGGGAAAGAAAAGCAAACCTGAGGAGCGCAGACGCAGCACCAGCAGGAAAGGGGATTAGTGCCGCGGAAAGGCAGCTTGTGCTGCGGTCTTTTCCTAAGGAAGGCTACTCCGCCGGTGGAAATAACCCCCCCTCCCGCCGCCGGGCTTCTCTCTGCTGCTGAAATGAAGAGGCGTCATGTAGCAATAATCTCGGAATTACCCCTGGCTTTCTCGCTTTTTTAATCCCCTCCCTTCTCCTCCTCAAGGCAGTTAACAGCGCCAGAAGCCTTCCGCCCCTCCTTCCCTTCCTCTCCTATTTTTTTATTTTTATAAATAGCGATTTGGAATTAATTTTATTCGCCCGTGTGGCGAGGAAAGTAGAAGGGGACTGCGGCGCGAGTAGTTGTCACCAGCAACCAGCATACACACACCTCAGCCTAAAAAAGAAAAGAAGGGGAAGCCACAATGACTGAAGAGAGCTCAGACGTTCCCAAAGAGTTGCTAGGTAAGCATGTGCATTTCTTCCTCCTCTCTTCGCCCCCACCTCTCTCCCCTTCTGGGTTAATAACAAGCGTTTAAGTGCATGGGGGATATATGGGGAGGAGGGGCCGTTTCCTGCCACAGATATTCAGGTAAGGGCAGAAGTCTGTGCGTGCTCTCCCCGCATTCAAGTCCTTCGGTTTCATTGCATTGCATTAAATGCTCCATTGGGGGAGGGGAGGTGCAGTTACTTGTTGTCTCGGGGCCTCGGCTAGGAAGGTAGGACGAAGGTAAGGTGTTAGTGGTCTGCGAGCGAAAGCCGAGCAGTTTTCTTCGATCTGTGGCTTCTCGAGTCCTCCCTCTCCCCCTCCCCCCCGGTCGCTGGAGGAGATTTGCGTACGGGTTAAAGGGAGGTGGGGCGGGGGGAGGGAGTGAAGATTGCACAGTCTTTCAAAGCCTTGGAAATAGGCAAAGGGTACGGAGCGTTCCGCATCTGTAAACCAACTAAGTGAAAGCGATATTAACTCCTTGAGGCGGGGTTGATTAAGGCTGCCTGTTCCTGAAAGCCTTTGCCCTGCTGGTGTTCAGCCGAGGGAAAGGCAGCCGGCAGCCCAGGGGATCACTCAGGCCTCCGGGGTCTTCTCGTGTGGCCTCAGCAGAAACTCTATTCGTAGTGGTCTCTTCTTTCCCACCCACCTTACTTCTCCCTTGTAAAACTATCCCCCCACCGTACTAGGGTTCCGATCCAGATCAGCCCCACTCTACTTACTCTCTGGTAAAAATGAAAAAAAAAAAATATACCTGCCAGACCCAGATTTAAAGTAATGTCTGTTTTGGCCTTTGAACACAGGAAAAGAGAATCCAGGGGTAGGCAATACTTTTGGACACTTTTCTTGGCACTTGGCACGGTGCCCTACCCCTTCCACTTATTATTATTATTGGCAACTGGGATTGCTGATGAATATGTTTCTGTTGGTTTTGAAAACTGGGTTCAAAGGAATTGTTTAGTGTATTCGGATGCAGACCCCACACCTTCAGTCTACTCAGTCTTGGGCTAGTTACTTGTCCTCTCATTCAATTAAAATATGTGCTCTGTTGTTTTTTTAAAAAATAACTATCTACTAGGTAAATAGCCACTTAACTTTGGACATGTATATTTATTTATTTATTTAAATATAAAGTTTGACATTGGTAAGGCTCATTGGGGAATATATCAATCTTTCCTTTGCCTGGTCTACCACAAATGTCCAATGCAACTTTGTGGGATTCCCACTTTACAGGGAGGGAGCTGAAGTTGGTAGCCTGATGCTTTGCCTGTTGACTTGGGAGTAAGTCCACTGAGTCCAGTACAGCTTTCTCCCAAGTAAATGTTTCTAGATTGTAGCTTGAGACATAGTGACCTGCCCAGGAAAGATGCAGCTCTTCTTGTCCTTCTAAATTTTATTGGCTGTAGAGTGGTATATACATCATGTAAATAAATAAATAAATTATTGAGCACATCATTTTGTCTGAGCTATCCACTATTCATAACTTTCCTCCTTCTCCAACCTCCCTATTGCTCATGCAAATACATATATAATTGTTGCTTATTGAAATAGCTGGGCCTAAGTGGTTAGGTTTATCTGCAGATGTTAAATGTTTAGTCTCCTATTTCTTACAAATCCAACCAAGGTTTTTTTTTTTAAAAAAATATACTGTTTAAAATATCTACTGTTGTGAATATAAGAACATAAGAAGAGCCAAGCTGGATCAGACCATGGGTCCATCTAGTCCAGCATTCTGTTTGAGCTGTGGCCAACCAGTTATCGACTAGGAACCCACAGGCATGATACAGGTGGAACAGCACCATTCTGCCCATGTTCCCCAGCAACTGGTGTTTATAGACTTACTACCTCAGATACTGGAGGTAGCTCATAGCCATCAAGACTAGTACCATTGATTTGAATATCTGTTATGAATTTCTGATTCACTACAGTAGATATGTTCCACTTTTAGCACTCAGTGTATAAGATCATAGGGAATAGTTGGAAAGTCTATATTTTACAGGGCTCCAGCTGGTAGTAATATTTGGGACATGTTCCTCTGACTCCCAACTGTGTACCAGATTGCAACCCATTACTTTGTCTCTCAGAACTTAATGGAATCTATTAAGAATTCTCATCTGTACAGCTCTACCCTTATATTTTGTTTCTGTGACACAGAAATAGAACCCCTAAAAGGTTTTTAAAATTATATCTGTAATCTGTCCTTTGATAGAATATTAAAATTATGGAGAGTTGATGTGGCTGAAATGGAAAAAATGTGAACAACTTCCCAAGAGTAATGGGATGAGATAGCCATAACAATGAATAGATGGTTATAACTGCCTGATTGAACCCTGCAGATTGTAAAAATGTCATGAAAAGTCTGGTAGTGCATAGGTAGTTAACCTTGCTATGTAAGGTATGGATAGGAAAATAATTCTTATGCACAGAACCTTATTGAAGTGCATGCATAAACTTGCTTTGAATAAAGTAGAGTGCCAGAAGAGAAGGCTGCTTTGAAAAGGTGGTCATTGCTGGAGGGATGGCAAAGAGTTGGGTGTAGAAACAAATGGGCATATTTGATTTGAGCTCTTCTTGGCAACTTTTAGATGGATAAAATGTCTCACTGACTAATGGTTTTTAAATGGAAATTAATACAAATGAGAAATTAGTGCATTGCTTATCCAGAAAAACAAACCTGAATTTTCTTCCATTGCACACATAAATTAGATGTTTTAATGATTAATATAATACTACTTACCCTAACATCTGTCAGCGTTCAGAATTAAAACTTGATCATAAACACTTGTGTGCTCTGAGGGTCCTGCTGTGTCTTCAGGATGGAGTAAAACATCCTCCAGTTTCACTGTGCCACGCACCTTGGTCTTTTGGGTGGATTGGCTTACCAAAGTGATACCTTCCCTTCCTCCATTAATGTGTTACAAGATACATGATCCCACGATGCATTAGTTAAGCTTCTTTAAGATGAAAAACATAGCTGTTACATTTATTTTGAGCTGTTTTTCCCTGACTTCTGCTGGAATAGCTCTAAAGGTGTGGGTTAACACCCCAGTCCAAGTATTTGCCAAGTCAAGAGGAAAAACGCAGACTAGAAGGGCAACAACAAGACAAAGTAGATTGTAGAACAACATTTATTGAACTATTCAACAACAGGTAGACAGCTAAGCAAACAACAAGCAATACAAGGATGGCAAAAAGCCTTCTAGCAACTACCACCCTCCAACACATAAAAATGAGCGGGCTTGGAGCTCCTCTGGGAGAAGTCAGGCAAAATACAGTCTGCATCTTCCTGATCTCTTGGGAGGGTGGAGGAAAGGAATCGGTCCTAATTTCTCGGGGCAAATTCCAGGGTATAGCCTCTTGCCACCATGTCTAGGAGCCAGCTATCCCTTGAAATGTGAGTCCAGGCCTAGACAAATTGAGTTAGCTGACTGCCTACTGGCCCTCCCCTTGACGGGTGTGTGTGTGGGGTCTTCTTGAACTCCTTTGTTGGAACCATGATTTTATCTGGGATTAAAACCTCCATGAGGTCTGTGGGGCTGTGATCAGGGTCACAGGTAACCAGGAGGAACGGTATTGACCATGGGAGGAAGACTTGTTGCGACGGAAGGACTGTTTGGAGGTTGAAAATGGCAGGGATAGTTTGTTCTTTTTAGACAAGTCCTGAAGAATCTTATCCGGTGCTGTCCCAAAAAAGGAAGGCTCATAAGGTTAGCTTTCAAAGAAGGATCTGCTTGCCAGTTTTTGAACTACCTCTAGACCTGTGGCCTTGGCTGAAAGGGTGATAGAATGAAGGCACATGTCTGTCAGGAGTGACAAAGAAATCTTGGTGAAAGTTGGTGCTGGCACTTGATCTGCTGGGAAAGCCTCTTTCAGAATATCCAGCCAAGATTGGTCTGGTCTGGTGAAATATCCTGTGATGTTTGCTCTGAGGGAGAGTGTAACAGCTCAAAGCCGCGCATGATGAGAGCTTCCAGCTTACGGTCTTAGGCATTTTTGAGTGGGGCCTCTGCTGCTGAAGGGACTGCAGCTTTTCTGCCCAAGGCTACAGCAGCTGTATCCACCAGTGGCGTGCTATGGAGGGGTTCCTTGTCCTTGGCTAAGTGGTAGAAGGAAAGCCATGATTTGGGAGGCTTGGAGATCTTAGTTGGGTCCTGACATTATTGTAGGACTAGTTTCTCGAAGCTGGGATCCAAAGGAAAGACTGTGGAGTTCCTTGATACAGAAAAGCGGTATCTTGCCACTGGGTGTGTCCTCCTCTGGCAGATTTGCTTGGGAAAGACCCATCTCCTAGCACTCTTTGGAGATCATACATTGGAGAAAGGTCCAGGGAAAAAGGAGTTGGTGGGAGTCAGGAGAGGCCTCATTGTTAGAGCCCCAAAGCTCTCCCTTCTCCACTGAGGAGATTGCCTCTACCTGCTCTTCCAAGCAAGGAGATTTAGCTGGTACCTCCTGCTGCTTAGTTTTAGAGGTCTGTTTGCATGACCTGGGGCATTACTGGTTCACTTTCCTGATTGAGGTTGCATTCTGTATGTGATTATGTTTGTGATTCCTTTGCCTGAGCCCAGAATGCTCTAAATTGTGACAAAAGTCAGCGCTGCCTTTCCCGTCTTACAGATTCCTCTTTGAGGCCAGCCTGTTCATCCTCGGAGAGATCTGGGGGAGAAGAATGAAGTATTCCTGAGCAGGAAGAAGGAAGTAGAAGGGAGTTGTATGGATGCAGGCAGCCTAAGCTGGCCTGCTGGCTCTTTTAAGCCAGTAGACTATCTTGACAATTCAATGGCTGAGCTCTGTGGATGTCCAGCTTAGAACAAGACTGGAAATGCTGGGTGTAGAGGCCAGAGTGCCATCCACAGATCGTAAAACCCTGAGAGAGACAAGGACCCAGAATCAAAGAAGGGGTCTAACGTACGCGAAGAAGGAGCTTTCCAGCGTTATCCTTGTTTAAGCTTTTTCATATTTAAAAACAGAACAATAAATATGTATATGCTTATAGGTTTGCGTAATTCCTTCATGTGAATTTTTTCTTTGCCTTTTTGGTGGGGTGGTGGTGAGCCAAACATGGGTGGGGGTCATCAAGAAAGGCCCAATATTGGACTGGATCAGGAGTGGGGTCCTAGCCAGCACAGGCAGAGGTCCAAAGGAGACCAGGCTGACCAGAGTCAACAAAGTGCATGGCACAAGGTTCCCGTCCTCCTTGGGAGAGAGGCATGACTGCGTGGAACCAGAAACTAGTGGCCGCCCAAAACGCCGACAACTCCACATGGAGCCAGAGAAGCGCAGGCCAGGTGAAGGACCTAGCAGCTTCCTCTCAGAGTACACTCGTCCCTTCAGGAGCTGCGGCAAGGAGGAGGAGGAGGCCACCAGCCCGAGGGCTGGGAAGCAGCATCAGCAGTAGCAGACAGGGCAGCAAGAAAAAGACTAGGGCCGAACAGTGTGGGCTGTGTCCACCTTCTGACCTCCGAGGAGGGGAGCTGAGGATCTGGTCGCGTACAAGTGGGAATCATGGCATCGAGGCTCTGACAGGGAAGGAGCCCTGAGGTGGACAGTTGGGCCCTTCTGCTTGCTAGTGGGATTAGTATTTTCCCCCTCCAAAGGAAGAGGTGCAACTCCAGGTCCCCACCACATTTCTCCTGTATTTTCTGAGGTCCACAGAAGAAAGAGACTGGGGATCTTGAGGAGGAGCCAAGGAGGCAGGGACTGAAGCTTTCTTTGAAAATTTGAAAGGTTCTGCCATTGAGCGAGTAGCCAGAGACTAACCCATGCTTATGGAACTCATAGGGTGATGTATAGCACCTAATACTATTTTAGCTTTTGGGCATTATGTGAGTCACAAAATATTTTACCTGAGCATTTTAACATGTTAAGTAATGTTTATTAAAATAAGTGTTCTAATCTATATGCTCAGGTTGACATTGTGGTACCTTCATCATATTATTGTGTTTAAATTGATATGGAAACCAAGTTCTTCCTTAAGAGATCAGTTTTAAGTTTTTCACGAGTTACAGATGCTGCTATCATATTTATTAAGGTGGATCCAAGATGGGAGCAGCCTTATGCTCCTAAAGTGCCTTCATCTTGGATTGTGCATTGAACATGTGCAACTGCATCAATTACGGTGGTATCAGTGCTGTCTGCAGGGCCAGTCCCAAACTAATCTGCATTCAGACAACATGATAGTCACTGGTGGGGTAATAATCACCTCAACAGTTGCTTATCTAGGGGGTACTCCCCACACATCAACAGTGGTGTGGATTAGGATCAGCATTGAGTTTACTATTAGTCTATGCTAAGTTGAATCACTCATCACCCATCCCCTCTCCCCCCTAAGTCCTCCCGCTAGTATCCCATCAGCCATTGCTTCTGAAAATCTATCCTGCCGGCTAGACTAGAGTGGCAGCTGCTGCTTTGACTGCTCTTGCCTTGCAACTTTATGGATGATGAAATAACCAATGGTAGCTGAGGAAATAACCAATGGTGCCTTCCACACAAAACAATAGCCAACGGTGGTTCAAATTGCCAACTCTGCATAGCACTGGTTATTTGCATTGGTTATTTTGGCCAAATAACCAACCATTTGTTAAAAAATTCCCACCACACAACCCAACTCACATTGGGTTAAATAACCAACCATCGACTATTTAAACCACAGTTGGTTATCGTGTTTTCTGGAACCCAGTTTTGATTCAAGTGAAGACTGTCTTAAATCCCCATCTATACTTGTTCAACATTAAAAAACCTAGTTTTCTATTGCATTTGTAGCTGATATCATGATTTTAATGCATGATTTGTGCTTTTCATAAAAGGTGACAAATGTGCACATATGGATCTGGTTGCAAAGACTTGAATGCGGATGGTTTGAATGAGCACATATATTGTAAATTTTCCCCATAAACAGGAGAAAAGAACATTAATGCAGTGCTAGCCATGTGGGTCAATGGCATCAACTTACAAGTGAAGACGAAGCGTTTGTAGTATTTGTTTCAGATGTTGAGTAGATAACCTGTGACATATGTTCCTCAAATCTCAGGCAGTCATCTGCTCTTAAATCTGGCCCTTGCTGTCTTGTCTTGGTCAGTTCCTTCCAGAGCAAGATAAAAATGTCGGCAAGTATTTTGAGTTCTTTGACATGTGTGACAAATTGTATTTGAGGTGAGTCAAAACTAAGCATCAAAATGTAGCAGCAGTGGAGGGCATATCCCTATGGCAGCTTTCCATGTTCTTGGCTTGGAGTTTCAATGAAACTGAAGTGCTTGTCAAACTACTACAGGGACATTGAACAAGAAATTTCCCATGCTCGTTCTTTGACTTTGAGTACAGCACTGTAATTGGCTTGCAGTCCGCACAATGTTTCATGTGAAATTCAATGGTTGATAATTTATCCTGTGCACGTGTGATTCCTTTTCAAACTACTGTTTGCTGGACTGAGAAACATTCTACATCTGTCAGATAAGAACATCTGGAACTGTTCTGGTGTTACAATTTTAGGAAGCGACCCGGATTACATTTAGAACAGCAGTGATCTTTTACTGGAGTTACTTGACTTCTGAAATGTGAGAGCCTGTTGTGTAACATGAGTAAGCGAATGAGATCAAGCCTTTGAGTGCTTCTGTATCAATAAGACTTTTTTTAGTTCATAGATGTGCTTCTCTTCTGAGATGAGAAAGTAAACCAGTGCTTGCCTCTTCAAACCCCATTAATCTATTTAATAAACTCATGTACACAAAGGTTGTTTTATGTTTTTTTTAATAGAGGTCGCATTGGCATATATGACTTTGGGTTGTTTTATAAGAATAGTGGAAAAGTTTTTTTCAGAAAAAAATGTCACTTAAAATGATTTGGGTAGAAGAACATTTCCTTGGCAGTATAATAGTATAGCTATGTATTTTCCTTGCTTCTTGACAATGAAAGCAATTTTATGTTCTCCGCTATTTCAGAAAGTGTCAAGGATGTGATTGGGAGGAAGATAAAAATTTCTGTGAAAAAGAAAGTTAAGCTGGAAGTCAAGAGTGACAAAGTGGATAACAAAATATTGGTAAGTACATTCTGTTTGTGTGGTGAAAATCTTTATTTTGAAAAAGTTATTTTTTGTTCATGATTTTTTTTTTTTGCCTGTGAGTGATAAATTAGAAGGTGAAGGCCAACAACCATTTTTACTAGACGTTTTCAGGGCTCATTCCAGATCAAAATAGCTAGTAAACAGCTTGCTAATTATCTTCTCTATATATTTCAAAGAGGTTGTTAGGGTGGTGAGCCATCTCCACCATCCCCTCATACAGTTCTGGTGTATGGAAGAGGCAGTGAGTTTTTGCTTTAGAAATGTTAAATGCTCATCCCACCCCCATGAATGGGAACATTTTGCCTCAATCTTTATTTAAGATATTTGTTGAGGAGTAGGGGTATCTATAAATAGCTTACCTCTTTCTGAGATTGGCTTCTTAAGGCATTTCAAATATCTTTTATGTAGTATCTCCACAAAGGTTTTGCTCTCTCCCCTCTTTTAAATTCATAGCCCTAGGGTCTACAATTTATATTTTCCCTGCTGCTGGTTGGGAATGTGCCTCTTAGTTGAGATCTTTTATTTTAAAATTGTTTACGTATTTCACTGGCAGATTATTTCAAGTAGTAGAATGGGACTGACTTATGAAAAGTTGTTAATATCAATGGCAGATGTATTTGATTCATTGTCATTCTCTTGAGAACTTATGCAATATTAGCTTGGCCAGTTTGCATGATCGCTACAGTCTACCATAGTTGCTGCAGCTTACTGTGATGTCCAAACCCAGCGCAGAGTGAGGGTGGGTGTTGCTGTAGCTAACGAACCACCCACAACTTAAGAACAGCCTATGGGTTGTAGGTGGTTTGTTAAACATAGCAACAACCCACTTTGTAGCCAGGTTCAGACATTCTGATAAGCTATGGCGTCCACCTGCCATGGCTTAAATATTCACAACTGCTGCCAACACATGCCTTAACCCAGCATTGCTTAAATAAGCCATGGTGAGCTGCAGTGATCATACAAATCAGTCAATTTTCTCGCTCCATACTCTGAATGCTACTGCAATAGTGAATTAGTATACTATGGATGCTAATGCACTAGGCATTAGTTAGAGTGATACATATATAGCTAAAGTGCTACTTTTTATGTGAAATACATAAATAGCAACTGGGAAAGTATGGCTCAATTCGGACAACACGATAGTCAGTGGTGGGATAATAATCAACTTTACAGTTGTTCAACAGAGGGTACTCCCCACACAACATGGTAATAAATTATCAACTGTGGTGTGGATTAGGATCAGCGCTGAGTTGACTATGGCAGCATTTGGATGACACAATAGTCAAAACAACTGACGATTGTTTCCCCCACACCAGTTGTTTATTGTATCATCCGACTTGAGCCTTAGTCTCTATGCACTTTGTGGAGAGAATGGGATATTTTAAAGGTGTGTGCACCATTCTTAACTTAGGTGTACGTATTTTGTATTTGGATAACTTCTGTACCAGAGTACAAAATGAAGGAAGGGGACAGTTCCCTATCTTCTCTCCATTCACGGTGTTTTTTCTGTATGCATGTGATTTTGGTCATTACTGGATGGTTGTAGTCCACCTGAGCAGATTAAGCATAAAAGGTTATACCATGCTTTTAGACTGAGAGAAATCGTTCAAAGATTCTATGTTTTAAATGTAGTGTAGGCTACAGTTGTTAAATTCATAAGACAAATGTTCAGGAACTCCCACACCCTGAGGTCGGTGATAACTGCAACAACTGGTGTCCTTTGGTTCCAGTTGTGATTTTACCAGTGCAGAGTCAGCTCGGGAGATAAAAGACTGTCTTAGGTATTCAAGTATTGCACAGGTGCTTGTGGCCCCTCTACTGTTGTCGCTTGGGCTTGAATTAAGTTATTTTTTAAAAATGTCACATTTAGAGTACCCACACTTACCTGGGGCTATTGAACTCACTGGGGCTTACTGCTAGGTTCACATAGATAGGATTGCACTGTTAATCCTATCAGTTTGGGCCTATCATGACAGCCCAGCCACTCTAGAATGGCATCTTCTTTCTCTTGGTCATGCTAACTGATAGTGTGTTGCCCCATTCAGAGGGTATTCCTAAATTATCAAATTGAGGAATTTGTTATTTCACAATAGCCAGGACAATACATTTATTGTGGTGATGAAACACTGGGTTGTTTTGGAGTTTGTGACTCTCTTGTCCCATGTATCTAGGACCACAATTGTGCTCATGGGCAGAATTCCAGTCATATTGTCAGAAGCTCAAATGCAGTGACTAAAATATGTATATCTGATAGTAGAACAGTTTCAGGAATTTTAGATGTCTGCAGTTTTCATGTATGCATAGCATATTATATCCCATCAAACAATAGTTAAAAGAATGTGAAAGTCAGTCTAACATGAACTCTCTGATCTTCTAAGTATGTGTCGGCAGATGTCTGTTACTATTGTTCCTGCTAGCTTTTAAATTGTAATATAGCTTCATTTAATCTTGTATTTATGTGTAGTGTTTATACAGATGAGTATGCCAAGATCCCAGTTGACAATAGTCAATACATTGATTTCTCAGGCACATGAATCATGCTACTCTCACTAGAAGGAAAATTAATTGGACTGATTCACAAGCAGCGGAGAACCTCTATCAGCAGTCATTTAATATTTGGGAATCATTTTTGCAAATCAGTACTCAATACGTTCCAGAAATTATTGCAAATTCTCTAGCACTGGGAAGATCAAGCATAGTTTATCTATTTTATGATTTTTATATTTATATTTATTGTTGTTGCCCGCCTTGATCTGGATGGAGAGGCGGGTTAGAAATAAAATAAATAAATAAATAAATAAATGTATGCTAGTTTCACATTTCACATAACATCTGGGGTGACTTTTTAAAAGATTGCCCATTGCCTTTATTAAGAATGAACATGGAAAATATGTTTAAAAATATTTAGCGCCACTTCAAATATCTTGATACCCCTTCTGACATTACCCTTTCTTTACACTGATTATCTTGAAGGTTGTGTAAGTGTCGCTTTAGGAAGTGGAGGGAGCAATCCTATGGCCCCTAGACAGAACCTGAGGGGCTTTAGGATACTTCAGATTCCCAGATCCAAGTTTGGACACAGCACTCTAAACTCGAAGGGGGGAATCCGTGCTCTGACTCCTCTCCCCCTCCTTCTTGCAGTTGGCGTGGAAAGAACCATGCCAGCTGCTTTCCGAGGTCAGGAACTCAGACTTGGAGGATGAGGAAAGAGTGATTTTCTATGGGTGGAGAAGGTAGGAGACAGGAGAGGCTAGGATACAAACTCTCCTGAGGCCTCTCCAGCCTCCTTCGCTCCTCTGAAACTCCCCAGCTAGATGGCAAAAAAGCCCATCTAGTGCAAAATGCAGAGAGGGAGGGTGGGGAGGCACCACATCTCCTGCACTGCATTGGATGATCATAAGCCTCAAGAGTTTGGAGGCTTGCAGTCATCGAGGGTGGAAACTGTAAAATTTTGCCCTGAATACTTATCCCTTTCATGTGCCTCTTAGCTCCCAGAAAGTCTCAACACAAGCTGAGAGTCTAGAATGAAACCTGCATGAAATTGACAGGCCCTTAATAGTTCTCATATTATTTGTGTGAGCATTGACAATTGATCTTTAAAATGCCCCATCTAGAAGCAGATGAGAAGCAGACTTCTTTTAAAAAAAATAGTGGACTTCACTTGATTGATTCTAGTTTAAACATAGGAAATTTACTAGTTGGGAGATTTTTCCTCAGTGTTTCCAGCCCTGTCACTTAGGTCTACGTTTTAATAACACTTTACAATCTTCATCCACCTCCAATTAAATGCTGAGGATTTATATCAATTTGTAGCCATCCATGAGAGAGTTGATAGTGTCTATGCCTATTTTAGTACTTTGGTGTTGGATTGTGCCGTTGGCTTCTTTATGGTTAAATGTGTGGCTTGTGACGTGGTTAAAAATTGAAGTAGTCCTGTGATTTATTGCATTGTAAACTTTATTCTTGATGGTGGAGTGGATTTTTTTGCTTTTAACAACCTTCTTTAATATCTAGCTTTCAGCTGTGGGAATTCATAATTGGATTTTTAAACTGGAGTGAGCAGAGCAAGCCAGACGTCAATAATTTGTATGCTTGATGGATTAGACTATTTGGCATTGGACCATTTGGCTTATGTTTATGGGTGTTTTTTTTTGTAGCCTGCCTAATCCAAAAGGGTTGGGGAATGCAACCAATATACTTATCAGCCAGTTAATATTAAAATCCCTTAGCCCACTATGCTCAGCCACTAAAAACCATTAAAAATATTGTACTGATTCTAGAAGTTAATCAGGCACTGGCTTTGGAGAGTCTGCTGGGGGTGAAATTCCATAGTTAAGGGGCAGACAGATGCTAAGGGCCAAGCTTAGGCTGACCATATGAAAAGGAGGACAGGGCTCATGTAACTTTAACTGTTGTAGAGAAAAGGGTATTTCAGCCAGTGTCATTTGTATGTAATTAGTTCCTGGTGAAATTCCCTCTTCATCTCAACAGTTAAAGTTGCAGGCACTATACTAGAGTGACCCTATACAAAAGAAGGCAGGGCCCCTGCAACTTTAACTGTTGTGATGAAGAGGGAATTTCACCAGGAACTAATTGCATACAAATGGCACTGGCTGAAATTCCCTTTTCTCTACAAGTGTTAAAGTGACATGAGCCCTGTCCTCCTTTTCATATGGTCAGCCTAGCCAAGCTAGACATTGTGCATAACATCACTCCAGCTCTACTATTGAAAATGGATTCCAGTTATGGTGACACAGGGTGGTAAGGACCCATGTGATTGGCCCCGTCCACATGGTGGCAGGCCTTTAAACATTACAACAACCCTGTGGGGTGAACCCTCAGAAAATCAACTTTCTATACTGAGCCTGCTATTGAAGGGATGCAAAGTTGATATTGCATGCAGATACAAGATTGTTAGGTTTTGAGTGCCAGTGTCAATTTAAGAATATTATCATAGTCTTCTAGAATATATGGCTAAGCTAGGTTCTGATTTAATTATATAGTGAATGCTTTCAGGTTGTTTCTAAAAGTGTTGGAGTTTTAAACAAGAATAATTGTGCTCATGCTGAAGGCAATTCACTGCCACCTTCTTGATCAGTCAGATGTTTTCTTAACCTTTAGTTCAAAACAGCTTGAATTCATTTATTAGATCTGCTTTATTAAGAAATTTCATTCAGGAATCTGTTATGCTGAGTGTCCACAGGTGTCTCCAATTTCAGGGATCAAAACTACATGGGATGGCAGTACATGTATCTAAACCTGGGTCTGAACAATCATTGATAAAACATGTAGAGCGGGGTCTGATTTCATGTGAGTGCTAAAGTGTTTTAGCATTCTTCAGTCTGTCCCTTGACATCACTCTTTCTTCAGCTGATCTCTGATACAGGAAATAAGTACAGCTGAGAGAGAAATACCTGGGTGGTGGGAACTGGCTTTCAGGAAGTAAGTAGCTGGTAAGGAGAAGGTTCTGCATTGCTTGCCAGTGTACAGGTTTTGAACTTTAAATTAGACCCACCATCACTTTTATATGCATATAAAGACATGGTTCTGCTGCTGTCATTTGACCCTCAGGGATTGCATATCCCTATTAAAGTAAACTTTTGTACCCTTTTGTCCATGGTAACATGATAGGTGCTCTAGGAGGTATGACAATCCCCTTCAAATATAAGTCCAGTTTGATCACCATGTAATTAATGCATTTTGATTTAGATATAGCAATAAATGTTTGTTTTAGAGTCGACAACAATAACAAACAAATACAAATAAGCAAGTTTTCTAAACAAGCTCTTTGGCCTATGTTCCCCATCATCCAGTTCAATCTATATAGCTAGAGACAACCCACTTTCTCCCATAGTTTATTCCACAAATTACATCTGTCTAGGCCTGTCTATTTCATTCAGGTTAGTCAATGTTCAACATTTTGTGATTGTAATTTATCAGTTACAACAGTGGTAGAGGGTGAATTTCGTTCATCCCTTTTTAAAAAAATGAAATATTTAATTTAATTTTCATGTGAGTAATACAAATTCATACAAACAACAACAAGGAAACACATGAGACAGCATACAGTTCGACAAAGGTACCACAAATAATTAATGATTGAATTAAATTTCAGGTTCATTTATCTAAAGTCCTGCCATCTAGTTCTGTGTGAAGTTGGTGGTATACTTTTGATGGCCTAATTTCTGTTGTAATCCATAAAGCAACACCAGGTACTGGTAAAAAAAGAGTCTGTGTCTTGTTGCCCTTTAAATATTCTAACCTTGCTGGTAAAATTTTCAGCCAGAGCAACTGATTCTAAATTACTGTACCATAGATTTAGAGATTTGTCACTTTTCCAATTTTCCAGTTTTCACATCTTGGTTATTTGGGGAATCAGAAATATGGAACTATGGGATAGCAGTTCTAGATTCATCTGTACTATAGATTCTATAGTTTTAAACATAATTCTGTGTATGCAATAGGCATGCCAGTGCCATTTTAATTTCAAACCAGCTGTTTTTGTGGATCTGGATAGAAAGAAATAACTTTGTTTCCTGCAACATCTGGCTCTTTGGCAACCCTTCCATGATCTGACTATTTACCTTTTTTTGGGATGGTAGTAGTTTTTATTCTGTTATCATTTCTGAACAACAGAGTGTCTGGTCGATTTCATTTGCAAATTAGATTTACAATATACTGAAAATTAAATTATTTTTTAAAAGATGTTTTGGGGCATTTACAAAAAACTACAACGCATAGCTTTTTAGTAATCATCTATAATGTAGACTTCAAAAGACCCCTGCTTACTGTGAAATCCTGTGGGCTTGGTGCTCCTCATGAAGAAGGGGCTTATGGATATCTAAAGTTATTATCTAAAGTTATTTCAGCCTATGTACTTGTAACGTCTCTCTACATCCACCAAGAACTAATAGAGCTTGCTAGTTATCTGCTCCATATAGTTCAGAGGAGTTGTTTAGGAAGTGAGCTAACTTCAGCTCCACACCCCCGCACAACTCAAGGCTTAAGAAGTGAACATCTTGTCCTTTCATCAAACCCCATCAAGAGCTTCCTGTTTCATCTTGTTGGGCTAATTGTCATAATCGTTAAGATCTAAATATCTTGTTCATGTGTTGAATTCTGGTAACTCACTTCCCCAGTAACAAACATATATTCTGTACTTTTCCTATCCACCAGGTAATCTGGTGTGTCCCTGTCAAATCAAGCAAATTATGCATTCGGAAAATCTAGATTGGATTGGACTGGAACTATTTGGTTTTCATGTGGTCTCAGCCCAACACCCATTTCTTTCGTTCTTTGCATTTCTTCCTTCTAAACAGAAAGATTAAAGAAATGCCTTTTTTGTATTCTGCTTGATTGCCAAACTTGGTCCAACCTTTGTGACGGCCCTAGCCATCTATTGGAGAATGGGTGAGAATTCTCTTCTATTTCTGAGAGCTAGAGGACACACAATATTCTCAGATGTGTATGAGCTTCTTTACATTAAGGGCAAATCCTGCTGCCTTACCTACCAGAGCTTGCTGCTTCTACATTCTTTGTGGAATTGTGGTTGTCTCCATTACATGGGTGACCACATGGCTTGAATTGAACCCTTCCATTTCAATTCTCTCCTACGTTTTTCATTAGACAGTGCAATCTAATAGCTGAAATATCATGCTACGCTGAAATTACATGCTAAAGTTTATGTGCATTTTATTTTAATACTTGATTATCTCCGGTGTTTTTTGAAGCAGGATCCAATTTGGCCCACAGAAAGTGAATAAGGGCCAATCTAAATATGTGCTTGCTCTGTTGAATAAAGTGTGTTTATAGGCCAAATGGTGTGTATGGGTGAGAAGAGTTGAACCTTCTCCGCATCCCTGTGCTCTGTCAATTCAGACTCTGTTTTCTCCATCCCATCTTCTGCTATCCTATGCATGTCTATTCCTATGCATGTCTACTCAGAAGTAAATCCCACTGACTTCTGTGGGACTTATTCCTAGGTAAGTGTGTATAGGATCACAACCTTAATTTTTCAGAGAGCCAGTGTGGTATAGTGGCTAGAGTGTTGGACTTGGAGTCGGGAGATCTGGGTTCTAGTCCCTACTCGGCCATGAAAGCTCACTGGTTGATTTTGGGCCAGTCACAGACTCTCAGCCCAACCTACCTCACAGTTATTTTGTTGTGAGGATAAAATGGAGAGCAGAAGGATTATGTATGTCGCTTTGGGTTCCTTGGAGGAAAAAAGGCGGGATATAAATGCAATAATAAAATAAATAAAAATAAAATAGAGTAGCTACTCTTTGGTGATTCTTTGCAGGATATGATTTTCTGAACATGCACAGAGCTTTGGGAGAAAAGGAAATTATATTTATGTATGCACTACATAAATATAATTTATGTAGTGCTGTGGTAGTTTAAGCAATAGTAACTGGTCCAATGTCACCCAGTGACTTTTATGGGTGAGCTGGGATTTAGACCTATGGGCAGAATCCAGTAGTGACCGCCCATAAGTGACAAGTCCCACCGATTCTGTTCCTCAAGCGGCATACACAACTTGCACAATGGAGATTTAGTGCTTCTGGGGGCAGCCTGAAACAAGTGGAAAGGCTCATTTCTGGAACAGCTTGCATAAATAAGCTCTGTCAACCTGCCCCGCTCCAAGAACAAGCGTTACAATTTGTTTGGGGGCTTTCTCTGGAAGCGCCAAATCTCAGTTGTGCAAGCAGTGGGTGCTGCTTGCACATCAGAATCTGTGGGGCTGCCTTCTCGCAGAAACGAAGCGATGGTCCTCCTTTTTTGCAGACAAGCAGCATTGGATACTGCACTGGGTCTCCCTAGTCTCAGTCCAATGCTTTAAACATGACACCCAAAAGCATCCATCACTAACTCACTCTTCCAATCTCTACATTAACTTATTTTCACTTCTGTATTTATTTATAGCTCATATAATCTCAATGTTCCCAATGCCAGATATTATTCTTTTGATTGTAATTATCTGGTGCATTTAGGCATTCAGCACTTTTTCCCATTTTCTTTAGGTTATTAATAAATACCCTAATGTTTGTTCCAGTTTGTTCTCAACGGTTAGCCGTTTCAGACAGGGCTTAGATAAATGCCAACGTTACCAGGCATTTCTCCCGCAGAGAAACAAATTTTAGAAATTGGTTTGCAATGTCACAGCCTATTTAACTCAAGGAAATAAAAAGAACCTTAACTAGAAGTGGGGATTTGGCAAAGAAAGAAAACCAGCGTGAGTGTATTATAAGTCAGCTGTGTTGAAGTTCAGATATGCAAAGGTTGCTAATACTAAATGACTTAAATGGTAGGTCCCAGATAGAGGCTGCACAAAAAGTGCTTCCATGTGGCAGCACTCAATATGGTTTGAAAGCCCCTTCTAGTAGATGTTGTATTTAGCGAGTCCATGTCATCCCTGGTAACTTGCATGATTGTACTCTCACATATGCACCAGCCACCAAAGAAGGCAGGAGATATTGCACTTTACTTGGCACTGGGTGACTTGCAAATATTAATCCCAACAAGCTGAATAGTGTCACATAGAAGCACTTTAAACAGCCTCCACATGGACCCATAATAGTTAAGTCAGCATTCTGATATATTTCAGGTTTTGATGAAGATATATATTTGAGTGTAACCACATTCCTTTTTGGGAGACTATAACTCAGTTCAGAAAGTAAAATACAGGAACTAAGACAGCTAGCTAGGTATTTGTGGAAAGATTGGTTGACAGAAGATTAGATGATTAAGAAATTTATTTAGGATAAGATCTTCTAGGTAAAGATTGTTAACAATATAAGGTATTTAGAAGAAGTGAAAGGAAGCTGAAGTACAAAACAGGAAATCAATAGAGAAAATTGCCCAAACACCTTACTATATATATACTGACAATTATGGTACGACTTCTGCTTGTATATACAGTATTCTGTATATACTGACAATTATGGCAAGACTTCTGCTTGCTCCCTACGGGAAACCTGTTGTTAAATGTGCACACTGATTATATTGCATATTCTGCAAAAGTGCTAGAAAAATTTCCAATTTATATGCCTGTTGCCATGCTCCCTTTTTTTTCTAGCATAACGGACAACCGATATTCCTGAGCGGAAGGGTTTGTGTGTTCTTTAGATGAATCATGGTGGATGTGTAATACTTAGGTGGTACCTGTCTCTGCCTATTCCATAATAGGGGACATTTTTTTCAAGCTTGTTACATTTGGCATTAGCAATATGTTCTCTCCTTTTCCTATTTCTGTAAGTTATTTTCATTTTTTTACAATTTTAAGTCAGCTTTGGGTGAATTCTCTATGTGACTCCAATTTCTCTTAGGGTTATGGTGGTCCACTTGAACTGAACTGTAAGCTTACCATCTATCTTTTATTTTAACCATTTGACTTCTCAACTGTAGGCTGTTAACTTAGTACTGTTATTCACTTCTTTATATCATATGTTTGCTTGCTATTGAAAGCAAGAAAAAATAACCCAAAAAGGTGACATTTGTCTTGAATGGCAATGATTAAACGGTATGTACAATCTGGGCTGTTTAACCCATTGTCATTAGCTCCTTCTCAATACCCTGAGTAACTCCTTGCAGAAGTAAGTAAAGCTACTATATTATTTCAGGACTTAGCCTTTCCTAGTATGATGACAATATTTTATTAAGTGCAAACCTAAGTAGTAGAAACATATAAATAAGATGGGAGGCTTCTATAAACTCTTTATGAAAATATCAAAATGGTGACATGCGCACGCACATATGTATTCATCTTGAGGCATGAATAAATCTCAAAGCTGACCCTTGTATTTGGCAGAATTTTAGATCAATTTATCCATATTAAAAGGTGCTCCTTGTATATCAGGACTAAGGAACATGTGCTCTGAAGTCCTTGGGACTCTCTTTATTTAGGTACCAAGCGTATTTGTCCCACCTGTAGCTACATTTTTTTTTAGTTATGTCTCATCTGTTCCATAAACTCGGAGCAGGGAAAAATATATTCACATATAAAGCATACTAAAATGAAAGATACATAATAAAATGCATTTGTACCAATCCATGGCTGCTTAATAAATACTTATGCGTGTTTTAGAAAGTGCGTTGTCTTGGCCTTTAGCAGACAGTCACATGGGGAGATCTTCCAGAACTGGGGAGAAGCCATGCCCTATCTGTTATAATTGCCATGCTCTGTTAAGAAGCTACCCTATGCAGCTTGTTATTATCATGATGAGATGTTAAGGAGAAGGTGGGGTTTTAACTACGCAGGATAACTTCTGACCATTTTATTTTGTAACTGCTGTGTAGCTTTACATTTTACTTTGCTTTTCTCCTTTCCATCCTTTGAAGGGTGTGGATTAATAGTTCTTGTTCTATTTCTTACTTTCAATTTTGTAATGTAAATTTCTTATAGGCAGCTGCCTCCTTCGTCTTATGTTACTTTGGGTATTCAGGAATATTTTGGGTATTCTTTGTGTCTTGTTTCATTGTACCTTTTTCCTTGTGAATCAAAGTGGTTAGAGCTGCAATTCTATACCCACTTACCCTAGATTAAGCCTCATTGTACTCAATGAATCTTACTTTTCAATAGACACGTATAGGATTGCACTTGAAAAGATTGAGTTCTAAACCAAGACTTCTCTAGTTCAAATCTTTCCTCTGACACGGCCTTAGGCAAGTTGCTCTTTCTTAGCCTTTAGGTCCTTTCTGAGATACAGCAATAATATATTTTTATTGTTAATTTCTACTTCTTATAGAATGAGATCCTTGCCACCATAAGAGTCTATTAGCAGTGAAACTGAAAATATTTTTTCTAGTGACACTTTAAACCACAATGGGTTAAATAAACCATGATGGATTATTTAACCCATGATGGCTTAGTGTGTTGTCTGTGAGGTCTTTTCCCACCCACAGTGGGTTATTTCCCCAATAAACCATCCTGGGAACCCACAGTGTGCAGTAAGGGTTATTTGACCTATGGCGGGTTAGCATGCCATCTATTGCTCCAGTGGATTATGTAGTCCGCCTACAGAGCGACCAAGAACTTTGCCACCAGTCTGCTCCTCAAGCGACCTCTGAGCAAGCTTGTTTTCTAGCCACATTCATCTGTGTCTCCATCTCTATATGAGTCCCCCTGCCCACGTGGTTCCTAAACAGTTTTAATGTGTGGATAAATCCCCACTTTTCCATGCGAATACAAAGTCCCACATTTATCCAGTAGTGCATGTGGTGGTTCCCCATAAGGGGAACGATCTCCCCATCGAGGCCCGCCTGGCGCCAACATTGTTATCTTTTCGGCGCCAGGTCAAGACTTTCCTCTTCTCTCAGGCATTTGGCAATATCTGAGGAGCCTGGGTTTGTTTTGTTTTGTTTTTGTAGTTTTTTGAAGTGTTGAATGTACAGATTATGTGTATGTTGTATGTTTTTGCTGTTTTAATTTTTGTATATTGTTTTTAATTGTTTTTAATCCTATGTAAACCACCCAGAGAGCTTCGGCTATGGGGCGGTATACAAATGTAATAAATAAATAAATAAATAAATATTGAATTTAGTTACATTTCTGCACACTTTTAAGGAGTTAAAGCCCCTGCGATCCACAAAGGAAGCTGGGATACTTGCCAGGTTGGGCAGGAAGATTAGAGGGCTAGGAGGGATAAGGGGGAAAATAAATTATGCTGTGTAGCTTATTTGTCCAATCGTCTGTCAGAGCACAGTAGGGTATTTGCAAAAGAAGCTACTGTGCATCGCTTATAAGCCAACATGCGTTAATGTGACATGTGAACAGGACCTATGTATTTTATTTTTAAAATCCTCTTTGCACTTTTTCTTTCAAGAAACTCAAAGCACCAAATAATAATTATAACAAAAACACAAACTACAAAACAATGTAGCAAAATAAATAAACAGCAGGAAAACAGAAATAATCAAGAAATGCCTGAGCAAGAATGAAAACATTAGTAATTGGTTTGTTAAAGGGAGAAAATAAAAAACCTATTACAACAGAAGGAAGAAATTGAGCACAAAAGTAAATTGAGCACAAAGATCTTCTTGAAGAACCAGGTTTTTTGTACTTAGCATTTGAAGGCATTTGGTGTTGA
Organism: Anniella stebbinsi; assembly: GCA_029215795.1. NCBI lineage: Eukaryota > Metazoa > Chordata > Lepidosauria > Squamata > Anniellidae > Anniella > Anniella stebbinsi. The sequence continues at coordinate 40,418,078 of JARDYH010000006.1, forward strand.
GGCCAGGTGGGCCTCCATGGGGGAGGCGTGCCATAAAATTGGCTCAACTATTGGGAAGGCTCTGATTCTAACAGGCATCCGCCAAAGTTGAACTGGTGGGGGTGCCTGGCCTAGGGCCTCAGATGTTAAAAGGAGGGCAGGAAATACATATGGTAGGAGGTAGTTCTTGATACTTGGTCCTAAGCAATTTAAGTATTTTAAGGTAAGAACAAGTACTGTAAATTGAGGCCAGAAATAAGCAAGTAATTTGTGCAAATCAAACAATATTCACTGTTTATTAATTAGTCTCTGACAGTAATGTGGCACAGTGGCAATTTGTATGAGTTGAAGTTTCCAGATAACAGAGCATGTTACCTGGTGCTCATTTCAGAGGGTTATTGTTCCAACATTTATACAGGAATGAATTGAACCCAGTTTGTAAAGTCTGAAACATTCCTTAGAGTGATTTGTTGTAATTTTGCAGTGGAGTCTGTATTGCACTGTAATTTTGGACAATGTTATGTTGTGTTAGGGGTGTGTTTTGAATTTAATTAATATGTTTAGAACTAGAAAATGGTTAATTTCATGAGGTGTTATAACTTTCTACTGTAATCCCTAGTCTGTAGGTTGATGTTAAAAGTGGTGCCAGGCATCCTTGAAAATCTTACCTTTAAGAAGCCCAATTGAATTGCCAGCTTCTGTGTGTTCCATATTAGTATTCTGGTGCATTAGTTGCTATGAATCCCTGACATGGTAATTCCACATACAAATAACGTGAACCTATTTAGAGATGATGTCAGGAATATGTGATTCTGCATGGTTATGTCTTTTATGCACACCCAATGTGATGTTTAAATTGTGACCGAGCATGTAGATGGAAGGGGACAGGGGACAGGGTCAAGCAAGGCTGGTCAGGGTCTTCACCCATACCAAAAATACACCTGCCAAAAATAAAAAGGAATTGCAGCAGTTCATCCAAACTGCCCCCCTCTCCCCAAGTCGGATAAGAGTTGTATAGCTACTTTGTCCTGTGTTGCTAGGGGAAATCTCTGGCAGCAGACAGCAGCACAAAGGATGCAAGCCTAAGGGTGCAGCAGCACAAAGGGTGCAAGGGTAAACCCAGGGATAGAAGTTTGGGTATCTAAAAGGAACTAAACATAGTGTATTCTGGTGGTGAGTGCTGAAAGAAATGGAGCCAAAATGGGTCCACTGAGAAATATGAGGGAGGTTATCTGCAATGCTTTAAAATGCAATGCATTTAAAAACACCTTAAAAAGGCTACCCTTTCCCTTTAAATAGAACTGGCCATGTTCAATAGACATGGAATGTTGAACTTCAGATAGAAAATAAAATTGGGGAGAGGGAGAGGGAAGATGGAATGGAGTATCCGGGAGTACCCATGGCTGGCTTGCACCCTGAACAGGAGTACTGCTGTTAGAAGGTGAGGGAGAGGGATCTTTCAGATCCCACTTCTTCTAATAGTACAGATCACTCATGTCACACAATGGTTCTCTGTTATATTATATAAAAATCAGTTTAACCAGCAATTATCCTCAAAACAGTGGGAAAAGCAGTTGTCAAAACAGTTGGGTTGCCAAGTATTATTTAGTTCTTCCTTGGAAGCCTTGTAATGCTGCTTTTATATTCCTGAATGTTAGGCTGACCATCTGAAAAGGAGGACAGGGCTCATGTCACTTTAACACTTGTAGAGAAAAGGGAATTTCAGCCAGAGTCATTTGTATGCAATTAGTTCCTGGTGAAATTGCCTCTTCATCACAACAGTTAAAGTTGCAGGGGCCCTACCTTCTTTTGTATATGGTCACTCTAGTATAGTGCCTGCAACTTTAACGGTTGTGATGAAGAGGGAATTCCACCACGAACTAATTGCATACAAATGACGCCAGCTGAAATTCCCTTTTCTCTACAACTGTTAAAGTGGCATGAGCCCTGTCCTCCTTTTCATATGGTCAGCCTATGAATGTAGTACCATCACTATCAGTTGAACATGGGTGACAGAACTGAGCAACTTCCTTAGAAACTATAGATGGAGATGTGAAAATGATAAATTGCCTTCTCTGCATTCTGCTCCTTTACTAGCAATGTGTGCATCATTGAATGGTTGACATTTACTTTTAAAACAATGTTTAGCACCAACCTTGCAGCTGTTAGCATTCAGCCATTTAACATGGAAATCCTATTTCTGTCTTTTTCTTTTGGTGTTGAGATGGTGTCTGTAAACTAGGGAATGAAAATTAGTAACTGACCTAAACATGAGCCTTTATCTCTTGACTTGAATAATCCTGTGTTAAAACACATTTAATGAAGGATGATGGCTGATCTAGCAGTTATGGGATATAAAATAGTTTTGAAATACACTTCCTTTCTCCAGTATAATTGCTCTATAGTAGGGGTAGGTGACCTTTGTGAGCCTGAGGGCCCATTTGGCAATTTGAGAAACTGTTGTGGATACCACCACAACATGGCTGCCATGGGAGGTGTCGATTCCCCCTCTTCTCTGCCAGACAACTCATCTTTTTTCTCTAGCTCTGGATCACCATCCATAGATGCATTCCCTCCCTCCCCCTCCCCCTCTCTTTCTCACACACACATTCTCTTTTTTCTCTAGTCCTCATTTCCTAAGAATGTCTCTGAGCCCCATCATGTATGTCAGGCATTCATGGGAAAGTAAGAGGGCAGCAGCCAGGGGCCGTCACTTTGCTCTGAAGTGACCCAGCTGCTGGTAAGCCCTTTTGCAGCCTTCCACAATCTAGTGCTCTCCAGATGCTTTGGACTACAACTTCCAGTATCCCTGGTTATTGGCCATACTGGTTGGGGCTGATGAGACTTGAAGTTCAAAATAGCTAGGGCTGGGTACCAGGTCGAGGAAGGCTATCTTATTGAGTCAACGTGTAACCTTCTACCCACCAAAGGTAATGGTGACTTAAAAGTGGAGCTATGACATAAACTGCCACACTTGTCACTGGGGGTGAGTTTTTATGTGTATAAATAAAAGCTAAAGAAAGTTGAGATAGAATATTTATAGAAGCTACTCATCTCATTTATTGGGGGCACCTGAAAAAGGGCCTTTCAAGATGGCCTTAGAGTCTAGGCAGATATATTACTAATGTATATGTATCTATCATGGAAGCATGGACATTTAATAGAAAAACACTGGTCTAGTCAGTGGAAAAGTTTTGACACAGGAAAGTTCTGAACACTTGGGGCTTGGAGTATTCCTAGTTCTATTAACCAGTATGAATGGTCAGAGTGCTGGATTTGGATCAGAAAGTGTTGAGTTTCAAGCCTTCCAAGGCTAACCTCATAAATAAATCCACAATTTACTAGTACATAAAATTGTTACTAGTCTGCCTTCCCATATATACCAATGTTGGTCATTTGTCATACATGAACAACCTGAAAAAAGAACCCATTCCCATTCAGTTTAGAACTTATTACTAGGAGTAAAAATGACAAATGTACCCAGAAAAAAATGCACTCCTGGCTTACACTAACTGCTGCTCTGCTTCAGATTCCACTTGAAAGCAGACTCTGGTTAAAATTAACCATGGTGATTGATAGCACCAGCAGAAACCTTAATCAATGATTGAGTGTGGAAAGGATTTATGGGTGAGAGGAGCAGTTCTTTGAGAGATCTAATTGCCCCCAACTCTTAGATATTAAGGGACATGAAGTGTTGTGTCTGCATGGGCTCCTAATACTGCTTTGAGGAATTTTAGGAGTATAGTGAAGGACATGTTTGGAGATAAAGTGCTTTTTATCTTTGTACCTAACCAAAACAATATGCAGTTTGAAGTATATCTAAAGAACTATTGGAGACAGCATGGTGATTGAGAATATTGCCTCTAATAAAAGTTATGTGGGTTGTTGCTTCTTCATCTTGATTGTCTATTTAATCTTGTGGGATTTTAATATTTGGTCAGTATGTCATAAAATATGGAAATGTACCATAAACAAATCTTACAAATCCACCATCTGCTTATGTATGTGTTTGGATGTTAATGCCTCACATTGATATTAATTTTAATTATTTATATTTTTATGGCAGCTGGCTGTTTTTAACTGTGTTTCATGATGAATTGACATTATTAAAGTCTGACCTAATTGCATAACTAAAGCTACATGAAAACAAGAATTTTGCTAACCCATCAAAAAATGGGTTAGCAATTTTTTTAATACCAACTTCGCCAGTCAGCACATTCCAATCTGTGTTTTTTGTTCATTCAAGAACTTCTATTTACATTGTAGCGTCTTGCTTCTTCTTGCAAGTAGCCTTGAAAGGAGAGCAGAATGTTACTGTTCCTTACTACACTGGCATTTAGCTTAACAACACCCCTCTCAAAATATGCATCTTTAATCTAAGCTTTTTATGAGATAACACATTATGTCCTCCCACCCCAGCCTTGTTGGTCTTTTGTGTCTTAGCAACTGAATGCCAGGCAAAAATACAGCAGATGAAGCTTTTCCTGGCACACAGATGCATTCACAGGGAAAAGTGGCACCTGCTGCATTTCTGCCTGTTGTACAACTGATTTTGGGAGGTCTACAGTCCTACGAGAAGGAAGTTGGTAACACCATATCAGCTTTTCCCAACCTGGTGTCTTCTAGATATGTTGAACTGTAATTTACATCATTCTATGCCAACATGGTTTGCAATTTTGGTTTGTAGGGAGCGCTCAAATGATAGTTTTCCACATCACATGTTAGTAAAGCATTTGAAAATTCAAAGCAAGTTATATTTTCCTGCTTCTTACATTAAAATGGGTAAAGGTGTTATGGTGGTAAATGGAAAAAAAGTAATGTAATGTGTGCGATATAATTCTCACATGAGATAAACATTCTCTTTCCTCTCTTTCCTTCTTCTTTTTATAATAATAATAATAATAATAATAATATTTATTTGTAACCCGCCTCTCCCTCTGGATCGAGGCGGGGAACAACAACAATATAAACATAAAAATAACAACAGTTAAAATGTTTAAAAAGCAAGAGAACAAATACAACATTAAAAACATTTTAAAGGACAGAAGCAATCTTCAGTCTTTTTTCCACTATTTCCCTTCCAACCAACTGCCTCCCTGATCTGAGATCATAGAGGCAAAGTAGAGAATGTATAAACAAGCAAACGGAATTCCATGTCCTCACAGTTGAGAGTTGACTGTTGAAAGATGGAAGTAGTGCTGATTATAGTGCTAAGTGTTTATACAACATTACAGTGGAACTTGAACCTGAGTGGCTTGTGAGATGGACAAGTCAGTTGCTGTGTTCACATGCAATTATAAACCAGAATTCTGAAGAATCGTGGTTTACCATGAATAAACTGCATGCTTGGCGTCTCCTGCTAGTGTGACTGGCTAAAAAAAAAATCCCAAATTGCTTTGATTAGGATGCCAGCCAAACTTGGTCTTCTTATTTATTTTCACTGTTGCAAGCCACAAGCACAGATCAGAATTTGTTATTGGTTTATGATTGTTGGTTTGTTCGGAACAACAAGCAAGGAACCTGGGTTCTGACGACTCGCTAAAAAACCTATTTCTGGTTTGTTTAGCTCAAGAGTGCTGAACTTGAGGGCCGAATTCAATTTTGGACAAGCTCTTGGGTGTGAGGCGCAAATGGTAAAATGGGTAGGACCAGAGGCAAAGGCTGCAGGGCCAAAATACTAGCTTAAAGCTCTTACTGCTAGTAACTAAGCCTTCAGAGAGGTATTTTAACGTTTTAGAATGGGGGAAAAGCAGCCCAAAGTCGTGAAATGAGGTTAGGGCCAGGGAGAGGCCATCTGGAGGACCCTGGAGGGCCAGATTTGTACCCCTGGTTCTGTACCCCTGGGAGGAGCCAAGAGGATGTGAATTGGCTGCATGTACCGGTGCGTTTATGATTCTCCAGAATTCTGACTTACCACTGTGCAAATGTTGACAGTTCCGTAAAAACAGCTACAGTAGAAAGGAATTAGCTATCTTGCATCTCTAACTGATATTTCTGCTTAAGTCTCAAACTTAATATGTCTAAGGCTGAACTTCACATCTTTCCTTTTAAGCCTTCCTCTTCTTGAACATTCCAAGACTTCCTCTTCTTATCCACTGACAATGTTACTATTCACTCTGTTGAACAGGCATGTAGCCCCGCTTAATTTTTGACTCCTTACTCTCTCTGCTTTATTGCTTATATTGATTCTGTCAGCAAATGATGTTGGTTCTCTCTTTCTAATATTGCAAGAATATATCCCTCCCTCTCTGGACCCTTGACAAAAGCCCTGATCATCTCTCGCCTAGACTACTGCAATCTTCTTCTCACTCTACTTTTGTTGTCTCATTTTGGTCCTCTCATGTCTATCCACCACTCTTCTGACAAACTTGTTTACCTCTCACTGCTCTGACCAAGTGAGCCCTCTTCCCTTTGATCCCTACACTGTATTCCTGCTGGTCTTGGGTCCAGCACAAGCTCCTCATCTTTACCTTTAAAGCCCTCCAACCCTTTATGTCTCTGCCTCTGACTTCTGCTCCAGCACTCTTCACCATCCAAAGGACTCCTGTTCCATCAAGTGACTCCTCCCTTTGTGTATTGCTTCTTCTTTTCTCTCTTGTACTGTCTTCAAGAATATCTCCCTAATTTTATCCCACTTACTACTTCAAATCCCATCTCAAAATGTGAGAACTTGGGGCTAGCATGAGGCTAGTCTCACATTGTGCCTGAATGAGTGGGGAGCTGCTCTGTGGTGTTACAGTGTGAGTTTGTGTCCAGGAACTCCCTGTCTTTTGCCTCCGTCATGACTTTTGTGGTTTGGCATGCGAAAGGTGAGTGGGTCCCTCTAGTGAGACTCGAACTTACATATCCAATTTCCCAGCCCTCTGCCCTCTGCAGTGGAGGTTGCTGCTGTCAGTGTGTGGATGTGGCTTTCTTTGTTGCCTATCTTGGCAAAAGACTGTCTTCCTGTCTCAGATCTTGTCCCAAGGAGAGCTGTGCATGTTCTTTGCAGGCCTTCTCCTGAAGGAGCCATTTGGGTGCTGCATTATATGGCCTCTCCTTCCTTTTGTTTGTGTTGTAATAACAATAAACAAGTACTTGTGAGCAGTGAGAGGTATGTGGGAAATTGAACCTATGTGACAAGGAATGTCCGAGGCTCCGAGTCGTTGGTGTCTTTCTGCCTGGGCCAAAGTGGCCCACACAGTGGAAAGAGCTGTAGCATATTTGGCAAGTTGTGTGGGTGGGATGGGAAAATGTAATGAGGGTGGATTGGTTCCTACCATGTCTGGCTGGATAGGGTGGTATCTCCGTGATATCTTCACAATTTTGCTAAGTCATCTCAAATGACTTCTCCACATGGCTATGATTGGTGGGCACTGATAGTGTTGCTGGGGATGTGACTGTTGCTCCATTTTGTACTTTTTAGGGAAGTTTGTTTTTTCCCTCCTGTACTGGGCTGGATGAGTGTAAGATTTGACAGACTTTGCACCAGTATAGTTACTCTGTGTGTGTCTCTCTCTCTCTCTCTCTCTCTCTCTCTCTCTCTCTCTCTCTCTCCCTGGTATATTGGAGTGTAAGATTGCTTTGTATATAAAACTAAATTTTACTTAAACTGGGAAGAAAATTAGAGAAAAGAAGCATGATGTGTTGGTTTTCAGCTAACCAATGCTCAGTACAGTTACAGACTCTTGCAAGGGCAGCTAATTTTATTTTCTGAATGTTTTCCCTCTACATCTTTCAGGCTAGCCACCCAGACACATTAGTCATCTATTCCTAGTTGTTTAATAATCATGACAGTCATTGAAGTCCAAAGTGTAAATATGCAATAACCACATTAGCTAGTGGAATTCCATTATGTTTTCACACTATTTGCCCACATAACAATATTGCTGGAAGAATATGGATCTTCTGCAAATACAACCACCAGTAAACTTTATTTTGTAATACTCTCCATTTTCCCCAAACCCTACTGATGTTTCTAATTTACAGACATGGCCAATATAAATAGATTCAAATATATTATTGCTATGCACACATCCTCCCTCCTCATCCCCCCTCCTGTTTTAAAGCAACATCTTGCTCTGTTTAGATTTTGGTTAGAGGGCTGAACTGTCTTTGGGTGGATACAAATGATTAATTTTAAGTGTTGAGAGTAGTTTGAGAGAGACTTTGCTTTCCATTTTCTTTTGTCCTACTTTCATGTCTCGACAAACAACAACAACAACAAAATACACAAACCTATAACCTTGTTTCCCAGAGTAAAGCATGGGATGGGTATAAATTCTACAAGCAGGTACCCCTTTTTCATTCTCTTTTGCGGGATGGGGGATCCTTTCTTCAGCCTCTACCCTTCCTTGTCCCTATCCTGTAAACAATGGAATTCTGAACACAGTGGCCCAGTTGAGACTATCAAAGGTTGAGATATGCACAATATGTATCCCTCAGAGAAAGATGGCTGTCCAGAATTATGTCAAATGAGTAGGGCAGGTGTTGAAGAACAGATGAACAATCCTTGAGAAAGGAAAGGAAGTAATGTGTATCGCAAATAAAGAAGCTGCATTTTTCCTCTCTATTGTCTCTGTGGCTGTGTTTTCATGATTGTGGGGGTAAAAGGAGCCATTGCGGCTTCTCCCAATTGCTCCGTACGCACCAGTTGTTTACATAATTGCGTAAGACCCTGGTGCATGGCGGAGGTGGCTTTATAACCACCATACGTCACATCATTTACTTGCTTTTCCTGAATAAGAGAACTGATTTGTTGACCCCAAGCAGAAGCTTGGAATTTTTCAAGCCACCACTCAAACCATATTGATGTGATTTTCTGGGTTGTGCAAAGTTTCCAGATTTGTTTGTAGTTAACAGATTAATTACTTGTTTACTATGGTCAGGCAAAAACAGCCATTGCAAGCAGGTCGGTTTATGCAATGGCTCTCATTCTGCCCTCGCTTTGGGTTCAGGGTTTATGGAAACCGTGTATTGGGAATTGGTTGACTAATGATGAATAAAGCTGTAACAAGGAATGTTGAGGACTCTTTTTATGTGGTTTTAATGTGTTTTGTGTATTGGAGTCAGTCATTAATATGGGAGCAAGTCAGTAGGCTAGAGAATATGCTAAATTGAAGCTCTGTTCAACATATTGATCAAGGAAAAGATAAAGGAAGATTGGGGGGAATGCATTCAAAACTGCTGAGTGCTCTGCATATGTAATACAACAAGCCAGTTATATCTGTGGAGGAATAGAATTCTGAATTCATATAACAGCATTCTCAGATGGAAATAGGGTGGATAAAAATCAACGATTTTTAAAAAATATATATATATCAAATCGGATTTTTTTAAATTTAAATCGGATTTTTTTATTTAAATTGGATTTTTAAAATGAAATGCTTTTTGAGGAAATATCTATCTAAAAATAGTTTTCTATTTAAGATACGTTATAATCCAAAGGTTATTCATCATGAAATAAGGATTAGTTTTTAATTATGTAGCATGAGGCTCTGTATTCATGCAATGTTTAAATTTTTTGGTAAATGAATTCCATTAATCCATTCACAATGTCATGCTCTTCCAGAGATTTCTGTAAGATTATTGGGCAATTTTTCTATCTAGAAGATACTATCACAGATGCTTGGTTTTACAGTTCTCAAAATAATAATAATAATAATAATAATAATGATAATAATATATTTATTTCTAACCCACCTCTCCCTCTGGATTGAGGCGGGGAACAAAAATAAATATAAATACAAATACCATAAAATAGATAAAACATTAAAACAAATAAAACTAATACATCATTAAAAACATCTTAAAATTCATCTGGGTAGGCCTGCCTGAAGAGATCAGTCTTCACGGCTCTCTTAAATTCAAGAAGACTGCTAATTTGTCAAATCTTCTCCGACAGACACAAACTGTGAATTTGTGTCTGCAGAGATCAAAATCCCATTGTTCCTTTGCAAATCTATGTACACAGAATCAATCTCTTACCTCTTAAGTGCTAAGTTTTAAAAAATTCAGTGAATAGATTGTTGGGAGTGAAATAGATCTGCACAAGAAGTTAAAAATGAAATCTGCATCTGCTTGTATATATTAAGATTATACCAGCAAGAATGAGTCTTTGGTAACTCTTGAGTTGTGCAAAATATGTATTAAGCTTATAGAGAAGAAGAGTTCACTTTTTTGGGGGGGGGAGGAAGTCACATGATTAAATCGAGTCTTTCTGAGTAGTGATTAAAATCGTGATTTAAATCATGATTTAAATCAAATTGATTTAAATCAAATCCACCCTGGATTGAAATAACATAGACGTAGGACAACATTCTCAGATGGAAATGCAAGTATTTTGAGACTTGTAAAAGCAGAGGTGGTATCTACATTCACATTTTTAATTACATAGCAATATATGCAAAGATACATTGTTTGCATGCCAGTTTATTGAAAAAAGGGGACAACTTTTAAAGGAATTTCTGCTAATATTTGGAAGCTATAAATGATGTACAAACCCCTTTCTTTATTTTCCAGTGAAAATGTTTTCCTAATTCAAGACTTAGTGCTAAACTCCACACTACGATAACTAGTATGGAGCAAATGTGATGTAGTTAGAGTATTGGACTGGGGAGAAACAGGTTCAAGTGATTTTGGGCCAGTCACTGACCTAGTTTACATAATCAAAACAAGCCACAGTAGTTTATTTAATCCCCAACACATGCCAGGTTCCATTTCTCTAATTACTCACCCACTTGTACGGCTTTTTTGAAGAGAAAACAACCCTCAAATATCTCATGGCTGTTGGGTTATTAGAGGGTTGTTTTTCACTTAAACAAGCCATACTGTTGGGGTTGAAATGACATGACAAGCCATGCTCAGATGGGTAATTAGTTAATGGCACGTGGCATATGATGCTGATTTAAACAAGCCACATGGCTTATTTAACCCATGGCTTGTTCTTGGGTCAATCGTTGGGTTGTTTAAACTGTAAACAACACAAACCTCTGGGTTTGGATGACACCCTAAGCAACCTACAACAGAACCAATTGTGGATTGATTGCTAAGGAAAAGTGTAAGTGGCTTGCATGCTGAAGGCAGTGTGTCTGTTCTCTCCCACTCGTGCATGACATCCCATGGGTTGTTTAACCCATGGACTGTCCTGTTGTCCAAATCAGGTAATTGTATTTGGCTTTGTTTTTGAGTGTACTTGGAATATGGTTGTGTTCTGGAAAAATGTTGATTGTTTCATGTACAATGTATGGCTTTTGATGGTGAAAGGGGTTGAGGGAGAATATAAAAACAAGTCTTTCACTACAGTTCCCAGCAAGATGAGTTTTCCAACAACACAGATCAGCCCCATACGTTATCTAAGAGTTCATGTCTGTGTCCGCAACGACTCGCAGATTATTGGTCCCCTAAATACCAATCACTGATATGTTTTAAAAGATTAATACATATAAATTGCCTGTATTAAATGGAACAAGGTCCCTAGGTTAGTCTGTCAATGCACTTGCATGATTTTTGTGTGTGAAAATCTGTATTTTACATTTCAGATTAAGAATTTGTATTGGACATGGGCCTTATTAGATTAATTACTGACTATACCAGACAGTTCTCAAACTCCGTGATGTATGGCTATCATCGGCCTCCAAATTTCATAAGGTTTATTCTGAATTTATGGACACACCCTGCCCTTTGGGCAGTGACAGACTTTTAAAAATATGGGATTTATTTAAACTGCCAGAGCTCTTGAATAAATAGTGGTAGGAGAAAGATGGAGTTTAATCATTTGAATCAAGTATCATCCTGAAGGAAAAGGGGCAGTCTTTATGTATATAAAATGAATAGTGTTTTTTTAGTAAGTGCAGAGCAAAAAAGAATTCTTGGGATCATGCAAATACAAAATTATACCTAGGCAGAAATGCAAAGCTGTTGGAAAATGTGTGACAATCTGGCTCATGGTGAAGCTATAGCTGGGAAGAATATAAGTATTGAGAAATATGTATTAAGTTACCTAGTTTGTATGCACAAGACAGTACTAACTGGATGTATAGCCCAATCCTCTTACATAGGTTTTTTAGAAGTCTGTCTCACTTTTGGCATTGATACTTATTTTCAAGTAAGGATGCTTAGGAGAGCAGCTTTAACATTTACTTCTAAAATGAGCACTGTTGCAACAGCTGACATTTGATAATGTTTTTACTTCTTTCAACAAGAATAGAAAGCATTAAATAAAATAAGTGTTACAATCCACATGTCAGTGAAATAAAAACATTGACTATTGCCAGAGTATTTTAACAAAATATTCATCTGCCAGCCAGTTTCCAGTGTGCTGTCACATAACATATGGTGGTGCTATGCATTTAGGAGCAGGTTTGATTCTCTGAGAGGCAAGAAGTAGGTTTAGTCCCTAGCCCAATGGTGCCCTTGAGTGCATTCTCCTATTTCCGCCAACGTAGGAAGAATGCAGCCGTTTATTGGAGGGAGAGTGAGGGAGTATGTTACTGCACTTAGAATAACACACTACCCCTTATACTGATCCTTATACTGATCCTCACTGGCAGAAAACTGGTAGTTTGGGGGCAGGCAGCTAGATGTGAGCTAAGCTCATATTAGAAAGCACATTCAGGCTTTAAGAATGTTAGTAGCCACATGGGAGAGGGTTTTTTTCTCAGGATCACAGCTAGGAAGGGATCACTTCTCTTGGCACTCCTGTTCTGATGCCTCCATCCCTGCTGTTTACCTCCTTACATTATTTGTTTTGATGATATGAATCTGCTATTGGGTCCAATGGATCCCTTTAAAGTCCTAGCTGGACATAAGTTTAATATATAAAATAGATTATATTAGTGCCGTGTTTCAAAAACTAATGTGGTACATCAGACCTCACATTTTTAATTTCACTTTTTAAAAACAAAAATGCAATTGGGAGGGGAAACATACAACCCAGGAATTAGGCAATCATCATTGGGCTATACGGAGGAGAAAACAGAATAGAAAGCAAGACATAAACCTAAAATGCCTAGGTTCAATACTGGGCTCAAAATAATGGAAGGTGTCCAATGTACTCTCAGTAGCCTAATAGGTAGTGTGCTTTTTCCAGAGGAAAATGTACAAATAAGAAACCAGTGCTGCAAGTTTGCACTAAGAGAGTGTTAACTCCTGTTTCAAGATAAAGCCAACTTGGATCAGAACTAACCCCCAGGTAAAATTTATTATTGGGGTCCAAACTAAAATCAGAAGAAACAATTCCAGTTCTCTTGAAAAGTTATATCTACCCTATATGTGTGTGTGTGTGCACGTATATATAGGCGCACACAGATTCTTGCTCCTCCACCATCTTTCTTCCAGCTTGTAGGCTGTTCTCTGATGTATGGATCCTTGTCCTATGCTACACCAAGCTCTGTGAGCTGCTACCAATAAATGTTGTAGCCAGTTTTAGCTCTCTTCTGTCTACGGGCAATTTTTGCTTCCATGCTGAGGGCACCTATACATCTGTGCATCAAGTACTCAGTGCCAAACTGTATCCCCAGAGTCCTTACAACATACAAACTTTCCTCCATATAACGGTCATAATGATGAGGATTTTTCCATTTCACGAAATTTAATCAAATAATAAAAGTTCAAGGTAGAGGACAATGTTGTGGAATGTTGTGACTGGCAAATACTGCTTTTTCCTGTAATGAACTGATTATAGGCATGTTATTTGTAGGCATGTTTAAAAAAGGGAAAGCTCATATTCCCAGTCAAATTATAAAACAGTCCTAATGAATGCAACAATTTCAGATGGATTAGGAATAGGATTGCAGTCTGTATTCATGATAGTTGGGGTGATCTGCCATATAAAGAGGAGGCGAACAAGACTTTGTCTAGGTTCAGATGACACACTAACCAACAATGGGTTAAATAGTCAACAGTTGGTTATTGTGTCATCTGTTCGACTTTTTCACACCACGGTTGGTTATTCAGACAAAATAACTGACACAAATAACCAATGCTGTGCAGAGTTGATTATTTGAAAAACCATTGGTTATCATGTCATGTGTTGGGCATTGTTGTCTATTTCATTGCACATAGTTGGTTATTTTCGGCGATTACAGAGTCCCCTGGCAAGAGTGACCAAAGCGGCAGCTGCTACTCTAGTCAAGCTGGCAGAACTTGCAATGGCTGATGGGATACCAGTGGGAGGACTGAGAGGGGAGGGAGGGGGAGGGATATGTCAATCAAACACACCATTGACTAATAGTCTACTCGATGCTGGCCTTAATCCCCACACCACAGTTGATTATAATCATGTCGTGTGGGGAATACCGCTTCGATAATGAACTGAGGAGTTAACTATTAACTCACCATTGACTATTGTGTTGTCTGAACACAGCCTTTGTTTCATAATTTAATTTTCAATTGCAATGCCTCATCATAATGTAGAAAGACTAATATAGCAGAACAAATATGCACAAATATGCAATGAGAAAAACTAGCACAGCTAGTTAATCATCCCTAATTATATTACTTGTTGGGCTATTGTTTAAAAGTTATAATATTCTTTTATTCTATAGGTCAAATTATAATTCATCATGACAACTTTTCAATACAAATATGCAGGGTGTAAATGCACATCATTTCAGGAAATTATGTCATCCAGTATATAAATCTGCAATGGATATTATACTTTGTGTTCACAAAACCAGTAAAACCAAATATTAGGAAATTTTTGTCTTTCTAAATAAGTGGAAAGTAAACAAGTGTATGGCAGTATGTTTATTCTGTAAATAAGATCCATTTATCCAGGCTGCTACTCAGCTTAAATCAAAAGAAATCTGAGAAGCATTTTCATCAGTCTTGCTCCCTCTTTAATATTACAAGACATGTTGTTATAGTCCTGAACACCTCTACATTTGCTATAGTATGTGTATTCTCACTAAGTGGGAAATGCATTGCACTATTAATTGCCTAATAGAGTTGTAAGAAACATATAAGTAGGCTATCAAGCTAATTTGGTGATTCCATAAGTGTTATTTCCAATTATTCAAATGTATTCTCCTCTGTGTCCAGGTTGCAGTGTTCATCACTTATCCTGAAGTAATCTTATATGCTTAAGTAGAGATACTCTAGATAAATTGGCTTGGGGGCCGGCAGTCGTAAGAGCCTCTTGTTGAAGGTATTAAATTTACAGTCCTGGCCCCTGCTGGTCATTGGAGTTTCCATGCCACTTTCAAAAACAAGTAGCAGTATACTTTTGCACACTTTTGTAAATTGTGTTCTTTTACTGCTGGCTTTTTCAAGCAATATTTACCATGTTTTCTTCCCAGTTGGTAGGGAATGAAGCAACCTCTTATGCAGATATTTTATGTTTTTGATATTCTGTATTTGAAATTAAACTGAGTATCATTTCAGTGCAATATATTTTAAGCATTCTCCAGAACTCTGGTCACTCCTCAGATTTTCTTTTTCTCAATATATAAAACAAAGAAACGTGTGAAGCAGGTGGATGATGATGGAGTGGTATTGAGGGAATACTTGTGGTTATTCTTAACCCTAAGTCTTTTAACCATCCCTTCCTGAGGAGAAGGCACTCCTTCCTCAAGGAAGGCACTGCATTTCCAGGCCGAGGAGGCACAGCCCTAAAAAACCTGCGATTCTACAACACCTTTGATTCTAAGATGCACCCCATTTTCAGAGCCATTAAATGGGGAAAAAAGTGCATCTTAAAATCGATGAAATACGGTAATTGGATAACAGCAGTTCATGAATAGTTAGGTAAAGTCAGAGCTCAGCCTAGCCCAACTTCAAATAATTTCTAGACTGAGAGTAAAATAACTTACCTCTTTGTATAATTTATTTTGATTGTCATATATAGTTATCTTTTTTTTTTTTTTTACAGAATTGGGAATTTGGTGAGATTGAGATCGGTTGAATAAATATTAGCATTTCAGTTTTCTTTTTGTTGAAATGACTTCATGCCATATTTCTAATTCTTCTCATGCCACTATTATGATGAATGTTCCAAACCCTTGCAAAATTTGCTTTATGTTAACATGAGTTATTTTATCTGTTAGTTCAAGAGCTGCTGGGGGAAAAAAAAGAATCTTGACTTTTATGTAGCTAAGTCCCTTGTGTTTGCAGGGGGAAATATTTGAAAAAGTAACTGTAACCTACCCTTCTAACTCATAAACCATATAGCAAGTAATACTTTTAAAGGAAAAAAATGCAAATATGAATATTGTTGGAATGTGTACATGCTTTATGATCCTTCAGCTAAAGTGCAATAAATGTCAGGCTGAACAGACTTTTTTCCTTCTTTCCTTCTTTCTCTCATGCTTTCCTGCCTTATCTGGTGTAGATCTATTACAAACTGCATCCTGCATTGAAAAAACAGTAGCTTTTGACTGTGGATTGTGTCAAAGAAATGGGTTTGGGTTGGATCTTTGAAACACATCTTGGGCCCTGGCAAAGGCAACTTTTTATACCAAAGACCCTTACCACTACACATTGTGAACGGGAAAAGGAAACTCTACAGACATATGGCAAGGTACTGGAAATACTGAAGACTTTGACCAATCTCTTACAGGGTACAGTGTTGGCCATTTGGAGGCTTTTTAGTGAAGATGTGATAGTTATCTATCTCTAAAACTTTTCTATCCTCCTGTTTCTGCTGCCCCAGGACCCTCACAAGCCAAGCACACCTGAAAATTTCTGTATGACACAATGACATCGGACCGATGTAGCTCATGAGTCAGCTTTTGAAGAACCAAAAATTGGGTTGGGGTCGGGATTAGACTTTTGTGTCCATTCCCAGTCATGCCATTACCCCCTTTATTTATGGATTGAGTCTTAGGTTTTTGAATAATATTCACATGTTTTCAAATTACGTACAGGCTTAGTAGACAAAATTATTTCTAGTAACCAGCACACATATAGTAGAGGTGCCTCTTAAAATGTAGATTGTCTCTCTCTTTTCACCTTGCAAGTGGCAGCCAGCTCTTCTCTTTAATTCTGTGGGAGGAGCAAATAGCACAGATGGTTTTTGAACTGAGTCTCCTTCAGGTATCTTTCTGAAAACTAAAGATTGCCCACACTTTCATGGCAAGCTCTAGCACAGCAAGTAGTTGTTTTCAAAACCGGTGTTAAACAGGCTAGGCGATGGTCTTTACATCTCTTCCAAAGAAATTCAGTCCTGGTTTTCCTTCCTTCCCTACAGCAGTTCCCCTCTGTCTTTTCCTATCCAGTCATTCAATTTATAAAGCAAACCTTTCTGTTCTTAAAAACTATCTGCAATTGGATTGGAGTGGCAGGAGGTATTTGCACATGGAAAAGGAGAGAAACTAAAATACAACACTAAGCCCATAAGAGATTGAAAATAGTGTGACCAGCACACCCCTCTCACCCAAATCGGATCTGCAGTATTCCCAGGAAGGATGGAGAAAGGGAAGAAACCCTTGTAGATGTTTTTCAGAACTGGAAAACAGGTTCTTTCCTGAAAGGCTTTTCCAGGATTTTCTGGCAACCAAATGTGCTGTAATGTAACTTCCCTCCCTGAGCCTTCTTTATTGCCACAATCAAAGACTCTCATCCCTGGCCTGTTGATGAGTGGCTTTGTTAAAGTGTTAATATCATAGCTCCAGGTGTTTTACTTGCACAAGGCAGTTTCAGCAGCCAGGAGCATTAGACTTTTTTTTTTTTGTATTCTACTCATGCTAGCAGCTTATTGAAGCAACCGGTTAGACCGGTTGCACAAGCTGTCTGCCAGATAATAAAGAGCTGTAAGCCTTTTACTCCTGGCTGCAGTCTTTTGAAAGTATCCCCCCACCCCACTCTATTCACAGCAGCATGGCAGAATGGATCATGCAATAGACCAACTCCCAGTTTAACTTGGGCATAGCCAAAGCTGCTTAAAATGTAATGATTATAATGCCATGTATATAGCACTTTATAGAATATCCATTAGGTTGGTATTATTATCCCCCCATATTGCAGTTGAGGCAGGGGGAGTGAGAGAGTAATTTGCCTAAGGCCACCCAGTAAGATCTTAGCAGAGTGAAGAACTTATGATCTGTCTTTCAGCCACAGCACGAGCAGTGCTACATAGTATACCAGTAGTTTGCATATGAGTACTGACTGAATGTGGCCCTGTCCTCTCTGCACCCTTAACAAAAGACCTGGTCAACTCTTGCCTAGACTACTGTAATCGTCTCCTATTTTCTCATCTCATTCATTCATTCATTCATTCATTCATTCATTATATGTATATCCTGCCTTTCTTCCTTCTTAAGAAACCCAAAGCGAGGTACATAATCCTCCCCCTCACAACAACAACCCTGTGAGGTAGGTTGGGCTGAGAGTTTGTGACTGGCCCAAAGTCACCCAGTGGGCTTCCATGGCCAAGTGGGGACTAGAATTTGGATCTTCTGACTCTCAGTCCAACACTCTAGCCACTACACCACACTGACTCCTTATGTCTTAGTCCCCTTATGTTTTATCCAACACTATCCTGCCAAAATCATTCACCTGTTGTCGCTCTGATCAATTGATCCCCTTTCCTTTAATCCTTACACTAGCTGCCTATATGCTCCTAGATCCACTGCAAGCTCTTCATCCTAACCTTCGAAGCCCTCCATGGCCTTACCCCCTTGTGTGTCTGGTTTTCAATATCCATTTATATTCTTCCACATGACATTTGCTGGAACACCCTCCACTGTACCCTCAAAAATTATTTTCATTTCTTGCCTGTTATGCCTTATGTACTGCTTCCCACAACGGTGGCATGATTTGATCTCTTTATTTACTTCAAATCCCTTCTTAAAACCCACCTCTTCTTTAAATCCTGTGGCACAACCCTCTAGTTTGTATACCATACAGCAATTAAATCTGTAACCAAGACTAAGGACTTTTCTACAAGGTGCTTTTAACCTCCCATTTTGTGGGATTAAGACTGGCTTCTTTACACATTGTTTTTTTCCAGGGTTTTTCTTTCTTTGCCTTTCAATATGTTCCATTAAACAATGACTAGTTGGTGCTGTGGAATTGTGTAAAAACACCAAGCTTTCATGCCACCATTCACAGATTTACCAGCTTTTCTTCATTAGAATATATACAATGGTAGCAAAGAATGGGAGAGAACCTGCGAACTATCATGAACAAAGAATTCTGAGTGCACAATAAATGCCTCATGTATAAAAGCTCTGTGTATTTTGAACTGGAATAACTACATATTATTTTCCAATTTACCTTGCCTCAATTCCTTCTCATATGTTGAAGTTTAGATTGTAAGCTTCTTGGGCAGGGACCTTTCCTTTTGTATTCTGCAAAGTGCCATGCACACTGAAGTTACTATATTAAAAACGAATAAAGCATTGAAATGCTGTTCAAGTTGGAGTGAGCGAACTTTTGAAAAAGGTTGGCAGCTGATCTCCAAAGTTGCAACAGTTCTTAGTTTATCGTCTGCAGAGAGGGGAATTGTGTAAAGGTCAATGTGACAGGAATTGAAAGCCTCTAAAAGATATTAGTATCAGAAATATCAGATATATGTGCCATGCATGGTTCCATAATCTTTAGGTGAGAACTGAACACAGAAATATTTTATCTTTTAGTTAGCTAAAGAAAACATGAACCTAAGTTAAGGCTTGATTGCTGAACTATCAGAGCAGTTATGAGAGGTTCCCATACGATGTTTGCAGGATGGCTGGATGCAGGCCACATACTATATTTTATAGGACTGTTTGTACAGATAGCTTGGGGGTTCTCCTAGAACCATCTCTGTCACTTGAAGCGCAGGTGGCCTCAGTGGCACGGAGTGCCTTCTACCAACTTCGGTTGGTGGCCCAGCTATGTCCCTATCTGGACAAGGATAACCTGGCTTCAGTTGTCCATGCTCTGGTAACCTCCAAGTTAGATTACTGCAATGCACTCTACGTGGGGCTGCCTTTGAAGGTGGTTTGGAAGCTGCAGCTTGTGCAAAATGCAGCGGCTAGATTGATAACCGGAACCAGTAGGTTCGAGCATATAAGACCTACTCTGACCCGCTTGCATTGGCTACCTGTATGTTTCCGAGCCCGATTCAAGGTGCTGGTTTTAACCTATAAAGCCTTACACGGCTTGGGACCACAATACTTGATGGAACGCCTTTCCCGACATGAACCTACCCGAACACTACATTCAGCATCTAAGGCCCTCCTCCGAGTGCCTCCTCCGAGGGAAGCTCGGAGGTCGGCAACAAGAGAGAGAGCCTTCTCTGTGGTGGCCCCCCAATTGTGGAATGATCTCCCTGACGAGGCCTGCCTGGCGCCAACATTGTTATCTTTTCGGCGCCAGGTCAAGACTGCCCTCTTCTCTCAGGCATTTGGCAATATCTGAGGAGCCTGGGTTTGTTTGTTTGTTTGTTTTGCTTTGTTTTGTTTTTTTTGTTGCTTTTTGAAGTGTTGTGGTTTCAAATGTACAGATTGTGTGTATGTTGTATGTTTTTGCTGTTTTAATTTTTGTATATTGTTTTTAATTGTTTTTAATCCTATGTAAACCGCCCAGAGAGCTTCGGCTATGGGGCGGTATACAAATGTAATAAATAAATAAATAAATAAATAAACAAACTATGAATTCCATAGCACTTTATGCACTGAAAAAGTAATCCCAAAGATGATATTATAAATATTTTGGCATATCTATCTGGTATACTTCTGTTCTTTTCCATTTAGATTGTAAGTGCTTGCAGACATTAATGTTTAAGAACAGGCCACAGTTCAGTTACTGGTTCTTAAGTAAATAGCTTTACTAAATCTGTTACAGTGCCTTCTTTCTCTTCTCTCAAAGTAAATTGATTGTCTGCTTTGCTGAAATATTTCTGGGCTGTGTTAGAAACTGAGTAATCACAATTCTTGGGGTATAGGGATATTTCAGCTGTCTGATTCTTCCACAGATCCTTCCGCTCATAGTGCCACAGCAGTCTCAGTGAAAAGCAGGCAGAATGGGCTACAGTGCAGGACGGGGAGCAGCCAGGTTCAAATCCTATTTGGACTTCTGAAGGCCACTGTAATTTTTGAAGTGCATCGTGGGTTTGTGTTCACTGTGAACGCAACAAGAGATCGGGTAGCCTATGTATGGTATTGGTTGCCTGATTTAGGTACATGAAACAACCCACTCCCAGTCCTTTTCAAACCCTGGCACCTCAAGTTAAAAGGATCGGATTAGCTACTACTATTCAGAATAGGCAATGCTGAGTTTGATGGGCAAATCATCTGACTTAGTATAAAGAACCTTCCTGTGTGCCTCCCCACCCCCAACCTTGTGCAATACTTCAAATGTAACAGAGTAGATGTGTTTTCCTACATAGAGATTATGGGCAGTATCCAATCCTGCCCATCCACACAATTTAGCGCTTCTGGGCAAGCCCCGAAAAGAATAGAAACGCTCATATCTGGAAGGTTGCAGATCTTTAATGTGACTTCTGCCAATCTGCTCCTTTCCAGAAACAAGTTTTTCCACTCTTTTCAGGTTGCTCCTGGAAGTGTTAAATCTCTGTTGTGTTTCCAGCCGTTCACCGTTGGATACTTCCTTAAGTTCATGTAGGAACAAAATGTAACTTCTAAAGTAACCCTGAAAATTTATGATACCTTGGGTTGGTGGCAAAATCTCCATAGTGACACAAGGGGAATGTGGGTTCTCTCATTCAGTAATTGCGCCATATAGTTTTTTAAAAGCTGAATTCCTAAACATTTCAGGAGTGACACACAGACCATGAATGCCGTTCTGAATTAGGAATGTGTACATCAGCAAAACCTAAACTTACCGAGGTTCTCTGAATTCCACTGACTCTTGTCCTTATCAGATTGTGAGCTGTGTTTTTCTCTTTGTGTATGAAAATTTATGCATAGTTTCATTCATACTTTTCCAAATGTACGCATTAACTTTTCACATTTTTGAAATCTAACAATTTTTCTCATATATTAAAGTATGTTTGTTTACATTGTTTCTTGTGCATTTTTCAGTTGTATGCATTTTAAAATGCTTTTATTGTTCTGCACAGTGCAAGCTTGGAAAAGTACAAACTTCAACTGCATATCACATTCAGGTCTGTGTTTGATTCTAGGAGGTACAAAATGGATAAATTCTAATTAAAAAAATGAACTGAAATAAATTTCTCATGCATCCCTATTCTGAATTGCTTCTTATGGCAGCTCTTCTAAGTTTTTGTAGTCCTTTTCCAGACTCCCATTAAACATACTGAAAATGATACATCAGTAGTAGCAGTGCTTTTGAAAATCTTTCTGAATTATATCGGCATTCAGATTCCTGGAGTCTGTGGCTAACTCAATGCATGCATTAGAAATTAAGCTGTGTTTTTTCAAACACACAGTGTATATGATTATACTCTGATCCAAAGGCCTTACTTTTATGGGACTACTATGGTGATGAAATGTAGTAGGGCACAGAATAGAAAAAGGAGACCTTCCTCCTATCTTTTGTTTTAAAAATAAGCATTGCTTTCTTCCTTTCAAACATAATTTTGTTTTCAGATCTTTCATAAAATTTGCAGTGTTAATGAATGCTTGAGTTGCTATATATGTGCACACATCTGTGTCAACGACTAAACTGTAGTGCAGTAAGTTTGATGGGATTTTTTAGAAAGGTATACATTTTTTTTCTTTACCAAATATTTACAATATTGGCTGACAACAGTGTGGTATGAATAAAATTGTATGTGTGGTGCTCTATTTCATCCCTCAGTCCAGTCAGATGAGTTGTTTGTTCTAGGAAAAGTCCAGAAGTAACATGAGATGGTAGAGGAGGAACATGCATGCCTTACCCTCCAGAATCTCACGGTATACTAAAGTAGTATTTTCCTAGAAGGAAATCACAACTGTGACCATAGGGAGCCCCTCATAGTTTACCAGCATGTGAATAGGACTTTGTGTGGACACTGGATTGACTATTCGATCATTGTCAAGCTGCTGTTTTAGCATGTCATATAATGCATTTTTCTCCAATGAAAATTCCTATGTCATTCTCTGGCAGGCTGGCAAGGGTAATGGATTACTTTCTCATTCTTTTATCATCTTCATCCAAAGGTACAAAACATCATTGTTCTGTTTTTCTATGTCCTACTTAGCCACTGCAGGCGGAATGGACAAGCCTGACTTACAAAATGAGGGACCTTTCACAAGATATCTTAAAGTATTTGTCATTCTGCCAGAGGAGATCAACATGCACATAAATAAATGTCGTATTTGATAGTATGGCTTTGTCATATGTACAAAATGTGTTTGTGCTTTTCCTTTTGGATATCCAGTAGTTTTCCTTAACATTCAACTGCCCACTACAGTGTTTGTGTTATGCATGGAATTTTAAGCAGCATGTGTAACTTGGAGGCAGCCAAGTCTGTGCTGTGTCCTTTGCAAGGAGAAGCCTAGTTGGAAGTTGGCTGTGATATTCAACAGACATCAAGGTGATTCAGAGCAAAAGATTGGCCGCCAGAGGATGGAGTCAGCCAGAGAAGATCATGTCAGTTGTTTCAGGCAAGATCCATTAGTCTTTTCAGAGGTCACATTTGAAGGTAGTAGAAAGGCCAGTACGGATCAGGTAGTGGGAGTGTAGCATTTAGGCTTAAGCTATAGTCATAGCCTACACTGTTGCTTGGTTTGCGCAGTCAAGGGAACAGCTGTATCTATGTTCAGGAAAATTGGTAGCAAGGTCAACCTTTGGCCTGCTGCATGTGATTTAGGTCACTTTCTTGAGTCATACGGAACCATGAATTCCTGAGTACCTTTTCACTTCTCTCTTCTAATATACTGTAGTTAGGATAATAGGTGGCTTAATTTATTTTATTTATAGGCCTCCTTTAAGAGTAAAACCTAATTTGTAGGAGGTTGAGTATAGAGGCCCTTCTTCAGAGCAGTTGTTTTGTCTGTGGTACTGCAAATGCAACTTCTGGAATCAGAGTACAACTAAGTCAGATGCTTAGAAAACAAAAAAAGTTTTTTTTTAACTATTTAACCATAGTTTTTAAAATAAATTATTGGGTAAGATTGTTAAATTGAGTTAAAAGAACTGACTTCAAATACACACACACACTGTTTATCATTTTTTTTTGAGATGCACAGCTTTCAAATTGTTATACTTAACTGTGATATTCACTCCTTGCAATGCCAGTATTCCTGAAATGATCCTCAATGGGTAAGTTAAGCACATGCTTAATTTCCTCTATTTGAAATCAGTTGATTCTAGAAATACTTAACTATGACTAAGTGTACAATCCTTAGCATGTTTAGGCAGAAAAACTTCCTGGCTGGGGCATGCTGGGAGATGTAGGATTTTTTCCTGTCTAAATGTGCATAGGATTGTACCCTAAGCTGTGATCCTGTGTACACACTTACCTTGGAGTACGTCCAATTGAATTTAGTAAGGCTTACCTCTGAATAGACATTGTATTGTAAAGTCTTGAATGCTGGGGTAGATTTACAGTGAAATTTTATAAATCCTTACTCAGAAGTAAGTCCAATTGAATTCAGTGAGGCATACTTCCACATATGTGCATACAGGATTGTAGCCTTAGTCAGGGGCAATCTGTGGCCCTCCGGATATGGTTAGACCCCAGTTCCCGTCAGCCCCAGCCATCATGGTTTATCTTCAGGGATGATGAGAGTTTAAGTTCAACAACATCTGGAGTGCCACAGGTTGCCCACCCTTGCTTCCAAGATAAAACATAATGCAATGTTGAGTCAGTCTTCCCCATACTGCTGCCCTCTAGGCACCAACACATCTGGATGGCACCAAGTTTGGGAAGGCTGTGTTGAGCCTGTAATGTTATCTGCAATTCCATTACAGATAACATTACAACTTCTCCTAGCTACACTTAAATAGCTAGGAGAAGTTGTAATGTTATCTGTAATGGAATTGTTTGGTGGCTTTCATTTCTAAACTTCAATTATTATCCTGTGTTTATGTGCTATTTTAAAAATACTTTTGAGTGATTAATAGTGGTTAACAAAATTTGAGGATATTCTGGGTGGGGGGTGGGGATCAGAGTAGTACATTTGGAAGTCAGCTGGTGGGAAATGAGCCTGTGATGCCACCCCCTTGATTTTTTATTTTTCTTATTAAATCAAAGGCTCTTCACCAAGAGGGTATGGCTATCAGAATGCTGCCCACTGACTCTGTGACTCACCACCCTTGCTTGGCCTCACAGCAGCCCAGCCCAGCCCTCTATACTCACACATTCCCTTCCACTGCCACCTCAAGTACTTCACAAAACACTCCAGTGTGAAACAAAAATAATGTTTATTCACAACAAGTAAGGTTATGCAGTTAAAAGAACGTAATGGTTTCATCATGTTCAAACTTATTTGTTTCATTACAGTTCCATATAAAACCCTGCCTACGCTACCCTGTAGACTATACCATCTCTCCTCCCTTCACTCTGTTCCCCAGTATAACAAACCATGTTGTTCCGACACTAAATCTAGACCTCTCTCTGACAAACCCCAGATCTCAACTAACTCTCTGGCTGGTTTCAGACAACACATTAAGCAACGGAAGGGGGAAGAGGCAACCGTCAGTTGTGTTGCTTATTGTGTTGTGTGGAGGGTTACACACCACGCAACTGACAGTATGCTATTCCGCCCAATTAAGCAATGGAGAGAAACAACGGGCTTGCACATTGTTTAGCCCGAAGTCCCATTGTTTAAAGTGTAATCCGAAACCAACCCCCCTTCTCTCCGTGGACTATTCCATTTGGGAATAGAATTTTGCCGGCTGGAGCAACCGAAAACCCCTGGCTGCTCTATACAGCCAGCAGAACTCACGGTGCATGCTGGGATATGGCTGGAGGAGTGGGGGAGGGGGAGGGAGCAGACGTAGCAACCAAGATGGCCACCGGAATTTTCAGCTGCACAAGCACCGGAGTTGCAGCATGTCATGTGTGGAGCACCGCCTACTTAACGCACGGTCAGTACACTATTTCCCCCTCCGTTGCCTAATGTGTCGTCCGAAACCAGCCTCTCTCTCACAAACAATCTCTCCTTAACTCCTCCCCCACAGTATTATCAACCAATCCAGACCTTTGAACCACTAGCCAATCAGCATTCACTTCACATTCACTTTCTCACTAGATTTACATACTTACTAACCTTGTATTTGAAATCACACAGCGCATACATCTTAAAGGTAAACATCACCAAAACATCACGAACACTTACATCATATAAATAACTGGCAATAAACAGTAAAACATCACAGAGCCTTTCAAAAACAATGCAAAGCCAAAAATTTTAAGGTACCAATAATTCTTTTTCATGAGCTGCTTTTGGAAAGTGCCTCAGCAAGTTCTTCAGTGCTCTAATTACACACAAAGATATGCTTTAATTTTAATCAGCCTGTATAGACACAGCCACAGCTGGTTTTATAGCAAATTCGTAGCTGCATATCAGCCAGCCTATTTGTTGGCTGGTGTGGGTGGGAGGGGGGAGGGAGAGGTCTCTGCTTAGGCCGCATGCAGATATATTTGCATATAGGAGCAGGTGTATGTGTTTGCACGGATGTGCATTTTCTTGCTGTGGTGAGCTGTTTTCTCCCCACTGCTCAAAGAATAAATGTATTGTTCCCAACTCAAATCCAAATAGCCTCTTTGCTGTTCCCACTGAAGGTGGGGAAGGGGTTGTGCAGTTTCTCCTACGCCCTCAAGTGCTTTGTATCTTTTTCTGATTGAACATTTGTTCACCTTTAAAAAAAAAAAAAAGCAACACTTTAAAAATAAATAAAAATAAAGCTGTCTTAACTTTCACCTTCTCTAAGATGTGGAGGGGTAGGGGAGAAGATGGCTTTGGGACGGAGACAGAATCAGTGCCTTGCAAAGTCTGAGCTCCATTTGGGGGAGAAGATTGTATATGTGCCCAAAATATTGCAAGTCTGCTTCCATACTGCTAAAATGTGTTGTTGTTGTTTTCACCTTTGCTCCAAATTGCTCGATGTGACATACATGGGATATATCTGTATACACACTAGTTCTGCGTTTCCACCCTTAGCTTTTGTTCTGTCTGTGAGGAGAACATGAGGATTAAGAGTTAAAATCCTCTCTCTGCAGTAATGACCCTCTTTTGCTATCAGCAGCCCATTCCCTTTCTGTTTAGCAGGTCAACAACTTTCTGCAGAAAATAAAAAAAGCACAGCTTTCAAATTCTGATATGCTTCACTGCAAAAGAGCAAGGTAGTTGCTGCTTGGAACACAATTGTGTGAAGAACACTCCCCACAGCAAGTAATTTATGCAAAGTACTTCACTACACACTTAGGGTGATCTCATCTTCACCAGTGTAACCCATTTCTTTTCACAGTTTGGGCATGATTGAACTGCAAAGTGGGAATGGGTTTCATAGAAGTAGTATTGAAGGGAGAGCCACTTCAGACAACCTTCAGCCATGTTTAGCTGCCTCCATGTTGATTGTTTTTAAGCAGCAGCCATATTTCTCTTTCCATCTCTTGAGTTGGGCTGTGCTGGGACTAGTCCCTTCCAGTTGCTATTGACAAAGAGCCACAAACCTTCTTGCAAAATGGAACATTCCCTGATATTTAAAAATAACAGGTAATCTTATTTATTTATTTAATTTATTAAATCCTCATCAAATAAATGTCTCTAGGCAATTTACATAATGATAAAAATACAGACAAAGCACAATAAAATCAACAATACAAAACTAATAAGCATGCCATCAACAGCACAAACTATAATTTCACATTGCAGGGACTAGGTAATAAACATTGCAGGGAGTAAGGGTGCAATCCTATGGGATCCGCCTTTGATACGCATAAGTCTCTGAACTTAAAGGCTTACAAGTATCCAGTCCAGTGTGGAAGCGCAATGGAGGCAACTGAGGCATTACGGAGGAAGAGGCCAGGAAGCTGGAGAAGCCTTAGGATATGGCTTTTGTGACCTTGGAGAGCCAGCTGATGTGGTTCTACACACTGGCAGCAAGGCAGGTGTGGGGAGCTAGGAATTCTGGCTCTGAGGTCAGAGTACTGTCCAGGAATCTGAAGTATCCTATCTCCCCTCTCCAACTTTCTAGGGGTCCATAGGATTGCTCCCTCCATTAATTAAATACTAAAATACTTACAAATACTTTAAAAGACTTCAGTTAAAAAAAAAGACTGGGAGAACAGGAAAATATTAGCTTGGCACCAGAAAGATAGCACCAAGCTCTGGAGAGCATTCCAGTACTGGGGGGCCCAATACTGAAAAAGCTTTCTTCCTTGTTGCCTCCCTTGAAGCCTCAGAATGAGTGGGACTAGTTAGATGATCTTAAAGTATAGGCAGGTACGTATGGAAGGAGGCTTATCAAGGTAAATCTGTATTTGAGCAGCCAGTTCTTTGATTTTTTCTATGATAGATTATCTCTACCTTAGATTAGACACGCACCTTTCAGAGGAAATATTAAAAATGCTTTTCTTTAATTTCTCTTCTGAACAGCAGGATGAATCACCCATATGTATGTGATAAATTACAGACATATGTGATCCTGGCAGGTGATCATGATGCAGAGCATGATAAGCTGTTACTGCCTGCCTGCAGTTTTGAAAGCAGTGTCCAGTTCTTGAAGAACATGAGTGAGAAAGTCCTGTTACACTCGTGTCCTGCATGTGAGCTTCCCATGAGCATCTCGTTGGCCACCATAGGAACAGAATGCTGAACTATATAGACCTTTGGTTTGGTCCAGCAGATTTTGTCTTACATTAGACTATTGCAATGTGCTATATGTGGGGTTGCCTTTAAAAACAGTTCAGAATTGCAGCTGGTTCAGAATAGGCCACAAGGTTATGAACTGGGACTGTGGCTATTTGGACAAACTATGACTGTTGCTTTGTTGGTGGCACTGGCTCCCAGTCTATTTCTGAGCTTAATTTAAATTGTTGATGTAAAGCCTTAAATGGCTTGGGGCCAGCTTATTTGAAAGGGTGTCTTCTCCTATGC
This sequence comes from Anniella stebbinsi, assembly GCA_029215795.1. Taxonomy (NCBI): domain Eukaryota; kingdom Metazoa; phylum Chordata; class Lepidosauria; order Squamata; family Anniellidae; genus Anniella; species Anniella stebbinsi. Next base: position 40,446,970 of record JARDYH010000006.1, read on the forward strand.
TTATCTCCCCAAACAGAGATGATTTCTTATTAAGGGCAGGGGGTTCCCCCACATATTCTCCAGCTATGTTCTACCCCCTTCCTCTCCAGCCCACTAAGCAATCATCAAGTTACTTGTCCTTGCTTTCTAGTTTGCTCCAGCTGCATAGAAGGCAGCTATATTCCCTGTGCCTGTCACTTCCAGGGGGAAAGAAACCCTTTTAAAAAATTGCCTCTAGGGAGGGCTCTGCCTTTGTCAAGGTTCCTCTGGGATTGTCAGGGTAAGTATAAACACACCTTTTTGTTGATCGGTGAGGTATTTCTGACCAATGCCCCCAACCAATCATATTGCAACATCTTCGGAGCCTCTTAACCTCACTATTAGTTGCAAGGCAACATATTTTATAGCCTCCAAAGTGTTTGAACACACGACATTAAGAACTGTTCTTTTGGATCAGCTATCCCCAACATGTTGCCTATAAACCATCTTGGTAAGCTTAAAACTAGCAATTGTTTTCTACTGTACTTAGAAGCTTTGACTTGAGATGATGTTGTATGTATCATGTGTTTGAATCTATGCATGTATAAGCTTTGTATGTAGTATCGTTATGCTGATATTTTTATAGTAAAGAAACAAAAGTAAAATCTTGTCTGAAAAAGTGATTTTGAAAATAAAAAAACTCTGTATGGCGTATATCTGGAGTGAATAATTCAATCTTACTATAAGGTGGCATCTCGTTGGGTGAGGAATTTAAATATGTGTGGTTAAATAGATAAACCAGGGTTGTTGACATATTGTTAAAATATTTTGGAAGAACCTCTGAACCAAGCCATATGCCACACCAGTTATGGAACAGCCTTCCCAAGAGGTTTATCTTGGAGTAATCCTTGTGGTCCTTTGTGTTCATTCTGGAATCTTGGCCTCTCAGTTTTAAAATCTGTGTCTTAACTCTGGGGTTGATCTAAGTTTGTTTTTTTGTTATATTTATGCTTTTTTGATTTTATGGTTTTATGTGTTTGTATTGTTTTTAAACTTACACATTTATTGTAGGCTGCCCACAGAACAAAAATGATCCTTCCAGAAGTGTAAAGCCTTATCTAGGCTGTATCTCTTCAGTCCCCAGGTGGGGGCTCACATGATGCTCCACCATATAGAGGGGTCTTGCAAGTAGAAAACTAGCATGTTCTAGCCTAGTTTTCCCCCTCACATGCTAATTTTCTGTGAGTAGGGGTTTAATTTTTCTTAATAAGGTGAGAATTCTATCATGTGAACCTCCACCTTTAATCTGAAATGGCACAATTTAGATACAGGTTTACCACCAAAGCAAGAAATTAGGTCAATAATGTCATTTTTCTTAGGAACAGCAGAGCAGACATTCCTTTCAAAAGCAGAAGTGTGCTGGTTGTTCCATTTGAGAAATTGTAGGTGGTTCTCTCTCTAGTAATCTCTGCACTGTATAATTGGCATGTTTTACAGTGATCATTCATGTGATTATTGCAAGGCAGCAGGACTTAATCTCATAACTTCCTGATTAGTAAGGCCTTTTTTTGTGAACCAGTTTGGATAAAGTGTGTTCAGATTACTGTGTCTCATTGGAAAAAATTCAGGGAGTAAAATCTGTGTTTCTATACAAAGGCTGGGTTTGAAAGTTACTAAATTTGTTGGGAGTTAAATTTCTTTTAATAACATAAATTGATCTTTTTTTTTTTTACTGGATCTACATTTCTAGTGTACATGACTCATCTCTGGCAGTTAAGTCCTTAGACCTGGATTCGATAAAGGATGTTGTGAAAGAACATATCTTCCCTTGGACACATCAGCCCAGAAGTATTTCCTGTGGTAGCTAATTCCCCCCTCTCCCCTTCCTCTGAAACTGGTACACATGTACATTTGTTTAGGCTTTCAAAACTCATTTATGGAAGCATTATTTGAAAGGTGCATTTGCAGGATTATTTTCAATAGATCTCTTCTATGTTTTTGTGTATTCCTCAACTCAGTACCTTTACAGGAAAAAACTGTTTAATGTGTTCCTTTAATTTTAACAAGACATGTTTAATCTGGGAGTCTGATTATGGATGATGTTGACAACTGGTTTGCTTTATGTTTTGCTTTATTATATCCACATGGTGATAGGTAAAACTCTTCTTGACATTTGGCCGGATCATACCAGCTTACAAAGTGATTACATGCATGCTGCAGTTATTGTGTGATAAAAAGTTGCCTGTCTATATCTTCTAGAATTTTATTTTAAAACGATAACTTCTCCTTAACCATGTTTGTATATGTAGGGCAAAGTGCAGAAACTAGAACAGCAATCAAAGAACTAGCATTGGTGAAATCTCTTAGCAGTTGGGTGTGCACCGTCTAGAGCCCTTGCTTAGAAGTAAGCTGCCTTAAAATCCATCGGACACATTTCCTTTAAATGTGTTTTTTTCACCTAGTATATTGTAAGCTTCTGGACAGGGCTATTTTTGAAAAACAAGTTTGTACAAATAGGTGCTTAATATCTTATGACTGCTATTCAAAGCACTGTGTCATATGTCAAGCATCAGGGAGAGGGTGTACTTGCTAAGCCTAGTAAGCCAGGTTTAATTTTTAATTAATTTCTTAAGAACTTTTTTTTAATCCTGTCTTTTAGGCCCAAGGAAGCTTGCAAGCATTGGAAATAAAATATATAATAAAAGCAAAGCAATAATAAAAAACATAGGGCAAGATCCAACACCATCTGGTCTCTAGTATTATTTGAATTACTCTAGGAGAAACCAACACTTATGCCGTGTTCATAGAACTTCCTAGTGTGATGGGTTTCCTGGGAAACCTAGTAAGTGATATTGGTGTTGATTTCACTAGTGCAATGTAAGCTTGTTGGCTTCTTCCCAGTGAACTAGAAGCAGTTAGAAAAGACTCAGAGGAGTAAGGGAGCAAGAACTCAAACCAGCCCAACAGTTCTGTAGATTGTGCTGCTGGCCCTCCATGCCCAACAATGTAAACTCCCTTGGTAAATTTTATTAAATAATGTGATATAAAATAATAAGAGTGGTATGTTTATTAGAGGCTGCATATTATCTAGGATGGTGGGATCTAGTGAGGGTTTCATAACAGTGGTCTTAAAATTACTTTATTCAATTTGCTGGCAGCTTACTCTCTCTTAAAGAAGCATTCACAGCCTCCACCACTGAACTGGATCACTCCCTCCCTGGCTGCCTTAATCTGCCAGGAAGGGCAAGGGTCAAGCAGGCAAATGTCTCGCCTCAAACATCCAGGTAACCTGTTCACATCCTCAGTCTGAATAAATGCAAACATATCCTTTAAAACAGGACAAGCAAGACGCCATAGGTTTATCTATAGTTCTTCTTCGTGGTCTCTGTGCATCACACATATGGGCTCTGCGCCTGCGTGGAGCCTGTTTCGGAAACTTCTATAGCTAAGGCAAACGTTTTTGGCGGGAACCCCTCCCCCACTGTCTACTGACTCCATGTTCCCGCCTTTCTCCTCAGTTCTTTTTCGACCGCCTTGCTGAAAGGATGTCTTGTTGGGAACTTCTGTCTTTCTCCTGAGGAGAAAGCTTTAGAGTGCTAAGGTTTTTAGTTATTTTACTTTGTTTTAGTTCATTTTTAGTCTTAATTAATTAATTTCTTTATTACATTAGTATACCGCCCCATAGCCGAAGCTCTCTAGGCGGTTTACGTGCGATTAAAACAATTAAAAACAATATACAAAAATTAAAGCAGCAAAAACATACAACGTACACACGTACATTTAAAACAATATAATTTATTGTTATTATATTCTTAGATATTTTATTCTCCAGAGATCTTGGATCGCTTTGAGGGGGATCGCACAGCCATTAAGGCCCCTTTTCAAAATGTGTTAAGTGCGTCAGCAAGCTTCCCCAGCAGACAGGTCTCTGTTTAATTTGTTTTGGGAGAGGCTCAGGTCATCAAAACCTGTCGCTACATTATTATTATTATTATTATTATTATTATTATTATTATTATTTACACATTTATATACCATCCCATAGCCGAAGCTCTCTGGGTGGTTTACAAAATTTAGAACCATAAACATAAGACAGCTGACATTTAAAACATTTTAAACTGTTAAGCCTGGCTACAAAGTCAGTTAAAACCTCAACTTAAGCTGTTGAAATGCCTGGGAGAAAAGTTTTGACCTGGCGCTGAAAAGATAACCGTGTTGGCGCCAGGTCTATGGATAAAAGCTCTAGAAGCCATGGTTTCTTCCAGACAATTGTTACACTTATGGCACAGGCTCCTCGATCTACTGGAGACATGGCCGCTTCATGCCTCATCCGATCTTCCAACATTTGGAAGCTCCCTAGCTGTATCTACAGCAAGAGAGATATCTAAGAAGGCTGGAGCCTTCTGGGGCTATTCGCATGGAGCGATTCTACGGAGGAGAGCCCCTCTGCGTCCTCAGACCCTGACTCTGACCAAGGGTCATTCCGATCTTCCAACATTTGGACGCTCCCCAGGCTGTATCTACAGCAAGAGGGATATCTAAGAAGGCAGGAGCCTTCTGGGGCTGATCGCATGGAGCGATTCTACGGAGGAGAGCCCCTCTGCGTCCTCGGACCCTGACTCTGACCAAGGGTCATTCCGATCTTCCAACATTTGGACGCTCCCCAGGCTGTATCTACAGCAAGAGGGATATCTAAGAAGGCAGGAGCCTTCTGGGGCTGATCGCATGGAGCGATTCTACGGAGGAGAGCCCCTCTGCGTCCTCGGACCCTGACTCTGACAAGGGTCATTCCGATCTTCCAACATTTGGACGCTCCCCAGGCTGTATCTACAGCAAGAGGGATATCTAAGAAGGCAGGAGCCTTCTGGGGCTGATCGCATGGAGAGATTCTACGGAGGAGAGCCCCTCTGCGTCCTCGGACCCTGACTCTGACCATGGGTCATTCTGATCGTCCAATGTTTGGACGCTCCCTAGCTGTCTCTACAGTGAAAGGGATATCTAAGAAGGCCAGGTTACATAGGACTTCTGGGGACTGATCGCTTGGAGCGATTCTATGGATGAGAGCCCCTCAGTGTCTTCGGACCCCCACCCTAACCATAGGTCGTTCCGATCTTCCAACATCTGGATACTCTCTACCTGTGTTTCTACAGCTAGAGAGAGACCAGGTTCCAACTCCTCTGCAGCGGTTAGCCCCCCCCCCCCCCGATACTGAGGGTGGCCCCTTTGGCGGCGATGACTTAACTGGCTCCTTGGGTACCGAGGTCTAAGCTCTCGATACTGGAGCTTCTAACATGCATCTTCGATGTCAAGATGAGACGTCTAGCAGGCAGAATCGACATCACAGGCTGAGACTCAACTGCCTCCTTCGGTACCGAGCACCATGGTACCGAGCTCCTTGGTACCGAGCTCCTTGGTGCCGACTTCCTTGGTACCGAGCTCCATGGTGCTGATCTCCTTGGTGCCGATCTCCTTGGTGCCGAGCGCCATGGTACCGAGCTCCTTGGTACCGAGCTCCTTGGTACCGAGCTCCTTGGTGCCGAGCTCCTTGGTACCGAGCTCCTTGGTACCGAGCTCCATGGTACCGAGCTCCTTGGTGCCAGGCTCCTTGGTACCAAGCTCCTTGGTGCCGACTTCCTTGGTACCGACGTCTTTGGTGCCGAGCTCCTTGGTGCCGAGCTCCTTGGTGCCGATCTCCTTGGTGCCGAGCTCCTTCGTATCGAGCTCCTTGGTGCCGAGCTCCATGGTGCCGAGCTCCATGGTGCCGAGCTCCTTGGTATCGAGCTCCTTGGTACCGAGCTCCATGGTACCGAGCGCCATGGTACCGAGCGCCATGGTACCAAGCTCCTCGGTGCAGAGCTCTTGGTACCAAAATGAGATGTCTAACATGCAGCTTTGACGTCCAGATGAGATGTCTAGCAGGCAGAATCGACATCAAAGGGTGAGACTCAACTGCCTCTTTTGGTACCAATCTGTTGGTACCAAGAAGAGACGTCTAACATGCAGCTTGAAGTAGACATCTCCCCACCAAGTTAATTAGCACAGCCATTACAGGCTAGCTGCCAATTACAGGGCTGCTCCCTAGAGCTGCTACAATTGGAGTGCTATGATTTCAACAGAGAGAGTTTTTTATGCCTGTAATGTCTAGGGGCATCATTCTCGGGTCCCTGTAAAAAAAAAAAAAAAAAAAAAGAGGGACAGAACTTCAACTGGGTTGCCTCCCCCGAGAAGGCCATACCAGTACAGAGATTGGCATCAATTATAAGAGGGACACCTCTTGCAATGGGTCCGTAACTCCCGTACCAGGCATCGATACCAACTCCTATATTGGTACATACGCCTTTCTCGATACTGAGCAGCTCCATCGGTATCGTGATTGCCACTGGAGGAAGTTTTCTTGCAACTCCCTCTAGCTCTACCAAGATCACTGTCATTGTGACCTGTCCACAGGGCTCAACCATTGACTCATGATACCGTCGTGAATGCGTCAGTACGTCCACCTAGCTCTTCTCCTTTCCAGACCCACTCTGTGGGGTGTCAAAAAGTTCAGCTTGGAGAAGATGGGTTTAATCATAGAACTAAACCTGATTCCCCTCAATCCTTAGAGAGCTCTCAGTTGGACTCAACATTGTTCTCTTCTGCATCGCCTGTTGATGGGGTAGCTGTACAGAGTGGAGCCTCCTTTGGAAGACCTATATCACTCTCTGATTTAATATTTGGCCCACTCCTCTACAGATCTCTTCAACCTGTTCTGGATTTGAGATGGCTCCATACGTACATCAGAATCACAAATTTCTGATGACACATAAAGCCCTGCCCCAGAATATTTACAAAATGTATGGCACTGCTCCTTCCATTCATTTGCCTTCAAGGGGTAGAAATCTACCCATATTTAGACAACTGGCTTCTGGTGGCTTCCTAAAAGGAAATGCTATTGAAGGCAAGGTGACGACTCAATTTATTGAGCTCTTTGGGCCTCATAGTGAACACAGAATCCAGACTCCCCTGGATCTAACAACCCTACATTGGTGTACTTGCACAGACTATTTGCTACGTGGCATGCGCTTTCCCACTTCCTCCCCCATCTCAAGTCCTCATACAAACACTTTCCTGTTCAACTGGGAATGTCTTTGCGGCCCTCATTTTTCTTCTCATTCCATGAGTACTGGGGTATGATAATATTAATATTGTGTAGTCCACACAGTCTCCATCATAGTCACCCCTTGGTGGCCGAGACAGGTGTGGCTCACTCTACTTCTGAAGATATCAGCCAATGGCGACCAATTGGGTTACCATCAGCTCCGCTGCAGCTCAAAAGATTTAAAAAAAAAAAAAAAAAAAAGTCGTGGTAAGTACCCGACTTTTAAAACCGGAGCTTCAGGGATTTGCTCCTGGATGGCTTCGGGATGCCAGCTGCATCATATAGATGACCTGCTGCCACTCCGGATACACCCCGACCGGAGGCAAAACTCTCGTCAAGATGTACCCAGACTGTAATTCCTAAATGGGCAATCTTTTGTCTTACAGCGCCTGAGTGGGTAGAAGAAAATAAATCTGGGGGAGCCTGACCCTGACACAACAGGAGAGTGGCTTTTGTCTTGCAAGGAGATCTGCTGGGCAGCTGATGAGGAAGCAGGATGTGCTTGGATGTAATTTAGACTGCGTCCAAACACATAAGAATACAGACAACTGGAGACTGACTGAGGAATCTGTCAGTCAGGCTGTGAGCTTACTGATGTTACTTAGTTGGGCATTGCCCCCTTTGGGAAATCCCAGTGGGGACATTGCACCCCCCGCTACCCCCCTCCCCCCATAGTTTATGCCCCTGCCTATGCTCAGACTCATGGCATGGGGTATCCCAATACCGTAACTACTTTCGACATGAGGTCGATTCCATTTTTTCATGCAGCCTGCAATGAAGTCATATACTGCACAATGGGATTCTTTTCTAAATACATGGATCTTCAGGGCCTCAAGCCCCATTCAGCCTCCTTAACGATGTCCTTACACTTACCCCCTATACACTATAGGGCTAAAATAGTTGTCGATATGCAGGTATTTTACTGCTTTACGTGTTTTTGCACCAACCCCATTGTTAGGGGGTTCCTCTGGGCATTACAAATCTGTCTCCTCTAATTAGGAGTTTCATTCTGGCATGGAGTTTCTCTGTCATGCCACAATCTCTGACATTGAAACCAGTTAAACCAATGGTACCTTCAGATATCACATTATTTTTCTTAGAAAGTTGTTTTCTGATGGCTATATCAACACTACGCAGATCGAGTGAATTAGCTGCCTCAGTATTGATGCACCCTACCTGGGCTTCCACACAGGGCTAGAACTGACAAATTCCATAAGACGCAAGAGTAGCAATGACTCGTGGAGTGGATTGTACATGCTATTAAACTGCCCTACAAGTTGAAGGGCTTGCAGCTTGTTGGTCCAGTAACAGCTAAGTCGATGTGCAGTGCATCGAAGTCCGTATCTTTAGCAGGGGATTGTCGATCCCCTGCTAATATATTTATATTTGGTGTTGTTCCCCGCCTCGATCTAGATGGAGAGGCGGGTTAGAAATGAAATAAATAAATATGTAAGGCAGCTATTTGGTATAAGTCCTTTAACTTCATTACATGCTACCACTTGATTGTTTGTACCAGGACAAACTGGAATTTGGGGCAAGCAATTTCTTTGTCTTGTGAGGGAACATTGATCTACACCTACCCTCCACCAGGAATTTAGCTTGTTAATCGCCCATATGTGTGATGCACAGAGACCACGAAGAAGAAATGCAGGTTGCTTACCTGTAACCATAGTTCTTCGAGTGGTCATCTGTGCATTCACACAACCCACCCACCGTCCCCGCTTTGGTGTCGATGTAAATGTACTGTCGATACAGAGCGGTTTCTCTCCTAGTTATGGGGCCAGCAAGTCGGTCTCTTTGAACTGAGGAGAAAGGCGGGAACATGGAGTCAGTAGACAGTGGGGGAGGGGTTCCCGCCAAAAACGTTTGCCTTAGCTATAGAAGTTTCCGAAACAGGCTCCACGCAGGCGCAGAGCCCATATGTGTGAATGCACAGATGACCACTCGAAGAACTATGGTTACAGGTAAGCAACCTGCATATCCTGATATTAATGTGGAGTCTGTTGGAACAGATATGAGCATTGAGCAAACTTATCAGCAAAGTGCCTTTCAAACTAATCACAGTGGGCCTCTTCCCATTCTTAAGGCCCAGAATGCAATAGGCTCCTTATGTTTCAGAATCTATCTGTTAGCTCACCACCCTTATGAAGCCTGCAGAGATTAGGAGCCCCAGTAAATTTCAACCTGGTTAGTGATCTTTCCATAATCACCTTGTCATCTCAAAATTGCTTACCCAGAATTCACTAACATTCTGCCTAGCAAGAACCAAATCAAGAGTGTGTCTTGCACAGTGGATGAAGTCAGAAATTGAGACAGACCCATGGTTGTCAGCTACTGCAAACGAACGGGGTCACAGCATTGATGTTGAAATCCTCAGAACAATTAATATGGGGAAGGCTAAACACACACCTGAGAGCTCTTCCAGCATCTCCGGTAGGGGCATTATTGGCAGTGGGGTGAACAGTACACCAGTTGTCCTGTCTTGATGGCCTGCCACCAGGTGCACATACTCAAAATGATGACACTGTCAGGCAGGGCACCTTGCTAAGAGGATAGAATCATGATAGATCACTGCAAATCTGATTCCTGCTGGGAAGTAAGGAGACAGAATTTAGACTTGTTGATTCCATCCTCCTTATCTAACAAGATCTCCTTCACCACATTCCAAGTCAGCTTGTTCATCCAGGACCAAATCCTGGATTGCACAGGTCATGTCATTCACTGACCTAACATTTAGCAGTAACATATTAAGACCTAGAGGGTTGTCTTCAAGATGACCAGAAGGTAATGGGCTTGAAGAAGAAGCAGAAGGAGGAATGGCATTTGTATGTCTGATCTCCCTTCTCTTATGCTTCGTTATTCTAGTGCTGTCACCATGTTTCATCCTGCCAACCACACGAAAGATAGTAGTTCCCACTTTCCCTTTGGCAAAACCCTAAGATATGTCCCTCACCCCAAATAAATATCAAACCTATCACTGCCACAATTTCTTTTTTAAAGAAATTTCTCCACTGTTTTTCAGTATTAAAAAATGGTAAAGTGTGAACAAACAAACTACAGTAAAATAAAAGAGCATTGACCCAAACAAACAAAATGTATTTATTTATTTATTTATTTATTTATTTATTATTTACTACATTTCTATACTGCCCAATACCCAAAGCTCTCTGGGAGGTTTACAAAAATTAAAACCATAAAAACCATTCAAAATATAAAACAACAACAGTATAAAAACATAATATAAAATACAGTATAAAAGGACAACCAGGATAAAACCGATTAACCATGTAGAAATTAATACGGATTTAAAATACAAATTTAAACAACAAGGTTAAAAATCAAACTGAAGAACTGTTAAAATACTGAGAAAATAAAAGGGTCTTCACCTGGTGTCTAAAGGAGTATAATGTAGGTGCCAGGCAAACCTCTCTGGGGAGCTCATAACCACAGCCGTGGTGCCACAGCAGAGAAGGTCCTCCTTCTGGTAGCCACCTACCGTCACTTCCTTTGGCAGGAGCTCACGGAGAAGGACCCCTGAAGAAGATCTTAGCGTCTGGGCAGGTACATGTGAAAGGAGGCAGTCCTTCAGATGAAAATCAAATGGGGAAGAATAGTAACAGATAAATGACAGTGTACATGAAGCAGCAAATACTACTACTACTACTACTACTAATAATAAATAATAATAATAATAATATTGTTTATTTATTTGAAGTACTTGTAGGCTACCCAGTAATAAAGGTCTGAGGATAGCTCACAACAAGCAATAAAACAAAAGCAATATCCAATAAAAAGAGACATGACAGAACAGCAGGAAAGCTTGTAGGAGGGGCTTCTCTAGAGAACTGCCCAACTTGGCTTCTAACTACTACAGTTTCCATAGCTTATTTATTTTATTTTTATTTACTACATTTCTATACTACCCAATAGTCAAAGCTATCTGAGCAGTTCACAAAAGTTAAAACCTAAAAATGTGACATGATAAAATATAAAACATTTAAAAGTTTAAAACAGAATAAACATAAGCTTCCTACTTTATTCGTGTAACCATAAGATGATATCAACTACTACGAGCAAAAGAAAATCCCACAACCTGCTTTCACTGGGGTCTTCCAAGGGAAATATGTTTGGCTCTTGGCCTTGTAGCTATCTGAAGGAGCAACCCCAATGGGTCAATCACCTTCGGATGTGGTGCTCTGCTGCAGCAGTTCCCTAAAGAAATGTTCCTCCTCCTACATGTGTCTGCAGCCTGATGAGACAGTTCTTTGGGGACGGCTTCAGGGCCGAACTACAGACGGTAGGTGCAGTTCTAAAACTGCAATAGCAGTTATGACACTAGAGAGCACTTTATATGACATGCAGGCATGTTTCATCTGCTGCTTGTGAATAAATTCACTTTGAAGAGTTCAATGGGCACAAATTGAAAGAATTTTCTGGTTTGATTCCAATGGCAACACTGTAGAGAAAGCCTTGGGAAGTAGCACAGTGGTATCTTTGCTTGAGCCTCCATATTTGTGTCCATAGTGTTTCCTAAATGCTTCTCTGCCCACTGCCACATATTTGTTTTTCCTGTGCCATCTTCTTAGATGTTGATTAATGGGCTTCCTTCAGTGTTCCTGGTTCAAGCTGTTCCTACAAACTATAAAGACCAGCAAATTAATAATACGAGTACCATCCTTGTTTTGGAATTGCATGTGTGAAATAAAGTGCATGTAACATATGCTGAAACATTTCTAACAAAATAAATAATGCATACAAATTTAACATGGCATACTTGCTAAAAAGTTTCCCTACTTGAAAGCTTGTCACACAGAGGAGTGCCAGAATCTCTTCTCAATCATCCCAGAGTGCAGTGCATGGAATAATGGGCTCAAGTTACAGAAAGCCAGGTTCTGTCTGGACGTCAGGAAAAACTTCCTAACTGTCAGAGCAGTATGACAATGGAACCAATTACCTGGGGAGGTCATGGGCTTCCCCACACTAGAGGCATTCAAGAGGCAGCTGGACAACCATCTGGCAGGTATGCTTTAAGGTGGATTCCTGCACTGAACCAGGGGGTTGGACTCGATGGCCTTATAGGCTCCTTCCAACTCTACTATTCTATGATTCTGTGTTTCTCCTAAATAGGGCCTAAATAAAACTTTCTAGTAATATTGTTGCAGGGGATGGTGGAATAGCTTTTGGGTTTAGTTTTGCTGAAGAAATGGTGTCATACTGATTAAGTTGAAATCTTCACCCTTCATTATCACATTCAGCTTCCCACCTGTAATTTTCTTTCCAAAACAAAAATGTTGTTGAAAGGAGTGCATGTTTGAGACCTATGTGTGAGACGTTTTCACTGGAGTGCATAACTCTGCTGGCTTTTATCTCCTCTTCTCCACATTTTATAATACTCTTTCCAGTGCTGCTCCAAGAATGCAGAGGAAGTTAAGGAAATGAATAAGCCAATATTAGTATTTGCAGTAAGCCACATCTTCCAAATATGCATAAACATTTTGAGTTCCATGAGAAAATGGAGGAAATTACTCATGATACAGTAGCCAGCATTTGGTGGAGCAGAGACATCAGTTCTTTACTTCACAATTCCACCTTAAATTTCTTCATGCTGCTTCATTGCATTCTCTCTCACAGGGTGCCTCTACAAGAGCGATTTAAAGCTCTTTCAAGGTGCATTAAAAATCTTACCTCTAAAAGAATGGAGCGCAAATCGGGGGTTGAGGCACTTTTTCTGTCCAATTATGCGCATTATCGAATGCGTGTTAAATAGCGAGTTTTAATTTACCGCGGGAGTTAAAGCGCCTTATGACCATGTCCGCATTAAACACCTTTAAAGCGTGTTTCATACAAGTGGTAAAGTGCTTCACCGCCTCCCGTGTATGGGGATTAGTAAAAGCGATTGCGAGAAGATGCGCATAATCGGACAACCGGGCATCAAGCCGAATTCTTGTAGAGGGGACCACACACTTTCTTCCCCAGAACTTGATGCTGCATCTTGATTTTTCATCACCTCATGAAGAATTTTGACAGGAAGAACTTCAGTCCATGCAATAATTATAATTATGATTCAGAACTGAAAGAATAAATTTTTGGTTAGGTAAATAATATTTTTGGGACTTTGTTCAATTTGATACTGTTGTCTTAGGTAGATATACTCTAGGAAGGCTTGTGGTAGAGGATAACTACATAAATAGCACTGTGACTTATCCAAGATTTGGAGAAGCTAAATATTTTTGGAGTTTAGGTAAATGTCATATTACACTGCAACTTAAGACTTTTAGAAATTACAACCTTACTCCATAATGCTATAGATGCAAACGTACTTGGCAATTTTGTTTCTGAACCAGAAATGAAGACAAGAATTTTGTTGCTTAATTATTTGTAGCGGGGCTGGGTAACTTGTGGCCCTGTTGATGTTTTGGGAATTATAGGTCAAAATATCTGAAGGGCCGCAAGTTACTCAACCAAGATTTATAGCTATATTGTTGTATCCATCAGTGTCTGCCCGCCAGCAGAATGGAACTAGCAGAATGTCCCTGTGGCCTCCCACATGCTCCCTGAAATTTGCAACAGCAGGTTGGGGGACCCACCAGAACAGATTTGGGGGTACACAGGGGGTTGCAGGGGAGAGGAGGGGAAGGGGAAATCCCATTGTGCAACTGGAAATGTCCTTGTGTAATGTTGCATATGTATAATGTATATTTCAGGGCAGTAATTCACATAGGAAAACTAACCATGCTGGCTGAGAATGGTGGGGGTTGCAATCCAACATATCCCAGGTTGGAGGAAGCTGGATTACATGGCTTCTTAGACAGTGAGCTGCATTCTCCTTCATTCCAGTTCCCAAGTGGCACTGCAAGAGAATGACATTTGTCCTGGAATGGAACTGAGGATGTGCAGCAATTATGTGCCAAATAGAACTCTTGAAAAAAATATGATCTTTTTCTCTCTCTTGAGCATTCTCTCCATAATTGCTAACCCATATACAAATGGCTTGTAATTTTTGCTACCTCTCTCTCAGGGTGCAAAACCCTTCCTCTCTGCTCCATATACTACTGTTGTGAGGAAGAACTGGGTAAATCAAAGAGAAAATATTTAAAAGTTTGTGAATGTTTAAATTTTAGTTCATTTCCAGGATCCGCTTTGTTGTTTTGTTTTTATACTCTGGAAGGCTATTATCTAAAAACTTAAGTGCAGACATGTACTGAGATTATATATATATATATATATATATATATATATGGCCTAATTATGGGTCTCTGCGGAAATGTTCTACAATTAGTAATATTTGTATTTCCTGTAAAACTTTTTCTTCTTCTTTTGAGAGCATAGCAAAACCATATGTTCCGAAATAGCCTTCAGTGAAACTCTCACACACAAATAAAAACACCACTCCCCCAATACATTTTATATAATTTGGCAGTTGTGCTGGTTAGGAATTTCGGCACATTCACTGCCCAATACCAGTGAACTGAGTCTATGTGTTTGTTGTTCTGTTAAATATGTTGACTTGACTCCAGAGACATGTCTGTTTTGGCTCAGAAATTGTTAATTTTATTTATGTATCTTACAAAGCAGAAAATAAAGTGTCATTCTGTCATTTGGAGGAGTGTTTGAAGCCTGTAGTTGCCTCAAGCTGTAGCTGCTCTGTAGAAGAGTGTCTGAGAGAGGAAGCTTTCATCTTTCCCTTTTTGTTTTGTTTTGCTTTCTGAGCACAACTGATGTTTAGAGAGTAAAACTGGTTGTTTTTATGAATTCCCAATAAGCACTTTCTATCTCAGTTTTTAGAGTATTTTAACAATTTAACAAGGATTGTTAAGTCTTTGCTATCAGTCAAAGGATGCCTAAACCTCCTTAGAAAGGCTTATTTGGACCCAACTAATGATATTAGGTTGATCCAGCTTATGTTTAGTTGAACTTGGGTCTCATGAAAATCAATGGGACAAGTTAGTCATGAGTTACATTTGATTGACAGATGGCTGGTTCTATCAGCTATGCTGTGACTTACCTTTCTTTTTGTTGTTGTTGGGGATGGAGTTCCCATCATCTCTCTTTCTCATGACCACTGGCCAAATTTGGCCCTCCTGGGATTCCAATTCGACCATCCGGGGGTCTCCAAATGGCCATGCCTCTTTCCCTGACTGCCATTTATTTGATAGTTTTCCAGCTTTTGGATAGTTTTTTTTACCCATCGAAACAGGTTGAGATGCCTCTCATAAGGCTTAGTTGTTGGCATTAAGAATTTAAAACTAAAATATGTTTTGGGGTTCACCCCTTTTGCCTTTGTCCCCTCCCACTTCTCCTAAGCTGAAAGACTTCCTCACCTCTGCAACATGTGATCATCACTGAGATAGCTGACAGCTCCATCAGCCTCTACTGCCCACTGCTGCATGGGGTAGTATGTCGATTTGGGCCTTAATATGCCTATTGTAGGGCTGTCCTAATAATCTCGCAACTTCTGAAACTACTGGTTTAACCTAAAGAAAATATATCTCTCACTTCTTATATAGGAACATATATATTTTACAATGGTCTGGCAACATTGTCAGTTTCTCTCAAATGTATACACATTGAGATTTGATAGGGCTTTAAAGTGTCGGCCAGGTTGGTTGACAGACTTTTAGAAATGCTTTTTATTCGATGCAAGGGCCTCATACCCGGGTCAGTCAAGTTTCCATAGTTAAGAAGATGTTTGAAACATAGAACAAAACAGAGGCAGGTGTTTGTTTTGGGTGGGGGGGGGAGAGGTGTTGGATTACTTTGGAGCTTTGCTTTTATTTTAATGAGTCATATTTTAAAATGATTATGACAGTAACAAATATGATCACACCACTGCATTCTTTAAAAAACAACAACAGTAAATTTATCAGGGTTATTTTTGTTTATTTCTTGTCTCTTTGTAGTTCAGTTTCAAGACCAACTTCCTAGGTTTTTGGATGTTCATACTTTCCCTTCCTTCTTCCCTTCATAAATCAGAAGTGAAAGTGACTTAATTTGCAAATACAGCAATCTCAGTTAGTAGTCAACAATTCATTTATGATTTAATAGGGACCAAGGTATTTTTGTCCTACCATAAGTGTTAAATTAGCATAGCAAAATTAGGAAGATTATGTTACCAGCAATTACTGCTGTTGTGAATAGCCAGTTGGCTTATTTTATATATTCTAGCTTTGCATACAAATGTCCTACTGTCTTCTGCAGTTCATAGTCTTTTGGCCCCACACTTTACACTGCCCTCTAGGAATGGGTGTGTGCGCGTGTGTGGGTGTGTATTATAGAGCAAAATATCTGGCAGTGAATTCTGGTTCACAAAAACTTATACCACAATACATCGGTTCACCTTTAAGATACCATAAAACTCTTCAGGTTTTCTGAAACAGATTAACACAATTACCCTTTTGGTAATTAATTCATGTGTGATAGACTAGCCTGAAGCATTAGTAATTTTGTTTTTGACAGGCCTGCTAATTTTCAGTTGTACAATTGGTATATCTGCTTCCCGAGTTATAATTTAATTCATGGATATGCCAAAAAAAGTCACTGCTGTAATAAAATCTATAATATGGACAGCTCTCCATCAAGATATAAACTTGTGTTAGGCACATCACTGCCTTTTGCACTTCACAGAGCTTTCCTCTGATAAGAGGTTAGCAAGTTGATGCTCATCAAGGTGCCCTCTTCCTCCCATTTATTCTTTTAAATTAGCACATTTTTTTACAGGCTGCTGGGATTGCTGTGAAATAAGTTTCTGTTGGTGCCGGAAACTCTGGGTTTAAAGGAATTGTTTAGTATGTTAGGGCTGAGTCCCACCACTGCCTTGTACTTAGTTTTTCAGGCAGGTTATTTGTCCTTTGCCACACCTCCCATGGCAGCCATTTTGTGGTGGTGCCCAAGACTATTTCTTAAATAGAATTTAAAATAAATAAATGGCCAAACATTTTCACAGTCCCAAAAGGTTGCCTACCCCTTCTCAAAATTGATGACCTGAGGTGTGCTGCGCTAGTAACTTCACTCTGTATTTAGAACCAGGGAGAATAATTGGACACTTCAGTAACTAGATGGGTTTTCCTGTTGGGTTTCTGAATAATGAAGTAATCCTGATACTGAGCAAGTTAGCGTATTCTTTTATTCTGTGCCTGCGTTAACAGGCTTTCAGTGTTTGCCAACACAACTTGGCATATCTTCAGAAAACAATATTGCTTTTCTTCCAATTATCCTTTTAAGCTCTTTGATTAAATGTGGGTTATGTCCTCAAGTGATGAATGTGTGAGTTTTCCTATTATTACAAAGTCTGCACAGACTATAGTTTCTAGAATGATGGAACATGTGTAAATGGTGAGCTCAAAGTTCACCCTTCAGATGCACTGATTACATAATTCAGAAAGAGAGTCACATGAACAGTTACCTGTTCATAAAAATAAAGCCAGCTAGTTAACAGTGTGAATGTCACATTGTGGATGCCACCTACTGTATAGACTCAAGATCGCACACTGGAACTGACTGTAAAATAATAGTTTCAAATAGCGACATATTTGGATCATATGGGAAATATGTCTAGTTGATAGTGATAGAAAAAAGCAATAGTCATAGGTTTCAATAATTTGTGTGCTGTATTACCAAGGTTTGATGCATATCAGGTTTTCAATTCTTACACTTTTAGCTGTCTAAGGCTACAATGTTGGACCCTGTTGGTTGTACTTAAGGCCATTAATCTCAGTGGAACTAAGGGGATATAACTGGGTATTGGACTGCAGTCTCAGATCTTAAAAGAGAAATTTGGACTTCTATATCTTTAAAAACAACAACAACAACAGATGATTCCAGATCTGTTCATCTTGTCTGACTGAATTGGTTTGAAGATTTCAATAAAAGAGCACAATTCCAGGAAAGTTGAGCACACCTTTGAAGTGCTACTTGACCCATGACTCACTTCCTTCCTGTGTCAGGTGATGTAGAATATTGAGTTTACCTGAATGGACTATGTTGTGGAATCCACAGTACTGATGGTAACTACATTTGTGATACTGTCTCTTTTTGCTACAGCCATCTTTGATAGAATGAAGACAGTCAAGTGCACTGCTGACCCAGGTTCTGCCTGTTACTCTTAGGTGGGAAACTGAGGCATAAATCTGTTTCTATATAACCACTTTCAATTTTTATTGGCTGGGGCAGGCATTTACAATAGCTGTGGTAGTGAGAGCAGGTTCATACCTGCAGAAGTAGAGGAGTAAGGGCCAGGTTTAACCACAGTATTCATCTGCATATTAGGAGTGAAGAGACAACATTTCAAGCTTTCGGCACTATATGGTACTGTAGCTAGTTAATTAATGCCATTCGTTGCTTCTGTGGTGTATTTATTTCACTTAACAGAAGTAGGTTACTATGACATACTTGAGAGTGGTTTGGCAGTCCCTAGGAAAATAAAACTGTCTGTGGCCTGGATTCAAAGGGTCATGCAAGAAGCTTCATGCAGCAAGTCTTCTGAGGACCACTTTATCAATTTAGCCCTCTGTTCTGTGCAACAAGCTGCTCCTAATGTTTGCTGGAATTTCAGGATACCTGTCCAATGAAGTACAAGGAGCTATGATATGAAAATAACCTGGAGGAGTTCTGGTGTGCTCATGTAAGTGGTCTGATCCCAGCCCTAGACTGCTCGTTACATTTTGGAAAACCAAATGAAGTAACATAAAAATATACCTTGCATTTAGCATTATTATTTACGTGATTTGCAACAATCAGATTTAAATTATTTTTAAAGTTAGGCACAAAACTTACATTTTTATATGAGGGCTAAACTTCCTTGAACATGAATGGGAAACTGCCAGTGCCTAGTTTGTTTGGAAAGTGAGTCATTTTTTGTGGACAAGCTGGGTGAAAATGAAGGAAAACTGAGTACAAAAGCCAAATAAAAACTGTAGTACTGGCCTTACTGAAAGTGGAAAAGGTGAAATAACAGCTCCCCCCCCCCCCCCCCATGGTTTGAATACTGTGAAAAGAGCTCCCTCTCCTATTTTGGTTGTCTTTAGCCACTGACCTTACTACACATTGCAGGGGATGTTGTGAAGTTTGCATTTTTCATTTTAATTAACACATGTGGTCCAATTAAAGATACACCCTTATCTATTTTATTGAAAATTGAAGAACTGGTTCTTCACTTTTCATTTATGCAGAACTTTATGTGTCTTAGGTGTTCTTTTGAAGACTTGATTTTTGCCTTTGATATGGGCATCAGTTTATGCCAATTATTTTCTTTGACCTTTGTTGTATCTTGTACCTGCTAAAGCTAAGCATAGGAACAGACAGGCACAGGCTCTCCAGGATTTCAGGCAAGTATTTTTCAAGCCCTACCTGGAGATGCTGGTGATTGAACCTGGGACCTTCTGTATGCAAAGTATGTGCTCTACTGCTGAGCTATGGCCCCTAACCACTGCGTTTTGCCCCCCAAGGGCACCATATTTTCTTGCCTTTATGTTGTCAAATAGAAGTCTGTTTGAAAAACTTCTAAAGTAAAAGTCTGTTTTTGGAGCTCTGAATTTTGTACTAACTTGAAGCAAAATGTCTTGACTGACATGGAGCATGTGTAAACCTTAACAGTACTTACTTTTTCCTTAACAATTTCTCTTATACTATACATCCAACATTGGTCACTGTTTGTTCTGGGAAAAGGCATCATTGTGATCTTGAGGACTGATTCACTGGTAGACCAAAGATCATGTAATATCAAGAATGTTTATTCTGCATTGAAACAAGCCACAATTGTGAAGGTACCCCCTCCACCATCACATCTTTTGTCATAGATCCCATGATATTCCATTAGCAACTTTTTAACTATTGCTTAATCCAAGAATTTAAATAGCACAAGAGTCTGATTATAAACAAGTTACTTTGATGGAACATCATGGGATTAATGACAACCATTGTGAAATTATTTTTTTTGAGTGGGGTGTCTTCACAATTGCAGCTTGTTTCAGTGCAGAATAAACTCTCTTGATATTACATGATGTAAACTAGTTATTTCATCTACCAGTGGATCAGAGGAATCCTTTCCTAAACCAGTTATATACTAGATGCCTATTCTAGACTGGTTTGCAGCCTGGACATTGGATTGCTGTTGTGAATAAACAGTGTTTGAATATATCTCTTCTCTGATTTATAACTGGCCCAGGATTCCAGAGGGAATTGTGCTACAGAAACTACTGTGAAACATATTGATGAAGGAAAACCACATGGCAGATGGTGTTCAGTCTCTTCTAGATAGGATCAAAACCTCTACTCAGTTTCATAGTCTGGGATTGCTTATTAATCCAGAATTGTCGTTAGAGCCTCAAATGACCTCTGTGGCTCCAAGTGCCTTTTATCAGCTTCAAGTGATATGCCCAACTTGACCTTACCTGGATGGAGATAGCTTGGCTAAATTTCCCCATGCTCTGCTGATCTCCTGTTTAGACTATTGCAACGTATTGTATGAGAGCCTTCCTTTAAAACATTTAAAAAACTGCAGTTAGTCTAAAATAGGACTGTAAGATTGCTAACTGTGACTCGACCATATTACACCTGTGCTTTGCCAGCTATACAGCCAAGTTTGCATGATCGTGGATGGAGAAATAAGCTACGGTGGCTTATTTCTCCTGCTGTGCATGCTGGTCACGTGTGGGACTCAGGTGGCTTGTTTCCATGGGTAACAAGCCATCCAGAACTCATTGGCTGTTGTGGAATTCGGAGTGACTTGTTACCCATGGCAACAAGCCACTATGGCTGGTTTCCCACAACATGACAAGGCATGCTGCCAAGAAAAATTATGTTAATCCCCCCGGCACATGCAGGGGGGTTAACAACCCACTGTGGCTTATTAACCATCCTACAGTTCCTAGAGAGTTTCACCTGGTAGTATCCTTGTGGTCTTTTTGATGCTAGGTGAAGACCTTTCTGTTCACCCAGATCTTTTAAATAATTATTGTAGCCTGGGTTTCTCAATTTTAATGTTTGTATTTTAATTTTGCAGTTATGTGAGTCTTTTTCCTTGTTGTATTTATGCTGTTTTTGATTTTATACATAATTTGTTTTTGTTTTAAGTTTATTGTAAGCCACACAGAGACCTTGGTTATGAGGCAGCATGCCTCATAACAAATAAATGAGAAGTATTCATGAGAATATTAGATTCAGTGGAGACACTAGTTTATGGAAATATAGATGCTATTTTCCCATTTGTGACAAGAAGTGTTAGCCACTGGAAAGAGTAAATGCTTGAAAACCTTGATTAAATTCTCTGCACCCTCTGCTGTAACTAGTGATCCTGTGTTTGGGTAAGAGACCTGAATATAATATAACTTTCCCCTTTGCATATCTGTATTTTAACAAGACATTCTTCTGGTGAATCCAAATAAGAACATTTATTCTCTTGGGCTCTTGCTGTTATTGTGAAAAAGCAGGAAAAGGGGGTGTCATGTAGATCTCTGTGAAAAAGACTTGCTAGAGAGTGGGAATTCGAAGCAGGGCACCCCCAAGGGTCAGGGCAATACTTAAAACCCTGGATATCACCTTGCTAAGAGGGTGATCTTGAAGCCTATAACAGTTTCAACTTGTCAGTTACCTTGTAACTGAAATATAGAAGACAGCAGACAAGGCAAACATATATTTTTGGCAGCTGGAATTGTGCAACTGCACAACTCTGAAAACGCAACAAGAACTATAATAAAAAAAATTAGGAAGACATTTGCGTACATTCCTGGGGCTGAAAAAATAATAAAAACAACCCAATTTGCACAAAAATAATTTTAAAACTCTCCGAATGAGACTGGGGTCATGATTGGAGCAGCGAGGGGGACTTGGCAGCAGAGAAGTTGGGTTCTGCAACCGAGTCTCTTGGAATACCTGCCAGAGCCAGCTGAAAGATGAAGGGGGGAATGGGGTCAACAACCGTCTGTCGGGCTCTCTGTGGGTCATTCCATGGATTGCGTGGCTTATTTGCCAGGATAGGTTGTCATGTCATGTGAACTCACTCACGTTGTAAAAGTGAATTTTAGAGACTGAGGCTGATTTCAAGAAAATGTTAACTTTGTTTTCTTATTGCTTTAGTATGTGATCCTGAAAATAAGATTTGTTCTCTGATCACAGTCAACCAGTATGAATTTTGAGGACTAACAAACTATATTGGCAATTTTATAAGATTATTGATGACAAAAAAAGAACTATTGTATTAAATTATTTCCCTGTTGAGCTTTCAGTTTTTATTTAAATTCTCTGCAGGTATTAAAAAAACAAACCTCATGCTGACTGCATGCCTAACTCAGCAAGTCCGTCATTCAGAAGATAGTGTAGTCTTTAAAATATTGAAACTGACATCTCCAATCAGAGTGAAATAAGGAATGAGGAAAACAGACTGAATAAGCAAAACCTATTGCCAGAATCCTTTTTTTAAAAACAGAATCAGAACTGCATGCAGTCTGGATGGGAGGGTGTTCAGTCTTAGCTGCTTGCAAAACTGTCAATTGCTCTCAAACCTAGACAGAAAGTTTAGCCAAAATGCCCCGGAACAAAATATAAACCCATCATTAATATCTGCTAGGTCCTGAGTAAAATATACTTTCTCTGCTTATGAAAAACAATCATGATTTCATTTAATTCAATTAGCCTTTAGACCATATATATACATATTTACATTTTTAAAATACAGACTCAAAATTAAATATAAATTACAAAACAGCCAGTTGTAATGCAACAACACAATAATTTCTTAAACCTAAGGATGTACTGTTTGCGTGTAAATATTATTTAGGCTGCCCTGATTCCAAATGCATTCAGCAAAGTTCCACATGTTAGCTTGGAACAAGCTCCATTTTTAATGACATAAGATAATGGTCTCATATTAATATGGCAAAGTTAACCTGGATTAAGTAGGAGCACATTGGTGACAATGCCAGCAGCACCCAACTTCTTCATAGTAAAGGTGCAAAGCAGTATAGTTGTCCTGGTAGCAAATATGAAGGCAAATCCGTAGTCTAGACAAGGCCTTAGTGTATGTGCATCTTGGCTATGTTCCAACAGGGAACGGCAGTCATCAGCTAAATTATCTGAACGATAAATAGAAATGAAGTACAAGAAGTACTTCCACAAAAAAGAGGCATAGAACAGGGACAACAGAATAAAATGTCATAGAGTGTGGGAGGCTTAATGTAAATGTTCTTGTTGCTTCTGGAATTTTAAAAATTAAACTTGCAATATGGTATGAGGAGAGATAGCTGATAACCTATCCACAAGCTGTAAAATATGTGGTTGAAGTAAGTGAAGAAGCAACAATGTTGCTCCAAGGTTGAGCTGGGTGTCTGCCTGTTTACTGAAGGTCGAATCACCTTGATGCACAGAAAACAAACATTACACAAGAAAACTAATTTGCAGTGCAATCCAATGCATGTCTGTCCAGAAATAAGTCCTATTGAGTTCAGTGAAATTTACTCCCAGGTAAAGATGTGTATAGGATCAGATCCTTAATTAGAAACTACCCAATATTAATGATGAGACAGTTGAAAATGACATCCTTATTTCTAGATGTGCTTCATCTAAAACATACATGCTGATGAAATGAGGCAGGCATGTTTCAAGTTAAAGTTCTGAAACAAGTAAAGTAAAATCATTAAACAAAAAACCTACGGTTTACAAAAACAACGTTAAGGCTCCACAGTTTCCAACCAAGCACCAAAAAGCAGGGAAATTGGGAGTTAAGGCTCACAAGCCTTAACGCCACATCCTCCCTAAGGAGGCAGAAAGTGCAAGTGAAATTCTCATTCTCCCAAAGCAGATAAACCATGAGGACAGGATGGAGAATATGATATGCAGAGGTGACTGGGGGGTTGTGGAAAACTGATCACGAACAACTTAGGGCCACCTACTTCTCTTTTTTTGTTTAGAGCAGCCCTTCCCCAACCTGGTGCCCTCCAAAGGTGTTGCACTACAACTCCCATGGTCAGGAATGATGGGACTTGTCATCTCAAACACCTGGAGGGCAACAAGATGGGGAATGCTGTTCCATATCCTTACCAAATACAGGGTCTCAACACATCTCTCAAACACATCTCGCATATAGCAGCACACTTGATAACAAAAGTAGAACTATTCATTACAGATCTAGAACCAGAGCATGTGCCAGGCACGTCCAACTTTTGGTCAATATCCTGCCCTTCAAAGAACCAATGTTTTTTTTCTTAAAAATGTATTTAAACAAAATATACTGTTCACTCCCCACAATCCCTGCACAATACATCATCTCATCAAAGCAACAGAGGAGCAGAAGAGGTTTAGTTTGGCTGTCTTGAACACCTTTCAGATGAGATTAGTTTGCAACCCTATACCTCTTGGGAGTAAGCCCTAGTGAATTCAGTGGCACTGGCTTCTGAGAAGACAAGTATAGGAGTCAACCTTCTCCAGCTTGGTGCTCTCCAGATGTGTTGCACTTTAACTCTCATGTGTTATGGGGAAGACAAAAATCATTTCATACTTAATTTTAAAATAATACTGATGCATGAAAGTATTAGGTGGTAGCTCTGCCTTTGATCTCACACTGCTAAACAAGTAAGAGAAATCCTTTATCTGATATTCAAGAAACAGACATCCTATGCCATGTATTGAAAACTAATGTTGACGTCTGAAGGGCTATCCAGATTAGGTATTCAAGATTCATTCATTGTTGTTTCATTTGGTTTATACAGTTTATTTAAAATGATGCAGCTCTTTTGTAGCTCCTTGATTGATCACATATCTTAATGCTGGAAAACATCATACTTTAGTACAGATGTGGGCAGAAAATAGATTTATCTTGATGTTTTGGACATCAACTCTCGGCATTCCTGACAACTGCCCATGCTGATAGGGACTTTTACAAGTTGAATTCCAAAACATCTGGAGATCTACATTCTGCCTTCCCTTGTTCTTGAACAACATTCACCAATCTGGTGCCTGTCAGATGCGTTGGGTTGCAACTCTTAACATGAGATGCTCTAAGAAATGAGAAATAGCTGGTCCTAAGTTTTTCATCATCATTTCCCACAACCCCACAGTCACCTCTGCAGATCAAATTGCATATCTAGATTTTTGAGATGACAAGTCCCAGCATTCCTAACCATGGGACATACTGACTTGTAATGATGGGAGTTGTAGTCCAACACCTTTGGAGGGCACCAGGTTGGGGAAGGGCTGCTCTAAACAAAAAAAGAGAAGTAGGTGGCCCTAAGTTGTTCGTGATCAGTTTTCCACAACCCCCCAGTCCCCTCTGCATATCATATTCTCCATCCTGTCCTCATGGTTTATCTGCTTTGGAAGAATGAGAATTTCACTTGCACTTCCTGCCTCCTTAGGGAGGATGTGGCGTTAAGGCTTGTGAGCCTTAACTCCCAATTTCCCTGCTTTTTGGTGCTTGGTTGGAAACTGTGGAGCCTTAACGTTGTTTTTGTAAACCGTAGGTTTTTTGTTTAATGAATTTCATGGCTTTGTGTAACGGATGACTGGATATTATACAGTTGACAAGCAGCCAGCCAGCTAGGATGTTACACCATTTTGACATCCAATATAAAATCAAAGCTAGTGATATGTGTTGCACCCACTTTTCAAAATAATAAATGAACCCCAGAAGTTATGCTCACTCACTTGAAATCTGAGGGGTCTCATTTGAATTTTTCAATAGCCAATGTCCAGAAATAAAAGCTTTCTATGACTGACTCATGAAAAGAAGCATTTCATGTTTTGTGTCTGTATTTGGAGAGAACCTGAAAAAAAATTCTACTGGACTAAAAACTCCCTGATTAATTCTGGAAGCACACAAGATGATACAGGAAAATATCCTAAATTAGAATAAGTTACAGTTTACTATATAAATTATTATAGCTCATTTTATACTACATGCTTTTTCTTCCTGTTTTGCATCTGAAAGTAGCAGATTGTGATCATGTTTGTGGTCAAATTTAAAGCCTGCATGGGCTGCGTTTCCATCCATAGATATTTACTTAAAAGACCCATTAAATTTCCTTGGTTCTTTAAAAGCAACGTATTTGCTTTTAGATTTGTTACTCTCAGCACTCTGCGCGTGCTATGTATGCCTGCTCCGTCTGCCCTATTGTTCCCTGCAAGGCCCAGCCAAGGGAGGTCAGTAAATTAAACCAAGGGATGAAGGATGGGATTCCATCAAGTTCAGCTGAGAGCATTTGCTGTAGGACATGGACCTAACAGGAACGGTGAGGCCAGATTTCTGAGAGACCCATTTAGGCAACTTTATGGCCTGATAGTTCTCTGTTTGGGCATATGAACACTGTTATTATGGTCTGCCACTTTGTCTTTAGTAGTCTGAGGTCCAGACCTCTTCAGAAGGGGGAAAAGTGTCATGTTATGGGGTGACCACATGGAAAGGAGGACAAGCCATCCAAAATGGTGGCCAGCACAACATCTTGTGATACTAAATTCTATAGTTAACCAGAACTGTGCACAGTATTCTAAGTGTGGTCACACCATAGATTTGTATAAAGGCAGTATGAGACTGGCAGTTTTATTCTCAATTACTTTTCTTATAATGCCTAATATGGAGTTTGCTGTCTTTACAGCTGTCACACACTGGGTTGACATTTTCACTGAGCTGTCAACCACATTCCGAAGTGTTTTTTTCTTGTTTAGTCACTGCAGGCTCAGATCCCATCAGTGTATATGTGATGTTGGGATGCTTTGCTCCAGTGTGCATCATTTTACAAATGCTTATGTAGAACTGTTGTTGCCATTTTGATGCCCATTTTCCCACTATGGAGAGATTCTTTTGGAGCTCTTCGTAATCTCACTTCATTTTAAAAACCCTAAATATTTTGAGGTCAGCAGCAAATTTGGCCATCTCACTGCTCACTCCTATATGCATGTTGTGAAGAAAGTGGATAGAGAGGCAGATTCTCCCTTTCTCATAATATTAGAATAAGGGTGGAAGTGAGCAGTGAAGTAGCCACGTTTGGTGATGATACCAAATTATTTAGTCTTGCTAAAACAATGGAGGATTGTGAGGAGCTCCATAAAGATCTCTGCATACCGCGAGAATGGCCATGAAAAGGGCAAATGCTGTTCAATGTAAGCAAGTGTAAAGTGATGCACATTGGGGGATCACAATTTCACATATACGCTAACAGGATCTGAGCTAATTAGAGGTGACTGACCAAGAAAGAGTTTGGAGCAGGGAAGGTGGACAGCTTGATGAAAATGTTGATCCGGCTGCTGTGAAAAAGGCAACCTCCGTGTAAGGCATAATTAGGAAAAGAATCCTAATTCTTGAACACTAATATGAAAAATAGTGGGTTCTCTGATTTGCACTTGATGTATGTGGATTCTTTAATCTTACTATAGTAAAAATAACATATTTTAGTATTAGATTCATGACTGTATTAGCGGTAAGTTAGTTGGGAAACAAATGTATTAGGAAGTGTGAAAAGTGAATGTATTGCATCATTTGTGACAGACTTCACACGTAGTTTATGATATATATAGTAAGTAAAGAACAAACCCAAGGATGCCTTTCTGTGTGTATATATGAAAGAGGCTGGCACACAGACATAGATAGACAGTGGGCCAGGCCTAAATTTCCAGCCTAACCTATCTTACAGGGTTGTTGTGAGCATAAAAGTAGCACATACCATACACCCAAACATTACCAAACATCTGTTTTACATTTCTGTGAAAGTGAGCAGCAGAAGAAACTCACTAGATGGTTTTGGGCCAGTCATAGACTCTTAGCCTAACCTACCTCATGGGTTTTTGTGGGGGGAGATATGGCACTTGAAAGAATGATCAGTCTAGGGCTTTCCCCTTCCTCCTTACTAGAGAAGCTTCTTTGCAACTGATCAACTAAATGGAGTCTGAACATCCTCTTATATCACTACATCTGACCCAGTACCAAGAATAGCCATGTGGGTGTTTAGAAATATTGCTCAATTTAATTTTAATCTATCCAAGTTTGGATTTTTATTTTTATTTTTTTTGCTCTAAAAATAGCGTGTGATCAATGAATCCTATATTAAGCCTGTCAAAGATATTGGTACTGGAGATAACAATACACAATAGTTTTGTTCAACCTGATCAAAAAATATTAGAAAAACTAAGAGAATTCAGAATGTCACTGACTCTTCTGCCCTACAGGGTTGTTGTGCTGATAAAATGGAGGAGGATTGTGTAAGTCATCTTAGGTTCCTTGCAAGAGGAAAAAAAGGCAGGATATAAATGTAACACTAATAAACGTATTACTACTTCTACTAATTATTATTATTATTAATTATAATAATGAAGGAATAATTCTTTAAAAATCAAATACATGGATTTAAAAAAGAAAAAGAGGGGGGAGCTTAACCCCTTCTCTTACGAAAAGCATTGGTCCCTAAACATACACAGAGCTCTCAAAGAGAAGTACAACCAAATCCACACACCCTTTCAAGCTAGTGTATGGAGAATGAGACCATTGCGCTCAGTGGAACTAACTTCTGAGTAGACATGCCTTGGATTGAATTGATATGAAAATTAATGATCAGCAGCCATAATCAAATGAACATAAACACATGCAAAGCATGCAAGCAAGTTGTTAATTGTAGAGTTATAGTGCTGTAAAGGAGAGAGAATTCTCACTCACATCTCTCCCTCTCTGCCTTCTAAGGTTCCAGACTGTTTTTTTTAAATAAAATCTACAATTTTCTACACACTTACCTGGGAGTAAGACCATTGCATTCAGTCAATGGAACTTACTTCTGAGAAGAGACTACTGCAATCTCTTTGCTAGAGGAAGCAGCCATTGTAGCTGACACAGGAGGGAGGGGGGGAGAGACTCTAATGAACGTGTGCCATAATCAAAATGGCCGCCGGATTTCTTAAAGAGGCACAGTTT
Source organism: Anniella stebbinsi (assembly GCA_029215795.1). Lineage (NCBI taxonomy): Eukaryota > Metazoa > Chordata > Lepidosauria > Squamata > Anniellidae > Anniella > Anniella stebbinsi. The sequence goes on from JARDYH010000006.1 coordinate 40,475,949, forward strand.
AAATTTAATAAAATCTACTTAAGCGAATTTTTTAAAAAAGAAAAACAGTTCCACCTACACTAGAATGGGAGGAAGTAGACCCTGCCATTGGATTAATGAATAAGGCTCCCCGAAGGTAAGGACAGCTGCGCAAAAATAGTCGCAACCCCTGAGTTCAATTTTTGGTTTCGGATTCAGGGGATTCTTTAATCTTTTTACTTTAAACTGCTCTCCTTCCCTCAGTCTTTCACCAATCTTCTTGAAATTTTCAGGTAATGTAAAACAAACGTTTCTTTCTGGCACCTGTAAATTTTAGAGAGATTAGTGAAACATTTTCGATTTTATTGCTGTTAGAATGACCCCTCCCCAATTATCACTTTAACATGCTGGAACGTATTTTTTACTGACGACCCTTAACAAGGGAGGCACTGCCGTGCCTCCCTTAATATAGGACCTATGTTATAGGTAAGAATCTGATACAATTTTAATGAATCCTGGATTAGACACTAGCAAGGCAATCCTATAGATGTCTGCTCAGAGGTAGGTCTTATTGATTTCAATGGACTTACTCCCAGGTATATGTATATAGGATTCTACCCTTTGGTACTAAAAGAATTTTAAGTGGATAGGTTAGCAAGAAAACTGAGATAGGTGGTTTCCCATTTGGAAAGGGTCTGTCCCACCCATCTTGACTCTAAAATGGCAGATAAACAGTAGTTCTCCTTGTCCCTTTATTTTTTGTGTTTCCCCTGGGATAGAGTGAGCAAATTGCAATTAATGATAAAACATAAGAGCCCTTTTGGATCAGACCAAAGGCATCCTGTTTTTCACAGTGGCCAGTCAGATGACTATGAAAAACATACCAGCGAGACATGAGGACAATAGCCCTCTTTCAATGTTGAAATTTCTAAGAACTGGTGTTCAGATGTCTCTCGATTTAAAGGTAGAATATAGCCTTCGTGATAGTAGCCATTAATAGCCCTATTCTCCATGAATTTGTCTAATTCCCCTTTAAAGCTAAGTTGGTGGTCATCACTCTATCTTGGGGGTAGTGAATTCCATTATTTAATTATGAAGAAGTACTTCCTTTTGTCTGTCTTGAACCTCCTACCATTCAGCTGCATTGGAGGATCCTGTGTTATTGTGATATCCATAATAATCTTATGTACTAGGAACACAATAAGGATTTACTCTAGCATTACTTTGTGGAGACGGGAGGGTGGATAGCCTGCAAAGTAGGAGAGAGAGCAGCTGATTGAACAGTGACAGCCCATCTTTGCATATTCTTGACTTGCTTAGAAGAGAGAAGGAAGAAACTGTGATATCTAGGGAAGGGACTAATAAAATGTGAAGTGCTGTGTGTCATATGACTCCTGGTAATAAGGTCCAGTTTTGTTCTGACATGCCTCATGTTTCCTACGGTATACAGAAGAGCCTATACTGGTAATGTACTTAAGATGGCTGTGGGGTGTGTGCGTGTGCGTGTGCGTGTGTGTGTGTGTGATTACTTGATGTGCTGAGCATCATATACTGTAAAACAAAGGAATTTAACAGTGTGATTGCATTTTCAAAGCCCATATTTTGTGTAATTACAGTTATAAAAGATTTTTTTAAATCCTTAATTTAGGGGATGAATTTTAAATACCTGGGATTATGCGGTTTAACTTTAAAAGTCTTAATCGTTGAAGATGACATTTCCTAATCAAGCTTGATTATACTGCCATAGTAAACTTTTGAGAGCACCCTCTGTGAGAGATTTAAACATTTTGGGGCAGTTGTTTTCAAGTGAAGTGGCATTTCTCTTCTGTAGCAAAAGTAAACAAAGTTGACCCCTCCTAAAATTAGAAGACTATCAATAAGGGGTAGGTGACTATAAATGAGGGATCCAGTTGCAGAACTTTTTCACTGTCAGCTCACAGCTTTAATCTTGTAAGCCACACAATATTCTACTAAGGTGGCATCCCCGATCTTTTTCAAAAGCCCTGTATCCTCTACTTGTTTTTTTTCCTCCTGGAACACCTTCTTTAGGGGTTACATTCACGGTGCACTAAAACCTGATTTTTTGAAAAAGGGCCAAAAAACAAACCAACCCCTCCAACCCTGATGAAGAATCAGTGTGCAGATGCAACAAATACCCTTTATGCTACCTTGCATGTGTGAGCTAGTTTTAAAAATTTTTTTTTGTTGAGGTTCTGAGTTGACACCTGGCACTGGTGCTTGAAAATAGTTTGCAGAGTTTGCTTCCCACTGTGCTTACAGGTTCTTGACAGAACCATATAGGTTCTTGTGGGTCACAAATTAACTGAAGGGGAAATTACTACAGAGGAAACTAGTGTTTTGGGGTTTTAATGGTTTGATGTGGGGCTCAGCCTTCTCATCTGCCTTGTTCTCAGTCTCCATCTAGTCTATCACTTTCCACTAATTTACCCAGAACAGACAATAAACTAACTGGCTGGTAATTTCCTGGAGACACTCCTCCCCCCCCCCCAAACATCCTTTTTAAAAATTGGCATTAATTACATTGGCCACTCTCTAGTTCTCTTGTATAGAGTATGATCAGAGAGACATGTTACATATTTACGTTAAAAGATCAACAATGTCACATTTGAGTTAAGAACTTTCAGGCCTCATCTACACCAAGCAGGATATAGTGGTATGAAAGGGGAATATGGTATGTGTCAATGGGCCACAACAGTTGTCCGTGCACTTCAATACCACTATAAAGCAGTAGTGTGGCTCCTGCCTTTTATATACTGCTTTCATACTACTTTCATAGTGCAATATCCTGCTTGGTGTAGATGAGATCTCAGATGGATACCATTTGGACCTAGTGATTTGTTTTGAGTTTGTCAATAAGATATAGAACTGAAGTTCTTGTCACTGCTATTTGCTGAAGTTCTTCAAACTCCTTTCATGAAAACATAAGTTCAGGCATTTCTCTACATCTTCTGCAGTGAAGACAGATGCAAAGAATTCATTTAGCCTCTTTGCAATCTCCTTAGCCTCCTTTAGTATTCCGTTAGCTCCTATGTCATCTAACAGTTTGACTGCCTCCCAAGACAGATTCCTGTCTCTGATGTGTTAAAAGCATTTTTATTCTTTTTAAATCCTTTCCTCTGTTTTTGGAACAGCTTATTGCCTCCTTGTATTTCCTTCATGCAAGTTTGTGTTCCTTTTTGTTCTCATTTGGGTAGATTTCCATTTTCTGATGAAAGACTTTTCACCAATAGCTTCTTTGACACTGCTTGTTAACCATGTTGTTGACATTTTGGTAGGCTGACCAGATAAAATCCAGGTCAGGGCTCATGTAACTTTAACAGTTGTAGAGAAAAGGGAATTTCAGCCAGTGTTATTTGTATCCAATTAGTTCCTGGTGAAATTCCCTCTTTATCACAACAGTTAAAGGTGCAGGCACTATACTAGAGTGACCATATACAAAAGAAGGCAGGGCCCCTGCAACTTTAACAGTTGTGATGAAGAGGGAATTTCACCAGGAACTACTTGCATACAAATGACACTGGCTGAAATTCCCTTTTCTCTACAACTGTTAAAGTTACATGAGCCCTGACCTGGATTTTATCTGGTCACCTACATTTTGGACTTTCCTGATCTGTGATATTCATTCTAGCTGAGCTTCTATTATTGTGAGTTTGAGTAACCCCCAAGCATTTTCAAGAGATTTGACCCACTTGACTTTTCCTTTCAGCTTTCATTTTACTATTTTCATAATTTCCGAGTCTTATCCTTTTCTGACATAAAAAGTGACTGTGTTGCATTTCCTTTGCACCATAAGGTCTTAAAGATAACTTATAATACAAAATAAAATAACAAAAATATCAGCATACAGGCAATTAACAGCAATCAAACTCAGGGTCAAAACAAACACTACCTTCTTTTGTTTTTACTCTAGAGTAGGTTCAGGGCCCCCAATCCAGATTGGAAATCCAGCATGGGGGGTAGGGTTTTTTTTAACCTGGGCCAAATCTACACCAAGCATAATATAACACTTTGAAAGCGGTTTGAAAACGGTATATGGAATGTGTGTCCTGGGCCCCAACAGTTGTCAATATCATCATAAACCATTCTAAAGCACTAGTGTAGATCCTGCCCCGTTCACCCCCACTATGGGCCTGATCAAGGACAGGGGGCTGCGCTTGTGATTTCTGCTGTGAAAGAATGATCCATAATACAAATTAAACTGTTAGTGCCTCTGTTGTTAGTGCCTCATTCCAGTCTGGGCTAATTTAAACATGACGATCCACATGGAGGTTATAAAGTTTAAATTCACCTTCATCCTGTTTGTGCTATCCTCACAGATTCTAATGTCTCTGGCATCTTCAGCTTTCTCCCATCTGTTGCCTTTACAGATGCTATTTGTTTAATTCCCTCAGCTGTTGTTATGGGTTGTTCACAAACATTATATCGCAGTATATCACCAATTAGTGAAGCAGGCTTGTTGCTTTAACATTTTTGCCTACAACATTACAGTGTGTTTTACATTCTAGATCAGAATGATTGTAAGTTCCAATTTGGGGTCAAGTGGTTAAACTGGATGGCCTTTGAAACTCTTTAAGCTTTAAGCTTCTGCCACTGAAGGAGCTAAACTTGCAGTCAGTGAAGAGGTTTTATATTGTGTTTATGTATTACATTTATATGTCACCCTTTTTACAAGATGCTCAAGATGGCATACATAGTTCTTCCTCTCACTACATTTTATTCTTGCAACAACACTGTGTGGTAGGTCAGACTCAGAGACTGTGACTGGCCCAAAGTCACCCAGTAAGTGTCATAGCTGAGTGGGGATTTAAACCTTGGTCTCTTAGGTCTTAGTCCAACACTCTAATCACTACGTCACATTGGCTGTGTGTGTGTGTTTGTGTGTGTGTGAACACATGCAGCCAAAAGCCAATTTATATTAAATAAAAAGCAAGAAAATAATGACTTACAGTTCATAATTACTTTAAATGTAATTTCCCTGTTTTTAACACATTGCAGTGTTTCAGAGGCTGAGAGATGGACTTTTTCAGGTTCAGTTTTTTTATCCTACTGGTAGGCTGATATCTGAAGAGCAGTTTGAAGTTTTATTTTGTGATTTTAAGCAGCTGTCTGGCTACTTACTGACATTTGTTGTCACTTATAAGGTTGACATCAATAAAATATGCCATTCTGTATGCAGGTCACATCTCATTGTTATATGCTTGCAGGTATCCTCCCAAGTAACCTTCCAAATGCTCTTGAGAGCATCTAAGGACGTTCCTGCATAATTTTATTTTCTTTGTGCTGTCGGTTTTTTGGGTTTTTTTTAAACTACACAAAATAATCTTTAAAATCGGTAGAAGATTTATCATTTAAAATTATTCCAGATAATTGTATAACTTTTTTAGAATTCTGGTCATGATGCTTTTTTCCAATAAACCAGTTTTGCTGCTTTTCAACCAAGTTTAATCAGTTGCTAGACATCATTGCAGAATTCACATAATCTTGTTATGCAGCAGCAGATCCTTGTTTAGATATGAGGCAACTTGTAGTCAAATGAGCATCAACGCCTTTCCCATTATTTGAGAGAAACCAGTAGAATTGAAAAATAATTCAAATTCAGTAATTGAGTAGAACCGAGAAATAATTCATATGATTCAACACATTCAAACAATTTTGATATATTTGGTGATTAGTAAACTAGTGTAATGTTGAATAGGAGTTGTAATATTGACGTAAGGAGATACAAGGATGCTACTAGGAATAGGATGGGGAGGGTTAGGATGGTGATTGCCTCTGATTAAGCAGTAGCTAATTTGATTAGGGGTCAGAAGTTTTTTGATGTCTCTGAACCTGGGAAACAGTAAAGACAAAGCACCCCTAATAGTTTAACTATGGTTAAGGAATTGGGAGCACAGTCACGAGCTGCCTTCTCGCTCTTGCATGAATTCACCCATCCTCCGCCAGCATGGTTAAAGATTATATAGGCACTGACCTTAATCATGGATAAACTCTCTAAGTTAGGTATTTCTTTTAACTGGAGATTGAAACAAATCCTGGTTTAAAATGCTGGTTAACAGTGAATACAGACTACAAAACTGTGGCAATCAGGTTTCCATCTACGCTAAAAGCCTTGAGTAATACAACAAATGAGAACTCAGTTTAATTATGATGAGTAGTCTCTTGCTATGCATCTGTTGATTTTGCAATAGAAATTGTTATTCCTGCTTTTTTATGTATTAAAGTTGTTTCTTCTAATTTTTACCTCAGTTGACCATGAATTTTACATCTGAAATGCATGTGAGTGAGTTTGAATGATTAAATTAAATGCCTGACCAGATATTAATTATAACATTCAAGATTATCAGCCATGGAACAGCAGTTGACATGTGGCCTAGGTGATATTTGATGTTTGCTGGTATCTGATACATTTAAATGGCTTTCTCAGGGTGTAATCCTATGCATAGTTAGACAGAAAAATGTCCTGTAACTTCCAGAATGCCCCAGTTAGTGATGCTGACTGGGGCATGCTGCAAGTTGGAGGACATTTTCCTGTCTAAACATGCATAGATTGTGCCATAAGTGACTCCCAAAAAAATTGGAACAAAGAAGAAACTAGATCAATGTTACAAAAGCTCTATAATGGTTATCTATGAATTAATACAAATACATATCATCCATAGATACATGACTACGTAACACAAGCATTTTGTAGATATATGAAACTGAAAATTATATGAAAAACTGTGCTAATGACGTTGGAGCTATCTAAGAGCAGTTCCAGTGTAACATTATGACTGTAGAATAATCCAGAGGATCATCCTGTGAATCGATAGCATGTACGTGGGTTCAATCACTCCATAGTTTTTCCAATAGCATCACTGAAGGAGTATACTTCCTACTGAAAGTTCATTAAAATAGTTTGGAACTATATATATCAATGCTTTGTCACTGATTTCCAGAGTTCATACCTTGTGGATTTCACAATGGGCTATGTATGCAAGTCCCATTGGAAAGCAATGGAAGCAGCGACATCGATCACTGTGCTTTTCCTAAGTCCACAGTTGAGTAGTACTTTTATTGGGACCAGCCAAAAGGTCACAAAAGAGTACCAGCTTTCAAGTTCTCCAGAACTCTTTTGTTTTTTGTTCCACCTAGCCAGATGAAGAGTTCTGGAAAAATGGAAATCTTATACACAATTTTGATTTTCCTCATGGATCAGTTGTTTGTTGTCTTTGTTTTTCTCTGTTTCTGTTCATCTGTAACATCTGAAGTTCCCTCCACTGCTGAGAAATTGAAATGTCAGAGTAGCAGAATGAGTCCCAGGTTTAGTATGGTAGCAGCAATGATTGATATCAAATGAGTTTAGCTTTATAACTGGGAACAGGGACTGCTAGGCCAGAATACTACAAGAGTTAGAGGTGAGAGTGGATCTACACTACATCTGATGCATGAGTTTAGGGGATTGTGGGAGAGTTATTTTGTATAGTATGGGACAGCCATTCATTTTGAGATCTTTCCACATCCAAAGCCCCCTTCATGCATTACTCACAAGAAGGTGGGTTCTGACATCATGTGTGCCAACTAGCCCCACTCCCGAGATCCACATATAAAGTGTTGGTATCTGCAGTGGGAAGCTTATAGACGTAGATCACTACATATATAGGCTTCCCTGCTGCAGACATCCACACTTAATGCATGGATATTGCCGGGGTGGGGGGTCAACATTTCGGGCCCAACCTTTCAATACACTGAGCCCACCTTCATGTGAAATAACACATGAATGGGGATTGTAACATGTCTGATTCTGGCTGATGGCATGTGTTACCTTTTTAATTTTAGAAGTTCACGGGGCATTTTTATTTTTACTACAGGATAGTAACAAAACTGTAATGAATATCACATACTGCAGGCATTGCAGTTGGCATTCTTTTTATCTTTGAAATTTTGACCTTGCAGCCCTCTTATGTACTTGGGAGATTGTGCAACTATTTAATGGTTCTAGGATCTCATGGAAGCCTAATTTTCCTTGGAGGTTAATAGGAAATAAATGCTTCTAACTATTTAGACTCATTAGTGTAGCATCATGGCCACTGTAGAAGGACAATTGTTTTTATTCAGTTTGAAAATGAAGTGCACAAAGCAGCCTTACTACATGTTATCTAAGTGTGTGGCTATTACTGACTCAAGGGTCTCCCAAACCTGCATCTTTCTGGTAACATTAGTAAAAGATACAACATAAACACATTCATTATTTTCCTGCCTTATTAAAGTGGCATCCAGGAGTGGGGACTGGGAAATCCAGAATGTGATGATGTCATAAGCCTTCCATAGGTCTTGCATAAGATATGTGGGTGAGTGGCAATCACTTGTTTCCAGTAACATCTTGTTAGGCCTAAAGAAGGACTGTTGTGGGGTTTGGTGAATACTCTTTCAAACAAATCCTTGCAAGCATATAGTCAACTGAGAAAATCATAGATGGAATAATATTTATTGTTTGACAGAGATAAAAAAAGCTGTAAAACTATGCATGCTCATATGGATGCAAGTTTATTTACCTGCAGATATCAAGGATATCTAGTGTACTGTTAGAATTAAGCACATTAACACTTCTGAGTATAGGGTGCTCAGGTTTTGTTTGTTTTTAAAGCTGAACATTGCTTTCAACATTTGCTCTTTATTTTGTAGGTGCTAACATCATGTCGGGCCTTTCTGTTAACTTCCCGTATTCCTACCAAGGTAAGGGTAATTCTTCATTACTATTTTTTAACATCATGTTAAAGTTCACTTATTTGAAACTAACTTACTGTTTATGATCATGGTAATGAACTATGGGGGTCAGGGACTACCTGAGAATCGCTTAATAGTGTATATTCTGTATGAAATCTCTTCCTGTTTTTTCCATGGTGTCTTTTAAATACTACACTTGGAATCAATTTACACAATCTAGGGGAGGAACTGGAAAGGGGAAATAATTGTTTTGGGTCTGTTCTTGTTAAATACGAAGATAGCTGAATATACCATCGTGTGCCCAAAAGCCAATTTATGCTAAATTCAGACATGTTCAATTCAAGCCTGTCTCATGCTATGTATATTAGTCCTCTGACCATGGTCAACATGAATAGATGTGTGAAGGTTTGTAATAAGCTGGATGAGTCGTGAGTTGGGTTGCCATTAAGGCTGGGGAAATTATCAATGTTCGAGCTCACCAAGATTTTCCAAATATCACCTTGCTGCTCGTTTCTTGTTGATTTGCGCTTGTGTTTGATTGCTGTTTGATTTGTGAGAATGGAGAAATTGCACGAAATGAACAGCTATCAAATGTGAAAGTTAATTTTATGAAAATCCTAAGAGATCCATTGCCTAGCAGCACTATATCTGCGGAAGACTAATTTATCTTTTGTTCACAATGGACATCATTATTAGCCTTTGAAACTACTCTTGCAAGTGATTTTATTTCAAAATGACAAACTCATCCAAGAAAATACTGTCAAACAATCATCCTCACTGGATTTGGGGGATGAATTATTCTACTAAATTTGTGAGAGTACAGATTCTGAGATCAGATACTTTATAGAGTCCATTAGGTCCTCTGTCACATCAGCCTCTAATAGGCTTGATGAGAAACTTTGAGGCCTGGTGCATGTTGTTGTTTTCATTAGTGTGTGTCAGGGCCTGCTGCCATCTTCACAGTGAGGATTCCCCTGAGCACATGGCTGGAGCAAGGAAGCTCAGTGAGAGCTGATAACACAGCAGTGGTCTAGGGAAAGACTGAGTTTATACAGACCTGGTTCACACATAATGCTAACCCATGGTTGTTGAATTCTGATTTAGTATGATGTGAGAACCCAGCCACACTAATAAACCATGGTTTCTTAACCATGAACAACCCAGAAACAGACCCATTGTTTGTTATTGGGTTGTGAACCATAGGCAGTCATTGACCTGGTTCAAACAACACAAACGACTCATGATGGGTTATTTAACCCACAAGAAGCTGCAGCATCTGAAAGCACTACTTTGTATATCCATTTCCCACTTGTCAGTTGTCCCATCATGCAAACCCGGTGAGTGTGGGTTATGCAAGGGTTAAATAACCCTCACGTAACCCATGTTCTGTTCTGGGGTTATGCTAAGGTTGTTTAATCCACACTCGCCATGCTCACATAACCCATGGTGGGCAGTTGTGTGTTGCATCTGGCTCATTATGTATGAATCCAGAACTGTGGGTTGTTTCGCTGGATTGCACAGACCGTGGGCAAAAATGGTTAAAAAAACCACCACCACTCAGCATTCTGTCTGCCAGTACTGCAGTGCTGCAAAGGCATTTGGAATAGAAGGAGGGAGCAGGCAAAGGAGGAGGAAGTCAAACAACCCAGGGATTAAGAAAACCACAATGTGTTCAGTCAGCTGCCAGACAAACTCTGGGCTTGCAACAAACCATGGGTTAAATAAACCATAGGTTAGAGTTGTGTGTGAACTTGGTCATATACTGGTTTTCCATGTTATCAGTCTGCTTCCTCCTCCTTATGAGTAGACCCTTGCTCCTGAGTAAACCCTAGGTGTAAGGGTCTTCTGGCAGCCAGCTAGGCATTCCAATGACAACTCTGAGCTGTCATTGTTCTGCTAAACCATGAAATGAGAGAGAAGAGTCAGGAAGTTGGGACAGGATTGAAAGGATTCTTTGAGACTTCGGGCAAGACATCTCTGCAGTGGAACTACTCAGGTTGCCCTGTGCCTTCTGGGGAAGTGGGGTTTGCTGAGGAATACCAATTTTCTTCCTCCGAAGGGGTCTTTTCTTGAGCTTGGGTCAACTGGGAGTCTGATAGGATTGAGACATCTCCATCCTGCTTCAGCTTGGCACAAGTGATGGGATCCATGGAGACTCAATATAGAACTTGGTGGATATCCCCTTCTCAGTAGTATGGTGGGTTTGACCTGTCCAAACCCCAAAATTATTATTATTGTTATTTATTATTAATTGCATTTGTATACCACCCCATAGCCAAAGCTCTCTGGGTAGTTTACATAAGATTAAAATACTTTAAAACAATATACAAACATTAAAACTGCAAAAACATAAAATAAACACATACATTTAAAACCACTATATGAGCCCCCCCCCCCCAAAAAGCAGCAACCCAGGCTCATAAGATATTGGTAAATGCCTGAGTGCAGAGGAACGTCTTGACCTGGCACCAAAAAGGTAACAATGTTGGCGCCAGGCGGACCTCATCGGGGAGATTGTTCCACAATTGGGGGGCCACCACAGAGAAGGCCCTCTCCCCTCTCCCTTGTTGCCGACCCCCAAGCTTCCCTCAGAGTAGGCACTCGGAGGAGGACTTTAGATGTTGATGCTACATTCCCCCGTCTCTGAATTCTTAATTGTATTGGAGTTTCAAAACAGGAATGTTACTTAGCTTACTGTAGCTACGTTATTTATTCAGAGTGCAGTAGTAATGTTGTTTTCTCTGGAACCTGAAGTTGTATCTTATGACTTGTCTAACAGCATGTTCCATGAAATACTTCGATTCTCATGACAATTGGAAATGATTGTCTTGGCAGAGGAAAGACTTCTTTGCTATTCACAGATGATGAATTTGTATCTGGAGATAATCATCCCACGTGGACTCTGGCTAACATGACGTTGGCAGATGTCCATATTTTTCCTTTTGTGCAAACAACTCCAGAAAACTAGCAAAATAAAACAGGAGTGGTTCTTAATTTTCTCTTCCTTGATTATATATAGCGTATAGAAGCTTTAGTCACTGTCTCAATTGTAGTGCAGTAATGTTACCAAAATGTGAATTATGGTGAACATGCCAGGTTAAATGTGCTACATTGGGAAATAGGAGGATATGGTTAAGGTTTTAAAAATACATTTGGCATTTAGCTTGAAAATTCTGAAAAGTACTAAATTCTTTCCACCCCCACCCCCAGCTGAAGAAAAATGGGGGAAGCTGATCCACAGAGGAAAACATGATTAACACAAATCTGTCCTTAAATTTAACCTCTAAATTAATACATTTGCAGTACAGTTTCTACTTAGGCATGGAGGAGAGGTACTCCTTTTACTGGTATTGCAAAACAGAAGCTGAATCTTTTATTTAATTAGAACTGCTTTGTAAGGAAATGCTCTCAGATATTCTACTGGAACTTGTTTAATTATTTTCAGTGCAGACTAAGGACCATGTTTCTGTTGCAGTCAAAAGTATTTCCAAGTCACAAATTCAGAGTGTTTCCAACTCATGTTGTTTCTTCCAAAACAACTTTTCAAAAATGCTATTTTTCCTCCCCTTGCAGTTTTGGTACTCTAAGCCCTCTGGTTTTCTGTTTACCCCCTAACCTCGATCCAGAACACTTCTGCCCAGACCATTCACCTCTCTTATGCTTTTGAACACCAGAATGCTCCTCTGATCTCACCGCAGTGGCTCCTTATTCACTGCTGGATCCTGCACAAATTCCTCACCTTTACTTTCAAGCTCTCTGTAGTCTTGCTTTCCATCTCTTCACTCTCATATTCTAGTATGTCCCTGTGCGTGATTTTAATCCCTTTAGGCCTGCCATCCTTGGCTGTCGGAAGCGCTCCGACTCCCTCAAATGACTCAGTCCTTTCCAAACTTTTCCAAATTGTTGTAAATCACCCAGAAAGCTTCTGCTATAGGGCAATATAGAAATGAAATAAATAATTAAAATCTTATGCCTGAAATTGCCTCTCAAACCAGCTGGGCTGGGCTGCCTCTCAGTTCCTCCAAATCCCTACTTAAAATCTACTCTGAAATATCCCTGATTATACCCCTGCGTCCATCTCTCTCTCTCTCCTTCCTCTGTTGTTTCCTACGTGTTGAATTTTAGATGTAAGCTCATCAGGGCTAAGAGCTGTTCTCTTGTATGCTGTGCCATGTACATCAGTGGTGTTTTAGGAATACAATAAATAAATAAATAAATAAATGTAAATACATAGGTGGCTGTATATTCATTATTTATCTAATGGCTTAATCTCTGCTTAATGTGTATTTCCTATTCTGTTTGAATTACAGCTAGAATTAACTTTCAGCTACTTGGAAATCCAAGGAATCACCTGCAATAAACCAGGCCAGGTGAATATTTTAGTTTTAAAAGGCTTTAATATTGTGGTAATGCTACCTAGAAGCTTAGTAATATTTTAATTAGGCTGCTAGATACCCCCACCTCATTTCAACCTTCTTTTAGGGTGCAATCCTATGCATGTTTAGACAGAAAAAAACTACTATTCCCAACATATCCCAGTCAGTTTTTTTCTATCTAAACATGCATAAGATTGTGCCTTTAGATGAAATAAATGAAGAAGATATGGAAGAAATGCAAATGTAATACCACCAGTATGTGAATTATTCTGTTAAAACCATTTATTTATAATATTTTCAGTTGCTGAATTGGGAAAGGGAGGGACATTCACAGGAAAATAAAAAAAATTAAGACCTTCTGGAACTTGGAACACAAAATACAGATTTATCTTTTGTTGTACAGAAAGTACAACATAAGAGAAAATCAGGAATAATTTCAGTGTCATTTTACTCCTCCTTGGCCAATGAAAATATGAAAAATGTGCCTTCTGAATGCAAAATCTATGAGAACATTGTAGGAATGTTAAATGAGGAGACAGAAATCAGTTCTGCTGCTTACAAAATTTCCTTTGAAATGTCCATGTTCCTTTTACACTCCAATATATAGTTTTTCCACATGCTTTTCTCTCTCAAGGAAAAACATTGTTCAGATGTAATAACCAAAACATGGTTTGATCATTGAGCCCGTGCTTAAGGCTCTCACACTCCCTCCTTCATTTATGCATTGTGATTCCCTCCCTAAAGTATTAGTTCATGGCTAACTGTAACTTGCCATTACACCCAAACTGGGAACACTAAGGTTTTGCAAACCATAATTTGAAACCCACTTCAAATCATGGTTTGCTGAAAAAGGGTGATTTTTTCCCCATTCAGATATAGCAGCAAACTAGGTTTGCCTGTTTGAAGGGTGAAAACTTGATGGATTTTTCCAGTTCACAATTTGCACAAATAGCAGAACCCGAAAAAAGTGCAAAATATTTTTGGATTTTTGTGGGTGGAATCTGATACATTGCACCACTGCTTACTGGAAGAGAAATGGTGCAGAACCCCGTCAGGCTTAAATGGAATGGAATTCCCAGCATCACACATCCCTACCTTTACTCAAACAATACTTTAGCCATTATATCCAAAGTGGACCATTGTATTTGGATTGTAGCCATACAATGAATTAGTAGCGAAGATTGATCATGTAAGATACTGATGGAAGTGTGAGGTTCATATTTCAATTGATATTGGAGTGGATGCAGCCACTTGGTACAAAAGGTTAAAAGAAAGACCACTGATGGACAATTGGAGTTGTGCTGGCCACTTCACGCATATCAGTTGAGATTGACTGAGAGCATACTTTCTTTGGAATGGTGGCTTTTTAAAAATATAGGTTGTCCTCAGTTTTTTGCTGCCTATATATCGAAATGGCAGCATTAGTAGATCTTCAGAGAAAGAGAATTGGTAATTAGCTAGTACTGGCTGTACATCCAAAGTTAAGCTGTGTACCTTGACTGTTGTACTGCATGGCTGTTCTTTCTTACAGATAATGCACAATGAGATATAACACTACTGGGGTTAGCATTGCTATTGAGAATGTGTCTATATGACTTTGCACTTTTGGTACATTTCCATGGATAAGTAGTTGAGGATGGCTTCAGTGGGGAGTAGAACTCCTTGCATCCTTTTTTTTTAAGATCAGAAGATGAAGCTGCTGAAAGATTCTCTCCCCAGTGAAGCATTTCCTCCCACCATCTCCTCCAATGTTCTCTGACAATGAGAAGATGTGCTGGAGTTTGGTTGGAGATCTCCATATTTCCTTTTGTCTTTAGGGTACAGAAAGGGTTCAATACACTTCCCCCCATCACATGTGATCTCATCTCTGCAAGTGGAAAAATGTTATGGGTGGTTATCTCTGTGCATCCTGCTCTCCCAAGAAAGTGAACAATGAGTTGCTTCACTTTCTCCCTCCCACCATATCTTCTGTGATGTCATGCCATTTGGAAGGGGATACATAGGAGGTAGAAGTGCTGGTCTGAAGAAGTGGCTTAGTTCCTTGCAAGACTTATATGCCAGATGGCCAGATAATAATAGCAATGACCAAAATGTTTATATGATCCGATAACACCCTTGATATTGTTACAGTTATGCATATGAAGCTTTAGGGTTTACAATCAAACACATTTCTTGCTGTAAGGAAATGTGATTCTTATTTGGATTGTTTGTTTGTTTGTTTGTTTAGCATAGTGTTACTAAATATTCCTTCAAATAGTTGTTGCTGAAGTGGTATTCAGGAGGGAAAATATTTTTAAAACAAGTTGAAATATACTACCTCATAATTCACCAACTTTGTTATGCAGCTGATTGTAGAAACGGAAAAATGCAACATTTCTATGAAGCTGACTTCATCTGAAGATGTACATGAAGTATTGGCACACGTTGGAACATGCCTTAGGAGGATATTCCCTGGTCTGTCTCCAGTGTACGTATTCATTAGGAAAACTGTAGCATATGTTCAACATTCAATTATTCAGTCAGACACACAAACGCACACACACACACACGTGTGTGTATGTGTGTATGTCTGTGGTGTGAGGGGGGTATTGATTATGCTATTCTTCTACCTCCCACCCTTCAAACATTTGAGAATCTTTGTCAAGCTTTTTCTGTCAAGGGAAACAGTAGGAGGGTGGGTTTTAATGCATGTAGCATATCGGGGACCTAAAGAATTGACCCAATCAGGGTTCAGGCATCCAATAGAAGTCATGGGCCCCCTCCACAAGAATTCGCTTTTGCGCCCGGTTAGGCGATTGGGCGCACTATCCCTGAAGCGCCTTTACGCCTAATACCTCTGCACGAGAGGCGGCGCTCCCCTCCCCTTCCCTCTGGCAGGCTGTGTCAAGTGTTGGAGAAAAGTGTCCCGTAACGGGAGGCAGCTGCCGAGTTGGGTCCCAGAGGGCGGCGGAGCTGCGAGAGTTCCAGGGAGAGCTGAGCCGCCTCCTCCTCCAAGCCAGGCCGGGCGAGGCTGTGGCGGCAGCGGCAGCGGCAGCAGCAGCAGCGCCTCTCTCCCCTGCGCTTTCTTCCCAGCTAGCTACCTCCTGGCGTCTGCCGCCTTCGCCGAGGAGAGCGGTCGCTTGCCGAGCGAGCGAGAGGAGCAGATGTGCCAGACGGGCACGAGCCGGTGGGGCTGAGCTTCCCCCGAGGGCGGCGCCGACTGCCCTCCAATGTGGCCGGAGCCCCCTGCAGGGAACTTCGAGGCTGGCTCCGGAGGCTGGGATCGGGCTGCGCGACGCTTCTCACCTCGCCGGCTTCATGTTCCCAGCAGACAGGCGCTAGCTCCCTCCGCCGGAGCCCCGGGGTTGCTGAAGTCAGGTCGGGGCATGGAGCGATCGGAAAGGGGGTGAGGAAGGAAATCTGCTCTCCCCCTTCTCGCCTCGCCAGCTTCAAATCATGCCCCGGGGTTGCTGAAGTTCAGGTTGCAGCCGGGGGAGGGCTTTTGACAGCGGCGGCAGCAGTCAAAATGCGCTTTAATGGACGGAGCAAAATAAAAGTCGCTAATTAACGCGCATTCGATAATGCGCATAATCCGGGAGATAACGCGCCTCTGCGCCCGTTTTGCACTCCGCTGGTGTGAAGGTAAATTTTTTAATGAGCCTTCAAGGCTCATTAAACGTCTCGTGTGGAGGAGGCCATGGTTTGAAATTATAATACATTTCTTTTGGTCCACACAAGTAGTTCCTATCATGTTCATGCACACAGGGGAAAACATAGTGTGCATCATGTGATTGTGGATATAGTTATCAACAGCTTTTGTGATAGTCGCATGTTTTTACAATTGCTGTGATCACACATATTGTAGAGGAGTGCCTATGTAATCATCTGATTCACACAAGACACTTCTCTGGGGGCACTTGACACTTCAAATGGATATTTTTTTTAGTGTTTTGAACCAGTCCTTAAACAGAGAGATTTCACCTGGAGAATCGTAATGTCAAGTTCTGCATTGTTACACGTGACAGTGTAAGAAATTTGGGGATTTGTTAATGGAAAAGGAGAGACTGAAAGCATAATTTCCACTTTATCTCAGCTTTACCTTCAGATTATCTGACATGGGCTGCAGCCTCACTGAAAACCTGCAGTTTACATAGATAAATATAACATAGTAATCCATGTTTTAACTGGTGTTCTAATTCATATCTGCATTTTGCTCTTGCTTGCAGGAGAATAATGAAAAAAGTAATTATGGAGCCCCCAGAAAGACTGGCTAATCTCCAGACACTGTGGGACAGCCAAACTGTGGCAGAATTAGGACCGTGTGGTATGTGTGTGTGCTTTTTTCAGATTGAAATGTGTAATTTCTGGAATCCCCAGTACTAGGAAGCTCAGTTCTATTTCTGGTGCAGGTTTTTGATTTTTGGTAAAGTATAATTAGTTCTAAGGTGTAGTTAGAGTAGAGTGTCATTGTGATGGGTGTGTGAATATGCTATTTTTATGCTTTATTGTACCCTGCTGTATATTACAGACAAATGTGGTGTAGGCTCAGTTGGTTTCATATTGTGCCTGTAGCATAGCGTATGTGCTCAGAAGAGAGGAAAAGAGAGAGTTCTTTTAAGATATGTGCGTCGACTTTTAAGGACTTATTCTCCGTAGAGATAAATGGTTTGTGTTCCTTTTTTTTTTTGTTTCTAGGAGGTTTTTCTCAAATGTACGCTTGTGTTTGTGACTGGCTTGGTTTTCCGTATAGGGAAGAAGTTCAGTGGGTAAGTACAGAAATCTCTTCGGTGGAGCTTATTTTCAGTTAGCTGTTCAAGGACTGACAGGCAAAACAGAACAAAAAAAGTAACCAAATCTAGACACTTCCTTTTTACCATGCTAGCAATTTGTAAAACCAAATGCACTAGTTTTCCTGTAAAATATATTTCGTTCTGCTTTTTCTAACCAGGATGTTGATACAATTTATCTGACTCAAGATACCAGGGAATTGAATTTACAAGACTTTAGCCATCTTGACCACAGGTAAACACTAAGATATTTTATAAATTGCTCTAGGTCTGAAGTATATTATAGAAGTGTAACTAAATGACCAGTAATTATTATGTCCCCAGCAATATTAGGTTCTACTTACACACCACTTGGTATTCTGTGCACTTCTAAAATATTCCTTTTTTCACTTATTTGAAATGTTAAAGGCATGACATTGGGAGCTTGCTAGGATGCAAGCATAACTGTATGTTTTGCAATATTGCTCTGATGTAACTACTGGTTTACCCCCCCCCCCCCCCAACCATCCTAAACACTTCTTTGCTTGCACATATAGGGTGAGACCCCTACTCACACATTGGGGAGAGGCAAAAGTTCCTTCTAGTAACAACCTTCCATACTTTATGGCATGCCACTTGGGGAAGGGGCTCCTTATCTTTTGATGGAGTTTATAGGAGGCTGCTCTTTGAAGGGGAGCTTATAAATCCTCCATATTTGAGTAGAATAGCCACTCATGCCAGTTTGAGTCTTGGCCATACTTATGAACTGTAAATTAGGGGTTTTCCCTTAATTTATCATCTGTAATTCTAAAATTATTTTTTCTCTTGGTAGAAAATGGGTTATAAAAATTAAATATTGAAGTGTGTGTGCTCAGAAGTAATTAGAAATCACTGTGAATCTCATTTAAGACCCTGGCAGAAAGTAGCTTGGTGTTCAAAGCCAAGGAACCATGGAAATATTAAACCATATCAGTTCCAACAGTTTATTGTCACAGTGAAGCAAAACACCAGCTCTTTCTTAATCCAGGGAGGTTTTCAAAAGTAGATTTCCTGTTGAATATCCTACTGGCTTACAATATAGTTTCATATGGTTTCAATATTCTACTTCAGAGAGCAGACTACTCTTTGCTCTCTGGTCTGTTTGTGTGGTTATATTGGCTGCAGCGAGGATATTGTTTACCTTCTCTTTGATCTTTATAAGTGCCTGGAAAGCAGTATTGTGTATCATGTAGGGCATTCACTCTGACGAACTGTGGCATGGAAATCTTTGTGATGATAACGGACCTGCTTGCAGCAACCAGATATGTGTTTTGAACCAAACATCTCTAACTTCTTCTCTGTAGGAGTACCTAGCTCTTGAAACACATGTCTTGTTGCTGCAAGCAGGCCTGTTGTCATCACCCTCAGACAGCTGAAGGGGCTTAGAGTCCTGGCAGGCTCTACCATTGCTATACATGCATAGGACAGTTGGGTCTGGAAAGCTGCCATTTCAAATTTCCCACAATGCTCCAGAGTGCCCAACATAACACCACTACAGGGCATTGTGGGGAAAAAGCTCATTCCATCTCATGTCTGTATCAGATTGCAAGCTTTGTTTTTTGTCTTTCACATGAAAATCCATGCATATTTTCCCCACATGTATACATCAGTTGTACACATTTTTGAAATGTATGCATTCCCTCATTGAGGAAAGCGTGTTTTTGTGCATTTTTCAAAAGTACGCATTTTGATGCACATTTTTCAAGTGTACACACTCCGTCAAACACATTTTTTAAAATTTGCAAATCACGTTGCAAGCTTGGAAATGTACGGACTTTGACCACAGACTGCGTTCGAGTCTGTGTTTGGTCTGGAACGTGTGAACTGGGTACATCCTGGGTACATCCCTATCCTCAACTGATCTCTAGAATCCTTTAAAGGGAAAAACAGTTCAGAAAAGAATCTCATCCACTTGTGGCGGCATGGAAATATGCCTCCAAAGTTTACGCATTTCTTTCAAATTGCAGACAGCAGTACAAAGAAAAATAGGGTGGGTATCATTTCCTGTTAAAAGCGATAGACTATGTATGTGTAAAATGCACGTTAGAACAGGGGTGGGCAGACTTCAGACTTGCAGGATCTACTTTTTTTAAAAAAAAAAAAACTAAAATCCCAAGATTCACCAAGTGGAGCCTGATGTCTAAGATGTACACTTAGAATTAAATAATTCAGAACCTAAGGATTTATTTTGAGTACAAGAACAACTGAACTGAGATCAGTCCTTACATAGAAAAGTCCAATCCTAGTTGCCTTGCGATTTCTTCATGTCAGCAATATGAATTAGGACTGGAGGGGAGTCATCTCATTGCTATTATTAACAGGTCACAAATCCTTGCGATCTAGTGCAGATTACCCAGAGATCTTCCAGTAGATCCAGATCTACCTTCTGCCCTCCTCTTAGTTAGAACATATCAGAAAAGACGTACCTTTCTTCTGGGCACCAAAATGCCTTTTCAGATATGAGGGATTTTCACTGCTTTTGATGTGATGGAAACACTTGGATAATCTTCTGGGGAAGTGTTTTCAGACTGGAGAGCAGCCACGAAGAAACCAAGGCTTCCAAATATGATGACTCCATGTTATTAAAAGGCTGTATTTTGCCAGTTTTAGGCCAAACAATGAGGCATATTCAGTGCCTTTTAAGTTCAGTGCCTGAACCTTGAATTGAAACACTAGTTTTGATACACTTCTGTAATGTGTTTACACTTTGTAATACATCAGCAGCCAAGCCACAGCTTTCTATATCTAATTGCAACCACAACCATACAGAGGAATAAAGCATAGGTCAAGATGCAAAGATTCTGCAGATACAAGGAGGTTTTGAGCTTGTATTCCTCAAACAGCACTTCAAACCCCCAATACCACTGTCTTTAAAACTGCAAGGGCTATCAAAAGCTGTCTTTAAAATTGAGGGGACTCTAAAAAAAAATTGTGATATAGTTCAGGGTTTGCTATTAATTTTTTTAAAAAAGGAAAATATCATTAGATGTGCCTAGGGGTGCTTTAGGTACAGCTAAAGTAATTCTCTGGATCCCAGTCATGGTGGCTGGTTCATAGTTTATTCATTCTTTAGATTTATAGTCCACCCTTTACCTTATCTTGCCAGGCAATAAAACAACTTAAAACCACTATTGTGGGTTTGGATACTTATGGTCATTCTTCCTTTACCTCATTATGTTCAAACCATAGTTTGCTCAACTTGGACATCACTGGAAAATGGTAGTTTGTTCAAACCAGAGACAGAATCTGAACACATGAGGGAAGCACAGAGGGCAAGGATGGAGCATGTGAATCCAAACCTTGTTTGTGATGCCTAAATTGTGGTTTGGCTCCTCTGTCTTAAGTATAGATTTCCCACTTTTGTATATATTTGATTTTTTTTTTTTAAGCTGATATAAAATAAACTTTGTTTTGTAGCTGAAATTTGAGCATGAAATATCTGGAAGAAACTAGGCAAGCACGCTGAAGAATAACGATTTGAACTAAAATGGCTTGAGCTTCTGAGTGATTGCTTTGCTTTAAAATCCATTATATGCTTCAAGAATGTTAAATATATTTATATGAGCTAAATTTGAGCTATATAGCATACTAAATGCTCTGGTGACAGTTAATGAGATTTCACTATGTTAGCATGCAAGCATTTAGCAGTGTGTGTCTAATTTAATGGATAAACTGACTGACGGAGAGCATATCAAACTAAAGAGGCTAGGATTAAAAGAAAGAAAGCCATGCTATGATTTTACTTGTAAAATATCTAATTGTAAGATATATTTTACAAGAGAAGACAGTATGGGTGGATAGTTGTATAATCGTTTTGTAGGTGTCCAGTTTACTTAAGAGTATAATGTAACCCTGGAAAAGAGCTGAGAGATGTTGGATGATTCCTTCAGACTGCAGAAAGACTTTTAGCGCTCAGTTATGATTACTATGATGATTAAAAGGGACACAAACTGATTTTTAAAAAGTAAACTGTAATTCAGTAGCTGAAATCCCTTCCCAACTAGGTGCTCACTTGTTAATAAATGTATACCTGCTTGGAAAAATCAGATTAAATAGAATTGTTTGCATTTTACCTTACCATCTCCATTTTATTAGAGCTCTATACATTTATAAAACTCTCCAAAAAATTGTAAAATGTTTCAGATACTTTGGCTCAAAATAATAATGCATTTTCCAAAAACCATTGGCTTAGATCCAAATTTAATCATTCTTAAAGTGCATACAGTGGGACTTCTTAGTCACTCCTATTGATTCACTGGTTTCACTCTAAGTATGACTATGACTACATCTAGATCCGACCCATTTATAGATAAAAGTACAAATTACCAAAAAGAGAAAATATTAATTCCTGTGAGAGAACATTCACAATAGATACTTCATTACTGGACAAAGGGTTAGGACCTTTTTATTATCTAACGGAGTTAATCCTTCCTTCCCACATATGTATGAAGTACTTTCCAACATTTTCCTCTATTTCAAGTTAGTTATACCCTGCAATTTTTTTTTTCAATATATGGTACTTTTCCCCCCTAGGGACTTAATACCAATAGTTGCGGCCCTGGAATACAATCAATGGTTTACAAAGCTTTCTTCCAAGGACCTAAAGTTAGTAAGTATTAGGATAAAGGGTGACTATCAATTATATAATTTTTGGAACCTTATTTTATTGAATTTATGATAATGTTAGGTTATAACAATTGGAATGAAAATATTGTTGCTGCAATTCTGAATGCAGTTCATTTGTGACAATTGATCAATCATCTCATTTTTAGCTGTGTCAAGTTGTTTCAGATAATGAAGCAGGATGTCCCTCTTTTAAGCAGCCTGGACGTTAAGCAACTGTTTTGAAAAAAAATTACCTTCTGGGATTTAAATTTTTTAGATTTTATTGTACTCAAAAGGAGCAGCTAATGTGGAATAATTTATGAAAGCTATTGTTTAAGTGTAGTGTCAATTTGAAATGAATTGGCTTTGTTTGGATAGAGCTAACAATTAAGTTTCATTTTTGTTTCTTAAATCAAGTGAGCAGATTCAGCAAAGTCATTAGTAAATTGATTCTGACTGTGACATAAACTTTCAACTATATTCTCCGGGCCACTCCCCAGGCACATGACTTCATACAATTCGGCAAAAGGGTTCCCAGCCACAGTGTCATCATGACTACTTGGCATTCTAAAAAGCTGTCTGAGTGCTTCAGAAGCCCATTTAATAGTGCAGATCCCTTCCTGTTTATTATTCATTTGCATTTTTTTTAACCCTTCCACTGATTTTGATTTGTGTTGTTTTATATTGTGCTTTTATATTATTGTTATTTAAATTGAGGTTTTATATCTTAAGTTTTTAACATTTATTTGTACATTGCCCAGATAGCTTTGTTTATTGGGCAGTTTAAAAGTCAAATATTAATATTTTTGTATAATAGTGGTTTTTTTCATGACAAGTGAGGCAACACTGGAGGGCTGGACCTCATTTGCAAAGCATAGGATGATGCAAAGTACTGTGTTAAACTAGACTACTTATGCTTTTTTTAGAATGAAATCCACATTAAATACAAGCTCAAGATGAGCATATAGAAAAATTTAAGAGTTAGCAAATAAATACAGTAAATTAACCTTGTTCTGTGTCCACATTTTGTCCAGTTAAGGATACAAGAATTGTCCTTACATTTTACTAACTATGAAAGCATGCACACATGAATTTGGCAGGAGGGATAGTGGTTCACTGAATTCAACCACATTTCCCCCACAAATTTCCTTTAAAATTTGCCACATCACGATTCTAAACTACCCCGTTTACATCAAGTGAAAGGCCCCTTCTTGTATCATGTGGGCTGCGTGATTACTAACAAAAACAGCTTTCAGTCTGGTGGAAGATCAAGGTTGTGAAGTTTTATGAATAATCCATTGCATGGAGATGCATGCCCTGTCTCCCATTTAAAATGTTTACCAATACATGCCTTCCTATGGGATACTGTCTCTGATGTGAAGAGTCTTTGTGCGGAGACCCATGTCATGTATGGAGAAGGCCATTATTCACAACATTCTTAGATTGATTATTATGTTTTCACTGATACTTAATATTATACCATTATTGTCATGACAGTCAGCTGATGTTTGTGAGCAGATCCTGAGAGTGGTGAGCAGATCCAATAGATTAGAAGAGCTAATACTGGAGAACGCTGGTCTTAGAACGTAAGTCATTTTTTCTATTAAATCATAGAAGTATTTTAGTAAAGACCAATAGTATCAGAGGAAGCTGTGAGTCTGAGGTTGCAATTACATATACACTTACCCAGGCGTAAGCCCCATTAAACTTAGCGGGGCTTACTTCTGAGTAGATGTGTAAGATTGCACCATGAATTGCTAAAATCTACAACATGTAAAATGTGCCTTCATCTATATAACTTCTTTGCGGGGCTGTTAAAAACATGCAGTTCTTGAACTCATGGAAGTGCATGGTGGTTCTGTAAATAAGATCAGTAAATAATTAAAGAGAAATCTTAAGGTGGGGGGAACATCAATCAGGTCAAGAGGATTGTTGTATTGTGGGAACGGGTCTGCCTTGGAACAACCTTTTAAATGCATTTCAGTGTGTTTCCTTGATGCATTGTGTGTACTCTACCTCACAGACGGACATATACTCAAGGAAAATACCAAATGCTTTTTAGTCTTTTATTACTGTGTACCACCCCAACAGCGTGTGTTACTAAAAATAGACGTGGTGTTTTCCTTGTCCCTTGCACACTTGCTTCCCTCCATAACTAGTGCGGCACCACACAGAGAAACCCAGCTGAATGCATATGCAAAGCCAAGCTTGAGCTAAAAGAGAAATGTTACAGGATTGCAACATTGTACACAGCTTCCTTAATTCTGTGTACATGCTTCTCAAGTAATCAGTACAAGTAATCAGTAATCAAGCTCCTGAATATTGTGTAATGCAAAAGATAATGTAATCTTTTTATGGTTTTGTTTTTTCTTATCTTAAAGAGATTTTGCACAGAAACTGGCCAATGCCCTATCCCATAATCCCAACTCAGGACTTCATACAATTAACCTTGCTAGCAACCCCCTGGAGGACAGAGGTACTGTAACCCTTATTTTTTTCCATCCTGATACAGTCCTAATAAGAGGATTAGTGTGATTTCATTCAGATTTTGTCTGAATAAACAACATTCTGCCTAAATATCTTTTGTTCATAGATGACCAAGAACTCTCTTTCTTCTTTTATCCAGCTCTTAACCCATAGTCTGGAGTGCAAGCCAAGCAATGTTAATGGTTATTGTGGCCATCAATTTAATTAAGACTGGCATGTTTTAGTTTCACAGAAGTTATGAGCATTTAAGGTAAAATAGTAATGGATAAATAGTTTGGAATGGAGGGGGAGGAATTTGGCCACAAATTAGAAAGCTGTGGGACTTCCATAATATTCACCCTAGAGAGAGGTGTTACTCTTCAGTCCTCTATTTCACATGGTTTTGAGTAAATAGATATATTCGTATCTGATGGTATAAAACTTAAATATTACCATATATTTTGATGAATGAGGAGGTTCTTTCTGTCATCTGTATCATAAGCATCTAGAGCAACCAGTCAGTGCAACAATAATGAATGATAAACTTATCACTGTTTAGCGCAACACTGAATCATGTTTTAATCCCCAGGATTCAGTCTGATTTATGAGAAGTGTCAGTTAAGTGATTCAGTGGGCCTAAGTACTTGTCCATCATCTGATTTCCTGTTGCTTCTTTAAATCTAAATATTTAAAACATCTTATGCGTATATCAAGGGGTAGGAATTATCATTTATTTCCTTATGTATTAGTATGTGTTCTTCTTGGTAAAACTTCTATTTCATGTAAGAAATTAAAGTTAAATAGCTATGTCCTTCTCTCTAGGGGGAATAGATGCAGATGTGTATTCTATATTTAGCACCAGTAGATCTATTAACTTCAAAAGAACAATTGTCTTTACTGTTGAAAACTTGCCATTTAACCCATTTACCTCGATTGTCTTTGCTGTTGAAAACTTGCCATGAAAACTCATTTATTTGCAAGTTAAATTTTATTCTTTCTATTGGAACGTATTAACGATAAATGTGCTTAGGATCATATCCTAAAGGCATCACCGCACTACAAATTCATCAGTCTTAGTTAGAGATACTTAGCCCACCCAGGACAACAGTCCAAGGATTACCTAGGGGAATAGAATTATTATTTTTAAGTCTATGATGTAAATGTGTTATGTATAACAGCTAAGATATGAGAACAAGGCATCACTTTTATTACTAATATACCTTTTTTGTGTTTCTTAGCCCTGCTGCAGCCTTGCAAAATAGGTTACTGCCTCATTTTACAAACCTGACTTGCCAGAAGCCAGGCAGTGTCTGTATTTGAGCAGTGCTTTTAAACTAGCTTTTAAGGTGCAAACCCAATGCAGTGTCAATTGGATCAAGTTACCTGTCATTGTAGAAATATAAGACTACTTACAATGTAAACTGTTCCCTACTTTTGGTCTGGGGCTTTGTTTTGTTCTTTTTCAGGTGTGTCCTCATTAAGTATTCAATTTGCCAAACTACCAAAGGGGCTGAAACAATTAAATTTATCGAAAACCTCATTATCACCTAAAGGTATGTTTAATCGATGTACTTCATTATGAAACAGGAGCCTTCTTTTTGGCCCCTGTTGCCTAAATGTTTACTTCCATTCATAACTTTTCTAGCGTGATCCAGTAGGCAACATAGAGTTGGACCATACCTTGCATCGCATCACTACTGTTAAAAAATGGGTGACTGTGTCGTGTTTCCTATTGGGAGACAATAAAGAGATCTGCCACGTAATCCACAAAGCTTTATTCAGACAATAAACATCTCTTCCCACCTGAAGAGAAGTCTAAACTCTAGGAACCATCCTCTAGACAAAACTATGCGAACTAAACAAGACAATTGTCCTTTCAAGAAAAAGGGAAAACCGTTTCCCAGAACACTTTAACTTCAAGGAGTCTGGTTCTGAAGAAGCCTTTGGTGAGAAGCTAGCCGGGCCGATCTTCCCTTGCCTTCCTTTATTTAGCTTTGCCTGTTTGAGTCTGCAGCAGAGTCTGCCCTCCCCTTCTGAAGAATAATGATTTCCCATAGACTTTGGATCAGTTCAGACGACACATTAGGCAATGGAGGAGGGGGGGAACAATCGTCAGTTGTGTTGCTTATTGTGTTGTCTGGAGGGCAACACACAATGCACACACAACTGACAGTATGTTAATCAGGCACTTTAAACAACGGAGCGAAACAATGGGCTTGCACGTTGTTTAGCCTGAAGCTCCGTTGTTTAAAGTGTCGTCCGAATTCAGCCCCCCTCTCTCCGTGGACTATTCCGTTTCGGAATAGAGTTCTGCTGCCTAGAGCAGCCAAAAAACCCCAGCCGTTCTATGCAGCTGGCAGCACTCACGGTGCATGCTGGGATATGGCTGGAGGACACACGGAGGAGAGGCTGCAACCAAAATGGCCGCCGCAAGTTCGTAGCAGCCGGGGCATTTGCTGGTTCCGAGCAGCGCCGGCTGCAGAGTGTTGTCTGTGGAGCTCCTCCTGCCTAACACACGGTCAGTACGTTATTTACCCCTCCGTTGCTTAATATGTCGTCTGAACTGAGTCAGTGTGTTGTTAATGTTTTCAGGGAAAAGGTCTGGCGAAGTTTCATTCCCATCTGGTGAAGAACCTGTGAGAATCACCTTCCCCACTTCACTTGTAGGCCGGTACGTTTCTGGCGCTGTCTCTTCTGCTTCAGAATCTGATTCTGATTGATCGCCAGAAACTCCTTCCCCCAGCCTAAGGGGAACAGGCCTAGTCACGGCAGACTGTTCCATTGGATGCCCTAGTCTAGACCTTAATAATAACCATCGGGATTAACTGAGCTCCAATTCAGTGGATGCCAAAGTCCAGACTGACTAAGGAATCGCAACTGCAGGGTAAAATATATTCAATGTTGTGTTTGCTTTTAGCGAGGTTTTTCTGCAAACTCTGTTTAGATAAAAAGTGCCGAACTGGTGGTATACGAAGCTTCTATGCATCACACTATATGCTATAATTAATATACTGTATTAGGCCAGTCCTTCAGTATTCCTACAAAGATACAATCCAACTGTAATGCCTCTCCTTGCAAAAAAACAACAAACACGTTTGTATTGCCGAGAATTTATGTCAGTGTGAGAGATCTTCCTCCTCCTACAAACCTCTCTCTCTAAAAAGAGTCTTCAGCTATCTTGTGTCTTCAAGCTTTGTGACATTCTGCCTAGCTTATCTTCCAAAACATTCCTTAAGCTTGGAGACAGCACTTCATTGCTTTTGCCACAGTTGGAAATCTTTGTCAGAAGCCTAGAGGCTGGATTTTATTAAAATTGTTTGTTCCTGTCACCTGAAAACTCATCTCAGCAGAATATAAAAGTGGATATCCCCCTCCTCGTCATACACACACATACACACACCACACACACACACAGCTTTTGAAGGGAGATAGTGATAAATACTATTCAACATTGACCTTCTGTTTGAAGAGAACTTGGTATTTATGCCTTTTTATGACTTTCAAAGGTGTATATAATTTTAAACTTCTAAAGATTTCCATTGAATTTTACATAACAACTTCCCCAATCTTTAAAAAAAAATTCATTAGATATCTTAACATACATATCTGTTGAATCTTCTATCACAATGTCTTAAATTTCTTTTATACTAAACTTACAGTTTTTCTAATTCTATAGATATAACAGTCACTATTAAAACGTTAGAGGCATAAAATTCTTTGTCAGAAAATTCTTTCAGTTATCAAATGTGTGTTCAGCTTTCTTGAGTACAACTTCCTTGTTTTTCCCATCCTTGTTTTTGTAGGCAAATAACTAATTACATGGTTGGGATAAACTTTGTTGCTTGAGTATTGATTGCTCTTTTCTAAATGTCATCTCATTTTCCTTTTAGGCTAGCCATAAATGATACAGCTAGTTGTAAAATCTCTAACTTGAAGCAGCTTTACATCTTTATCAGATTATCAAAACACAATTCTTCTGCAGTCTCTTTCCTGGATCACTAAAGCCTCAGCTGTTCTGTACTGCCAGTTAACTATCCGCTAACCCCCTTCCAGGCTCTCTTTTTATTGATACTTTCCTTCCCATAGCATTTATCTGGAATATGTCATTTAGCCTATAAGCCTGTTGCATAGAGACTGGGGCATTTTGCTAGCCTGCAACTATAATCCTCTTCTTTTGTTTCAAGAACTGGAATAGTTGCTCCTCTTTAAACAGGACTGTACTAGTTCACAGTGTTCAAATATTCTGCTAATAATCTTTCTGGCAACTTTTTTATTTTCTTACAAATGAAATGTTTGTCTGAGATCAGCCTCCTTCAGATATTTGTTCTTGTATTATGTAGTTTTATATTTCTGTGTCTAGAGCAGACTTTAAACTTCCAGTGACATCTGAAGCTGTTCAGCATATATAAAGAATAGGCTGTTCTCATGGTGCTCTTACCTTAAATATTCATTGCTGTCCATATTCTTTTGATAAGGTGCATAACAGAACGTTATTCAATTTTCTTAGAAACTGTATACTAGTAGAGTGTATGCTAATACTCTATTGAGCACAACAAAAGCAAACGTTGACCATTTTGTTGCAGGGGTGAACAGCCTTTCACAGTCACTGAGTGCCAACCAGCTCTTAGCTACCACGCTCACCCACCTTGATCTCTCAGGGAATGTTCTTCGGGGTGATGATCTTTCAGTAGGTGCTAATTTTTCCAGTTTCTAATCTCAGCTGTTATTGTAAAGTGATGAATGAAATAAAGACAAAATAGAAATAGAAAGTTAGGCCACATGCTCATTGGGAATAGCAAAAGGCATTTTCCAGGGTATAGAAACTGATGGTTCCTGTACAGAATGTAAAGTGCTTCCCTTCCCTATGTTTACCAGTTCAAGCCACAGAATATAAGGTGGGGACTACTTCTTTTCACAGTTCTTTGAATAGTAAGGATTGGGGCAAAGATTAATTCACTTAAAGACTTTGGATCATGTGCTTCTGTTTAACACTCACAAAGTTAACTTTCTACAATGCTAAAGGTCAACAGGTGGCTCAGTTTTTAAAAGGCTTTAGTCCTGATGCTGTATGTTGTGTGCACATCTGCACACATGTATGCCTTTGCAAGTTCATAGAACAAAACATGTAGTAGCGATTTGCATTAAAGAAACTTGGTTTCATGATTTCAAAAATTCCAGCAGAGATTTTGATATTAATTGGACAAACAGATGGCAAAAGGGGGTGAGGTATTTAGTAACGCCTTTCCTCTTTAATATCTGCTTTATAGTATGAAATAAGTGCCCACTCCCCCTGTTTATCATCTAATACATCGTAATTTGCCATGTTCTGCATATGGGTACTAACTATTACTACTGAAAAGTTACTGTCTTAACTGTATACAATTTTGGAAACCTATACGTTTAGAATATGCAAGATGTGAAAATCTTCCATAACTACTTTGAAATACTAGCTTTAATCAACAGTAGCAAAATAACCATCACGTAAAATGAAGGACAGGAGGTAGATGCATTACTACCAAATGTGAAATCACTGTCATCTGAACTGAGACAACCCTGTGTCAGGAATGCAGAAGTGAGGCACGTTTGCCATCCTTTGTCCCCTGTTACAGCCTATGCAGAGGTGAGGCACGTTTGCCATCCTCTGTCCCCTGTTACAGCCTATTTACTCCACCGTATAAAACTCAGTGACTCCCCCTAACTTCTGTGGGGAAAAGTAAATAAATTCTGTTTAGGGGGGCAGTTTTGTTTTCTCTCATCTGGGACACAGTTTGTAGTTGGTTGGTTTCCCCCCACAATATATAGTGACATCCAATGTTGGTCCGCCAACAAAGTGGCATCTTCCAGCGAAATGGATTCTCCCTCACCACTGCAGCTGTCCATGCCCATCTCCAAATGTGCTCGAGAGTGTTGGGGGTTCTTCTAGCGTGGGTGGCAGTAGGGGGAGCAAAGGATGGGAAATTCTGTTGAATAAGTAGAAATCTATCCACACAGCATTAGATGTATTTATTGCTATAAGTCGCCTTGGGAGGACTTCTGCCTTGAAAGGTGGCCAAGAAATATTTTAAATACAATAAATGCAGTGGATGTTGTGTAGGCACAAAAGTGGACAGGCACACCCAGTGGGTGAGATGGATTAGATCCCACCACCAGGATAACACATGTAGAGCCTTATTTAATCTTGGGCTCCTAGTGATTCTAGGACTAACCTGAGGGGATAACTAGGTCCAGGTTCAACTATATGGACATTGGACAGTCAGAGTGTAGCAGAGTGTTAGATTTGTAGTCATTCAGCCAAAGATAAAAGAGGCTTATCACTTAATTTGGCTTTCTGCTATTTTATTCATGTTTTAATCATTTTATGTATTTTATCATGTTGTTGTTCCCCGCCTCGATCCAGACGGAGAGGCGGGTAAGAAATAAATTGTTGTTGTTATTATTATTAATTATTATTATTATTATTCTGGCAATTGGTACAGCTTGAAAAATAACATGGTCAATGTCAAACCCCTTTAACGACATACATAGATCTCAACTTTTCAGGTTTGTGAAATCCCTGAGAAATTATAATTCTGGGTAGAGGATGTGTTAATATAAATGCTGGTCAGAATGAATTACTAGATAATCCTTTTGTAAAGGTTTAAATTAAATAGACTGGGGAATTCATGCTATTGATTGGATGGGATTTAAATCTATTTTTAGTTAAATAGTAATCATTTCTTGCCAATAAGTAGTGAATTGACAGATGTCAAGACTGCTATTTGATCTTATGAGTGCTTACATTAGCACTTACAACGTATTTTGTATTTAAGATCCTGCATGGTGTAATACAGGATTAATGAAGATTATTTATCAGAACAGTGGTTGCTTTAAAGTTCAAAGAGTAGAGGTGGATGCTACAAGAAAACTAAAACTTTTTTATTTCTCTCTCTCTCTCTCTCTTTTTCTCTTATAGTTCCTGTATAATTTTTTGGCTCAGCCAAATGCCATTGCTCATCTGGATTTATCCAATACAGAATGTGCATTAGACATGGTAATTTTATTTACCTACTAAAGAGAACTCCAGCTTTTCCATTCCAAATTGGTAAATGTGTACAATTACTATCTTCGTCTTTATGATTTAGATGGGCGGAGCACTTCTTCATGGTTGCCTTCAGCATCTTGCCATTCTAAACCTATCCAGGACAGTTTTCTCTCACAGGTCAGCATTCAAGCTACTACTTTTGTTGTGAATTAGGTGCTGTATCATTCATATTTGTTCTACACACACACACATACTCAGACATGCACAAGATCTCAAATATCTTTCTTTACATAGTAATCTTTCTGTAGTGTTCTACTGCAATTTTCTTTTAGGCTAATGTTCAGTATATGGTTCTACATAGTGGGGAACATATTGGTTGCAATACGAGAGATGCTGAACTATTTCTATTCATTTCAGTGGGAATTGCATGGAAAGCCCATGCAACCCCCTTGAATAAATATTCTTGAAATGAATTGAGACTGCTATTAACTTGGCCTGAGCTGAAATGACTTAATGTATCTTGTGTTCTTTTTCATGAACATTGAAAAGCAGTTCATGTTTTCAGTGGTTTTTCAGCACCTGTTGTGAACTCATTCACATTTCAATGCTGCTCTTCTCAGGGCCATTTTCCTTCTTCTTTGTCCTTACAACCCCTGACTTCATTTGCCCATACGTCCATTTAGTCTCATTGGCTGTAGCTCCCCCTTAACAATTACATTGCAATGTTATATCTGACACAGTGATGTCATGGGTAAATCAGGGGTGCATAATATGTTTTGCCTGAAGGCCGTTTTCAGTGAAGCAGTTTGTATGTACATCCAATTAGATTAAATGGCAAAGTGGGCAAATGAGGCTGAGGATTCAGAGGGTGAAGAAGAAACTGCCCAGAGAGCTTCGACTATTGGGCGGTATAGAAATGCAATGAGTAAATAATAAATAAATAAAACGGTGCTACCATCTCAAGGATCAAAAGGTCACTGAACACCACTGAAACAACATAGGTTTACACACACACACACACACACGTGTGTGTGTGTGTGTGTATGTATGTGTGTTGATTTAGCTATGTTGAATATGCAACTTTCAAAGCAAATTTCTAAATCAGAAAATATTTGACAATTTACTTAAATTACCACTCTTTTTGTTTTCTGTCCTCCAGTGATGGTTTTGTCATGGAAGTATGAATCAAGCTCAGTTTAGAGTATTCTATGCAAAAAACAAACATCACCACTATAGTGTAAGTTCTCACAGCAAAGAAGGATGGTCAGATACCATTACATAGAAATAATGCATTGAAGAAGAATTGTTGAGAGCACTAATTTTCTCTTTAATGGAAATTGAAAGGTGCCTATGAGAAGGATTTTCAGAAACACTCTGAAACTGAGAGCTCTTAACTGAACAATTTAGGTTATAATCCTATGAATGTTTAGACAGACAACAGTCATATAACTCCAAATATTTCCCTGGCAGCATGAGGGGTGTATGTTATTTGCAGCAATTTTTCATGTCTAGGAAATGCCAATTATGACATTATCTCTTTTCCGTGTGTTTATCAGTTGTGCCTTACCTCTGTCACTCTTAACAATTCTTGAAAAAGGAACATTTATCATATTGTATGGCTATGTGAAGAAGTAACACATGCAAATATGATTAAAGCAGGACAGCTGGATGCCAGCTTTTGATTCTGATTCTGAAACATTTGAAAACTACTTCCTTTATTCCTGCATGTTTTGATCCTTACTTCTCTTACTTGTGTCATCAAACAAGGGATGAGCAACCTGTGGCCCTCCAGATATTTTGGCCTATAACTTTGATGATCCTTCATGATTGACTATGCTGGCTAGGGCTGATGGGGTTTGTAGTCAAAATATCTTGGAGTCCACACATTGCCCACCCCTGCATTAAACCTTGTACACTACCAGGTTTGATACTCCAGTTTGTTTTTAGTGATGTTCATTCTTCCAGGTGTTTGAGGATGATGAATGGATATTATATTACTCTGATAAGCTTTAATAAATGTATCTGAACTAAAGTACCATTACTGTGTCACATGGACAATAATAAACATAAATAACTAGATCCATTGATGATATTTGGGGGATTGGGGATGTTCACTTGTTCTGTCTGTCTGCTTTATAGAAAGGGCAAGGATGTCCCCCCATCATTCAAACAGTTTTTTAGCAGTTCATTTGCTTTGATGCAAATCAACCTTTCAGGGACTAAACTCCCTCCTGAGCCTCTAAAGTAAGTGCATTTTGTCACACAATTGTTTTAATTTCATGGTGTCTGTCATTGTTTTATGTAAACCTGTAGGTAGATAGGAAAATAGAACATAGGATCCGTTTACCTTCAGCCCTGTGCATTGTGAGACTGATCATTTGGCCAATGCACGCAGAAGTAAGTGGCCAAACTGGGAGATCCAGCATTTGTTTAAACATGGATTGTCTTGACCCTGGATATTCAGTCTTGATCTCACCATACATACAGGAGAGTTGGGATTTACATCTCAGCAGTCTGCACCTAATTTGAATCTGATAAATTCATATATAGGTAGCTTCGTATACAGGTATTCCCTCTGTCTTAAAGATTCTGATAAAGACTGCTAGAACGTATTCAGATATTTAATTCTGCATTGTTTACCTTTTGATATATCTACACATTAGGGATGTCCCATTCGCAACCCTGAATGCGAGCATGAGCAGTAGTGCAATTCTTGGGAAATTTTCACAAACCTAAACTTATGTTCATGTTCAAAAGTGCACACTTGTGCAAATGTGTATTTCCTCCCAAAAGTTGCTTTTTCATGCTTTAGCCTATGGGGGAAAGTACACATTTTGAGCACACAGATTTAAACATGCACATTTTTCCAGATTTAAAATATGCATTTTTCCTATTACAAAAAAAAAGTAGATGCCCATGTTCAGGAACCTGAGTGAGATGTAGCAAGCTTCTAAGAGGAATTCAGCAAACTTCAGCAAGCTCAAACATCACATGTTTGCCCATCCCTAATATGCACACACGCACGCACACTCTCTAATATTTTATGTGCTGTGAATTTGGTTAGATAAAAAGCTATGTGTTTGCTTTGTAGGATTGTGTTCTTTATGATTTCTCTTGTATGATCTGCACAATCAAGCAGTTCTTTCAATTTGTGTTGAAATTTTCTTGCTTGATATGTGAATATTTGTGTAAAGAATGATTCACTTTAATTGCTTAACTGAAAGGCATTAATGCATTGGCTCAGTTAAGACAAGCATGTTCTCTTCCCCACTTCCTGGTTTTTGCTATCCATAATTTGCCATGATATCTAAATTAAGAAACTGTGGCTAGTACTTTGCTTCCATTTTTTTGCACAGAAGGAACAGAGAAAACTGAGAACCTGTGGGGACTGTCCCAATCTCCGAACCATGGCTTGGCATTACATATCATAACTGAGCCAGCATATTCCTTCAGATTTAAAATGATGATGATGATGATGATGATAATAATTTATAATGTACTCTATATCAGATGTAAAACATTTTAAGAGATAACATTGCCAATATCTTTTAAGAATAGTATTATGCTGGAAAGGATTTTTCTGACTTATTGATGCAGTAACTTTCATTTTGGAATTCCATAATAATAATTATTTATTTTTTAGAGCACTCTTATTGGGTCTTGCTTGTAACCAAAATTTGAAGGAGGTGTTTCTAGATCTGAGTAACTGTGAGGTAGGAAATACTTATCAATACAATCTGTAATGTCATAATTATGTTGTTCTTCCCTTAAATGTATAAGATCTATATAATTGTATGTCACATCACATTGAAGAAGTAAGAAATACATTTACAAAGCTGTTGCATAGTTACAGAACCTGAATCACATTGTATATGTACATATGCATGCATCTGCATTGTTGTTTTTCTGAAGAGCGGCAACATATAGCAATCTGATTTGAAATGGGGGCGATTCGGATGAAGTTTTTGATTCTACATAGGGGTCTGCTGTTAAAAACTCTAGAAACTATCAGTGAGTCTGTACAAGTCCACGGACAAACTAAAAGAGCTCTCTGGGGTTATGTTTCATTTTGGGTTTTGTGCTGATGAGGGTAGACTATGCTGTTGTTGCTGTTGCCGGCTTGTATGAGCTTCAGTTTTATCAACAGCACAATTTGAGACGCCAATAACTATGCCTGTGCCAGCCATCTCTGAACCTGAAAGGAATGCATTCATATTAAGCAGTAAGCCAAATGCTTCCAGCTTTTCTTTTCGTTATTGTTAGTTTAGACCACTTTGTTCAAACAGAACCAGGGCTTCATCCTGCATAGAAAAACATTAATTTTCCTCAGCACCTCAATTGTATCAAGCAGCAAACATCTGACCTACTAACACCAAACTAAAGCTTCATTACTTTATACTGCTGATTTTAATGTAGAAAATATTTTAGTTGCTAAGCACTGATGTATTTCCCTTTTTTTCCTCCTTGCTTCCATTAGCTTGGTCACTGTGTAAGTACACATCATGCCTTACTTGCAGCTTTTTAACTATTAACTCAAAAACAGTGCACTTCCTGCTTAACCACTACATCAGCCTTCCCCAACCTGCTGCCCTCCAGATGTTTTGGACTTCAATTCCTATCAGCCGCAGCCAGCATGGTCAGTGGTCAGGAATGCTGGAAGTTGTAGTCTAAAACATCTGGGGGCAGGTACCAGGTTGGATAAGTCTGCACACACTACATGTATTTCTTCTGCTATCCATCTTTTGAATTGGTGAAGTTCTGCTTGCTGATACTTGGCCATAGAATAGGTTTGATTATTTTATAACAGAATTAGTCAAAATGTCAAAGAATAGTAAGGGCCTGGTTTGATGTTACTTTGGAACTATCTTCATACCAGGTTCAGGCTTGGTATGCACATGCCTTTAAAAGCTCACATGCCAAACAGGCTGGAAATTCCCCAATGCATGTGCATTATCTATGATTTAAGTGTTGGCTGGAGAAAACATGGATGTAACACCAGTGCATCTGCAACAATTTTGGCTGCTGTGTAAACAGTGGAGTCATCCTGTGATGGAACGAACCCTGGACTTGCCTTATGTCCACTCCCCATACCCCACTTCCCAGATAGCGTCCCATCTGAATACTGTTTATTTATATTTGGGTTCACCCTGGGCGTAGTCCATCACCCTGTCCTGGAATAGATTAGATCACAAGTTTGGGGAGTTTCTGAGTACAGATAACTTCCCAGTATCAAGCTAATGAGAAGGAGGTGGTGGAGGGCATGGCAGAATAAATAAAATGATGATTATTATTATTATTTCATCTCTTTCTCGCTCGTGGCGGTTTTTCTAGACGGACATGACGGGCTTTGCCAAGTCATGCTGTCTTTTACAGATTCAGGAATTTCCTGACAATTGAGCATGTTTTAAGTATGACTGCTTTCTGGCTGTCGGTGTGGATGTATTATTATTATTATTATTATTATTATTATTATTATTATGGTGCCTATGAACTCAAGGCTTGATCCCTCTCATACAATGTTCACAAAGCAATAACTGTTCAAGCTCTCAATTGAGTCCCTTCTTTTGGGTGTTCTTGTTTCATTTTTTCAGAGGTGCTTGGTAGTCATAAATATTGTATTTCTCGTGCTAAACAACCTGTTTATAAAAATGTAGAAAGGTGGTCAATTAGTAAAATGCTTATGTGTTTAATGT
This sequence comes from Anniella stebbinsi, assembly GCA_029215795.1. Lineage (NCBI taxonomy): Eukaryota > Metazoa > Chordata > Lepidosauria > Squamata > Anniellidae > Anniella > Anniella stebbinsi. The sequence goes on from JARDYH010000006.1 coordinate 40,513,579, forward strand.
CTTTAGATAAATAGCATTTTAAATTAGTTTTGAGATGTATATTCAATATACAGAATTTGTGCTCTGCAATTAAATTCTTTTTATCCAGTCTCAATCCTTTAAACATAACATAAAATATGAAAATATAAGTAAAAAAACAAGTAAAATCTTGAGTATTGAATGAAAGTCCTGAGAAGGTAGATGTCATTAATCATATAGAACGTATTCATCTGGCATGTTTTTTTTGCTATACATTAACTTTCTCAATCGTAGGCAGACTCCATTTGTAGGCACCACAAAGAAAATTCATTACAGTTTTTAACATTAGGTTGTGCTTTGTTTTCAGGTATCAGGTGGAAGGCCTAGCACTTGTGGGAATGGGGTTTTAATGCAGGGGAAATAGTCTTAACTTGAGTGCAGTTCTTAAGGGATACTGGTGAATGTTTAGTTAAAGCTTGATTAATGGCCAACACAAGATTTGTCACTGTATTCTTAATGGACATGCCTAAGAATTTGATGAGAACTCAGTATAAAACCCCAGTTTTATTCCCCAGCTTTATGAGATCAGTCCCTGGACATAACGATCTCATAAAGCAATGCTGATCCTGAGATAGCAGTTGAATTACTGCAAACTTGCACTCCAGTAGTTTTAAGTGGGCCACCTTTTGAAAATCTAGGGTAAAAAAAATGTTACTGGGATACAATACAATGAGCATGGATTTTGTATATAATTTATAACCACGAAAAGAAATCTATATTTAACCTCTAAGCCATATTTCAATCTTGAGGTCTTAGAATATTTCTTAGTATTATATTTTGATGACTATTAAAATTTTATTTTGAAAATGAAAGGACTTAATATAACCACATGAACTACTATGAATACTTAATTTTAATACCCACACAGTTAACTGAAATAACCTCTGTATGTTTTAATATTAGAACATAAGAATGTTAAGTGGTACATTGTTAGACTCCAATATTTTCCTTGGCTAATAAAAAAAATGCATCTGAAAAGAATGGGCTGATAAATGTTTGTAATATTTGGACATAATTTGTTAGTATTTAGTGAGCCAAGCATATTGCATTACCTACCATCCATGCTTACTATTGTTAGTTGATGCTAACAAAGCAGAATTAAATTGTCCATGATAATTAGGGGCCAGTTTACATGCTCATGTGCTTCCCCACCAGCTTCCCCATTCAGCATATGACTGAATTCTCCTCATGTTAGACATTCTCTGCTAAAGAGAAGTTAATGGCCGAACACCACAGCTTAAACGTACCACAGTGGCTTGTTTAAGCTCAGCACGGCCATTTGCCTAATTACCCACCACGCATGCCTTGTTGTGCTGCCTGGACACAGGTGGTATTTCATTTGCTTTATTATGTTTTATGCCGCTCCTTATCCGAAGCTCTCTTGTTGGAGGGGGCAGCGACCCTCAAAGAACCCATGGCCTGGTACAAGCATCATGAGGGTATACGCATAAAATTCTCCCTCATACACTAGCTTTTCTATGTGCAGTGGGCTTTTGACATGGGAGATACTTCAAGTATATAAACTCTCCACCTGCATTCTACTGTAGAACAGGGCCAAAAGAGCTGTACCACCTTACTTTTCCTAACGTGAAACAGCTCTGGTGCTTATTCTTTTATCCAGTTAAGCCGATATCATCCATGTGATAAAATGCCAAGTGGCTTTGTGCCTTCTCTTCTCTCTCGGTCCTAACACACAGTTTGTGTTACTTTGTTATGATGGAAGCCCAAAGGACAACACTGTATAATCCAAATCATTTGGGTCACTACAAGGCCAGCCTTGGACCTAAAAGTTCATCTGAAGCTTGTATAGCCTTTGTTGTTTTCTTTTCCTTGTTTCACTTGCCTATGAATCCAACAGAAAACTGATCAACAGCCAAGCAGTCTATAACTTAAGCCTGAAGAGGCTCAAACAGGTTGAAAAACATTTAGGATTGGACTGTGAGCACCCGATGCTGTAGCAATTTTGAAGCTACATGGCTGTGTACCTGGACACTGGCTAGATCAGGAGAAAATTAGGAACCCCACAGAAGCTTCCTAATTATTTGTATTACTATTCTTATTCTTTATGGTATATACTTTATAAGAGATATTATTCCTCTCTGATTGGAATTAAACCGCATTGTAACGGTTATATTTAGAGAGATGAAGTATTCCAACTTTATTCATACTTTAGTTCCCATAATTTGCAAAACATCCTTTACTTATTCCACATTCTCAGACCCTCTTTTTAAGTAAGTGTGTGATGCTTTCTTTTCCCCTCTAGCTAAGATCAGGAGGTGCACAAGTTTTAGAAGGATGCATAGCAGAAATACATAATATCGCCAGCCTTGACATTTCAGATAATGGTAAGACATACTGATGGTCCAGAAAATAATCTGTGCACAGAGAACTGATTAAGGAATATTAGTCATTTACAGCGTGATCCTTTGCATCATTACTTGGGGAATAAATTACATGCTGGTGGGACTTACTTCCATGCCAACATGAGTAGGAACGGGGTCTTAGCCGGTAATCCTAAAAACAATGATTTGGACAAAAAACCCATGGAAATCAATCAGATGCACTGAAACATAGTTTGGATTGGACTATAAGTCTGATTTCATGCTATCATTAGTCTATGATATGCTATTGTTAAAAAAACCCAATAACATAGGCCTGGGATAGTTTTATTATCCCACTCTTCATAAATTATTACTTTATTATTTATTATTTCCATTTATATCCCACCCTTCATAAAAAACATCACAGGCATGTAACAATATTCAAATATTCAACAACAGAATATGCTTGTGTGTGATATATAAGCTCTGATAAATCAATCAATTCACAGCAGAGCAAACCAGTTGTAAATGCCTGGTTGAACAAATAAAACTTACCCTAGTGCTTAAATTATAGTAACGTTGGTACCAAATGTACCTCTTGGATGCTACCAAGAGGAAGACTGTATCTGATAGCACTACTCAATGTACTCCCCCCAGTGGTGGAACAATGAGACTGGCCTCCATAGCTCTAAGAGCAGAGGCAGGCTGGTACAGAGAGAGGTGTTCGTTTAAATACGAAGTACAAACAAACTCTTGTTCTTCCACAAAACCTCTGAAACCCCTGATACTGCAGTGTCAGATACTGTCAAATACTCTCTTCCATTCTAGACAGAACCAAAGAATGGTTGCATCAGTTTATTCACATGCCATATTCAAACTTAATTGGACACAATTCCTAAATCACTGATGAAATGGTTGGAGAGATTATAGCTTTTATATGCCAAAAAATATTGTACACTGGGATTTAAAGTCATTAAAATTAAATAAGCTATATAGTGGTCAAAAATCTCAAAGGAATGAGAGAGGTTTCCAATGTTTAAATATATACATGTGACAAAAGTGCAGTGGTTGCTTTTCTTAGGGGAAAAATGATCTTCAGAAGTTGGCAATTTGGAGTGGAGGAGCTGCTTTTCGGTTTCAAATTGCCTCTTTCCAAACCTGCTTTTCCTAAGAAATGTACCGTTGTGCCCTGAGGAAGTAAGGGATTGTAGTATCCTTTTTTTCATCCCTGAATGCTAATTAATGAGAGTATTATAATTAAATTTGTGTAGATGGCAATTTATTAACATTAAAAGAGAGGATATCCAGATATCCCAAATACCCTGATATCCCAAAAAAGAGGAAATACAAGTGGTTAAATTTGTATAAATTTGCATATGCTAATTGATATGTATAGGTACGAATTTAGAAATATTGAATATAATTTAAATAGAAATGCAGTACATCTCACCTGATCAGTCTTCCCCACTATGGCAAGATGTACTGAATTTCTATTTAAATTATACATTGATATACAGTTTAAAAAGAAAAAACCCTTCCTGTAATGCCACTTGCCTAGTTGCTGAAGCCGGGAATGGCCGAAAGAGCTGCTCAAGTTCCTATGTTGCCGCAGTACACAACTGTGAAGGAAAGAATGGGTGACTAGGGAAGGCTGCGGTTGAAATTTGGTCCTGTTCTTGCAACCCTGCAAGGTGAGGCACCCAGGTTTTTCCCTCCTCAGGGTGTAAGTGCACAGGGTTTGAAAGGTGGATTGGGTGCCTCCCGACTAGAGGAGGCTGCAGATGAAGTTTGGTCCTGATCTTGCAAACCTTGTTTGTGCCACCCTCTTTTTGGTGTACCCAGAATTTTTCCCTTCTTGGGGTATAAATGTGCAGGGTTTGGAAGGTGGATCGGATGCCTCCTGACTAGGGGAGGCTGTGTATGACATTTGGCCCTGTTCCTGCTTAGTTCCAAGGATTTATAACCCCCACCCCTTTTGAGTGCACCTGGGTTTTCCAATCCTCTTAGTCCAATCAAGCAGGGTTTGGAGGGTGCATCTGTTTCTTCCTAACAGGCTGTGTATGACACTTGGTCCTGATCCTGCTGACCTCCAAAAGTTTACAGCATTCACCCTCTTTCTGGTGCTCTCAGGTTTTCCACTCTCATGAGTGGTGCCCAGTATGATTTTGCTTCTTGCAGCCCCTGCTGCGATGTTACAAATGGGTGAAACAGTGCTACCGCTTGGGTCAGAGGACTGTGACGGGACAGGGGATGGGGAGAAGGGTCAGATTAGGCACAGTAGCTTAATAAGATATGTACATTATCTTATTAGCCCGGTTGTGTGGCAGGGCTTTATGGACTATTTCCAAAATAAGCTACTGTGCGTAGTTTAATCCATTGTTGACTAAAGTGATGGCCGAACACAGCCAAGGCCACCTTAATTTGTTGTGTTGGCGTTAGTCACTTGCCTAACTCTAGTGTCATTGATTCAGACTCCTCTGACAAAATAAATTTGTGGGAATGTTGTTGTTCTTAATTATGTATGTGATCTGATTCCTCACAGGCCTAGAATCCGACCTTTCAACCCTTATAGTCTGGCTTAGTAAAAACCGATCAATAAGACACTTGGCATTAGGCAAAAATTTTAACAACATGAAATCCAAGTAAGAGTTTTTAATTTATTCAATTTTTTGAAAAAGGAGCAAAAATAAAGTAAAAGTCACTGGTTTCACTTTTCCTCTTGCTTGTTGTCTCATTCAGAAACCTGGCCCCTGTACTTGATAATTTAGTACAAATGATTCAAGATGAAGATTCAGTGAGTATTGCTATCTTTACTACTTTGATATCGCCTTAAACATCACCATTTATCGCCTTCAGTTATTTTAAAGTAACCTTCTGCAACCTGGTGCCCTCCAGATGTGTTGAATTACAGCTCCCATGCTGGTTTGGGTGCTGGGGATTGTAGTCCAGCAAGGTTGGGAAAGGCTATTATAAAGTGTTGACTATGCAGAAATATTGCATATATATCTATATATCAATCCAGATTTATACATCAAATAATGAACAATGCTTTGTAAAAAAAGAAAAAGTCAGACTTAAAAATATTAAACTTTTAAATTCCAAATATAGGTGGGGCCCATTTCATTTTTATGCAGCATCTAGCAATCTTAGGTGATTTATAGGTAATGACAAACATTCAAATATCCACTTTCTTCTTAATCACAGTGTGTAAGGTCCAAACCTCAATTTTCAATGAGTAACAGTGATGTTACTGTGTCGATTTGTGAGGAAAACGTTTTTTACTAGATCCTCACATGCTGTGAGAGCTTGTAGTAGACATACATGTGAGCACACATAGAAACAAAATGTTCGCAATTAGTTTTGTGTGTAATAAAATGCTTTGAGCCAATGCAGAGGTAATCACTCCCTCTGATCTTGGACAAAGGTAGTGACGGCCAACATATCTGCTGAACAGATGGTTGGCATTGTTATAGGTGACAGTGACCGTCACCTGCTAGAAGGGAAAGCAACAATTGGATTATCTTTTACTGCTTTCTCCCTCACACTCCCAGACATACAACAGCAAAACAGCTTTAGGTAATGCTCAGCACCTGGCTATCTATATGAGTGCATTTCTGTCTAAGGTGAAGTGAGACTGGGTAAACAACACCGAACACTGAATGATTAAAAAGATCCCAAAAAAGCCTGCTGCTGGGAAGTGTGGTTTCAGCCGAAACACAACACCAATGGACATTTGAACTTGAAGGCAATACTTGTGCAGAATGAAGGAGTTTGCTTAGATGTTTAAGGGGATTTGTTTTGTTTGATCTTTGGTGTGCAGGCTGTTTAAATACTTTGTCATTATTGTATGCCATCCCTAGCTGAGCATACGCATAAACTGGTACAAGGTTATTTTAGGAATTGAGAGACAGTTGCAGGAAGGAGCAGTTTATCCAGCTTTGCTTCTTCTTTATCATCTGCATTGACCCCTAATGTTCTCCTCTCTAGTTTGATCTGAGCAATGGGGTCATTGTGGTAGGATAGGTTTTTAATCTAGTAATTTAAGGAGTTTACATTATAAATTATAGGTGGTACTATTATTGCTACTAATGAGATTATTTAAGCATTAAGTATTCATGTATATTTAAATATTGGGACTTTTAATCAGCGCCTTTTAAAATCATAGTTATGTATTATTGTTTTGTGTTTGTGTGTGTGTGTGTGTGTGTGTGTGTGTGTGTGTGTATATATATATATATATATATATGTTTAAAATTGCAGTCTGTGATAGCACTAATTATGTTTCAACCTCGAGTATCATGCCTGGCTAGTAAAGCTAGTCCTTTAGGATTCTCTAAATTGTTTAAAAATTAGTCTCACATCTTATGCAACTATTTGGACAAAATGAGTTGTTTGGAATGGAGCAGGAGCAGATTTCTCTCAGTACCCCACATGAGAAATTGGTTTTTGTAGCCTAGTGGTCTAAATCCAGGAAATTGAATTTGTAGATGATTCAAATGGTCCAAGGGATTTGACAGCCAGTGATATTCTCTTTGTAGAGGACAGAATTAATTTGAAACAGATAACTGAAAGGGATGCTAAAGCACCCTTGGAACTATTAATCATATATAATAATGAGTGGTAATTTAGTTCTCTTTTCCAGGGATAAGTTGTCTCCAGACCTTAATATGACAGCTCAGGGTCTTTTGCTTTTTGGGTTCTCTGAGCACGAATTTCACTCTTAAGTTCTCATCATAAGAACTTTATTGTATCAAAGTATGGTTCTCCTCAGGGCAATCTTAATAACAGCCTAAGTTCTTTGTCTTCATTAGGGAACCAAAGTCTTCTGATTGGACAACGGGTAGACAGGATAATTAGAAGAATGTCCCAAAATAAATTATTTTGAACCCATTTTAATAGCATTTTGTGCACTAATGCAGATGAATACTTTTACTGCTTCCAGCAGTTTCTCTGAGTGGGAGATAAAGTCAGTTGTGACTTATATAGCCACATTCCCAAATTGAAGAAAATAAGTTAGATTCTGGAGTCCAGGTTAGAAATATGCCCCCCTTTACTATTTAAAATGAGGGCAAGACTTTGCAGTCCAGGATAAAGACAACTCATCCATTTTGTAATAGTACACCTGAGAGGGATATATATTGACCATGGAACACCTCTTACTAATTAAGCATGAGGTAAAAAAGGTCCCCCAAGTATCAGCGAGGCGTAGAAATTATCCTGAGCAGCTAAAGTGGAACGAATTCCCATACTTAAAGAATTGGAAAAGAAGGGGACATTTATCACCTCCTATAGTTAACTAGCCTCAGTGTGCAGGGGCAGGCAGGCCTCTAATTTTTTCTGCTATTGTATAATTGTAGAGTGATGAATTGGAATGGGTTCCCTAAGAATAAAAGAACTTTGAATTTCTGGAATTGTAGGAAATGGTATTTGATGCATAGCACCTAGTTTCATGTGTAGGAGCCAATTCAAAGAGTAATCATGACTAAATAGAAACCAGCTCATTAAGTCTCAGGGTATTCATTATGTAGTATGTCAGTTACATCCATGAAAAGTGTTGCTGTTTCTTGAAAGCAGAAAAAATATAACAATTCTTGACACAAAATGTGCTTATTTGGAAGATGAGACATATAGGGCCAGGACAATGTTTCTGAGTATCACCCTTCCCCCAGGCTTGGCAATTACATTGGGTCTCTACTGATCCCTCCCCCCCCGCCCAAGATTAACATGCCCAGAGCTTTCCTTTCAAGGGCATGAGGTGACTGCCACCGTGACCAAAGTCATCAGCCAGTTGAGGAGAAAGGACTAAATGAAGGAAGGAGACATTTACTTACTTATTTGATTTAATTTGTACCCTGCCTTTTTACCAAAAAATAGCACTCAAGGCAGCTTACACGCACAATTAAAATTGATTAAAACAATAAAGCAATATATTAAAATACAATAAAAACATAACAATTACAGAATAAAAAAACCTCCCAACCCAATAGATACACTTAAAGCCAAAAGCTTTCTTGAATAAAGTGGTCTTTGCCTGCTGGCAGAAGGACAACAAAGAGGAAGTGAACCTAGCTTCCCTTGAGAGGAGGTTCCACAGTCTGGGAGCAGCCAGCAATACACCCTTCTCTTGGGTCGCCTCCAAACATGCCTCTGAAGTCGGCGGACTTGAAAGATGGACCTCTCCAGAAGATCTTAAGAACTGGGCTGTTTTGTATGAGAGAAGGCAGCTTTCAGGTAGCTTGGGCCCAAGCCATGATCTTTCAAGGACAGTGACTGCAGATCAGGTGACCCACAGTTAAAACTGGTAACCCCACTATAAACTAAGGCAGAAAAAAGAGATTAGAAAACAGTTTGTAAGAGGAGGAAGCACTCACAGGATGTATATGTTGTGGAGGAGACAGAAGCTTATTACTTTCCATAATGATAGTAAACGTCTGCATTCTGTTCTGATTACCTTTTTATTTTTTAATGTTTTGCTCTGTCATGTGCACTGTAAACATGTTCTGCTGACCTGATTAGTATTTTAGAAAGAGGAGCTGTACTGTTACAGCTTTGTGCTGAATTCTATTACAGAAGCATGAAGCACCTCAATTAAACTTTTGCTGCCATTTCCAAATACCATACTAATCTGAAGCTAATACTCTCTAAATTATGTGGTGAATACAGTAAGGACACACTTGGAGATTAGGAGAATTAATACAGTAATTTGATAGCTGTCATTTAAACTAAAACTGCTGCATTTCTTTGTCAAGGACAGGCTTTCGAATTATACAGTTGCAGTGTACTGTCTTCCTTGTTTGCATAATGAACAGTTCCAATTTAGAGTCATCTCCCTGGGTTTTTAATAACTTGCATAAAATATGTATGGCTACAGCAAGAACTAATAATCCTTTGCAAGCAATCTGAAAAATCTGCTACATTTTTGTTTGTTTTAAAAGTGAGTTGCAGATTTGAAAGCAAAGAGCCGAGTGGATTGAATGTGCACTGCATTGTTAGGCTTTTGTTTTTAGGGCAGTGAATTGTGTGTTCAAACCACTTTCACCACATTAAGAATACGTGTCTGTCTTTACCGTAAAATGCTAAGCCAAAAATTTATGAATGAATGGACTTCTAATATAAGCCTTATTTGAGAATTTCCCATTGCATGTAGGGAGAGCGGGGATGTGCTTATTGGCTCTGCCCCCTCTGTCACATTCCCAACATCTCAGCCCCACAAGCCTTCATGTGTAAGGACTGAACGTCTGCAGTTTGTATAGATGTCTCACACAATTTAGAACCAGGCAGTTCACATCATTCTTAGGACATGGATGTTAAAGTAATCAAATCAGTCCTCATCATATGGATAAGGAATATGAATAGGTGACTCTATGGATAGTTAATGTAACATCAACTGATTTTCATGGATTTGAGTTGCAAGATGATAATTCTAGCATTCTATGCTGGAATCTCCTTTCATTTCATTTATTACATTTCTATGCTGCCCAATAGTCAAAGCTCTCTGAGCAGTTTACCAAAATTTAAATTCTAAAATATAGCATAACAAACAATATAAAATCTTTAACGTTCAGAAATTTAAAATAATTTGAAACAGCTAAAACAATAACAATAGAATACTCAAACCCCATGAAAATGATAATCGGCTAAGGACACAATCCTCTGCATGTTTGGACAGAAAACAGCCCAACAACTCCAGCTCTCCCCAGCCAGCCTTCAGACCAGCATAAGAATTATATGGTGATACTATTCATTGTTTACCCCACAGCCCTTGCAGTCACTATCTCTAGCAGATTCCAAGCTGAAGGCAGAGCTTACTATCATCATCAATGCTTTGGGTAGCAATACATCTCTTACAAAGGTGGATATTAGTGGAAATGGCATGGGAGACATGGGAGCAAAGATGCTAGCAAAGGCTCTTCAGATAAACACCAAACTCAGGTACTGGAAGTCTGTTTGCATGTTAAAACATACCATCTTCATTAACTTGAGCATTATCTGTTGTTTGCATGCCAGGAGCCCTGGTCCTTCTCAAAGCCAAACTTTTTGTGTGTTTGTTTCACATTGTTTAATTTCGCATCTCCTTTTTAAAAATTATTTAAAAGTGGCATTAGAGACTGCAATCCAGATTGAAGGAGTTGTGGCTGGGAGCTGCTTAGCCCATTCCTTTCTTGCTATTTTTCCACTCAAGTCATCTTCCCCAACTGTTTTCCTTTGTATTTTTCTTCTGAGAGGACAAAAAGCAGCTTGGGGAGGGCAGTTTTGATTGAGTTAAGAGTAAGAGGGGAAAGAGTTAAGCATCCCCTGCCTCTATCATTCCTCAGAAATTGGTAGCTTTCTGCAGCTGCTTTTCAGTGTAAAACAAAACAACCAGCTTAGGAGCCAGGCCAAATCCTGACTTTTTCCAAAAGCCTTTGAGCTAAATTGAAATTCTTTCTGGCTTTGTTTTAGCACTCTTTTTGGCTGAGCAAATTTTTATGTACTGTTATTGATCTTTTGCTGGATTCTATTGCTTGTGTTTTTGGGTTTCTTTCTGCTGTACTTCTCTTTTTTAATTTTGTTTGATTCTTTTAGGGATTGCATATTGTTAGCTACTGCGTTTGTCTTCTGACAAGAAAAGCCAGGATATACATTTTTAAAATAAATTGACTGGAATTGAAAGCGTGAGATTTTTCTAGAGTGGGAGGGAGGAAATGAAACAGCTGAAGAAAGTAGCTAGTTCACAAATCGGTGGAAAAGACATAAACAGCTACATGTTTTATTCCTGATGTTATGCTTCCAACAGAAAATACATTATACTACTACCCTTTACTGCTTTTTTCTGCCCAGTTCCAAACACTGAAAATGCCCTGTTACTGATAAGTGGTCAACATGATTTCTCTTTTTCGTTTAACAACTTCATTAATGTATCTCTGTAATTTCTGTTTTCCCAACAGAACTGTTATATGGGATAAGAATAATATCACTGCTCAGGGCTTCCAGGATATAGCAGTGGCACTAGAAAAGTAAGTTCTATGCAGTTGTTCAGTATAATTGCCACAAATTGAATTGCTTGGTATAAACAGAAATTGAATCATTTTGATTTTCCTTCTTCCCACCTATATATCAGTTTTTAATCCTCAGGAAATAAATGGATGGTTTAAATTAAGAAGTTCAGTAGTGCATTATTAGATTTCATAAAAGGGAGGAATATTTTTTTAATGTGAAAATAAGACAAATTTCCAGTCTCTAGACTTTTTTTACTTTAAAAATGTGAAATAAATATTTATCAACACTACAATTAAGTTGACTGTCAATATGTTCTTTTTAAATGCTTTTAGTTTTTGCAAATGCTCAGTGAAAGTGCCCTGTTTTGTCTGCTGAAGGGAAGTTTCTCTGAAATGGGGTAATTTGAAGTTAAATAAGGCTAGCATTTATTGATAGAACGAGAGAGGATTGTCTATGGGTAGTATACAAGTCGAAGCAAGTGCTAAAGTAGGTTGCATTGTGCTAACTTTAGGGAGCTCTAGTGCAATGGCAATAGCATTAAGTGGCATGATGGGATTTCCTGGAAAATCCGTTGCGCCAGCTAATTCTAGTGGTGTCATACCAGAGGTCCCACATGCTAGTGCAACATATTTAAGGTAGTGCTCATGTCAACTTTGATACTGCGCTATGTTTTATTAGTCAAATTTTGGAATGCGAAATATAGAATATTTCCTGTTACGGTGACACACCAGAGCCAAAAAGGTTTCAAAATCACGTCAGACTTTGAAGCTCTGGGAAGCAAACTAAAGAACTTTGGGGCCCAGATAGTTTTCTCATCCATCCCCCCAGTTCTTGGAAGAGGAATAGAAAGGGAAAGAAAAATACTCCGGGTGAATAACTGGCCACGAAGGTGGTGCTGATGTGAAAGATTTGGATTCTGGGACCCCAGGCTACGCTACTTGAAAGATGGGCTGCTGGCAAGAGATGGGTTGTACCACACAAGGCTGGGAAGAATGCGTTTGGCCACAGCATGAAGAATTTCATCAGGAAGGCTTGAAACTGAATCCTACGGGGGAGGGAGATGCAAATTTGGAGGCAACAATGGATGAAGGCTTATGCACTATAACAGAGAACAGCTCTAATAGCGCTCCCAAATACTCTTCACAATAATGTAGGAAAGAAGCCAGATTATAAAGCCCATGGACTTTGATGTCTATATACTAATGGCCAGAATATGGGAAACAAACAGAACGAACTTGAACTCTTAATACATGAAGGCAAATACGACTTGATAGGTATAACTGAAACTTGGTGGGTTGGCTCCCATGAGTGGCATACAGCAATTGAAGGGTATAATTCATTCAAAAAGAAAAGAAGAAATAGAAAGGGAAGCAGAGTTGCACTATATGTTAAAAATACTTATCACTGCACAGAAATACAGGAGGATGAGCCTGGTAGCCCCATCAAGAGCATCTGGATTAAAATAAATGGGGCAAGGAATAAAAGGAGCATGATAGTTAGAGTCTACTACCGACCACCCAATCAAGGAGAAGACGAGGATGAAACTTTTAATAAGCAAATTGCCAGTGTTTCAAGGAAGTGTAATGTAGTAATAATGGGGGACTTCAGTAACGCCGATATCTGTTGGGAGACAAATTCTTCCAAACGTGGCCCTTCCAAGAAATTCCTGACATGTGTGGCTGATAACTTTGTCCTGCAGCAAGTGGAGGAAGGAACTAGAGGATCGGCTATCCTTGATTTGATACTGACCAATGAGGATGACATAGTGGATGAAGTGGCAGTTACGGGAACTCTGGGGGAAAGCAGCCATGTCATACTTGAGTTCTTGATTTTAAAGGAAGCAAAAGCTGAGTGTAGCCATATGCTGGATTTTAGGAAAGCTGATTTTAATAAACTCAAAACTATGATAAGTAAGGTCCCATGGCAAGTTGCCCTAATGAGAAAAAGAGTCCAAGATGGGTGGGTGTTTTTAAATGAAATTTTAAAGGCACAGTTACAAACAATCCCAACAAGGAAAAAAGATAGAAGACAATGGAAGAAACCAACGTGGCTCCACAAAAAGCTTAGAGACGACCTGAATACAAAAAAGGACACATAAGGAAGTGGAAAGAAGGCCAGGCTACAAAAGAAGAGTACACAGAAGGTAGCACAGAAGTGCTGGAATGGCATCAGGAAGGCTAAAGCTGAGAAGGAGCTGAGGCTAGTGAGGGATGCTAAAAGCAATAAAAAGACTTTCTTCAGATACGTGAATAGCAACAGACAGAGGAAAGAAATGGTGGTTCAACTGCTTAATGAGGATGGCAAATTGATAACTGATGACAAAGAAAAGGCCCAAGTGCTCAATTCCTACTTCAGCTCAGTCTTCTTCCAAAAGCAGGTCTATGACCCCCCTGGCAAAAGTGAAGTACAAGCTGAAGGGGAAGGATTACAGTTTGAGATTGATAAACAAATAGTCAAGGAGCACCTAATTTATTTGAACGAGTTCAAATCTCCAGGGCCTGATGAACTGCATCCTAGAGTAATAAAGGAGCTGGCAGAAGAACTCTCAGAACCACTCTCTATTATCTTTGTGAAATCATGGAAGACGGGTGAAGTGCCAAATGACTGAAGGAAGGCTAATGTTGTCCCTATCTTCAAAAAGGGCAAAAAGGAGGAACCTGGGAAATACAGACCAGTTAGTATGACATCAATCCCTGGGAAATCTTTAGAGTAGATTATAAAGAAGTCAATCTGTAAACACCTTGAGAACAACGCAATGATTACTAGAAGCCAGCATGGATTTGTCAAGAATAAATCCTGTCAGACTACTCTGATCTTATTCTTTGATTGGGTAACCTCCCTTGTGGTCTGTGGGAATGTTGTGGCCCTAATATATCTTGACAATGCCTTTGACAAAGTACCTGATGATATTCTGATCAGCAAGCTAGCTAAAAGTGGGCTAGGTGGAACAACTATTAGGTGGATCCACAGCTGGCTACAGAATCAGACTCAAAGAGTGCTTATCAATGGTACTTTCTCAAACTGGGGAGAGGTTACGAGCAGTGTACCACAGGCTTCAGTCCTGGGCCCAGTGGTCTTCAACATTATTATTAATGACTTGCACAGCTTCCAAATTGTGTGAGGTACTGGTTTCCCTCTATTCGGCACAGGTTAGGCCTCATCTTGAGTATTGTGTCCAGGTCTGGGCACCACACTTCAAGAAGGATGCAGACAAGCTGAAGCGTGTTCAGAGGAGGGCAATGAGGATGATCAGGGGTCTGGAAACGAAGTCCTGTGGGGAGAGACTGAAAGAATTGGGCATGTTTAGCCTGGAGAAGAGAAGACTGAAGGGATACATAATATCACTCTTCAAATCCTTGAAAGGTTGTCACATACAGGAGGGGCAGGATCTCTTCTCGATCATCTCAGAGTGCAGGACATGGAATAATGGGCTCAAGTTACAGGAAGCCAGATTCTGGCTGTACATCTGGAAAAACTTCCCGACTGTTAGAGCAGTATGACAATGGAACCAGTTAGAAAAAGATGAAGCAATGTTTTATGTTCTACCTCTTAGGGTTCAATCTAAACACATTACTAGGAAGTAAAGGGCAATTATACAGAAATGCATGCAGTGAATCCCACATTTTAAAAAAGAAAAGCATCCTCAGAGGCTGTGCATTTTGGCAGAGAAATAGTGAAGAGAGGGAGTGATTCATCCTTTCTAGAACCAATTACCTGGGGAGGTCGTGGGCTCTCCCACACTAGAGGCCTTCAAGAGGCAGCTGAACAGCCATCTGTCAGGTATGTTTTAAGGTGGATTCCGGCCCCTTCCAACTCTACTATTCTGTGATTCTATGATAGGACCCATCAGTGTTGTTTAAAGTCCGGATTTATGAAAGACATTTTAATTTCAACTGATCGCTGTCAATTTCAGTTGCCTGTGTTCCTTATTGCTAAGAGGAAATCCACAGTCATTTCAAACTAAAAGACAACATAATCTGGTAGCTGTAAATACAAATGGAAGAGGAAACCCCTATTGTTTAAGGGCTTAATAAAACTTGGGACAGGGAAGACTGAGCTGCTCTGTTTGTGTGAACTGAATGACAGCAAGCCCTTGAAGAATCTATAGTGTTTGCATGATCTCAGCTGTACTGATCGATGAGATGGCGAGTTGTAAGCTACTATTAAAGCTTTTGTTGCTTGATCTACCAGTTTTCAAATCAATTACTGCGAGTCTTGTGTAATAAAAAATAAAATCCAGCTTGTTTATCATTGTTTCTTAATGCTTAAATAGTGGCATCTTGGTAAAGTTCCAGTTAGTGAAAATCAACAGACCGCCTTGAAGTCAATAGCCAACATTAGGTGTGTGGGGAGAGGAATCCCTTTACAGACTGATGACACACATCTTGTTGACAGAAAAGAGCTCCCTAACATCTTGTTTATAATGTCTTCTCTTCTTACTGCCAAGGTGGATAAAAAGGGGATCTTTTCCTAACATTGAGAGTGAATGTATCTGACAGAAAGTGGAAATGTTGGTGCTAATACAACAGCCATGATTTCCTAAAGGTGACATCTTATTTACTTGGTATAGAAGCTCAAGTCATCTTCTGTTTCATTCAGGGTTCAAAAAGCCAAAGATAGTGTTGGAACCCCAGACATGATGATCAGGATTGCTCTAAACTTGGAAGAAAGCTTTTTCTGTCAACCATGATATACAATCTATTTTCAACCGTGGATAATACAATCTATTTCAAATCTTATTGGAAACATCAGCTTCTGTATGTTTCTCAGAAAATTAAGTGACACAACTAATAATTTTGCTCTTGGGTTGTTTGTTTGTCTTATACAATTATAACATTTCTGTAACATAGAGTCTCCATTTCTTGGCAACAAGAAAAGAAGTTTGAAGCAATATAACCATTTCATTTTAACTACATCAAAATAACTGATAAGAGATTTTTAAATCATGTCCTATGATGTAACATATAATTGGTATACTATTATGAACAACATCAAAGAGTGTTGTAGTTTCTCATCTTAATTACCTTGGTACAATAAGGAGTTATTTATTGACAGTTGCTCTGCTGGGCTAAAAATGCAAAGTCAAGCATCAGGATGAGATAAATGTTGCGCATTATGGTAGTGCCAATTTTCAGAACACATTTTCAAAGAATGCTAATGAAGGAGCAGGGTGGGTGGGAGTCCTTGCCATTAAAAAAAACAATAACCTGAAAGACAAAGCCTGCAAGCATATAGATTTGGATCACAGCAGTTAAAAATATGTCAATATATGGATAGAAAGAGGCTGGAACAACATCAAGCATTTTTTAAGTTAATTCTGCAAAAGATTATATTTTGTTTAGATAATGTAAGCTAGTTCCAGCACATACAGTGTTAAAGCTGGTGAAGCTTTGGGGCCCTTCCCAAAATGTTCTATTGGAAAACTCAGTTGGTAGATTGTATTTGCATGGAGGGTTCTTTGCTACATTTATTATCAAAAAGCTCAAGTTAAATAGGTTAGCAGTACACTTGTGATATATCCCAATAACATGTAGTTTTGTTGTTAATTATAATATTTCTTACCCCCCCTTTCACGTCTGCAGTCTTCCCAAGGCATCTTACAATATACAACAATAAAATGCAATATTAAACCAATTTAAATTTAAACTATTTTCAAATACACACGTTTTTGATAGATTGCTATATATTATTTGCTCATTCATTGGCTTGTTTATTGAAAAATGTATATCCTGCTTTTCTTTATAAAATCATTTCAATTTTTTTTTTTAATCCTGCCCTTCCTCTAAGGAGATCAATTGCATCTTATCCCCACATTTTATATTCAATATATTATCAGCATTGTCCAGTGGTGTCATTCTGCAAATCCAAATAGCACTAGCAGAGCCCTGATCTTTCCATTGCACAAGTGGTTGTGCACACATAATACACAACTAGCTGCGTCAGCACACTTGCGCAAACATTACTCAAGTTGGATTATCTTGCACATAGTTTGGAAGCTAGTTTCCACTAGTGCAGCATCATTTTCACTAGCAGAATGGCACAGTTGGATACTGCCCTATATGGTATCTTCAGTAATGTAAGGCAGAATCCAAGGAACCCATCACAATTCCTTTCTGCTCCACTGATTCCATTCCCCAAGCAGTGGGTCCCATCAATTCCACTGTGCAAGTGGGACCCACTGCTTACACAAAGGAGATTTAGCATGCCCTAGGGGAAGCCTTGAAATGAGAAGGAACACTCATTTCTGGAAGGAAGCAGGTTGGCAGAGTTCACTTATGCAAGCTCCGCTGACCTGCCTCCTTCCAGAAATGAGCATTTCTGCACACTTTGGTTTGCTTCCAGATGCACCAGATTGCTCTTACTCAAGCAGTGGAGGCTGCTCGTCCAATGCAATTGGCAGGGTGGAAGAGAATTGTTGGGGTATAAGCATCCGATGGATTTTGCCCATTGAATGTGAAATATATCCTGGTTATTCCTTTGATGCTATATTTTCTGGTTTGTATTTAGAGATAAGAATTTTTCCCTTGAAAAATATATATCAAAACGCATTGTGAATAAAGTCCAATCTGTGCAGCTGCTTCTTTTTTGTGCTGGTGCTTTATCCTCTTGAACATAATACTCAGAATTTTTGAGAAAAAGTAAATTGCGTGCTCAGTTGAACAGAGGACTTAAATAAATATGGGTGTCCCTCATCCAAGCCCAGCACTAACCACTACACCTCGCTGTCTTGGCTCAGATGCTTGTGGAACCACCTGGAACTTACTTGAGGTTCATCTGCTCATTGCTTGTGGTGCACTATGGTCTGGGCAGTTGTGTAGGTAGGGTGACCAGATAAAATCCAGGTCAGGGCTCATGTAACTTTAACAGTTGTAGAGAAAAGGGAATTTCAGCCAGTGTCATTTGTATGCAATTAGTTCCTGGTGAAATTCCCCCTTCATCACAACAGTTAAAGTTACAGGGGCCCTGCCTTCTTTTGTATATGGTCACTCTAGTATAGTGCCTGCACCTTTAACTGTTGTGATGAAGAGGGAATATCACCAGAAACTAATTGCATACAAATGACACTGGCTGAAATTCCCTTTTCTCTACAACTGTTAAAGTTACATGAGCCCTGACCTGGATTTATCTGGTCAGCCTATGTGTAGGTTTAGGGTTTGGTGAGAGATGGATTTGGCTGACAGGTCTCTTCAGGCATTGATTTTGTAGCGCTGGTGACCCTTCAGTATTCATAGGTTTCATTTGGGCAACACAATACTCAATGGTGGATTGATAGTCAATTCCATGGTTGATTATCGAGGGGGTACTCCCCACACAACATAATTAGAATCAGCTGTGGTGTGGATTAAGACCAGTGTCAATTTGACTATTAGTCAACAGTGTATTTGATTGACACATATCCTGCCCTCTCTCCCCCCTCAGTCCTCCTGTAAGTATCCCATTAGCCATTGCGAGTTCTGCCAGCTGGACTATAGCAGCAGCAGCTGCATTGGTTGCTCTTGCCAGGGGACTTTGTAGTCTCCCAAAATAACCAACTGTGTGCGACGAAATAATCAACAGTGCACAATACGATAACCAACGATTGTTCAAATAATAACTCTGCACAGCCTTGGTTATTTTGGCCGAATAACTAGCCATGGTGTGAAAAAGTCCCAACAAATGACACAATAACCAACTGTTGACTATTTAACCCACTGTTGACTATTTAGGCCACCGTTGATTATTGTGTCATCCGAACCCAGTCATAGAATATCTTTTAATGTGAATTCAAAAGGATAAGTGAGATATAATATACATAAAGCATTTTAATGCTTGGAATTTAATGTAATGTACATGTCATATTCTTCATTGGACACACTTAAAAAACACGTACCAGCCAAGAAAAGAATGTGATTGTGCTACATTTAAGGTTTTATAGGATACTTACATGTTATTTTGCAGCTAGCCAAATATTTCCACCTGATTATCAATGTTCATACTTCTGAAAATATCTCAAGAAAAGGGACCTTAGAACAGTCTTTACCATATATAATGAATAGCCTGAAATGTTAGCGTATGCACCCATGCAATTCTTTTGAAGCAAAAGTCAACAAGAATATCTCAATACATTTCTCTCCAGAAACTGCACAGTAGGTGGCCATACTGTTGTGTATTAATTATATAAAGGCATGCTAGATGCCTTTTCACATCAGCAGTCCTCTAGCTAGTCGTTTGCATTGAAGAAGAGTACATTGTTGTCTCAGTTCTTCAAAGGGCTGAGTGAAATCAGTGGAAATGGTAATGAGCCCTGACCTGTGAATTGCTGGCACTTTTTACATTGGGACAGTAAAATACTAGCATAATTATTTAGAAAAAGAAAGTTTAGCATGAAAGTTTAGCATGAAAGGCTGTCTATATATATATATATATATATATATGCCTGTAGTCTCATAAAGACACTTGAGACATATTGGAATAGAAGACTTGAAAGTCTAATAACAGACCTAGCTTGGCTCGCTTTTTCCAAAATGGACAATTGGTTAAATGCTTGCAGCTCAGGGCCAAACTAGATGTAATGTTACTCACATTATTGGCCCTTGCATGGCTGTCCCCCCCCACACACAATAAATAGCTAGTGGTGGGAAGGGTGGCAGAGATCCGGATCAGGAACATGTTGTGTTGGGAGGGGGCTTTAAGCCTTTGCCTCTGCCATGGTCCTGATCCAAATCATGGCGCCCATGCTAGCTATTTGCAATGGGAGGAAATCTCCCATTAGTGCCAATTAGAGCTTTCCTTCAATTGCAGATAGCAGGCACTTGAGCCACAATTCAGATTGCATTTGCAGTTGGGGCAAAGGGTTGAATCCCCCTCCACATGCATGCACTGTGGTCCCTATCAAACTTTTCTTCTCCCCAACCCTACCCCAGTATTTATTGGAAAACATCAGCCACAGAAGAGCTAAAAGCCGGAATCATTTTACATGCATTTTTTTAAAAAGCTACCTTTATTAATGTATATTTGTTGCTCTGAAAGTGAGACTTGACAATCATGCATAATCAAAACCTATTCATTAAGTTGTTTAATTTTTTAAAATAAATCCATGAGAAATAGAATTAAGGCAGTGTTCACAATTTGCAGTAAATACAATTTTAAAATTATAATTAAGAACATTTGATTGATGTTACTGTCTAAAGCAATCTAATCACCATCAGCAGCATAAGTCATTCAGCCTGGTAATTTTAGATTTTTACTGGGCAAATAAACAGTGTTGGACTTTTGTGGGACTCTTTAGGGAAGGAATTCAATAAAATCCTGATGGTATCTTAATTGCTGTCTGCTCCTATTTCTTGTTCTGGGCACTACTCCCAATTTTTGTGTGTGTTCTGTTTGTATTGTGTTGTAATTGAAGCTGAGATTCCTGGCTCTGTGTGTAAAGTATTTTGTGCTGAGAGCACATTTTGAAAAGGAGTAAAAGTTCATAGTAACCTCACTGTTGTGGAAGGCAAATAAGTCTTGATACAAAAAAATGTGTGTGTGTATCTGTGAGACAGAATAATCAAATGCTTTGCAATCAAAATAAACAGTGGAATGCAAATTACTTTGCAGTGTTTCATTTTATAATTAATTTTCAAAATCATATATAGACGTGCTCATTAGTCATTGACTATAATAATCAGTAAGTGCTGTTGTCATTAAGTCCTTACAACCTGCTGACAATTTGTGTAGAAACAAAAGCAAATCTAATTATATATAGCACAAAAGCACTAAGCACAGTTGCTGTGCAACCTCTATTTATTTCAGTGGATATCTTTCTTAAATAAGTTTAATTTCAAAAAAGTGAAATTCATGCACCTGTATGAAGGATTGAGATCTCAACTACAGAGAAGGGCTATGACGAAGAAATATCCTTTTAGAAACATCCTTTATTTGTGTATCCTGGAAAACTGATATGTCATTTTTCATATTGCATATCAACTATGTTTTAAAGTCGCATGATTACTTCGGAAATGTTGACCTGGAAACCATAATTTGTGTTCTAGTGTATGTATAATAATATAACAGATGTCTGTGAATCAGATAAAGGACCAGGGGAGCATATATAATGGGTTTTGTTTTTTGTATGTGTGGTTCTAATCTTATTGCTTAAACTTGTTTTTAAGGAATTATACTCTAAGGTTCATGCCTATACCTGTGAATGATGCTTCTCAAGCACTCAAAACGAGCCCAGAGAAAACTGAAGAGGCACTTCAGAAGGTATTGCCTACAATTACCAATCCACAAATTGGGGTGGACATGGAGAAACAAAGTAGCTAATATGTTGAAATGACTGATTTCATGGTTGACTGAATAGAATTTCCAGTGAACTTACTGAACATTACTTTTCCCCCATGGGCACACCTGAGCAGGGTTTATGGGCTTAAGATAACCAAGAATCACAACAGCATGAAAATGTGTTTCCTTCCACATGATGCATGGGAAGTGAGAATAGCAGCAGCAATGGCTTAATAGTAAACAGTCCTATGTGGTACTAATTAAACAGTGAGAATTTTTAATGTACTTAACGGAGATAAAAATGGATGATTATGCTGGTGTGCATATTCTTAGGTACTTAGGAATATGTGTGTGTGCATGTCATTATTTTTAAAGTGTGTAAGATGTTCTTGTATTTTGGCTGACTCAAAAGGCACCAAGGAATATGCCTACACAATGCATGGTAATGAGCTAATAACAGGATGCATTCTAGAATGTCAGTAGATCTTGGCCTATCCTTTCTCTGAGTTATTATAACTTGTGTTTTCTGGTAGGATTTTATGTTTATATTTTAAGTCAGAAGTCATGATTTTGCACCCCAGTTGTAAACATGCTGTATTGCAAATGTCTAATATGTCTAAAATAAGCCGCCAGGCTCTGATGAAAAACTAAGACTGAAATCCTATGCTACTTACCTGCCACAATTAACTCAATAGACAGATATAGGATTGTGCTGTGAGCATTCATTTTGTATGAACAGTATGAAGTTATGCTTCTTAGTTTTTGTTAATTAAAAAAATATGTAGGTGTGTTTGGAGGCATGCTCAGGTACAAAGATTCAGAGTTTACTTTGATTTCTGCTCTTAGATAGAAAACTATTTACTTCGCAATCATGAGACCCGGAAATATTTACAAGAACAAGCATATAGACTTCAGCAGGGCATAGTTACTAGCACTACGCAGCAGGTGAGTGCTCTTTACTTTTTAATTAAGATAATTTTAATGCATTGGATCCAGAGATGCCCATCTGTGAATGTTGATCCTATGGAAGTTTCCATGAATACCAGTGCAGGGGAAATTACTTTCAGCCTCGTGCACCACCTCTCATGTTGTTCTGGAGGGTCCCCAAGCTTATGGAACAAATTTGAGGGGTCCTGTAGGGGAAAGGGGAGGGACACAACCAGAGCTTGTCCCATTCCATGAGTGGAATTCCACTCACAAAACTCTGGATCCTGCCCAGTGCATTGCATAATCCTGAACATTGCATATCCCTCCCAGAACTTTAGCTTTATAGAAATGTAATAAATGTAATAAAGTTCCTCCCAGAACTTTAGTGGTATCACTAAATGAAGATCAGGTTCTGGCCTCCCCAACACCATTCTAAGTCTGGAGCAAGATTGTTACTGTAGAATTGGATGCTGAACTTGATCTCTTGCTGGAACCTGTTTGACTTACTGACAATAAATATGCTTTATCATTCTTTACAATATGCATACGGGAGGAAATAAGATGACACAAAGGTTTTTGAACCATGTAATGTGTGGAGCCATAGACCCTAGACCTGTTATCCTGTTATGTTCCAAGCAGAACTCTCGATCTGCCATGTATAATAATGTTTTGTTGTTGTTTTATTCTATTTTTAACATCTGTTAAACCACTTTGTTGATTGTTTATTGAAATGCAGTATAAAAATCAGATAGATAAATATAAACTGGATGCAAAATAATAATTCCACTATGTTCATGTGGATTGTTAAACCCAAGAAAATATTAGCACTTTATTGCTCTGTTCACATTACAATTTAATATTTTATATCTTTTCTGAGGATTTCTAATGTTCTGCTCCCTCCCCATTTTGTTCCTGTATAGATGATTGACAGAATATGTGTCAAAATACAAGACCACCTCAACTCGTTAAGAAACTGTGGCATTGACACTATACAAGAAGATCTGAAATCAGCAGAAAGACTTATGAAAGATGCCAAGAACTCCAAAACAGTAAGTGGTGCCAGGTGTTTCCGATCGCAGATGTACCACTTCTAATATAATGGGTTGTGTTAATATTTACTTTAATATGTATTAAGTTTTTTAAATGATATATTTTGTTTATCTGCTTAACATATATTTGTAGATATTGTTCCTAACTGCCAGATTAACTTGTTGCGATCTGTTTTACAGTTATTACCCAATCTATATCATCTTGGTGGAGCTTCATGGGCAGGAGCAAATGGCTCCTTATCCAATCCAATTCAGGAGACACTAGAATCAATGGCTGGGGAGGTCACCAGGGTTGTCGATGATCAGCTCAAGGTACTGACTAATAAAGAATTGGTTGTCAGAAAAAGAAATGTGGGAAGTTGCCTGAAGAGGAAGACAGTCATCATAATTACTCTTTACTGTTTGTGTAAATCTGAATGTAACAGGCATGAGAACTATAAAAACTTCTATAAAAACCCAATTACATCATTCAGTTTTGGCTCCAGATTTTGAGTTTTGGCTCCAGGTAGGCCCATCTTCTTTCCATTACCCATTAGCTTGTCCTTTCCTTCTGTACCAATCCAGGCTACTGCAGAAAAGGAGAAGTCTAGGCATGAGGAGGCTGCAGCTGCTTCTTTCCTTGTTCATGTCACTTGGAGAGTACAAGTGAACGGACAGCAGCAACAAGGACAAAGAGCAGAGCTCTGGGCCTCTGAAGGACAGCAGTGGGCAGCTGCTAGGGTATGGAACTCAGCAGTGCTTAGCAATGCTGGCCTTGACAGGGTTGATATTGAAAATGAGAGAGTAGGTAACCTGTCACTCTGAAAATCATTCACTGCTTTAAAAGTATTCAAAAGAAGTAGTGATACATGATATAAAAATAAATTCCTAGGAATTAGAGAGAATAAACCACACCATATTAAAGAAGGAGAACCAACTAGCCCAGTGGGGTCATTTGTATCAACCAGCCTTTGGAGATATTATCAGAACAACATAAGTTTATAGTGCAGCTAAACATCCTTAAAGTAAATCAGATTTCCTATTATCTGTCTGGTCAAGCGAAAGTAAATAGCAGATTTACTGCAAGGGTTCCAAGAATCATCTTCTTTCTCATTGCCTGGTTTCTAGTGCAGTAGCATAGATCATCTTGTAAGGACAGTTAAGAAATTATAGGAAACATCATTTACTCAATCATGAGCATAGCAATACCTAAAATTCACTGGCGGTGTTTCACCATCAGCTATATCTGTGTGAAAACATAATCTTCATGCATGAAAATGTTAGAATTTCTCCCACAGCATGTTCTCCTTCCAGCTGTGTTAACGTATTTGTGAACTTAAGCAGCAGCTCTAAAATTGCAGATTGGACTTCTGCTCATGTGAGACAAAAAGAAAATGCTTTAGTCAGTGGGAAGGTAATGAAGAACTATAGAAATACAGCATTACTAATTATTTTTGTCTAAATTGAAGAAATTAATGAGGAGGAAAATGTTTCAATTTAGAGAGATTTTAGTTCCCTTTAAACCTTTTTATATGAAGAGCTTGCATATCATTTTTATTCAAATCGCAGCATGCCAAAGTGTTAGGACAAAGTTAACTCTCTCCACAAGATTCCAGAGTATAGAGCTTCCAGGCATGTAGCCCAATCCTATGTATTGATGCTTGAAAGTAAATCCCATTGTATGATTACCAGTTTGTGAACAAGCCAGGAAATTAAACAGTGGTTTGAAGGTGGTTTAGTATTCTGCCGTGTCCTGAAGCTGGTAACAATAGTTTCCCATTTTTCCAAAGTAGGAAACCTTAGTTAATTAGAGCCTTCCTGGTCTGATTGCTCATACGGCAAAGAAAGAAGGGGCTTCATGCATGGGTTAAAAGTTCATTTAGTTCTCGTCAACTCAAGATATGATAATCCAAACAGAGCCATAGAGTTGGAAAGGTTTTTTTTTTTCCAGCCTTTTCCCATAACGCAGGACCATATATAACTTGACGAAGTCATAGCCACAGCAACACCAAAGGGAACACTCTTAAAAGCAAGGCTTCTATCCAAACCTAGTATGTGGGAGAGTACCAAAAACTACAGCATTACAACAAAAAAATCTTACAACATTTTAACCTGTTATTTTAGTCCCTGGAAGTGGTTTTTAGCTCCTGATGCTTTGTATTTTGTACTGGGGTTTTATACTGCCCTGCTTTTCAACTATTTATTGTGGTTTCTATTGCTTTATTATTCTTTTAACCATTGTACAATATCCAGAGAACATGTTTTATGAGGCCTTTAATAATAATAAAACAAGTAAATAATGATGTTGGGAAATGTATAAAATTTGACTCCTTATGGGTAGGGTGACCATATGAAAAGGAGGACAGAGCTTCTGCATCTTTAACAGTTGCATAGAAAAGGGAATTTCAGCAGGTGTCATTTGTATGCATGCAGCACCTGGTGAAATTCCCTCTTCATCACAATAGTTAAAGCTGCAAGAGCTATACTAGAGTCACCAGATGCAAAATAGGGCAGGGCTTCTGCAGCTTTAACTGTTGTGATGAAGAGGGAATTTCAACAGGTGCTGCATGCATACAAATGACACCTGCTGAAATTCCCTTTTCTCTACAACTGTTACAGATACAGGAGCCCTGTCCTCCTTTTCATATGGTCACCCTACTTATGGGTCTGCCAGGGTGTAAAGTATGAGTTCAACTTTCTCCTGGCTTCCCAACTGAAATGGCAGATGTACAAACCAGTTAATTGAAAGCTGGCTCAGCTGTCAGTCTTGCCCCTTCCCTGCCTCAGGTGGGCTTACCTGTCTTTTTAAAAAGTGCCATATGTATGTTTATTCATCATGTGTTGTCTTGTTTTACAAGAAAGGAAATGTAGTTGGGCTTTTCTAAGTGCATAACTACTTTGATGACTGGAGGGTGGGGCATTCCTAATTATTTCACACCTGCCATCCAATCAGCACCATAAAATGAAAACTTCTGAAATAAATGTACATGACTTTTCTCCCCTCAGTACTCAACTATGGAGACTTCAGGTACTTTTTAGTTAAATACAGTGTACATAATCCCACAGTGGCAACAGCACTGTAAAAAATTGTCACTTTTGTTTTTTGGTTGTTAATAACTATGAGCAGAAAGATATGGGAAAAGAGAATGGATTGAACCCAAGCATTTTGGCTTTATTTGAAAGATGAGTTACGTAAAACCCTACATAAAATTATCGTAGATTGGTACCTACAAACTATAGTAATTTCTGTTCCAACTTCCATTTTACCAAAGTTAGCTGTCAAGTAATTCTGTAAACTATGGATTAATTCGGGATTTGGGCTTCTGTAGATAAGATCTATTGAAATGAACATCCTTTAAGTTGATTTCAGCTTGTCCCCCTTTAAACATTCTGATCTTTACTTCTGTAACAGAGCAGTGTTTGTCTTCTTAAGAATGCAAATAGAATTCAGTGCATTCTGCTTAATTGAAATTTTGTATTGTGTTCAGAAGCTTCAAAAAAACAAACACTGATCATCATTTGTTATGGGTAATAGTGTTGAAGGCTACTTCTGATGTTATTCAGTTCTTAATACTGAAGAAACTGTGAACTAGCATTTTGTATGCCTACTGGATAGCAGATTTGTTTTTATTAAATATTCCCTCTTCTGTAGTTTGCATTTAATTAAAAATGTTTCTGCTGCTACTTTGTTCATTTTACAATTATTTATTGTTGAGATCCCATGGAACTTATTCAACTAATGCCACCGTGCAAAATTGAAGTTATCCAGAATTGGTATCCCAATCCATGCCAGTAATATGTTGGGTAATTTCAAAATACAAGTTCATACGAATCTGCCTGAGGATAAATTGCCAGGATTACCACATGGTGGAAGAATGTGATCAAGACAATTGGCACTTAGTTTGATAAATCTTTGTAATTTGCGAGTTACAGGTATGACTCGCACAACATGCCCTGCATGTAGTGTTATGAATGAGATGATGTCATGATCCATATGGTTTCTTTAAAATGTTTGCTTTCCATCACTTTTTGTTACAGACACTGCTTGAGTCTATGGTAGATGCGGCTGAAAACCTCTGTCCAAGTGCAATGAAGAAAGCACACATAAGGCAAGACTTGATTGAAGCATGCACTGAAAAGATTTCCATTCCACGGACCTTTGTTAAAAATGTTCTCTTGGAGCAGTCTGGTATTGACATCCTTAATAAAATTAGGTAAGTCAATCTGCCAGCTTTAAAATCGCTCCACTGGCTGCCAATTAGTTTCCGGGCGAAGTATAAAGTGTTGGTTATTACCTTTAAAGCCCTACATGGTTTGGGTCCAGGTTACCTGCGGGATCGCCTTCTCCCATACAATCCGCCCTGCACGCTCAGGTCCTCTGGGAAGAACTTACTGCAGTCGGCCAAGACTAGGCTGACAACCGTTACCCAGAGGACCTTCTCTTCTGCCGCTCCCAGACTGTGGAATGACCTGCCGGAGGAGACTCGTCAACTTAACAGTCTTTTAGAATTTAAGAAAGCTATAAAGACTGTTCTCTTCCAGCAGGCATATCCAGTGGAATTTTAGAATGTTTTAAGGGTGTTTTTAGGATGTTTTTAGGATGTTTTAGGATTTTTTTATGCAGTTTTAATAATATGTGTTATGTTTTAATTAGTTTTATGTATTTTATCATGTTGTTGTTTCCCGCCTCGATCCAGACGGAGAGGCGGGTAAGAAATAAATTATTATTATTATTATTATTATTATTATTATTATTATTATATGGAATCAGTGCACATACTTAAATTGTACACTGTTGAAAGTGGACTCTCGTCCCCAGAGAGGCCGTAGCTCAGTGGTGGAGCACATACATATCTCCACTTAGGGCTAAGAAAGAGCCCTGCCTGAAACATTGGAGAGCCATGCCAGTCGGAAATACTGAGCTTGATGGACCTATGGTCTGACTTGGTACAAGGCAGCTCCCATGTTCCTGTGGAGCAGCCAGTAGCTAATACAGGTTGTTTTAGACTAGGGCTGCAGCACCTCAGGCCCATAGACCAACAGGTTTGATCCTTAATCTTGGCCTAAAAATAATGTTACATAAATAAATAAGATACTGGAGTCCCAATCTGTCCCCCAAGATGGCCATGCCCCCTTTCCTCGGTCACCAGTTGTTTGATGTTTTCTGCGTTTTGTGCGATTTCCTCCCATTCTAAAAAATTGAAATGCCTCTCCTAACTTTGTTGCTGGCAATAAGTGTTTTAAGCTAAAATACTCTATTTTGTGAGTTTTGTCCCTTTGACCCTTCCCCTTTTGTCGTCAGCCCCACCCACTGCTGGAATGTGGCCCCCAAGAGCTTCTCCCAAATGGCATTTAACTCTTTGACTAATAGATGTTCTGCAGTCCTGTTCTAGATCTATGATCTGTTACTACCTACCCTCTAAGCCTTCTCCAGCCAGGTGTGCTTCAGATGTTGTGGGC
Source organism: Anniella stebbinsi (assembly GCA_029215795.1). Taxonomy (NCBI): domain Eukaryota; kingdom Metazoa; phylum Chordata; class Lepidosauria; order Squamata; family Anniellidae; genus Anniella; species Anniella stebbinsi. Next base: position 40,542,560 of record JARDYH010000006.1, read on the forward strand.
TACAATTCCCATCAGGCCCAACCAGCATGTCCAATGGATGATGAGAGTTGTAGTCCAAAATATCTGGTGGAAACCAGGTTGGAGAAATCTACTCTAAAGCAAATACTAATGCCCTGGATGTCCAGTTGTTTGATTTTTCGCTCATTTCCTGGGTAGGTCCTAATGTATAAACTGGTTTCTTGTATGTCCAGCTTTGGACATGCTAAAGTTGCTTTGATTGCTTTGCAGACACAGGATGTGCTCTAAATATCCATCCAGGGCTTTGTTAATCTTACCAAGTGTGGGAGCTGGTATTCATGTGATAGTGCCTTAGTTAATGTTAACTTGTATCTAATTTCAATATTTTGTTTTAGACATGGTTTTCTAGCTTGACTTCTTCAGAATTGTTGTCAACCAGCATTAGAAAAAAAAAATACCTAGACATGATGATGAACACAGATTCCCATGAAACCTCTACAGAATACAAATTTAACCAAAGGAATATTGATTTACTGTCTAACTATTATGTACATGTGGTTTCTTTACAACACCAATTACCCTCCATTTGATATCTTCTTGTTTAACACAAAAGCAACAGCCATGAGATTAGTTGTAACAAAAATGTAAACTTTCCAACTTACAACCTGATCCTATTAAAATGCAATAGTACAAGCCGAGGTAAATGTCACCCATAGCAACCTGTTCCTTTCAAGGGAACCTGAACAGGCCAGCTCTATTCCATACCAGAAAACTGCTCCTCTAAATACTATAAGACTGGTGCATGGTTGTCCAAGCATCCATGACTCAGTAGTCAATAGGACGCTTTGAGGACCCTTTTCTTGTATTTTGCAACTTGATGCGAATGACATGGGCAGGTGTTTGCTAGAGCTGAGGCTATATTATAGAGTTGGCATGACTCCATGAGCTATGATATGTATCAATACTGGTGGTTTATTTGAAGCTCTCTAAGAAGAATTGGACCCTACAAGGACATTGACAAGCCACTTTAAGATTTTGCAGTATTGTAAATTCAAGTTCTTCAATTTAAAGTATTCGCACATTACATTGTAAAAAGAACTGTGTGCAGCCAAGTAATGATGATAGTGGATAGTATAGAAGCAACAATTTAGAGTCCTTGTAGCAAATGGAAGGCTTATGAACAAGGGAGCAGGAAACATTCTAGATGTACTACTTGAAACAAAATTCACTTCAAGCCAGATTTATTTCTTGTAACACATTTGAATGCATAAATCAATTAGCATGTGCTTTATATTCCATTTATCATCTAGGTGTTTTATTCCTGGTGTTAGAAATAATTTCATGCATTTGGTGAAAGATTGTGCAGCATTTTCTGATTTCTCAAAGATTAAGATTAATAATCATTTTTGTGAAATGTCTTCTCTGCTGCATCTATATTCCTACATTTCTCTTTGGAGAAAAGTTAACATCTATGTAATTCTTACACCCTACAACAGTATTGTAAGGGATAGCAGGATTTTCTAGTGTGAATTAATTGTTTGTATTCTCATTTTCAACTTCCACACAGTGAAGTGAAGTTGACAGTTGCCTCATTTCTGTCAGACCAAATAGTAGATGAGATCCTTGATGCCCTGTCACATTGCCATCATAAGCTGGTGAGTATTTGCACCGGTTTGAGTATTTCAAGATATTTTAACAGCTCAGCATTATGTACTTGCTATCTGCTCTCACTTGCAGCATGGCTTCCACATATATGCTCATCTCTCTCTAATATGTTGTAGTGACAAGAATGCCACAATGTTCAGTAAGACCCACAATATCCAAAATAATTGGATGATCCTATTTCATTGATTTTGGTAGAGTACAAGTTGATTTATATGGTACTGTTCTTTGGGCAGTGTTAAGAAGGACAAAAAACTCAATGGGATGTAAATTTAAAAGCAGGCCTATGGTGTGGCACACTTGCACAACCTTGATAAAATGAACCTGTGTCAAGGAACTCTTATTCAAGCGTTCTTATCTATGAATCGAATGTACAAAAATTGTGCCATTTTGGAGCAAAATAGAACCATACTTTGCTGCTACCAGTTAGGCCTTCTGGCCAAAAAATCAGCATAGTCAATGTGCACCTTGGATTTCAGGAAACTTATTTTAATAAGATCAGAAAATTCTAGGTAAGATTCCATGGCTAAATATACTAACTGGTAAAGTAACTCAAGATGGGTGGGAATTTCTGAAGAAAGATTTACTAAAGGCATTTGGGGGATGAGGAAAATCAAATGCACAATTATAGGGTGGGAAACACCTGGCTTGGCAGTAGTACATGTGAAAAGGTTCTCAGAATTGTAGTTGATCACAGGCTGAATATACTGTAAGTCATCGGTATGGAGTGGCTACAAAAAGGCTAATGTCGCTAATGTCATAGAAAGTCATGATTCCACTTCATTCAAACCTCATCTGGACCACTGTGTTCATTTCTGGTTATCACAGCTTAAGAAAGATGTAGAAAAATTGGGACGGTTTCAGAGGCAGGTAACAAAGATAGTTAGTAGTATGGAAAACAAATCCTATGAGGAAAGGTTGAAGGAGCTCGGGATGTTTAGCCTAGAGAAGAAAGGCCAAGGGAGGGACATAATAGCACTTTCAAACACCTGAAGAACTGTCACATAAAATAGAGCAAAGATTTATTCTCTGTTGCTTCAAAGGGCAGGATTAGATGTAATGAGCTTAAGTTACAAGAGAATAGATTTCTGCTGAATATTAGGAGAAAATTATTGATGGTTAAAACTGGTCGATAATGGAATCAATTACCTAGATGTTGGTGGGTTCCCCTTGCTGGACGTCTTCAGGCAGAGGCTGGACAGCCATCTCTTGTGAATGCTCTGGCTCTGGATTTTCTGCATTGAGCAAGGAGTTGAACTCAGTGGACTATAAGGCACCCTCCAACTCTATGGTTCTATGAAGCATTGGTCATAGATCTGAGTTGACCCTTGCACTTTGGCAACATGTATGTAGAATGATTTTCATCAACCTTTCCATTTTACAAAGGGTGCTTTTTCTTACTCTAACCTTTCCTCTAGGCTGATCATTTGACCAGGCGAGGCAAGCCGCTGCCCCACCAGGAATCATTAGACATCGAACTAGCTGGGGAGAAACCCACTAAACGTTCCATCATCACAGTTGAGGAGCTGACTGAAATTGAACATCTGGAAGACCTAGATACATGCATGGTAAGAAACCTTTAGCCCTTGTCTAGATCTCAGTATTTAAAGGATTCTCCAGTTCATTTAAACTTCTGCAATTCATTATTCTGCTATTGGGCAGTATAAAAATGTAATGAATGACAACAACAACAACAACTGAACTATGAAATATTTGTAGCAAGTCCAATATTTGTCAGAAACAGATATTGCAGACGAATGGAAGAATAGCACTTTCTTTCCCTTTTCACTTTAGCTGTTGTTATCTGTTTATTTTTTTAATAATGTTTTTATTCGACAACCATAAACATTATAACATAGTTCCCTCCCCCCCAAAAATAAATAGATAACAAAAAGAAAGAAAGAAAGAAAGAAAGAAAGAAAGAAAGAAAAGATACAATGGAGTGATGCTTATTCTTCTTATTACTTTTTAAAGTTCTTGATACAATAAATTTACTAAAACTATATTCTGTGTTGGAAATTTCATACCATTTATACAGTTCATATCTACTTAGCTATATTTGACATGTATGTCAGTGACTCATAATAATAGTAATAAAAATAATTATTATTATTATTTCTTACCAGCCTCTCTGTTTGGATCGAGGCGGGGAACAACAGTAAATATAAAATATGATAAAATACATAAAACTGATTAAAACATGGCACACATTATTAAAACTGCATTAAAACATAAAAAATATGGAACGCTTTATTTGTATGTAAAATAAATTTCCCCATATAGCATTAAATATTAGTGGATCATCTTTGCATTGTAGTACTCGTAATTTATGCGTTATTTTTCACAGATTACAGTATATGTTTATGATATCATTTATTTCATACTGTGCTACTACTACTTATAGATGTGACTGCTATCACATAGGGTTTGATTGCCACAATAAATGAGGCCACACTGCAGTAGCAAACTTCTGCTTGCAACAAGATAGAACTTTCTGTCTGGAACATGATTCTATTGGTTATGGAACCATGTTGCCCACTTTGCACACTGATTTTAGTTGAGGGCATTTGGGGTTTTTCTTTTTTCTTTCCTTTTCTTTTCCTTTTTTGAAATAAAAACTATAAAGGGGATGATTGTCTTTTTTATCTCTGGTTTTCTGTTTATGCTGATTTCTTTTGTTTGTGATCTTAAATGAATTAAACTTTGTGTATGAATAAATAAATATTACTGAAGAAGCCAAGAAGGAATAGAAGTGATTTGTGAACCATAATCTAGTTTCCTGTGGAACTGCTGCTTTAGTAACAAGTGGGAATCGTTGCCGAAAGCACACTTTTAAAAATGTATTGTTGGCTCACTTGCCTATTGTAAATGTCCATTTGGTGCACCTTTTCCATAACATGCAAAATGCTTAAGCTATTTACAGCAAAATATTATAATTAGTGTATACTCCTTACCAGCTTTCCATCACAGTTCAGAATCAAATAGGTGCAGCTGTTGGTGGTTTGCAGAGTGTAATTACAGATGTCAGAATATGGTAACATAGAATTCACTGCGTTACAGGACCAGGCAAGACCCTTTCTGAATACCAGCTATCCTTATGAACAGATGTATCTGTCTTCTAATGAGTTGTACCATTGGCCAATCTTGCCAAGTACAATCTACTCTGTTTGACATAGGATCTCTCAATTTTTTGGCAGAATTGTTTATCAGTTCTCTCACATCAAATCTTTTCAACTGGGGATGCCAGGTATTATTCAGATATTTATTTATTTTTAGGCTGCCTTTAAGGGTAAAACCCTCTCATGCAGACCGTGTACTTGTATCACTGAGTAATGCCTCCTCCACTTATAATGATTTAATAAACATATCACAACCACAATAGATTATAAGGTGCCTATGGTCAGAACGACCACTACATCTGAAAAAGAAAATCATGGACCACACAAGATATGAATCAGTTGTTCAGTCCAGAAAGCACTGATTGCTTCAGCGATGTGATCAAAAATACCTGTCCAAACCATCAGAATTTTGAGTTCCTTCTTTTGTATTCCCTCTCCTCACCACCTTTTTGCATCTGGTGAAGTAGATTGTAGTCCATGAAAGTTTATAACATGATACATTTTTTTCAATCTTTGTTATTTTTGCTGTGGTAGACTAGCACAGCTATTGCTTTGGCAGTTTTTCTTTTGTATGTTGAACTACAAACAAACAGCCAGTTACAGTTGTTTGTATTAACTGAACCTGGATTGAAAAAGGAGCAGCATAATATTCCTAATTAAAATCTTTCTAATGTATAATTCAGGGCTAGGTATATCTCATGTATCTCAAAGAAACACTCCTTGACTGATGGTACCAGAGGTGGTAGCACTAAAGTGCACAATGTTAGATCTTCACTTATATACCTTTTCTACATAAAGAGGCTATGTACATTTAGGTAAAATTACATCAGGAACTGGAATAAGAAGAGACAATTCGACTGTTCATATGACCAATAAAAGATAAGGCCTACAATCAAAGTCTTGCATTCAAAGGCATTCCTATTCCAATTGCCAGTTCTAGGAAGGTAGTATTTTCAAGTATAAGAGTTTGCAATCTTTGATAGCAGGAAGATTTACTACTCATGCAGACTGCTTCTGTAGACTTAGAATTTTTCACACGTATAAAATTTTCCTCAGGATTTATTTGTATAATTATCCTTCACTTCCAAACCGTACTTTGAAATATTATGGCTAATACACAAGTTTTGGAAATCTCATATTGAACTGGGCAATGTATGGGGATGAACATAGTTTTATTTAGGGGGTTCCGGAGAGAGAGAAGCAGGGGAGAGGGAAATTATGAATTTGTTTTAACATTCCAAAATCTAGCCATGATTTGTTTCTGATCCTACCACTGAGTGCATTTAAGATTTTTTGACATATCTCTAAAAGAGTTCAGAGACTTAATTGTTATCCTTATTAATTTCATGTTGTTTGGTCTTGACCATGGACACTGCATCACTACTATTTTTGCTCATTTTCCCCACAAACTCTGGGGTCTTGTCTCCATTCCATCTTCTTCATTTCCCCTTCTATCTTACTTTGAAGGGAACTTCTCTTTCCCACTCTCCTTCTCTCAGTGATATCCATTTCCCCACCCTTGATCTCATAATCTGATTTGCACCATAATTTTATGAATCTGGTTGTAATCAAATTTGTTGCTGTGATCTGCACTTCAAATCTTGGAGCACTCAAATTTGCAATAAGGCATTTGACCTGATACTGTTAGAACATCCCTGTTTAATATGCTGCACTATTCTGAGATTAACTATGTCTCTTTGATTAATCTCACATCAAGCAAGCTTTCTTACTGTTTGTCCCGAAGTTTTATATATTGGTTTTTTTTAAAGTGTGTCCCTCTGCATGCTCTTCTTAATGTCTTCCATGATTAGTTTGGCCTGGGTTAGGTTTTTTAGGCTGTTCAGGCCAATCCAATTTGCCTGGAGGCATCACACTATATACTATCCTGTCTTCTTGTTTCACACATTCTATCCTGTCTTCTTGTTTCATGGTTCATTCACTTTAGTTTCAGCATTAAATCATAACCAGCTTAGAGAACAGGGCTGTGTGTGTGTCTGTATGTCTGTGCTTTTTTTCTGTATGAACATGTACCTTCAAACAGCACTAGCCAGGACTAGCTTGAGGAAAGGAAAATAAAATTCTATAAAGTAGGCATAGGAGAGAATTGGCTTTCATTGTCAGAGGCCAGTATAGTGGTAGCATTAGTGTTTTAGTTTAAATTATTTTATGTTGCCTTATACAGCTGAACAGGGTATTTAAATATTTTTGTTTTGATCTGCAACTTTGACTTCAACCAAACTCTAATTTGATTTAGTGCTTATAGGAAGATAAGAAACTACCTTATACTAAGTCAGACTATTTGGTCCATCTACCCTAGCATTGTTGACACTGAGTGGCAGCAGCTCTCCAGGGTTTCAAGCAGGTTCCTTTCCTGACCTACCTGGAGAAGCTGGAGATCAAACCTGGGACCTTATGCATTCAAAGCAGGAGCTCTACCACACTGTGCTATGGCCCCTCCCCTTGCTTCCCTTGCTTTGTGTGATAGCTAAAACTGCATGGCGGTAGATTTTACATGTTCTATGATTGGCATGGGAGCAACTATGGGATCTGTTTATTTATTTGTTAAATTTATACCCCTCCTTTCCTGCAAGGAGCCCAAGGCAGCATACATGATCCTCTTCCTCTCCATTTTCTCCTCATTAACAACCCCGTGAGGTAGGTTAGACTGAGAATCAGTGCCTGGCCCAAAGTCATCCAATGAGCTTCATAGCCAAGTGGGAGCTAGAGCCCAAAACTCCTGAGTCCAAATCCAACACTCTTAATTGCTACATTACACTGAATCTCAACTAGAATCAATTATGCTAGTCAGAAGATATCTAAAGAAGTGGATTTTCAGTGATTTTCTATGCATCGTGTTGCCATCGTCATTTAGAAAATTACAGAAGTGATGAAAAGGGATTTGCCAGTGCATTTCTTTTCATGCTGAAGGACATTTACGTTTCCTCTTTCTGCCTCCTTCTTGTATGCTTTGTTAGATTTTTCGTTTAAAATAAACGTGCATGTATACAAACTAAATTGCAAAGTGTGATCTGGTGAAAAAACAAGCCTCCCATACCACATGTGCCAATTACAAATTATGCGGGACATGCTATTTCTGCTTTGGCAGCTAGGGCTGCAATTCTGTGAACTTGCTTGGGAATAAATTCCAATGAACTCTCCTCTGACAAGCATAGGCTTAAGCCATCAGTCAGTGTGTTTGTTTTTATGTTAATTTATTAATGGCATTTGAGCACTGAACAGATGAGTCTGTCTTGAGCGTTTATATATATCAGCTTTTGGAAATTGGACCTGGGGACATGATGGAACACTGAGCTATGCTGCATAATACTACTACTACTACTACTATTACTACTACTTCTACCATCTGGGGCAGAAATTTATGTTACTTCAATAAAAAAGATTCTCAATTTTTTTTGGACATGCCATTAGATTCTACAATAGAAATCTTCATACTCCCCTGCCCCTCTTTGGTCATCAGAACAGTTCTATAACTGCATACTTCAAGGAATTGTAGCTGACCGTAAATGAAACTTCAGCGAAATAGTTTCTCTGTTTCACATCTATATGCATCAGATATAAAGCTGTTGTCATTTTTTCCTTAATGTAAAAGGTTTATATCTCATTTTTACATATCTCTGCTTCAGTACTTCTGCTTCAGTATTTTTATTTGCCAAATTTCAGCACTGCTTTCCCCCTCCTGCCCCCTCTCTCTTTCTAAACTGCTCTTGCTTTTATCTTCTGCCCATTCATATTCTTTTATCTTTCTCTTTTGGCTGCATGGAGACTCTCTGCTGTACAAGTGTAAGTATTTTTTTTAAAGCTTCGCTATTCCTTGCCTATTTTGTTTTTCTTGCTCCATTTGCTTCTGTAAAGCCGCTAATCTCTTGGGAGACTGTAGTATCATCAGTGTGCAGTTACTAAAAGAAATAGGCAACAATTTCAAAGCAAAGTTGGATTTTGTAGGATGTTTTAGCCAGCATAACGTGTGGTGAATTTAAAACAGCCCTCAGAAGACATGAGAGCAAAACCAAGCAGAATAGTCACATAACACTAGTTGATGCCCAAGAAAATCTCTTGATTCAGTTTTGCATTAATGCTAAGTTCAATTTATTGAAATGAAAGCTTTAAAGGAGCAGAAGGTACACATTTCCTGTCATAGACATGTAAGGTGACATATTTTTTGTTAAACTGAATTCTCTCTACTTGGCAAATGCCAATCAAATATGCTGTGGTTGGAACTTTGAAGAGGAAAAGGAGAAGAGAAAAAAGAGACTGAATCTGATCTGAATGAAAATGCATTCAGCAGGTTTGTGTGGCTGGAACAGAACTCAAGAGGCAGCAAAAACAGGGAAAGTATTGTATTTATCCTTTTCTGGAGTGATTTCAGCTCAAATTATGCTAAGCAGTGGCGTGTAAAGTATTTCCTATAACCAAGATTGACACTGTATACATTTTAAGATGTAAATTTCCACTTCTAGTTATAAGAGAATATTACAGAGAAATCCCTAGTTTTTCCCCTTGGGCAGTGGGAGAATCAATAGGTGAGATGTCTTGCCAGTTTTTCTTAAATGTTTGCTTCCTCTGGCAGTTCTGCGCTTCCATCTCTGTTTTTGACAGTTTGCCAGTCAGGCTTTGATTTAAGGAGGCTCAACAAATACAAGTACTGCAAAAGACATGATCTATTTGCAGTGGGATATAAGAGGTGATACTCCATGTTTAAAAAAAATCATCATGATCTACTTTAGGAATCCGGAGTAGCATGAACACTCATTTTACATTAGAGTTGGATTGTAACTTTGTACTTGGAAGGATTTGCTTCTCTCCTTTAGACTATGGATGGGTGGATTAGTCTGTTTCCAATACCAGTCAGTTTCACAATATGCTCATTCATAAATCCATTCCTGCCTGTTTCCACATCAGTTTGTGGTGGTGTTTTTAATGTATGAAAATTCACAATGCTTCTTAATGTATTTCTTCACAAATTATGCATTTTGTACACACTTCATCTTAAATATATGTTTTAATTTGCATTTTAAAATATTTTGGTAGTTTTTTGAGCTAGAACTGTATTGCAACATCCTGAGAAGCATAAAAACTTAAGAATAACTGCTGAAATCCATGAATTTGTACAGGCACTGCAAATTATGACAATTCACTTAAAATGTGGACCAAATGAAATCCTCGAGCATCTCTACCTTGGATCTCATGGCCTTCTCTTTACAAGTTGTGAAGATTTGGTTTGTATCACAAGAGCATTTTGTACTGTTATGCTTTCCATGCCCCTGTATCTAGTATACATTCTCTTAATGCATTGGGATATGGAACAGTAAAGGACACTTCACACATGCAAATATTTTATCTATTCAGGTGTGTGGGGTTAAATCCACTGTGGCAGATCTATGCAACCAGAGGCCCTCCAGTGCCTTTACTGTATCCCCCTAAAGATGCCCTGATCCCTCCTGCCAAGTTCCCCACCACCAAATTCTCCAGTGCCTGTACCCTTCACTCCCTCCCCCAGAAATTCTTATATAGACTGCTCTTTCCTTCATTGTATCAGCATTGCTCATATGTGTCTGTGTATTGTGTGTCAACCCCCAACCCCGACTCAGCATCACATGTGGCTCCCAGGGCCAAAACGTTTGTGCACCTCTTCAGTGCCGTGTGTGAAAAGCATACATGTCTGTTTTAACTTGGTATGCTTGTTAGAACATTTGTTATTTAGAGCGCATATTTGCCGAAATAGGCACATGTATTATCCTGTCCTACATTATATTGAACGTAGTACACTACAGCTTCAGCTATTGGGCAGTATAGAAATGAAATGAAATAAAGAAACAATAGCGCAAGGGTACACAACCTTTTGGGGATCACAGGTACATTTCACATCTTGATAAATGTTTCCATGGGCACCAGCCACCATGCTTGACTCCTCCCCCTGTCCTGTCACAGCGACATTCACCTTCTGCTTCTTTGTTAGGGTTGCTGAGGTGAGCGCAGCAGCTGCAGTGCAGCAGCTGCAGTGGGGTGGGGTGGGGGGGAGATAGGCAGCAGGGGAGGAGGAAGAGAACATCCTGAGGGGGTCTGTTGGGTGTATTTAGAGATCCTGGCTGGTTATTCTTTGCCTGCAGGTGTCCTGTTGCCAACTCCTGCATTAGAGTGAGAGAAATGTCGTCTGTAAAGCTTTTTAGAGTAATGAATATAATTTGCTGATCCATCATATGCCTACAAGCTTACAGTGTTTCTTCTCATTCATTACAAATTTTCAAAGGTAAAGAATGGTGGAGCTTGGATTCTGCTACAATATTAAACACGCTCATTCAACCCACTGATCCCAAGTCAGACTCCCCAGAGGTAGAAAGGGACATGGAGCTAGGTGCTGAAGACCACAAGGAAACCTACCCGCCCCTGCCGCTATTCAAGAAATAGTGAACAATTAGAATGGGAGGGTGGTATGGTGATCAAATTAGCACCAACTATTACCCAAGATCACCACCATACAAAAGCTGGTAATTAAATGGGAAGCTCTCAGATGTATCAGAAAACAATTGAAGGTGGACTCTATACAACTTCCCCATGAGGAGGACCCTCCCTTTGTGGGGTTGGACTATACAGACGAGTCAATAATGAGGAATGCTCAGGAGCTACACTAGATTGCTGTGCTGCCTTGGACTTTGATGTACCTTAGATTCCAATTAACTGCTTATAATAATTCAGGGTTTTTTAAAAAACTTTTACTTTTTGGTTCAGGAACCGGTTACCCAGGCAACTGACAGATATTACACTCCAAAAGCTTACAGAAGAACTACCACCACCACCCCAGAAATCTAAAAATTCTAATTATCAGCAATAACTATTTGAATAGGGAGTTAAATGCAGGGAAATACTTGTACCGTCATTTATATCACTCCAGAAGAAAGCAGGATGATTAAAGAAACATTGGATTTTCTTTCTGAGAACCAGCCCCTTAAGAGTATAACTCCACATTGTATGGTAAACATGGGGCTACTGTTGAAAATGACATCCCCTTGTTGAGTTGCCTCCTTTCTCTCCCTTTAATTCAGAGAAACTTGTGGCTCTCCACAAGTTTTTGAACTGCAACTTCCATCAACCTTAGCCAGTTTACCTAATGAAGCATGATAGGAGACGCAGTCCACATAATCCAGAGGGCCACAAGTTGCTTTAATGAATAGTAAAATTGATCCAAATCCTGAAAGCATCATGCTGCGAATTTTTCTACCCTTACTTCATACTGGCAAATATACAGGACTCTGGTATATTTTATTGCGCATTATGGAGGGTAGAACTCAACAGGGGTGACCACATCTATGCTGAAACAGTTCTTCTTTTATAAAGCCTACTAAAAATCCTCAAATTGTATGTGTGTTTGTGTGTGAGTTTAGAAAACTGCACTTGTAATGTACAAGAAAGCCACATAATGTAGAATGCTTGCTTTTATTTTTGTAGAGCTGCTATGATGACACTCACAAAAATGTTTACAGTGAAACTAAATGTTTACCATTTCTGTTACAAAAATAGTGTGCATGATTTTTGAGTTAATGTTTCAGTGTTTGCTGTAGTAGTATGGTGCATTTAGTTATGTTACATGAAGCTCTTGCCTGTTACTCTCATTTATAATGAGATCACTATCTTAACATGCAAATGATATAGTACTGGTGTGTTCTCTATAATGTCTGTATAAAGCTAAACAGTAGCTGTCCTGTCCTCCTATGCCAGGGAGATGGGCTGGGGTGGGGCGAGAAGTTGGCATCACTTTCAAAGTGAACCATGTCATCAGTAAACAATTTTAAAAGGAGGCTGGTCAGCAGACATTGGTGACTTCCTAATAAAAGTGAACTTTGAAATGGTTCCAAGATGGATTGATGTCTACGTTGGGCTATAAAACTGATATCTGTTTATTTATAGTTCACTTCTGTCAATGTCATCAAAGGCTATATCTTAAAATCAACACAGCCTTCCATTATTCAGATATGTTTTGCCACAACATAAGCACAAACCAAAGAGTCTATAGCATTTGTCTGAAGTGAGGCCCAGTTTATTCCACAGCTATTATATTGATTTTTTCCATCTATCTCTCACATTTAATTAAAATGAATATTGTTTAAGGCTAAGGTCTGTAAAGTGGTGCTCAGGGCATCAGTGCAGCCACAGAAACCTCTCTTGGTGCTTGCCAGTCTTCCTGCCCCTCCTGATTTTTATTTTATTAAGATTTTTATTATTATTACATTTTTTTATAACTGGGAATCTTGGCATGTTGCAGTGTGAAGTGCCACACTTCAGCACCATCTTTCTTTGGATTCAAAATAACGGTTTTATGTTTTGGAGCTCAGACCCCCCCACCTCTGTTTTGTATTAAGTTCTTGGGTAAGTTACTTTCTTTTAGTCTCACCAGTTTGCCTTCTGGGAAATGAGTGTTTTGTGATTGCTCATGCCCACCATGGCAGCAGTTTTATGAACGGGCAAGTGACCCTATGGCAACCATTTCGTAAGAGCACCCATGACAGCCTTTTAAAATTCCAGATGTGCCTGTTGATCCAAAGAGGTCAGAAACCCCTGGTATAAAGCAATTCATAATAAGCTGGTAGGCATTAAGAGTATGAATCATCTCATCCATTTTGAGTTTCTTTAGTATTCTTCTAATGATACTGGTGTTTGTATGTTAAGACTGTAGCTAGAATTGAGACCCATCAGTCTGGTATTTTTGTGCAATCTGGTGCTGCACAAAAATACTTGTGCAAGGTCATTGGCTGAGGCTATTTCGTTCTTTTAAACTTGAGTGAAGGTGTATGTTAACCAGCTGGAAGCCAGATTGGCATATCCAGGAAGAGATTCCCCATTCAGAGTTTGCTAGGTTCTGAAATGCATAGCAGGATTTAATTAATATATATTTGTGTGTAGACTCCTTTTTTATATTTCTTCTTTCTCAATCTGTATGTTTGAGGTTTGTTTTACCATTGTGAAGGCTTTCCTATTTTCAGATAAATGACAGATAGTGGAGCTTTAAGCAAACCAGTAGATTGTAAATTACTCGGCAGATATAGCTGTAAAGTCTTAGGTCTTAATATGTTATTGTAACTCATGGGTGGTACCATAGGGGTGGGGTGGGGATAGTGAAGTTAATGACGAGAGTAAACTTTGGGTGAATTCAAGGTAGACATCACGAGGTTTATTTTATTTATTGTAGCATTTTTAAGTTGCAGTTGTCTATTATAAGCAGCAACCAAACTAGCATACAAAGTTCCATGTTCAAGGTCAACACCTGGCTTTAGTAACTTCTCAAGAACGTCACTATGCACAGTGTTCTCTGTGTATTCCCTCTTTATGTCACTTCAAACCATTTTTTAAAAAAGCGTCATGATGTTGCAAACTCATTTTGAATTCTGAACATCAAGCTTGAATCCTTTCCAACACAGCAATCTGAAGAGTTAGCTCAATTAATAATTCACTTGATTTGTGATCCAGAATTCAATGTAATTTGCTCCATCTTTCACAGCTGTGTTGACTTCGTAGTGTAAAGATTAACATATTCTGGTCTTATTCAGAGTTAATGGCTAAAATGATACAGTTAACTTTCTTATCTCTACTTATGACAAGTAGGAAGAAGTCATTAAATTCTGCTTCCTTTTTGATCTGTAGATGACTCCTAAGTCTAAAAGGAAGAGTATCCACAGTAGAATGCTGAGGCCTGTATCCAGAGCTTTTGGTAAGTATGATTCTTTTTTGGTAGTTCTGTTTTTCTATAATGTATTAGGCTACTTTCTTACATTTATAGGAAACCAGCTCCGCTAGTTAAAATTTCTGGTGTACTACTATGGCACAGGCTCAGTAGGTAGATTTTTTAAAAAATAAATAAATGGTGTCCTGAAGGAATGTTAAGGTACGCTGACCATCTGAAAAGGAGGACAGGGCGCATGTAACTTTAAGAGTTGTAGAGAAAAGGGAATTTCAGCCAGTGTCATTTGTATGCAATTAGTTCCTGGTGATATTCCCTCTTCATCACACCAGTTAAAGTTGCAAGCACTATACTACAGTGACCATATACAAAAGAAGGCAGGGCCCCTGCAACTTTAACTGTTGTGATGAAGAGGGAATTTCACCAGGAACTAATTGCATACAAATGACACTGGCTGAAATCCCCTTTTCTCTACAACTCTTAAAGTTACATGAGCCCTGTCCTCCTTTTCATATGGTCAGCCTAGTTAAGGTAAGTCAGAAGGGTTTGTGTTGGTTATGTTTTCCCCCCAATGCTAGGATATCAGATATTTTAGACTACAACTCCCATAGTCCCTGACTGTTCCATGCTAGCTGCGATATGGGAATTGTAGTCAAAAACATGTGGAGGGCACCATATTGCCTCCTCTGCTCTAGCCTAACTTATATGACTTAGTGTGAGAAAAAGGCATTGATTCTCTAGGTATTTTAAATGGTGTTGCATGAGCCTGCCTCTCTACAAAGAATGTACCTAGACATTTTGAGAGCTGCAATTCTATATTTAAATATACTATGAAAGAAAAATATGTTTAGATGTTATAGGTCTTGTCATGGCTATGCCTCAAGCTTGCATGCTCCTTCTTTCCCTTGTGTGGTCAGATTTCTTTCTGCACTTCCTGGTTTAAGACAAACCGTAGTTCCCCATTATATCCAAAGTGGGCAAGCCATGGCTTCCAGTTCTTGTTTGCTGCAAACCAGGAAATACAGGATGGGAGGAATGAGATCCAAGCCAGCTCAGACTTCTCTGCTTACAAATGCCTCTTCCCACTGAATGAGGTCATTGACATAATGATGCTTAACTTAGGGCCCACAACATATATATTTCTTTATGTGTGTGGCTAGCAACTATGTCTTCTTTTCATTTTTACTTTAGAGTAGGGGGTCCAATCCAGATTGTAAAAGCCTCCTATTCCCCAGGGTCCCAATCCGGATCGGGGCTTGCACTTACCCTATAGTAATTTTTTAAAAGATGTAGCTGCTAGACACAAATTTAAAGTAATTACTGTTTGGGACCTGATATACCTGACTGGAGAGAGAAAGTAAAACCTAATAAACTTCAAATATTTCCATTAGAAATGGAGTTTGACTTGGACAAAGCATTGGAAGAAGTTCCTATCCACATAGAAGACCCCCCATTCCCTTCTGGGAGGCTGGAAAAACGGACATCTGGGATCATTTCAGAACTACCTTCTGAGGAAGGGAAAAAACTGGAGCACTTTACAAAACTAAGGCCTAAAAGGAATAAAAAGCAACAACCAACACAAGCTGCTGTGAGTGAAAATGTTGTTGAAGACATTGTAGTTCTTATGTATTTAAAGGGCATGCCTTGATGCATGATAGCCAACCTCTGCCTTGTTATTACGTTACTTATGTATATCTGACTTCTGTTTCTTCTCAAACCAATAGGCAATTATGGTTTTGACAGCCATAGCTAGCAATAGGGAACCTTTAAATGTCTAGCTTAAATAAGACTATCTTTTTTATTAGGTGAGTAGTGCAACTCCTCAAGATGGAGAACAGAATGGTCTGATGGGAAGAGTAGATGAAGGTGTTGATGAATTTTTCACCAAGAAAGTGACAAAAATGGATTCAAAGTAAGTTTTGGAAAATAAATTCTTAAAACAAGTTACGGAAGCAGAAGCTGATGTACACTTCTTCATTATATAGCATGCAGAAAAATTTGGGTTGCTGAAGCCAAATAGCAAGTGTGTTCTCTTGCTAGGTTGAAATTACTAGCATTGTAAAATTAATGATGTATGCTAAAAGCCATTTTTTTGTGTTAACTTTAGCATAGTATCATTTTACTTCATTGGGATATATTATGGTAGCAATTGAGATAACAGCACAGTTAGTGTTAAATAGTAGTAATGGGCAATGCTCTTACTTTCTGACCTTTAAGGATTGGAGCCAATTGTTCCAGGGCAGTGTTAAAGATCTATAAGCAGAAAGAGGCTTCCTCTCACAAATATCCTGTACTACCTGTGCAATAGGGTGCTGTGAGCTATGGATCCCATATCCAGAACCCTATGCATGTGTGGACCCGAATGCACCACCTAGCAGACAGTCAGCACTGCCTCTCTTAAGCCTCTTGTCCTCTCTCCCTCTTGTTGCCATGCCAGTGTTAGGTGCTAGGATGGAAGGATAGCAGCAGTGGGCATGGAGTACTCTCGTTTTTTAAATTACTTGCTCTGTACAGTCATGAGTGTCATAAAGGGCCTCCCGTTTGGGGCAATTTTCAACACTCCCTTTTGAACAAATTCACGTTTATTCTAAACTTTTCTTCTCTGCAGCATTTCTCCTTTCTTTTCCCACATTGCCATTTAATTTTATTGGCTGTGGCAATCTACATGATTTTGTTGGTGTCATGACGGTGCATGTGATGTGATGGGTATGGTAAGTGGTTGCCACAGCCAGTTTGAAGCTGAAGAGAGTGAAGGAAGAAAAGGAAGAACGAGGTTCCGAGAAACAGCATCCAGTGGAACAAAAGCCTGCCAAACAGCATTGAAATAATGCAAATGAAATAATGCAAATACACACAGACATACAAACATCAAGTGTGATGATTTTGAGGCAACTTATTAAAATAGGTTACAGCATTAACCCTCATTTCATGGACCAAACTGAATGTATTTTTCTTGTTTATGATAACCCACTTCAATATAAGTTGACAGTAAGATTTACTTCTCTGGTCATATAAGGATGCATTGTTTATAATCAACATGTCTAAGGAATTGAACTCTAGGGAATAAGTAGATTTCTGCAGAGCAAGGACCCAACCTAAAGTCCACACGTTGTATGTATGCTTAACAGAACCAAATGCTAAAATGCCATTGTTTCAGTGTAAATTTGCAAACAACATATAAGCGTAATGACTGAGGTTAATTTATAGTTGCTTAAGCGGGTGGTTTATGCATGTTTGACATTCAGTTAAAAAAAACTGATGTTGAGAAAATGGCATGTGTAAACTACTGAATATCTTGAAACTGAAACAAGTGAGAATAGCCATTAAGTTGCAAGCAGATGGTGAAAATCAACAGAGTGAAGTATGAGAATCTCTTTGCGTGTAGGAAATTGCTAGTTTAAAAAATGGTATAAAAGCCTGCTAAACTCATTGTAAGATGTTAGAATGGTTTATTTGTATGCCCAAACTTTCTTTCTAACTAGCTATTAAAATACCTTCAAAGTGTGGATATATGCTGAACAGACAGAGTAGCTTTGTTGGCACTTTTATGTTGTATTCGTAAATATTCATGTTTGCATTTATTGTAACACCAATGTCTTACCCTTAAACAACTGCACTATATATTTTGTGTGTCTTAATATTTGTTTTCAGTGGCTGCCTTTAAGTGTGGGGACATTTCTAATCAAATTCTCTTGTTGCACTGACTGGGGGGAGGCCTAGGTGGGGGTTGGATTTCACATACCCTCCAGGCAATTTTTGGCTGGAGGCTTTTCCTTTCTCTATTCAAGCCAATGGACCGGTCTGTCCATTCTCTTAAATTGGCAGGGGGAAAGTCTTCCCAGCCAAAAAGCAAAAATAAACAAACCAAAATAAACCCCAGCTGGGATCCACCCCCATCACAGACTCTTGGAGGGGTCCTTAGTGTGTGTGTGTGTGTGTGTGTACTTCAATTCCTATAGCCATTTCTCAGCAGGCAAGACTTTTTCCCCTTCCTATTTAAGATAATGGAAGGAAGGAAAGAGGAGCCAGAGAGTGAAGGAAAGAAAGAAATGAGGAGGAGTGTGAGAGAGAAACAGAGAAAAGAGGAGAGAGAAGGAAAGAGAGGAATGAACCAGAGAGAGAGAGAAGCCAAAGTGAGCAGCAGACACACAGGTTGCACAATCATACACACACACATACAGATAAGGGGGGATGTGCTCCCATAATGTTTGTGATGCTCCCCACAACCCCCTAGACCCAATATGTGGTGGTGTCCGGAGCCTTTTTTCAAAATTGCAACTGTGCCCATGGACTTAAAAATGTTGTAGAGCCCCTAACCCAGGATGTTCTCTACTCCTCATTAACTTCTTTACTTTTCTTTTACTCGCTCTTTACTTACTCTTTCTCCATCTCTCCAGTATTTCCGACTATTTTCTTTCAGCTTTTGCTCCTGCATTGCAAGCTAGATTTCAGGCAGTATTCACTGGATCCTAATATCCCATTGTTTTTTTTTTAATATATAATTTATTTAACACAACCAAAAAGGTGATAACAAACCAACACACATTACATATCCAGAAATAACAACAATAAAAGGGGAGAGAAACCAAAACAAAATGTCTTACGGTGGGGTTTTTGTTCAGGTGTTGTCTTACTATACCTCCATTATGCCACGTGTGTCCTCAAATGCATAACACATATCCATATGTTTCTCTTTTTGGTTATCTCTTCAAAATAAAGTCATTTCAAAGACAGATAGGGAGTGGCAGTCTATAATCCGTTGCTGGATTGAAAGTGTGGACTGTTTGGACAGTAACTGTTTGGACAGACGCCACATCCAGGGGATCTATAATTTTTGTCCAAGCTAAAGATTCCATGTTAAAGGAAGTAAAATAAAATACCCCAGTAAAACATACATATCCTTGAATCAGAGAGACTGTGTCTATATGCGAGGAAAGCCCAGCTGTGGCTGTGGATCTGCGCCCTGTCAGTTAGATGAAGCAAGTTCGCAGCCACCGCAGGGCTTCCCCACAATGCTCTATTTTGAAAAAGTCGGGGATTTACCCTGAGTTTTTCAAAGGGAGCGATGTCCCTTTTATTTTTGTAAAAGTTGTAACACTTTGAATGTTTCAGTAAATGTTTCAGTAAATACATTTAAGTTAAACCTTCCATTAGATTTGATTTTTCTCCGTGGACTTTGTTTGCATGGAACCAACTTGTACTAGATTAATTATTACATGCCCCTGTTTCATTCCACATTCTTCCTTCTCTCACTTCTGCAGGTTGCACTATAGTGGGGGCTGGAAAAGACTGTTACCAGTCAAACTAGACAATAGTGAAGTGTATGGACCGATTATCTGGCTCATACAGGGGAGATGCAAAGATATCAGAATTAGAGACATGAGAGCTTAGTCCCTAGATAACATATACTAGAGACATAGCGTTGTCTCACAGAAAGGATGTTTATCTTTATTTAGATTTTAATAAATTTATGCCATATTCATAAACATGCTTATTTGAAAGATAGGATCAATTTCTTTCAGTTGTTTGTTCATTCAATTAAGTGTGTTTAAGATTAGCATAACTACTAATAGCACTTAGAAACATGTTTAGAACTAGCTGTTCAGCTACTTTGGTGGCAGTGTCAGCCTGAATATATGAGACAAAAGAAGCAAGGTAAGTAGCTGACTTTTGGTGATTGTGCACAGACATTTGAGTTTTCTGAGATGTAAATTGCTGTTCAGAAACTAGATGGAACTGCTGCTATTTCCAAGAGAAGCAATTTGAAACTCTAAATCAAATGCTAATAATATTTTTTAAAACCCCTCACAAGTGTTGTTTGGATATAGCACTAAGCTTTGGTTTAGTGTTATGTGAACAAGCCTGAGTGAGCATTGGGCTCTTGTGTTTGCCCTCCTTAGGGTGGCCGTAAGGAGGAAATCGAAAGCTTTCATTTCCAGTTTCAATTAACTGCAATTTAGGATTGTGGCTGAACCCTAAATTGTGATTCATCTTAATTATGGTTTATTGAAACAGGCTAGCTTTGTAAACCAAAGTTGGAAGGTTTTTTGTTTCAATAAAATTAACTGTGTTTATGTTGAGACAGAACACTAAACCGTGGTTAGTGAAAACCGGAAGCAAACACTTCTGATCTCCTTATGGCCACACCAGAGGAAGAGAGGAAAAGGGATATGTGAGAGCCCAAAGCTCACCCATGCTCATTCATATCCAAATGATGCTGTTATGTTTTATGTGTATTCTCTTTTTTTCTATTTTAGGAGACCCTCAACAAAAGGGTCAGACACCAGCGAATCTGGTGAAGCAGCTGATGAAAAGAAAAAAAGAGATTCTCGGAAAAGTGGCTTTCTCAATTTAATCAAATCTAGGTCCAAATCTGAACGTCCTCAAACTGTACTGGTGTCAGAGGAACCTTTACCACCCAGAAGTTTTGTCAAAGGCTCCACAGTGGAGATTACAAAGAAGGAGGTTAAATCAGCTGAGCAAAATGGCAGCACAGAAAAAGCTGAGGAATTAAAAACACCAGAATCAATAGAAGAGGCTCCCTCAGAGGATACTTCAAAACTTGAGCGGAGCGACAGTAAAGGCAGTCCTCAAGGAGGGCGTAGGTATGGGGTGCAAGTGATGGGCAGTGGCCTTCTAGCAGAGATGAAAGCCAAGCAGGAGAGGAGAGCTGCATCAGCACAAAAGGTGAGGGATATTTTTATTTTAATGGTCCAAGCCAATTCCTAACAGTTAATGTGATTTCTTATAAGTGGATTATTCCTATAATAGCATTAAATAATGTGGCTCATATTGGTGGTTATCTTGAGACGTTTAATATTGGCTAAGGTGGTCATTTTCAAAATCCTCCTTAGGACATACAGTTTCTACATTTTTATATGTATTATGATAAATTAGCATATTGTCTAAGCTTTGAGATACAGATGGCTGTTTAAATTCAAAACAAGATGATGTTGAAACAAAACCGTAAGGAATTTACTGTTTGATGCATGACCTACTATAGTCTTATTACAGTTACTGATGATGAGCAGGTGCATGCTAGATGAAAGATTGCAAATACTGTGCGTGTGTGTTTTTTGTTTCGAATTTGATGTGTGAATTGGCATGAATGCTGCAGATAAGTGAATAGAGATAGTTAACACTCCAAGCACATATTCAGTGGTAGACTTGCTCCACCTAGTGTTTGAAGAGCTAAATATTAACCCCAGAAACAAATGTGATGCAAATAAGGTCATATGGCATGGATTAATTAGCAGATCAAAGGATTTAAAACTAAGAGCTCTCCAGCAAGAGGGAATCAGGCTGATCAGTTTTAGATGGTAATATTTCCTTTATTAGCCAGGAAATTAAGTTAAATATTGAAAAAGCTAACAATTACGTTGTTTATATAGTTACATTTAAATAGACTGCAGCTAATTTTCTGCTTTTTCTACTAGCTAAGTTTTATTGGAATTTATTTTAGTAATTGTAAAGTGGTTGAAGTGATGTGATAAGTGATCCCATATACACAAAGGATTTAACTGGCTGTCTTCTTCTGTTCGCTTTTTTGTTTTGGTTAAATCTCCCATAGCCGTGAAGAGTATTCTTGCTATGTACATGTCGTGTTTTTGTTTTTGAAAAAAGAAGCAACTTCATTTCTACCAAGCTTCATTTCATTTCATTTTGGCCCTGTTCCATATTACTTTGTGTGACTAGCATAGTATCAGTACTCTTATCTTCCTTCATCCTAAGCATATTTTACCCCTCTTGCAGTAGAACCATTGCTGTGAGCTAGTCTTTATGTCGTTAGGATGCTTAGGATGGAAGTTGCTAAGGGTGTGGGAATGTCAAGCCAGTGTGTTCAAGGCAACAGCATACCAAAGAATTTAGACTAGCCATCCTATAACATAGACATATTTCTGTAGGGTTTGAGACTACGGAAATAATGTGTTGGATCTACTATGATAGTGATAGCACACTGTCAAGAAAAGCTGTTAACGCCACATAAAACTGATGAAGATGGGACACACAGGTGGTAGTGATCTGAAGCAATACTTTGAAATTCACATATCTTCATAGAGGCATTTTGATTACCATATTACTATCTATTTCAATACAGCAGTAGCCTTTTAAATGGGATTTCAGCTGCTCTAATTGGATTACAATTAACTTGGTCCTGTGTTACTGTAATATACCAAAAGGATATTTTCCATAAGTATACAAAGGCCAAAAGGAAAGACTATAATAAAAGAAGCAATAGAAAGCAATAAAACCAGCTGATAAAATCAATTAAACATCAAAAGGCAGTTAAAAGGATCTCACACCTTATTAAAAGCCATTAAAAGCACAGAATAACAAGACAGAGTTTGCCTAGTACTGAAAAGATAGTAGAGTCAGGGAAAGAGTTCCACCACTGGAATTAGCACCCTTACAGTGGTGACACTCAATCTTCAATCACAACCCTCTAATACTTCAAAAGATGGGGGTGGGCTCATGGAAGCAGCCTCTGAAGTAGAGATCTTGACTAGCAGGCAAGTTTGTGTAGGAGAAAGTGGAGGCACTTTAAAAGCCAAGACCAGCACTTTGAGCCCTGAAACAAATTGGCAGCCAATGCATCCCTTTTAATATCAAATTAATTAATTTGTTCTCCATAGTTGAGTCCTAGTTGCAATCAGGCTACCGTGTTCTGTAATAGCTGGAGTCTCCAAACACTCGTCAAAGACAGCCCCACATACCACACGTTACAATACGGTAGTTTGATACAGTTCTGAGCTTTCAGAAATGGTGATCTATAAAACTTTCAAAACGAAATTTGTGATCTTTATTTTGAAAAGGACACCTAAAAGATTATATAGTAAATAATTTTAAAAAATCTTTATCACTCTGCTCTTTTTTTGTCTTAAAGAAACTAGGGAATGATGCAAGAGACTCGACAGATCTCTCAGTGAACTCGGAACGGCTGGATGGTGGTGGTACAGGTGTGTTCAACCTACCTAAAGAGTTCTGTAAGGGTAGTAAAATGAGGCCATATTAACTTGAAACTAGTGCCTGCAAGCTTGTTATTACTGATAACTTCAGCCCTATTCATGTATTCGTCCTGAACCCATGATGGCACCAAATATGCAGCAGCCGGTCCTACATCCCCCACTCCTTCCATTCCTGACCTTCACTAAAGAGGGATCCTAAGTAAAGTCAGCTAAATACACATAGAAGCCTCTCAGTGATCGGGACCCTACATTATCAGGGTTCCCAATCATGTGGAGATTCAGTTTAACTGAATGTTTAGCAGAATAATCTCCCTTCAGCTGAATTTATTTATTTATTTATTTATTATTAATATTTGTAAATGACCCCATCTGTAGTGTTCAACAATTAATAAAACCTTAAAGCAATAAGAACATTAAAAATGACACATTTTAATAGGCTAAATTGCAAAATTGGATCTTTACACCCTTTCTAAATGCCAACAGAGTGGGGGCCAGTCATAATTCTTCAGGGAGTGCATTCCATAATTTGGGGGCAACACATGAGAAAGTCCATGGCACAAGGGTCTCCGCAGTCAATGGCATCCTCAAAAGGGCCTCCCCAGTAGATCTTAATACCCAGACAGGTTCATAGCGAGACAGGCAGTCCAGGGAGTGGAGCTTAAATAACACACGGGCACACATTGGGGGCATGGGATGCACATTTACCTTCTGGTCCCTTATACACTTTGTGCCTGAATAAAGCTTTTGAGACATGTACAGTAATGATTAGAGGAAATACACTTTTTGTTAATGTACTTGATTGTATAAAGCTCAGAGTCTATAATCACACCACCAATCATGGAAATCATTTAGGGTTCTACCTGGTTTGCCTGTTCTAAGCAGCAAAGTGGTAATGTAATACCCCTTTTAAGGAAGCATCCAGGGGTCCGTTAAAACTCACTGATAAAAGCTGGTACCAAGGCAGAAGAAAATATTTGATATTTGTCTAGCAGCCCCCTTGAGAGTTCCTTAATCTACTGCATACTAGCTATAATCAATGAAACAGATTCTTCCTCTCTTGTTTCCATCAAAGTGTCCCTAATATCTGATCCAGATAGCAGTATAGGGTATGCTTCCTAAAATCTTTCGCTCAACCCATTTTGTAATCTGTTTTTTTAGGAGTGTAATGAAATTATTCATATTCTGCCCAGTTTTTTTAAAAAACAGAATAGTTAATGCTACTTACCTTTATGAAAGCTGACCTACTTTGCTATATTCTTTGACTTCCTTTATAGAAGAGAAGTCTGGTCTGCCTTGCATGTAGCTGGTGTCAGTTGCTTAACTGCTTCATTCCCATTCACTACAGTGTAGTGACTACGCTGTGGGGAAGCTAACCTAGAAAGTTCCCAACAGGGAATAATTACCTAGTAACATCATGTATGCCAAACCTAGAAATCAAATTCCAGGCACCAAGGATTCGAACACAGATGGCTCCCAGAGTGTGCTGAGGATTTGCCCTCGAGCCTTGATAGAATCGCGTTATAAATGCAAATGAAGAAGTGACAAACACTTCACTGGTTTTAAAGGAATTTTAGAGTGGAAGATGCCCACTAAGAAGTAGAATGGAACAACTGATCATTGTCAAAAAGAGTGTTCTTTTTCCATGATAAATATAGCATGTTTCTGTGATTCCTCTCAAATGTATGCAACTTCTTGTCGGGTCAGGAACTTCAGGGTTGATTCAAATTATTCTTCTCCTTCTGCCGCTGTTTCTTTGATTTCTCAGCTTCTTTTTTATTATTATTATTATTATTATTAATTTCAACAATATAAAACATAATACATAATAATAAAACATACTACATAAAATAAAACATACCTAATCCTCTACAACCCCCCCGTGCTACCCTACCCATGAGACCTTCTCTTCACCCATGTCTTTAAATTGGTCTCGGTCAGTGAAACACAACCCCCCCCTTCCCTCCCCCCACATACACCCCCATTTTTACCCCCCTCCTCACCAGACATCTGGGCACTGGTCCCAATTATTTTAGAACTCTTCAGGGGGGGGAACCTGGCCCAACCCTCAGAGTAAAGTCCAATCCTCCCCTCCTTTTTATTTATTTTTTTCTTTCTAATCCCTTATCCTTCACTGGATCCTCCAACCGCGCCTTCTTCTTGCTCTATTTCTCCCCCATCCTTGGCATCGATTATGCCCAGCTTCTCCAACAGCTCCAATCCTTGCTCCACCGATGTTATTCTTTCTTGCTTCCCTTTCCACAAAAATCTCAAAAAGACTGGATATCCCCAGCTGTAGGTTATCGATTTCATCCTCAGTGCTGCTGTACACATTTTAACACTCTTCCTCCACTGCACAGTATGAGGTGACAAATCCTGGTAAACTTCAACTGCTGACGCTTGAATCCTTGGTTGCCCTTGTCGTCTAATTGCTTGCATAAGCTTTTCTTTTTTGTAGTAATTAGCAAATTTGACAATTATGTCCCTTGGAAGCATTCCTTTACGCTTAAAACCAACTCTATGAGCCCTCTCGACATCTGACTCCTCCCAAGTCTCGTCTGGAAGCTGTAATCTTATCCATGTCAAAATTGTATCTCTTAAATCTTTTGGAGTCTCTCCTTCTTGTTCCGCATAATCTCTTATGCGAATATTTGCCCGTCAGTCCCGATCCTCAATGGCTATTAAGCGTAAATCATGTTGAGACAGCTGCTCTTCCTGCTGCTTGCAAACTCCAATCAAAGCTTTAGTATCTGTCTGCAGCACCTCAACATCCTTCACCACTTGCTTTAATCCCGCCATTAGCTCAGTTTGCGTGTCATTAATGCGTTTAGCTAACCGTTCTTCAAGGTCAATCAACTCAAGCTTGAACATTTTTTTAATATCATCCTTTAATTCATCCATTGGGTCTGGCTGACCTCCTCTGGTGGTCTTTGGAATTACAGCTGGCTCTGCTGTGTGTGACGCAGAGCTTTTTACAGGGGATGTCTTCTTGCTAGTCAGCTTATCTGGCATGCTTTGAATGTCAGAACGTGTCAATCTCTGCCAAGTTCTGTCCGATCCACGCTCTTTTGAGGGTCTAACCCAGGCGGGGGTAGGAATAGGGGGCCTCTTCTCGCGTCTCCCCTTTTTCATAAATTATTACCCCCCCCCCCCCCCCGTCTGCCTGGTGACTCCTTCTTGCTCTTGCCACAGCCAGCCAGCACTAACTTCGGATTTTACTGGGGATTAACGTTTCTCCCCTTCACTATATTCACATATATTTTATCCCGTCTCTCTCCCAGTATGCTGTCAGCCAGCCAGCCCTCCTTGTATCTTCAATTATAAGTCCATAAATTACCTCAGTAATGGCGGTTCCTCTTCTTTATCCTCAGCTCATTTGGTTTCGATTTTAAAGCCAGGAAGATGGTGCCGCATTCCAGCTCTCCGTCAAGTAATTTATCACTTCCAGTCAATATATCATGCCTTTTATTACTCTCCAAACACTCCACGATAAGGAATTAGTGCTTAATTCAAAGCTTTTTTAAGGAGCTCAGAAGATTTATGACTTCACTCCATCCCGATCCGGCCACGCCCCCCGATTTCTCAGCTTCTGAAATATGTGTGTGTGTGTGTGTGTGTGTATGTATTCCCTTTTTGTCAAAACTGAAATGGTTCATCCTGTCTCTATGCTCTGCAAAAGTTTTCTCCTTGGCCTTTCCTTCACCCTTCTTGTCAGGCATCTTGCCTTGTCCCCTCTTTCTTCTTTCAAGTTCCTCCATCTTCCCCCACTGTATCCTCTGAACATTTGTCCATTCATCCTGCCTCTGGACGTTTTTCTCAGTTTAAATTCCCACTTTACATTCATTCTCGCTTTACATTCCAAGTCTTCCAGCCTGTCCAGCACTACTGCCTCTGCCCCCTCCTAGCAGAATACAGCAATCATCAAGATGGCCCCCTCATTCTGCTCACAAAACTACACTGCCCTCTACCTCCACACTCTCAAGTAGTTCCCCTGACTTCATGACAGATCCTTTTTCTCCCAGTAGCACAGGCACTAAAGAAACAGTACGTTATTATAACTGGAGTTTTGGGGAAAATAGAAGTTCATGGTAGATAACAAAATCTCAGCATTTTCTATAACTGAAAACATTTGTAAGGGCTGTTTTGTTTATGACAGTCTGATGCATGGAATGCACTTCCATGGATGAAATAGTGTGTACAGCACATGTAGATCAACTGCACAAACATTTATTTTGCTCATTATACATGTGATGTATATGTGCTGAAAAGCTTTTGTGTTTTGTCGATGGAAGCCCTGTCTGTGAAATAGCCCAATCTGTACTTTAGGTATTAAAGGGGAAAGAAGGTCTCACAGGCAGCAGTGGGCGATTATGGGTTATATTAAAATAATTTTGGCACAGTGAATGTTTTGTTCTCGTAGGACATGTAAGAATGTCCAAGTGCATAGCATGAAACGTGCTGAAACATATGAATAAAAGTTGGAAGAACACCTTGTTCACATTGATTGAACACTTACAGACACCCAGTATGTGCACACAATACAAGTACAAAAACATCTATGTAACCTAGATTAGTATCTTGGAAAGTGTCCTGTACCTTGAATCACCTAGCTTTGAATTCCTGGGATCTGCAGGGCTGTAAGAAATAACATAGCAGTTAGCTGAGCCAAATCATGAATTGTGGCAATTATGTTCTGTATTAACTAAATGCCCTGTCAGCTCAAATATGGTAGGGTTATGTGCAGTTATAAGATTTGTATAGAAAACCAGGATTGAATTGCACATACTCATACAAGCTAGGCTTAGGAAATAGGAAACTGATGTATACCGAGTCGCACCATTAGTCCATCTAGCCCAGCATTGTTGACACTGACTGGCAGCATCTCTCCAGAGTTTTAGGCATTTTTCCAGCCCTACCTGGAGATGCCAGGGTTTGAACCTGGGATGTTCTGTATGCCAACCATGTGAGCTAAGGCTCCTCCTATAGGCTTGTGATAATACGAAAACTAGAGCTTTGTCTGGGTAACAGAGTTGAACATCTTTATGTTCTGTGGATTGCCGTTGGAAAGTTAACATGAACAAGGAATTTCAGTCTGCTCTTCCATACCATCTTGTATTTTCTTTATAGAACTCTGAAACACATACACCCCCAAAACAACCCTACTGTTGTTTGTGATCACCTATCTTAGGCTGAAAGATAGGTGAGTCAAGAAGATCCTCTGATTTTGCCAAAGGATATTGGCTCTTTCTTTCTCTGGTGCCCTATCTGTTCCACAGTCTTCAGGATGGGGCAGCTCCCCGGTCACTTGAACTGGAGGCAGAGACTCACATTGAGGCAGGATCAATTGGGGTACATTGGGGCTCTTTAAATCTCAGCTGAGTACTCTTCTGCTTCACAAGTCTTTCTTTTGGAGATCTGAAGCTACCTTAGAACAAAGAACAAGAGAGAGATGAAGATATTTTCAGATAGGAAAGGTGTGAGTATTCTGTAGGTGCACACCCCTTCCTTCATATCAAGCTTCTGTCTAAGACGCAGCTCTCTGAGAGGGGTACCCCATCCAATTATCCCACTCTTCTCCCATGTTTTAAAATAATCAATCTGTGCGTCATTGAGCAGTCACCCATGCCTCCTCTGTCCTACTGGCTCCAAGTCACTTTCCAAAAATCAGGGCAGTGAAATGTAGGTCCAAGCATTCCAAGAATCAAGGTGCAAGGTCTCCTTTTAATGCTACCATAGGGCTGTATCCAATCCTGCTGCTCCAGGTATGCAATTGACGCAGCACTGTCATATGAGACCTCTAGTGTACGCTGGTGGAACAGGCTTTCTGGGGAAACCCATCGTGTCAGCATATGCACTTCTCATTACACGAGAGGCCACTTACCCTTGTGCTGTCAGTGGTGAAGTGGCAGCGTAAGATACTGCCCATTGAGAAGAATAATGTACTAGCCGCTTCACTGGAATTGCTTGTCAAAGGGCACATGAGAGAAAGTAGTAGCATTTCTTACTGGCAGTCCACATATGTTCCTCTGTATCTATCAGTTTTTCTTTGCAACTATGGAGACTAGAAACTTCTAATATTAAACCTGTAGCACTCTTGTTCTCAGTGTCTGCTGGGTGATTTTTTATTTCAGTAACCAAACTTCACCAGTCCTCTCCAGAGAATCGACTTGCCCTGAGTAAAGGGGACTCCATCACAGTCTCACCAGAAAAAAATTCAAAAACTGAACCAAAGACAGAAACTGGGGCAAGGCCACGAAGTTCTTCCAGCACACCTACCAGTCCAAAGCCTCCCCTTCAGTCCATAAAGCCCAGCCTAGCAGGCCGGCCAACGGTTCCTCAAAAGCCACGGTCTGCCTCTCGGACTGGTGAGAAACCTTTTAAAATGACAGTAGTGTGAAAAGTTAATTGTTAAATCCTAGATTTTTTTTAAAGAGTGACAGATTTTTTTTGTTCAGTGTTATTTTTTTAATTGTTCTTCCCTACTAATCCTAACTAATCTCTTAAGTGCTAGAAATGGGATTTTAATGGTAAATTATGAGTGAGAATGAGATTTCCCTAAACACTATACTAATTAGTAACTTTTTATTATACTACTGCCTAAAGGTCCCCAAGATTACTGAATTTCACTTGTGTCTTATTTAAACAAGCTCCCTACCACTCCATGGCAACAGGGAAGGGGAGAAGCCATTAAGCAGGACTCAGCAAGCTGGTACCCTCCAAATATTGTGGACTGCGGCTCCCATAAAGCCGAGCCAGCATGGCCAATGGTCAAAGATTATGGAAATTGTAGTCTAAAATATATGGAAGATACCATGTTGCCTACCCCTTTCCATATAGTATGATGACAAGTAAAGAAAGGCAGGTGAGCAGAACAGTGGATGGGTGGACATCCCGATAGTATTATCAAGGCTGATATTAAATGCCTTTGCATGGTTGGTTGGTTCTGTAAGTGATTTTCTTGGAAGCTGTACAACTGGAAATAGAATTTGTCTGACTTTGTGTTTCCACAGAGGACATCCCAGAGTCTCCACCTGGTCCAGGTTCCCCTAAAATTGCTCTGCTTCCACCTGTTTTGAAGAGAGTTCCTTCTGATAAAGAAAAGGATAGTCAAAGCAGCTCCCAGCCTGCTATCAGATCTCTTTCACATGAAGGTAAGCATGTTAATATATTTTCCTGATGATTTTTTTTGGTGTAACTGTTTATTATTATTACATTTATATCCCACCTTTTTTCTTCTTGTGATGAACTCAATATGGCTTACATAGTCCTCCTCCTCTCCATGTTATCCTCACAACAACCTTCTTAGATAAGTTAGGCTGATAGTCAGTAACTGGCCAAAAGTCACCCAGCGAAGTTCATGGATGAGTGGGGACTAGAACCCGGATCTCCTGAGTCTGAGTCCAGTGTTCTAGACACTATACCACACTGGCTCATACCTATTGGAAATCAGCCATTTTCAATATTCATGCTTTATTACTAGGGCCAGTCTGGTCATAATAATGTGTACACTCACATACTTATGTATTCTGATTTGCATTTGCACATGCAAGTGTGCTCACTTTCTCTCTTTATCTGACTCCTTCCATAGGCTCTGTTTCCATTCCTACCTCATAATACAAATCACTTCTCCCATAATCTTTCATGTTCAGTTCCATCATCCATTTCCTTCTCACTTACAGGGCTAAACTAGAGGTGAGATTGATGTTAATGCACGTCTGCATTTACCATGA
The DNA here is from genome assembly GCA_029215795.1 of Anniella stebbinsi. NCBI lineage: Eukaryota > Metazoa > Chordata > Lepidosauria > Squamata > Anniellidae > Anniella > Anniella stebbinsi. Next base: position 40,573,683 of record JARDYH010000006.1, read on the forward strand.
AGTGTTTTTTTTTAAAATGCAAATTGAGTCTGCTGGAAAGGTCTGATAACTATTGGATCCCATCAGGCATGGAGTGGAAATTTAACCCTTTCTTTCCATGCTACACTCCTAAAGAAAATTCCTCTTCTGAAACTAGCATTTCCTTTGGTACCAGTGATGGATTTCTTACTATTGCAAATACTAACTTCAGAGAAGTAATGTTCCTCAGGAACTTAGCAGGGGAGATAAGGGTAAATTACCCCTCCCCACTTGCTGCGATCTGATCATTATCATGTTCCCCACCCAGCTGATGCTATATATTTGCCTTTAAAAAACAAACAAACAACCACCTGCTCATTCATGCAAAGAAGACTTTAATGTCACGTCTAGTCTGGCCCACCTGCCTCATCGCTTGCACTTTTATTACCTTGTGTATCTGCCATAAATGGGATCTAAACACTAGTCAGAAATGTCTTCAGTGCTGCATCTGCTGTTTGGAACGCAAAATGCAGAAAAGCCCATTAGAGCACTGTGGTAATGCTTGAGGCTATTTCACATAGTACAAGGAAGCAAAACTAGATTTTTCACTATGTGTAAACTATATAGGAGCTTTCAGCTAGCCTCGGTTCTCTGACAAGGATCATAGTATAGTTTGCCATAATGATGGTTTAAATGTGCACTTGAATTTTAGGTGTAATACTGTGGTCCCAATTTGGATTGAGACCCTTGCACTTGGAATTTCTATTGCTAAAATAATTCATTTGTCAGAATAAATCCTTTTTTAGTGATGCAAATTGACAGCATGGGGCACCCAGTCCGGACTGGGACCACTATGGGGATGGGGGAAAGGGAAGAGTAAAGTCTCCCTCCCTCGCACACCAGGGTCCCTATCCAGATCAGGTCCCCCATGTTTACTTTGGAGAAAGGGAAAAAAGACGCACCTGCTTGCTATGTATTTAAAGTAAACTTTAGTTTGGCCCTTGTGTTCCCCCCCCCCCCCCCCCTTACATTTCAGTTTCTTGGGCTGACCTTTTAAACCTCTAACAGAGATAGGGAACCTCTGGCATTGCTGATGTTTTTGGACTACAGTTCCCATGCTGGCTGAGAATGATGGGAGTTAGCGACTAACAATGTCTAGAAGATGTCAAGTTCCCCATTCCTGCTCTAAACAGAAAGCAGCCATTTTTATAACTAAGAACAAAACACAGAATGACTTATCAATTTCATTCCTTCACACAAGGTTTCCTTGTTTCTACACACTGTACATCCCCTTGTAGATCCTTAGTTTTTTGTCTCAAATTGGTGACACATTCGTATTATGAACAAAGTAATTATGAATTTGGGCAAATCAGCATATCATAGTAGCAACACAAAATAGGAGTATTAATATTCACCACTGATGACTTTTTTCACATTTTCCTGTTGTGACTCTAACAGAGTATGAGAAAGAAACTGAACTCTAATGGACATTTAAGTAAAAAGAAAGAAATTCACATGTCCCTCAAAGAGTAGCAGTCTTGGTGAATAGCACAAAATTGTAATGAACATGAACAGGTTTATAATTTTTGTGAACTGCCCAGAGATCTTCAGCTATTGAGCGGTATAGAAATGCAATAATTAATTAATTAATCAATCAATCAGTCATGTTTTCAATTTTTATATGGTAGACGTTCCTCATCCTGCAGCTTTTTAAATGTGCTGAACAAAAGAAATACCAGCAAAAAATAAAACTTTGTATTTTACTTATTCAGTGCTGATATAAATGGGCCTTGTATTATCTAATTGCAGTATATTGAAGCTTAGTAATCAATTTTTTAATCTGATTTTTAGTTTTTAAAACACATAGGTTTTCGATCCTTTTCTTCATTTCTCTCAAGTGTCTTAATCTTTCATTTAGCTTTCACATGAATATGTTCCCATATTGATAATGATAACTAAAGTGGAATTCTTATTTTGGTTGATGCTGAATAATGAGAAATGAGCAAATGTGCTCAGCTACCAAATATGGAGCAATTTCTTTCTTTACGAGTATGTAAAGCCATCAGAGCTTTAAAGGGAGTAAGAGCAATTTCCATTATTGTCTTAAGGAAAGGTTGTTAATTCTTGGTTTAACTGTTCATTTGTACACTTCAAACATCCTTGCTATGGCAATAATTTTGCTCTAAATAGCAGTGACACAAGCTTCTATTTATACTTACCCACATTTTGCCTATGATGAAATGGCATTTGACAGTGTGTGCAGCATAAGAGGGTTTTAGTAGAAGTCCATTTATCTTTGTAGATGATAAATTCTCTGTTCAGCTGTAATAGCTTGATCTTACAGCTGTACAGACCTACTTCATAAGGCTTGTTGCAGGAAACGTCTATACAGCTGACTTTTATTTGATTAAAAACTGCCAACTTCTTGCCTTCACCAGGTTTCTAATCTAATATTTATTGATAGGCTCGTTTATTATAAGAGCTGCTATGATGTCTTCAATATAACAAGTCCTGGTATATGATTGGTCTAAATGATCATACTTCTGTCACCTTCTGTTGGTTTCATGTTAGTCCAGATCTGTACCTTGTGTCAAATCATTACGATCCCATCATGGTAATGCTATATTCCTCTTGCGCATTTGTATCTTGCAGGACACACAATAATATTTGTTGCTGTATTTTGGATCATGTGGAATAAAAGGCAGGAAATAATACTATGAAAGCAATACATGAAATGTGTAATGTGCCCCAATAATTATCAGTGCACTTCAATACCGCTATAAAAGGGTAGTGTAGAACTAGACTAAGTTTCTCCCCAAATCCCTTGGCACACACACACACACACACACACACACACACACGAGATTATTGCTGTTACCTAGCGTAAGAAGCGGAACATGGATCCTTTTGCAGCACCAAACATAACAGTGCCCATCATTTGTGTGAGAGGGGCACCAGTTCTCCTCCACTGCAAACAAAAGTAAAAAATGGTGGTTGCTCTTAGAACTGGCTATGCCAGGTATGAACAGCCCAAGATAATGAAACCCTTTGAGATTGGATCAGCACCCTTCTGTTGTAAACAACTAGTATTCAGAATTCAGGATGCAAACTTTTGAGTTGCACAGAATTTTCAGGATGATATTCAAGAAAAGATCAATTAGAAATCAATAGACTTTCCTGGTCTGTAGGGACTGCCTGATGAGTAATCCAAATGTGTTTGGGCTTTTTCCAGTTTAAACGTTCTGTCTTTTGATACAGGTCCAAAGAGGAGTCCAGGACACCAGGCTTATGACTCCCAGGAGCAGAAGCAGAGGTCTTTAAGTAAAGATGGCCAACAAGGAAGCAAGTCCAGTGATTCTGGAGAAGAAGCAGATAAAGATTTTATTTTTGTTTAATTGGTTGGTCATGTGCTTGGCAATGCAAAGTCTTTTGTAATAATAAGGGTATAGCTGTCAGTTGCCCTTTTTTCATCAGCTGTTTTTATAGAGAAGCATTTTAAGGTTTAAAAAAGAGGCAATGATTGCACTGGTAATCACATTTCATGAATCTGATTCTCTAATTTTTCTGACCTGTACGATTTCAGACATTCCTTTTCATGCCTTTGCTAAAGCCAGCAACTATTCCAAATCTTCTACTTGAATTTCTCTGAAGCAGCTACAAAAATAATGCCTTGCATTAGGGCTTTGGGAGGGAAAAAAACCCAAGCAAATGAAGTGGACATTTTCTTTCACTAACCCACACTACAGCAGGTGTTGTACTGCTGAATGTAAATGTGTCAAACTTGCACGCAACTTACTTTATAAATATATTCTCGCTGAATGCAATTGCACATTGTAATTATATCAACAGAGCACACTAATAAAAAATTGTATAAATAATATATATTAGATGCTTGGATATGGTTTTTACATTCTTCTTTGGGAGACTTTTTCCTTGTTTGTTGTACTGTATATAAGAACACAATCTCTTACATATATGTACCGTTCAAAAGCACAACAAAGAAAACAGAATTACTAATACCTTGCTATGCTTCCACATCCATAAGTAATTGTATGTTGATTGGAATGAGGACAATGGACATTTTATTAATATTGGTATTTCCTAGAGGCCATTTTAGGGTCTGTCTGCATCTTCTCTAACTTTTAACATGTACTTCTAAAAGAAAAGTAGTTTCTTGTTTTAAAAGCAATTCTGCATATTTTTTCTTTGCATATTTCACAGGCATCTCCTTGCAATACAAGCTGAAGGAATTTTATTCATAATGTATATTTGTACCAATAAATAAAAATGATTTTACAACTGGAATAGAAATCTAATTGTGAAGATATATTCTCATGCTGCCTTTGAATATAATTTTTAAATCTATAGTTTCCCACTCAAGTACGAGAGAGAGAGAGAAAGAGAGAGAGAGAGAGAGAGAGAGAGAGAGAGGTATCCAACACTGTCAATCCATTTCCGTTTCTGATGTACCCCAACGTAAGCGACCTCTAGTGGTACACCAATAGTGTAAGTTGGTGCAAAAAGTTTTCCAGCGAAACCCATTTGGTCATCTTATGCTATTGGCATTACTGCTAGAGGTGAGGTCACTTATGCTAGCACTACATCAATACTATAAGCAGAACAGATACTGCCCAAGATTTTGAAATTGTTTCAAATCACTTTTATACATAACTAGCTGATATTCCCGGTCCCTGAATAAGGTTTATCACATTTATTTGATAAATAAAAAAAAATCTCTGTGACTTAATCATCTTTAAGGAGGGGATGAGTGGGGCAGAAAGAGCCCTGGAATACCCCTTCGCAGTATCGCAGCAACCTAGCCACCCCTCACCTCAGTGCCCAGGCCCCTTGCCATCTGCTGTTGCTGATCGTCCTCCTCGCCACCCTTGGCCTCCCACTGCTGCAGTGGCTTCCCGGCCAGCCCCCATTTTCCACCATGGGCTCCCTCAGACTGGTGATGATGTCGTTGGCATGGGGCCAGAAGCACAGACCCTGTTGCCTTGGTGACAGAGGGAGAGGTGCCATAGGTGACCGTTTTTAAATGCTGTGCTGCTGCAGCAAACAGGGTGTCTCTGGGCATGCAGAGTGCCTCCCCTCCTTCTTAAGAGCCAAGGCCACCTGCACATGCGCTTCCCCCTTCGGGTTAGAGGCAGATTCTGAGAAAACAGCAGTATCAGGACGGGGGGCTTTGATGTGTAATTGGGTTGACTACTCGAAACCAATCTTAGGAGACTGGTTTTTGAAAGGCACACAGCTCCCACCTGGCCGTGCACTCACAATGGCCACCAGAGCCTGGTAAGTCTACCCTCCCCCCAAGGCATTCTGGGAGTTGTATGTGTAAGCCTATATTTTTAATTAAATTCTTAAAAAATACACCCCAAAAACTGGGGTGTTGAGATTTTTCTGGTACATTGTACACAAAGACCTATCAGAGTGCCAAATTTCAAGCTTGTACCTCATGTGGAAGATGGTAAACATTTCTGGACATACAAACCCACACAAATACACTAATGTGGACCCACACATACAAATGTATCTTAAAGGTCAGTCATTGCTTTTGTTCATGTCATCCCATAATATCATACTGCTTTTTTACACCAACCTCATTCATTACAGTGAGACACATGCAGGAATAGAACTTCGTGGATCACACTCCTGGTTTTCATTATTTGCACTTAAGTCACATTGAAGTCAAAAGCTTTTAAATGTTCTTTTTAGTTCTACTGATTCCAGTGAGGCTTAGAGATATGTAATATATTGGCATGGTAACTGCTGCACATGCCAAAATCTCATAGTGAAATTGTTGAACTGCATGGATCAGCTTTCTGCATGCCACTGTGGAGCCCTCAATGGTGCTGTGCATGCAGTTGGCAGTGAAATGTGGTTCATTGATCTGGAGTGTGCAGCCATTACCACACTACAAGTAGTTATGTCAGCCAGCAAACCTGCATAAAATCAGCATATGCTAATTTATATATTTGCAAATTTAGAAATAATTATGGGGATTTAGTTACATTTCACAGGAGGCAAGAACAACCAATAATTCTTCTTCGTGGTCTCTGTGCATCACACATATGGGCTCGCGCCGGCGCCGAGCCTATTCGGGACTTCTATAGCTAGCTTAGACATTTTTGGCGGGAAGCCCTCCCCCCACCGTCCTACCGCGCATGCTCCGGGTTCCCGCTCACCTCAGTTCCTTTTCAACCGCCGTGCTAGCAGCCTCGCGGACGACTTCTTCCAGAAACGTCGGTATCTGTTTTTCTCTTCTCTCTGAAAAGGAATTAGTTAGGTTAGCTTAGATTAGATAGGTTATTCTTCATATAGTTGTTAGTGTTGTTTTTTTTAAAAAATTATAAAGTTAACTTTGTTTGTGTATATCTAGTGATAGTTTTCACTAGGCCTGCCTTATTCAATGGTGCAGACTGCCCTCTTCAAGAAATGCTCCCGGTGTGGGGCGAAACTCGCCCTCACGGACAGGCACTCCCTCTCCCTCCTTTGTTTGGGGGAAGCTCATGTAGTCGAGGCCTGCGCTCACTGCATGAGTTTCTCGAGACAGGCCAGAAGAAACAGGGCAGATCGGCTCCGGGGGCTTCTGTGGAAAAATGCGCTGGCGGCGGTGGATATCCCGCAACCGTCCCTCACGTCTTCGACCACCATTTCTGGGGAGCGCGGGCCGGTCGCCGTAAGTCACTCAGACCCGGCAACCTCGGGTTCCCTGGCAGGGGCTACTACACCTGTTAAGCATGCAAAAAGATCAGAGACCTCCGAGACCGTCGGATTCAAAAGAAAGAACAAGGGCAAACATGAGAAGGCATCAAAACGCCCTAAAAAGCATAAGGATGCATCGCCGATCGCCATTGAAATCCGCGATACCGTCTGATCAACTGACACCAAGAAAATCCTCGGTATCGAAAAAACCCTCGGTACCGACTGCATCGGCGTCGGCGAGGAAGGCATCGGTATTGATTAAATCCTCAGCACCGGCACCGTCGTCGACATCGGTACCGAACTGACTGTCTTCGACATTGAGCCACCTGGCGTCGTCACCGGTACCGACCCATCTGCCCTCTACATCGGGTCCTTGGACACCTTTCTCGCCATGACGTTCGCCTACACTGTCGATACCGACAACCCCGGTACCGATGCCCTCGATACCGACAACTTCCACCCGGAAATCTGCTTCGGTACCGACGAGGCCGTCCCCTGCTGAGAATTTGTCTTTCTCACTGCCATCGCCATCGCTGTCAGCACCACAGCCTGCTCGTTCCTTCTCTCCCCTAGAGGACCTGCTAGCCAGCAAACAGCTCTTCGCGGGACGCTCCTTTTCCCCACCGAGGTTGACTGGACCTCTGACGGGTGTATCTTCGATCAGAGAGTCCACCGCTTCTCCTGGGCGTTCTTTGCACTCGGAATCTCCAGCATCTCAAGCGTCCGGGTTCGATGCCACTCGCCACTCAAGATCCCACTCTCGCTCTCGAGCTAGTAACTGGGGCCGCTACTCTGACAGATCCCACCACTCTGTCTCTCGCAGCCAGTACCGATTTGATCCATATACAGGGGAGCGCATTGCTCATGTCTCAGCGCGCTTACCCACCCACCCTCCAGAGGAATCCATCTCGGCTGCTCCACCAGTGCCTGACAGGGCTCATCGCATCCTGACTCCAGCCTCTCCACAGTCACCTGAGGATTATGCTTCCGACTCTTCCTCGGTGATCTCTACTCCACCTGCGCTTCCGTCACCCGAGGATGACGTTGGCACTAAAGACAATGCATCACCATCTATGGAACTCGGGAATTTCACCGAGCAGATGCTCCGTATGGCGCAGTCGCTTGGGCTTGAGCACCACCAGCCTGACGACGCTGTGACTGACCGCATCTTTGACATAATGTATGTGGAGCCCTCAGCTCAGCTCACACTCCCAATGGTCCCAACTTTGTTAAAGACGGTCTAGCAGTCCTGGGCTAACCCTTCAACTATAGGACCTACATCTAAGCGCCTGGACGCTCTGTATAAAGTCAAAGAATCGGAGGCCTCATTTCTCTTCGTCCATCCAAGCCCAATTCTGTCGTAGTTGAGGCATCACAGGGCAGGTCATCGAAAAATCATTCTGCCCCGACGGATAAAGAGGGACGCAAGCTAGATGCGTTTGGCAGGCGTATCTACTCGTCCTCAGCACTGGGGATTAAAGTGGCTAACTACCAGGCCATGATGGCCCGGTATCAGATCTTCCTTTGGGAGAAAATATCATCACTCCTGAATTACTTACTGGACGATCAACGAGAACTGGCTAGAGTCTTTCAGACTGAAGCAATCCGCCTGTTGAAACAGGAGCTTGAGACATCTAAGCATCAGACTGATTGTGCAGCTAAGGCCATGATCGGAGCCGTAACCTTACGCCGTCACGCTTGGCTTCGCTCTGCCAATCTCCCCCAAGAGACTAGGACCCTGATCGAGGACCTCCCGTTCGACGGTCAAGGTCTCTTCAACGCCACGCCCGACACAGCCATGGATACCATCCACAAGGCTAAAGCGACAGCACGAAAGATGGGGTTCCAACAACAGCATCAGCCCTCCTTTCGTCCACGGAAGTGGTACCGGCCTCTCCCTTATCAACCTCGGCCACAACAAGAGCGCACTACACACTACCAACCATCTGGCACTTCGACCACCTTTCACCAGAGAAAACCGGTGTCACGCTTCACGAAACAACGCGGCAGACCGGAACCAGGGCACAAACGGTGCCTTTGACTTTGTTTATCTTCCAGTAAAACACCCCAAGTTTGGAAACACCCTTCGCAAATATTGAAACTCGTGGCAATGGATAACAACAGCCAAATGGGTCCTCCAAACTATCAGTTGGGGTTACAAAATAGAGTTCAAAGTACTCCTTCCTACTGGAACCGTCAGAATAACGCCACCATCCTTAACACTCTTAACAGAGACGACCGCTTTACTCGGCAAAGGTGCAATTACGAAACTCACCCGCAAAACGCTCAACAAAGGGTTTTATTCGCGTTATTTTACGGTCCCAAAAAAGGACGGGGGACTTCGTCCTATTATGGATCTCAGACACTTAAACAAATTCATTGTAGCAAGAAAGCTCCGAATGATAACCCTGGCAGCCGTCCTCCCTCTCCTACGAAGAGATCGCTGGTTCACCTTGATAGACCTGAAGGACGCCTATTTCCATATAGCGATCCATCCCTCTCACCGCAAGTACCTTCGGTTCGTAGTGGGGAGCCAGGTCTACCAGTTCTCGGTCCTTCCGTTCGACCTCAAATCAGCTCCCCGGGCGTTCACAAAATGTATGGCGGTAGTCTGCGCCCACTTACGATCACAGGGTATAGAAGTATACCCCTATTTGGACGACTGGCTAATCATCTCGCCCTCTTACCACCGCGCACAGAACGACGTCAACACAGTCACCAGTCTCCTCTCATCCCTGGGCCTTCAGATCAACACCGAAAAGTCAGTCTTTCAGCCAACACAATCTCTTCAATTTATCGGCGTTCGGCTCGACTCAACGATAGGCCTAGCATTTCTACCAATGGACAGAGCATCCTCTTTAGCAGCCTCGGCTCGACACCTTTACCACCGATGCCACACCTCAGCACTCCAGGTCCTTCAGCTCCTAGGATTTATGGCAGCATCTGTTTTTGTGGTGTGTTGGGCACGCCTCCACATGAGGCCTCTTCAGCAGCTCCTTCTCAAGAGTTTCAACCCTACAATGAACCCCCCAAAGGTTCGGTTATCCGTTCCCACAAACGTAAGGAACTCTCTCCTTTGGTGGATGGACACTCGACACTTGTTAGCTGGAATGCCGTTCGTGGACCCAAGTCCTTCACGCCGCATAACAACAGACGCATCCCTCCTAGGTTGGGGAGCCCACAGCAAAGATCGCACTGTTCAGGGTCGTTGGACTTGCAAGGAGCGTTCTCACCACATCAACTTCCTGGAACTACTGGCGGTGCAAAGAGCCCTGCAGGCCTTCCAAAACCATCTACGCGGCCATCACGTGCAGGTTCTCTCCGACAACACCGCAGTGGTGTGGTATATCAACAAAGAGGGCGGAACTCGTTCCCCTACTCTTCTCTATCTCACTAGGACGATCCTCCTCTGGGCTATACAGCAAAAGATCAGACTGTCAGCCATACACATTGCGGGGAAGGAAAATGCCCAGGCAGACAGCCTCAGCCGGCACTTCATCGACAACCACGAATGGCGCATGTCACCGATTGTCCTCAGACGCCTCTTTGCCAACTGGGGCTCCCCGCACGTGGAATGCGGTCTGTCCGACCTACTGTTCCAGGGCAGGCATAGGTCGCTCCTCGCTGGGGGACGCATTTGTAGTACCATGGAACATGGGCCTCATTTATATGTTTCCTCCATTTCCACTACTGAACCAGGTGATTGCCAAGCTGGCGCGAAGGAATACGGATGCGATTCTAATCGCTCCTTGGTGGCCAAGACAGACGTGGTTTACCCCGTTATTCCGCCTCTCGAGAGGCCAAACCTGGCGCCTCCCTGCACGGCCGGATCTTCTGACAGGAACCGACAACGGATTATGTCACCCAAACCTGGAATCTCTTCGACTCACCACATGGAAAATCCAGCCTGGTGGCACAAACTAGTTCTCCCACCGCAGGTATGCTCGATCTTGGAAGCAGCCCGGAAACCTTCAACGAGAGCTTCCTATGCTAGGAAGTGGAACACGTTCCTACAATACACGCATGTGGAGGGATTTGACCCCCACTCCTCCACGCTACCGGCGATTTTGAATTTCCTTTACTCCCTTCATTTCAAAGGGCTAAAACCATCCTCGATTAAAGTCTATCTGTCAGCCATATCGGTTCACCATGACCTCAACGGCTTCTCTATCATGGCACATCCTCTGTCCAAGAGTTTTCTGAAAGGGCTGCGCAACACCCTTCCACCCTACCGTCCCCCGGTTCCTCAATGGAGTTTATCAGTAGTACTAGCTGCTTTAACGTCAAAACCCTTTGAACCTCTAGCCACTAGTGACTTACGGCTGCTCACGTTCAAAACAGCGTTCCTCATAGCCATCACATCAGGTCGACGGGCGTCAGAACTCTGCGCTCTCCTCATTGACCCGCCGTACACCCAATTTTTCAAGGACCAAGTTGTTCTGTGGCCCGGACCCTCGTTCGTTCCCAAAGTTGTATCCTCTTTCCATATCAACCAAGTTATTGTGTTGCCTTCCTTCTTTCAGGCGTCCGCAGACCTGTTGTCTGCAAAACTGCATTCCCTAGATGTACGCCGGGCCCTCACATTCTACAAGTCACGCTCCGAAACATACCGTAAATCTTGCAAGCTCTTCATCTGTTATGGGGGTAAGACTAAAGGTCTCCCTGTTTCCCCCCAATGCTTATCTAAGTGGCTTGTTCAAACTATCTCACTGGCCTACCAGCTAGCCAGCAAGAACGTACCAGACCACCTGAAGGCCCATTCCACACGTGGTCAAGCAACCTCCACCGCTCTCAACCATGGAGTCTCCATTCCGGACCTTTGCAAGGCTGCAACATGGTCTAGAATCTCCACATTTGTAAAACGCTACAAGCTTGATGTCAGAGCTAGACAAGACTGCACCTTTGGGAGGGCAGTACTTTCCTCAGTATTGCAATAACTGGGACAGCGTGCGACCCGCCTCCGGTAAGTGGCTTGTTACTCGCTCATATGTGTGATGCACAGAGACCACGAAGAAGAAATGCAGGTTGCTTACCTGTAACCGTAGTTCTACAAGTGGTCATCTGTGCATTCACACAACCCTCCCACCGTCCCCTCTTGGCATCGCTGTCAATTGGTTATCCGCCTTGCTCTCTTTTAGTCTTAGTTAATATTATTGTCACCTCCGTCGCGAGGCCACGCGGTCTCAAGGAACTGATGTGAGCGGGAACCCGGAGCATGCGCGGTAGGACGGTAGGGGGAGGGCTTCCCGCCAAAAATGTCTAAGCTAGCTATAGAAGTCCCGAATAGGCTCGGCGCCGGCGTGAGCCCATATGTGTGAATGCACAGATGACCACTCGAAGAACTATGGTTACAGGCAAGCAACCTGCATTTTCTCATCCAAATAATCTGAAATGAAATAAATTCTTCATTTAATTTGCATTCTGCTCCATTCATCCCAAATCAAGAGGGGAATAATTCTAAGCTTAATTGCCATGTAAGGGAAGATTTTTTATTGGCCACTGTAGCATGTAGGGAGGACAGAATTATCTGATAATTAGGCATAGAAAAATCCCTTCCATTAGCATCACTGGACACTCAGGGCTCCGTGAAATATGTCCAGGATCCTGTTAAATAGTTTTGGGACCAGAGCCCCAAGTGCCAAGGCCTAGCAATGCCCTTGATAATTATGCAATGTACTGTGTGTTTCTCTAACACACTGTTAGAATAAAATTCCATTTTAGTATTTGCATTCTTCTCAGCTTTCCCTTTTCAGCCACTAATCTTATAGAATAGTAGAGTTGGAAGGGTCCTATAAGGTCATTGAGTCCAACCCCCTGCTCAATGCAGGAATCCACCTTAAAGCATACTTAACAGATGGCTGTCCAGATGCATCTTGAATGTCTCTAGTGTGGGAGAGCCCATGACCTCCCTAGGTAATCGGTTCCATTGTCGTACTGCTCTTGTCAAGAAGTTTTTCCTGATGTCCAGCCGGAATCTGGCTTCCTGTAACTTGAGCCCATTATTCCACTTCCTGCACTCTGGGATAATCGAGAAGAAATCCTGGCCCTCCTCTGTGTGACAACCTTTCAAGAATTTGAAGAGTGCTATCGTGTCTCCCCTCAGTCTTCTCAAGGCTAAACATGCCCAGTTATTTCACTTTCTCCTCATAGGGCTTTGTTTCCAAACCCCTGGTCATCCTCATTGCCCTCCTCTGAACCCCCTCCAGCTTGTCTGCATCCTTCTTGAAGTGTGGTGCCCAGAACTGGACACAATACTCAAGATGAGGCCTAACCAGTGCTGAACAGGGGGGCACCAGCACCTCACATGATTTGGAAACTACTTCTATTAATGCAGCCCAAAGTAGCATTTGCTTTTTTTTGCAGCCACATCACACAGTTGGCTAATAGTCAGCTTATGATCTCCAACAATTCCAAGTATCCTCCATCTTGTAACTGTGCATTTAGTTTCTTTTTCCTAGGTGTAGGACTTGCCATTTATCCTTATTAAAATCCATTCTGTTGTTTTCAGCCCAGCTCTCCAGCCTATCAAGATCACTTTAAACTTTCTTTCTTTCTTCCAGGGTATTAGCTATCCCACCCAATTTTGTGTCATCTGCACATTTGATAAGCATTCCCTGCACCCCCTCATCCAAGTCATTAATAAAAATGTTGAAGAGCACTGGGCCCAGGACTGAGCCCTGTGGTACCCTGCTCGTTACCTCCCCCCCCAAGTTTGAGAAGGTACCACTTAATAAGCACTCTTTGAGTCTGATTCTGTAGCCAACTGTGGATTTACCTAAAAGTTGTTCCATCCAGCCCACTTTTAGCTAGTTTGCTGAGACTCTTAACAAGATATCTGTTTTATTTATTGTTATCTTGGTGTGATTTTTTCCACACCTTTCTATTACTTACACACACAATTACTTGAAAACAATAATTAAGTATTGGGAACTGCTTACATTTTAGACTAGCAAGTACCTCTAATATTGGGGGCTGCCCATTTTGATCTGTATGAGAGCTGTCTAATATGATAACATTTTATCAAACATCTTAGCACAGCATGTCTATCATTAAACATTTTGATCATCTCTTAGGATTATTTTAGCGTTTCAAATATTTGAACTTCAAGCACCTTCGACATACTTTGCCCCAATAGCGAAGTGTACCCTGACCACTTCTTCTAATGTAAATTGAGATTATGTTTGACAGGCAGAGCAATACTATGGTACCTGGGAGGATGCCCCAGAGACCCTAGGATGGTGCGAATTCCCCACCCCATCCATAGGACCTTTGGGGAGAGAAAATCTGAACAGGAATTCCAAGAAACCCATCTAGCTGAAAATATGTTTTAAGGTGGATCAGAAGGCGTTTTCATCCCATTGTTCCACCCACTCTGCCTTGCAGGGCTTTAGATAGATGGAGGGCTCTGATTTTGGGGGGGAGGGGCATCCCCGATGAGGCCCGCCTGGCGCCAACATCGTTATATTTTCGGCGCCAGGTCAAAACTTTTCTCCCAGGCATTTTAACAGCTTAAGCTGAGGTTTTAACTGACTTTGTGGCCAGGCTTAACAGTTTAAAATGTTTTAAATGTCAGCTGTTTTATGTTTATGGTTTTAAATTTTGTATATTGTCTTTTTAGTGTTCAGTCTTTTAATTTTTGTAAACCACCCAGAGTGCTTCGGCTAGGGGGCGGTATATAAATGTAATAAATCATCATCATCATCATCATCATCATCATCATCATCTGAAGAGTAGCAATTTTGTCGAATTGTGCTCTGATTGTTGTATCTGCCTTTTTAAGGGGTTGATCCCCTCTAGTTAACCCTCTTTCATGAAAACCTTTTTGCTCCTCCTTGTTATAAAAGGAAATGCTTTACAATGTTATAACATAATCTAACTAAGCCTATATATGCCTACACAAGGAAAACAAATCACATCCACAGCCAAAAGTCAGTTTCATGTTTTATCTGCATTTGCTTGCACCACTGAAGAGGCATTTCTTTATTTTAAATTAAAAAATCACTTTGCGTTTTTTTTGCAGTACAGGTGGTACTGCAAAATGTGCTGCATGGGTGGGTCTCGGCATGTACATTTAGCTTTGTTGGATTGTTGTCAAATCTAGGAATCCATATGCAAATTAAACTAGATTTATACTTTCTAGTAATCTAGCAGCAAAAGGCTCCTGTGCTAATAAGTTAATTCACACTCAGTATAAATCCTTCTGTTTCAATCGTCATCAGAGCAGGCCTCTATAGCTCTGTACAATCTGAATGCCTTATTTATTATTGCATTTAAATCCGCTTCTCCATTTTCCTCTTGCAAAGAATCCAAGGCAGCCTCTCTCCATTTTATCTTCATAACAACTTTGTGAGATAGGTTAGTCTTGAGAGTCAGTGACTGGCCCAAAGTCACCCAGTGAGATTTATGGTCAAGTGGGGATTAGAACCTGTATCTTCCTAGCCCAACATTCTATCCACTACACCACACTGGCTTTGATGAATTTGATCTTATAAGGTCACATGCTTTTAGTGAAGATGATAGAAAATGTACATATAACATTTGCCCTTAGGGTAGCCTTTCCCTCTGAATTTAGAGGATCCATGCTTAGCTTCTCTCTCACTTTGTATAATATAAAGTGAACAAATAGCCCGAGCAAACGCAAAACTTGATGACTCTCTGCAACAAAGTAATTCAACACATAAGAGAAATGCACTGATCAACTACTCCATTGCTTCACTGACAATGCCAAGGCCATTATTATTAATATAGATGCCTTTTAAGAGAATAAATCCGACCAAATGAAGAAGTGATTACTTAGCCACTGCAAACTTTCATCTTTAACAGAATCATTTGGGTAATGTCATTGTCTTAGGGGGTTGTGTTTGATCATATCTGATGAGCAAATCAGACTGACCCTGGACTGTCCAGCTTTTGAGTCATTCTTCTTCTTCCAGTAAGATGAGGTGAACAGAGCCAGAGGAGGATAAAAGCTATCTTAGAAGAATTGTTATTTTAATTAGATTGACCAAAACCAGGAAGAGGAAGGGAGGAACTGCTATCTAGGCAAATCCAATTTGCTTGAACTGAGCAAAGTTAACCTTTTCTAATTTCTTCTGAAAGACACAGTGAAAACATAAAAATGAAGTGAGTATATTTTTCCTGTTTCCCATCGGTTCTATTCTCCAAAAGACCGTGGAAGTAAATACAGTTTTCAATATTGATTTAAGAGCTGGAGATTGGGAAAAAGGCAGCTACACATGTTCTGCCTCACTAGATATGATTATTGATCGGTATTCATAGACTAAAGGAGGATTCCCACATTCAATTACTATGCATGTTGGCACCTTCTTAATACCATCTTGCTAGTTTTGAAAATAAAAACTTTAGGGGATTATTGCCATTTTTTTTTATCAAGACTGCCAGAGTGGGGGCAGGTATGGACAGCTTGCCATTATCACTGTTAGAATGTAGCTGAGCATAGACTCTCATTCTTCCCTCACTTCCCCCCCCCCACAAAAGAGAGTGACTAGGTTCTCACAACACATTAATCCACAATCAGTGGCAGAATAAGGGTTGTTGTCGAATAGTGGATTAGCGCATTGTCAGAACCTAGCACATTTCCCACAGGGTGACTTGTTAACCGTGTAGTGTGGCTCATTTTTCTCAAACAAGCCACCTTGACAACCCATGGTTTGTTGTTGGGTTGTTCAGGGGGGGCTAACAAACCATATTGCATGGTTAACAAGCCACCCTGTGGGAAATGTTCTGGGTTCAGACAACACGTTAACCCACAGTTCAACAACAAACTGAGTGTGGGTTAGCATGTTGTGTGAGCAGCCTCATTGTGAAATCAAGTTTTTCTGCGGAGCTGGGTAGAGGCCGTTGTCACATAGGGAACAACACCTCCTCTTGGCTATGCACAGGGTCAAACTGCTAAACGTTTAATGAGAGGTGCTATCTAGCTTCCCAGTCCAACCCTACCCAGTTCCTAACAGTATTCTCTAACCCAGGTGTGGGAACCTCAGCCATAGGTCCCAGTCTAGCCCTCTGGGGTTTCCCCCCCCCCCCGCACTGATCGTTGGATGGTTTGATGGCTTTAAGTGCTGTCAGTACCAATATGCTATATATATATATATATATATATATATATATATATATATATATATATATATATCTCCCCACCCCTTTTGCCTTCTGCCCTGCCCCCCTTGCCTTTAGCTCAACCCTCCATTGGAATGCAGCTACTGAGAACTTCTCCAAACTTGAATTCAGCCTGTGGGCTGAAAGTAGTTCCCCACTACAGAGCAAGCTTTAGTTCTGGGAAATACCTCCATTCGGCTGTCAGACAAGATCCTCTAGTAAGAATGACATGCAGAAAAGGGGCTTCCCCTCAGCTCCTGTCAGCCCTGCCTGGTGAGCAGGCTCCTGGAATCGTTTGTATCTGAGCTGTTGAGACACTCTTTGAATTTTTCTTCAGCAGCATATTTCTTTTGCAGGAGAGGGACTGTTTTAGGCAGGTACCTGAGCCATGTTTTTTTAGCGCCCTGACCCCAAAACCTGAGTTAAGGAGGGTTCCAGAGGAGAAATGGCCTTTCCTGACATAGGTCTCCATGCTTGGCTTTTCCTCTTTGCTCACTTGGAGCAGGAAAAACAAGCCAGTGCTGAAGCGAAGGAGGCTATTTTGCTCCATGTCTTCCTTCATCTTCCTTCCCTCAGGCAAAATAACTCCTCCATCACAGCAGCCTGCCCTTTTGCATCTCTTGGTCATGTCCCATAGCATTGTACAATGCCTCACAACAGGCAGACACCATTTTGAAAATTGTAGTGGAGACAAGCAATGGTGATAGCTCCTGTCAGTCACAGTTTGGGGGCCAGAACTCCATTTCTGGTTCAACAGCTTTGTATCTTTTCAGCAACTACAGAATAGCATCCAGCAGCAAGTAGAGACCATGTAAGCCAAAAAGGTTCACCTGTTGGGTTCCCAAAGGGGTGTACATAGCCTGTTTTCCCACATTTGTAGTGTGTGTGTGTGTATATACACATTTCACTGCTGTTGATTGTAGTGTGGCTCCTCTTGACTTTTCCCCCCTTCGTTGCCTTACAGGGATGGAACGGCATCTCTCATTTCCTCCCATCTGAGGAAGCAGGTTACTCTTCCCCTTATGAGGTCAACCAAATGGCAACACTAAGACCTTGCAGTTCAGGTATGAAGAAAATTAGGACAGAGGGCCTTTCCATGCCTCACTCCTCTCCTGAGCAAGCAACTTCCTCTTACAAGGCCCAGGGCTGGAGTGTGACAGCTGAAAGCAGCACTGGAGCCCCTTGGAGGGGAGTAGCAGCTCCTTCTCTTTCTTCTGAGCGAGCGGCTTCTCCCCTACCCTTCATGAGATAATAATAATAATAATAATAATAATAATAATAACGATTTATTTCTTACCCGCCTCTCCGTCTAGATCGAGGCGGGGAACAACAACATGATAAAATACATAAAACTAATTAAAACATGACAAATATTATTAAAACTGCATTAAAACATCCTAAAACATCCTAAAAACATTCTAAAAATTACACTGGATACGCCTGCCAGAAGAGAACAGTCTTTATAGCTTTCTTAAATTCTAAAAGACTGTTAAGTTGACGAGTCTCCTCCGGCAGGTCATTCCACAGTCTGGGAGCGGTAGAAGAGAAGGTCCTCTGGGTAACAGTTGTCAGCCTAGTCTTGGCCGACCGCAGTAAGTTCTTCCCAGAGGACCTGAGCATGCGGGGCGGATTGTACGGGAGAAGGCGATCCCGCAGGTAACCTGGACCCAAACCATGTAGGGCTTTAAAGGTAATGACCAACACTTTATACTTCACCCGGAAACTAATTGGCAGCCAGTGGAGCGATTTTAAAGCTGGCGTAATATGGTCACTCCTAGATGTACCGGTGACCAACCTGGCTGCCATATTTTGAACTAGTTGAAGTTTCCGGACTAGGCACAAAGGTAGCCCTATGTACAGCGCATTGCAGAAGTCGAGCCTCGAAGTTACCAGCATGTGCACTACCATCTTTAGGTCTTCCAACTCTAGGAAGGGGCGCAGCTGGCGTATCAGCCGAAGCTGATAGTAGGCACTCCTGGCCGTCGCATCTATCTGGGCTGTCATTTGGAGCGACGGATCCAGGAGCACCCCCAAGCTGCGAACACAGTCTTTCAGGGGGAGTGTAACCCCATCCAGAACCAGTTGACACACCTCCAAACCCAGGTTGCAGCCTTTGACAGCAAGCACCGCCGTCTTGTCTGGATTCAGCTTCAGTTTGTTTTTCCTCATCCAGCCCATTACCGCCTCCAAGCATTCATTCAGAGGAGACACACTATCCTTAGCTGACGATGTTGTCGAAGGCATAGAGAAATATATTTGGGTGTCATCAGCATACTGATAGCACCCCGCCCCATGCCTCTGGATGATCTCTCCCAACAGTTTCATATAAATGTTAAACAGCATTGGGGAAAGGATGGCACCTTGCGGTACGCCACACAGCAGCTCCTTCTTTGCAGAGCAGCTATCCCCAAGCATCACCATCTGGAACCTGCCCGAGAGGTAGGACTGGAACCACTGAAGCACAGTGCCCCCGATTCCCAATCCCCTCAGGCGTTCCAGAAGGATACCATGGTCGATGGTATCGAATGCCGCTGAGAGGTCCAAAAGTACCAACAGGGACACACTCCCCCTGTCAATACCCAGGCGTAGATCATCTGCTAAGGCGACCATAGCAGTCTCAACTCCGTATCCTGCCCTGAAGCCAGTTTGAAATGGGTCTAGAAAATCAGTGTCATCCAAGACTACCTGGAGTTGAAAGGCAACCGCCCTCTCGATCACCTTGCCCAAGAATGGAAGGTTTGATACCGGTCTGTAGATATTAAAGTCCAGGGGATCCAGGGAGGGCTTCTTTAGAAGCAGCCGTACCACCGCTTCTTTTAAACATGATGGAAAACTCCCCTCCCTGAGAGATGCATTAATAATATATTGTAATTGCGATCTAACCACATCTCCTCCCTGGACGACCAGCCATGAAGGACAGGGATCGAGAGGGCAAGTCGTCCCCCTCACTCGTCCAAGCAGCTTGTCCACGTCCTCGGTACTCACCAACTGAAACTGATCCAGTATAATTCTACTTGCGGAGTCACTGGACACTCCATCGTCAGCCTCTGCTATAACGACGGCATCTAAGTCGGCTCTTATCCGAGAGATTTTATCTGCGAAATGATCATTAAAGGCATCGCAGTGAACCGCCGAAGGCTCTAAAATCGGATTCAGGGGGGAAGGTGCCCGGGTTAGACCCCTCACCACCCTGAACAGTTCCGCTGGACGCGAATTCGCAGACGCAATGCGCGCAGAGAAGAAAGCTTTCTTCGCTGTACGTATTGCCACCCCATAGGAACGAAGATGCAGGGTTGGTGGCAGTGTGGCAAGATACAAATGCCACCAGCAGTTCAGACAAGAATGACAAGGAGGGGGTAGTAGCTGTGTGTCTCCCTCCTCTCCTGTAGAAGCAATTCCCACTTTCCCCTTGTGAGGTGCAGCATTGGCGTGTGACCAGCACCAAATGAAAGCTAGCACAGAGGCCTATCTGTTGATATACAAAACAGCGGAATTGAGTAGCACCTCCCCAAGATTGTCATGGTCATTTGAAGGGGAGTTTTACTCACTAAAAGCATTGAGGTGAGTTGCTTTACGCAAACCTGGTTGCCTTACCGGTAGTAAGAAACGTGCTTTAGAGGTGTTTAATGCAGAGAATCACTTCTTTACATGGTCATAAGGTGCTTTAACTGCACCGGTAAATTAAAACTCGCTATTTAACACGCATTCGATAATGCACATAATCGGACAGAAAAAGCGCCTCAACTCCTGATTTGCGCTCCGCTCTTGTAGAAGTAAAATTTTTAATGCACCTTGAAAGAGCTTTAAATCACTCTTGTAGAGGCACTCTATCACAAATCCTTGACATAACCCAGAGGTGGGCAGCCCCTGGACTGCACAAAGCCCCACCCTCTCCTCATTTGGCCCCTTATCCCCCCACCTTTGACATCTCTCCCCATGGGTTGCCCATTTTTGACAGGTTCCTTTAGAAATTTGGATCCTGCTGGTCCTGCACTTTCAAAGCACGTTCTGCTTGGGTGGAGAGATGGTGGCCTCTCCCAGCTGGGCAGAAAGAATAGAGTCTGTGGGGTGGGGGGAGAGCAGTGGGAAGGGGAGAGAATGGAAGGAAGGAATGGCTATGTGAAGATATGTGTGTGAGCATGGGTGGATATGTTTGAGTGGGTGCATGGATGCATGTGTATATCCAAACAGTTGCATAGGTGGGGAGAATCTGACCCAGATGGCTTTCTGACAAGGAAATGTGGCCTGCAGCAACGAAAAGGTTGTCAACCCATAATTGAGAGCCTTGGCTATTGGGCGGTATAGAAATGTAATAAAATAAATAGATAAATGTTAAGGATTCTAGTGGTGGATTCACAGAGGCCCCTCTTGCCTCCTTCCAGCCTCTTCCCCCAATAGTTAATGGTTAATGTTTACATGGGGCTTTTCCTACATGATCAAATGATGTCATATACATTGACACTAATCCTTACCATAACTGAAGCATAACTGAAGCATAACTGAAGCAGCAGATTGGGTGGCTAAGGCTCAAAGATAATGACTGCCCTAAGGCCAGCTGGATGAAATGAGATATGAACCAAGGACTTCCTGCTTTTCAGCTCTTTCTCGTAACTGCTACTCCAAGCCAACTTTCAGGGCCACATCTGGGAGCTGATAATACTAATGATATTATTTTTCATGGGAGGGACATGGTCTAGCAGCTTTCAATCTGGGCCCATAATGTATGAACTGGAGGTGAAGGTGTTTGCAAGAAAATGCTGATCACAAGATATGTCAAATGACAACTGATATTGCAGCTCTTCAATAAATAAGGGTATACTTTGGAGTGCTAATTTTTCTGATGCACCCAGCAAGGGTTAGCTATTGGGTAGAAATTGAATGAATGAATGGAATACCACTGCCTGTAATGGGCTCTGTGCCTGAAGTCAATATACATTCCATTGGCATAGTAAGAGCACTAAAGAAGTTTGTCAGTAGGATTGGTACTCTGAAAATTAGTAATAAAAATATTGAGACATATGGGGCATGGTTGCATCTAACTGCATCAACCCCCCCCCCCTCCCAATTGTCATCTGCAATCTGTACCCCTCCCAACTGGGAGGGCAAATGGTGCTCATGGGCATCTCTGTTCACAGATCAGAGATAACAGTGAGGATGTGGATAGTGGGAGTCTCAGCCAGCATTGAGAGGAGCAGCCACTCTTCCCAGAACTGCTGTATTTTTATTTAAATTATAATAATGTGTTCTATTATTTATTGGCATAGTAGCCTGATGGTCTTGCAATCATTTAAATACTTAATTCAATATTTCTAACAACATCCTACAGCTGGTAGGTTTGAAGAAAGCTCATTGAAACTTGTAACAGCTTTTGACAGTTTCAGGGGAGGGGGGAAGCCGGATATCCATTGGCAAAACAACCATTTTCTCTTCTGCAAGCAAAGCTTTGCTTGTGAGCGTAAAACAGCATATGCAAAGTGGTTTAGCACCTGCCATCACTTTTGTCAACACATTCAGTCGTGTATGAGAATTCTAGCTTGTTTGTAGTGTTACTTCACAATCACGAAGACAAAATACATCATTAACAGCGAAAAACAGATGCAGACAATTTAATTAGTTCTATTCATTTTCTCTCATAATATTATATTTGGTTTTACATCCAGTTAAATGCACTTTTCGGACTTTTAAATGTAACAAAGAACATGCTAAATATATACCTGTTGCGTTTCATACATTAGACACATTTTGCACTTAGATGCCCAAATGAGGCAAGACTCTGAAAGGTGGATCTCCTGCTTTGAAATTTATACTTCACGGCACTAGGTATGCAGAGGGACCCATAGCAAGGCAGGAATGGAAGAAGATGATCAAATGGGTTTCACCATCACCTTCTCTTGAAATTGCTGCGCTCCCACCTTGCGGTTAAAATGAGAGGCCAGGTGTGAGCATGACAAAGCCCTATTTCTGATATAACTCCACAGTGCCCCCTAGAGCAACTGATCAGTTGGCACCCTGCTGGGAAACCTGAATAGTTTTATCAAACCTTATCTCACTTCTTTGACCTCCAAAACAGGAACAAAATGCTTTTTCTTGAATAGGCTAGACTGTTTCTAACCACCTTGTCCTTTTGAATTGGAGGTTACCATTATTAAGAAGGTGGATCAGGCACTAGGTAATTTTCTGATTTGCTGGCTAGACCACTGGCATGAAACATGGAGGGTACTGTGTTATTGAACAAACCAACCATCACTCTTTGCAAAGGGGATGGATTGTACTGGATCCCCATTAAAAAGATTCCCTCAGTCCTTCTAGCATTTTCCAGATACTGTCTCTCCTTCTTACAACATCCTCTTTGCAATAAACTTGGCTTATGCTCTAGGACATAAGACTGTACTCAAGCAGGTAATGTGACTAGGAGCATCATCAGACGAACATTTTATTGGATGCTTATTACCGGCCACTCATGGTTTTTTGCAGGTCCTTTTGATGACAATGTCCACCTCCCACGCATCTCCTGCTCCTTCTGATCTTTCCGCAACAAAATAAGACCCGGTAAATCAATATTTTTGGGGGAAGCGAAATGTGCTGCCATTTCCTGCTGTTTGCAGGAAACATGCCCACTGAATGGGCCACGTAGACATATTCTTTGTTTACTTCCTCTTTCTTCCCTTGGAAGTATTGTGGGACAGAAGTGGGGGGAAAGCAACAGTAGGGAAATGTGATCTGATGACTCTCTAGATAAGTTAGACTGACTTTTTGACTTCTATTTTGAATTCTGTGTACGTGTGTGATTGTTGCCTCTCTGTGGTTCCCCCACTCACATTTCTCTTTTCCCCTCTAAATAAATTCTTTTTTTATATTGGACAAATCTCGGTAGGGGTGCTGCAAAAGCTATAAACAGAGAGGCTTATTATTATTATTATTATTATTAATAATAATAATATCTCTCCTTTTTCCCAATAATGGGACAGAAGGCAGCTTACAAATTAAAACATGTACAGTTAAAGCAAATAACAATATACAAAAATTAAAAATATAATTAAACATAGTACAATTTAAAAAAAAATTAAAACATTTTAAAACATTTTAAATACACCTAACTAAAAAATCCAAACTATAAGCAGTACATCCACAAAGGTCTGAACTACTCCCCAAAAGCCTGCTGAAACAGAAAAGCTTTAGCCTACCTCTGAAAGCACACCAAGGAGGGAGCCAGTCTAGCTTCCCTGGGAAGGGAGTTCCAGAGCCCCAGTGCAGCCACTGAGAAGGCCCTCTCCCTTGTTCCCACCAGGTGTGCCTGTGATGGTGGTGGGACAGCTAGAAGGGCCTCCCCTGAAGTCCTCAGGGGACGGGCAGGCTCATAAGGGAGAATAAGGTCTTTCAGATATCCTGGACCCGAGCTTGGTGTATTTGAGGCCCTCTAACACATTCTCTTCAAGGCAATGTTCCAAAAGAAGTGGCTAACAGAACAATGCAATAATGATGGCTGTGGAGAAATGGTGCAAAAGAGACATCTGAGCCACAGCTTGAAACTGGAGCCCGTGACCTTGGAATCTGGCTGCCCCAATGCTAACCCTATGGGGAAAGTGAGAAAGACACGTTTCCACAAAGAAACTCTCATCTGTAGTGGCAGCTGGAGCCATTGGGACAGAAGGCAGGGTGGCCAATAATAGCAGGCAAAGCCAGAGCTGACTACTTGTACTTTTGCCCCATCCTCCTCAATTGCGATGGCACTAAGAACACCTAAGCACTGCATAGGGTGACCAGATAAAATCCAGGTCAGGGCTCATGTAACTTTAACAATTGTAGAGAAAAGGGAATTTCAGCCAGTGTCATTTGTATGCACTTAGTTCCTGCTGAAATTCCCTCTTCATCACAACTGTTAAAGTTGCAGGGGCCCTGCCTTCTTTTGTATCTGGTCACTCTAGTATAGTGCCTGCACCTTTAACTGTTGTGATGAAGAGGGAATTTCACCAGGAACTAATTGCATACAAATGACACTGGCTGAAATTCCCTTTTCTCTACAACTGTTAAAGTTACATGAGCCCTGACCTGGATTTTATCTGGTCAGCCTAGCACTGCAGTATAATTCCACAATAACTAACTGAACTGAGAACTGAAGAACAATCTTTTACCAGGGATGTGTGTGGATGTCCCATGCCCGGTAAAGAAAAGAAAACTATGTAGATGCCAAGAAGTCAGGCTGCCCAATTCTATGCCTTCTCCACCCATTGCTCTTTATTCTCTCTACCTTCCCCCATTGCTCCTGTTCTCCCACTCAGAAAATTGTGGGAGAGGGAGTAATAAAAGGATTTGCTTAAGCCCATTAACGAAGATGTGAAGCATTTTTTTAAAATTCTAGACACCACTTCGAACATTTCAGAAGCCTTTTATCCATAACACAATAGTGATTCTAGTCAGTTTAGGACCTCATGGTGTTATTAAGTACTTCTATTCTGGTGGCAGTGCCTTTTTCTATAATGGTCTCACACATCCAAATGGTTTGTGCTCAATTATCATAAAAGGTTGGTGGCTTTATTGACTTAAGATTAGCTTCATTGAATTTCTATGTATTATATTTATGAAAATGTTAATGTAGGGGAACTGACAAATCACAAAGCATGTAAAAGGCAAGTGTGTAGGAAATGGGGCCTCTAAATGAACTCTAACTTCCACCAAACTTGATCCAAGATGTTCAGTCCTGGTTACTTTAATGTAGACTTCCAGGAGGCCTTTGAGCTAGCACAGCCTTCCCCAACCTGGTGTCCTTCAGATGTGCTAGACTACAACTCCCAGCCAGCCATAATGGACTGGCATCATTTCCCTCGCTCTTCTCTTTCTACTGCATCCTCCTTTTTAAAGCTAATCCTTTACTCTTGTTAGTTGATGTAAACTACATGTGAGGAATCTTAGGCCTGGAAGCTAAACCTGGCCCACCTGAGGTTCCAATCTGGCCCACCTGAGGTTCCAATCCGGCCCACCTGAGGTTCCAATCCGGCCCAGATGGTCACACCTAATTTCTCCCAACCACATAACATTCTGTGGTTTCCTGGCTTTTGTGCAGGCTTTTCCCTAATTCTAAAAGGTTGAAATACCTCTCTTAAGACTTAGGTACTGGTAGTACATGCTTTAGAGTGCAATCCTGTGTATGTTTGGGGTATGCTGGGAGTTGTAGGCCTTTTTTCCTTTCTAAACATGCATAGGATTCTGTGCCCTTAAACTAAAATACACTCATTTGTTTATTTCTTTATATACTAGGGTGACCAGATGAAAAGGAGGACAGGGCTCCTGTATCTTTAACAGTTGCAAAGGACAGGGAATTTCAGCAGGTGTTGTTTATGCATACATAACCTGGTGAAATTCCCTCTTCATCACAACAGCTAAAGCTGCAGGAGCCCTGTCTCTTGACCATGTACAAAAGAGGGCAGGGCTTCTGCAGCTTTAACTTTGTGATGAAAAGGGAATTTCACCAGGTTCTGCATATATACAAATGACACCTGTTGAAATTCCCTTTTCTATGAAACTGTTAAAGATACAGGAGCCCTGTCCTCCTTTTCATATGGTCAGCCTATTATATACAATATTTATATGCTGCTCCCCATACAAAAAAAATTGGACTGGTGTACAATAGATGGGCTTAAACAATAAAAACACCATATTAAAATACTATTTTTTAAAAGAAACAGAGTTCTGATAAAACTGTGACTGGTTACTCTAAGACAGCTTCTTGAAACAACAACATTTTCAGGAGATTCCAGAAGCAACACAGGTGCCTGCCTGACCTCCAAAGGCAGGGAATTCCATAGGAAGGGGGCCACCACACTGAAGGCTCTTCGCCTGATGGACTCCAATCTGACCATAGGTCCATGTGGAATCACCAGGAACATGTCCTCTGATGATCTCAGTGACCAGGGCAGGTTGGTAAGGGAGAAGGCACTCTCTCAGGTGTCCTGCTCCCAAGTTATTTAGGGCTTCGGACTGAAATGTATCCCCAAAAGCTTCTGGGAAAAAAGTCCCTCTGGCTGAAAGAGATTGTACACCCCTGATGTAAACTATGTGACTAAACCACCCAGCCACGGAGATTCCTGTGAGTCAGTGTCTTCTGTTCAGTTCTCATCATTTTGTTCTTTGCAATGTCTTGTGTAGTTGTGGTTGTCCTCCACACAGATATACAACCTTTTCTTGTTCCTGGGTATTTTGTTGGGGTTGGTCACTTGAATTTCCAATCAGCTCTGCACCACAGATGACGCCACAGGATAGATTAGGTTAGGTGAAACTGAACTACAATTCCCAGAAGGCAATATGATAGTGTACATGTGGACAGTATCCTTTAGCTGTGGAGGTTGGTGGCTCCAAAGTCAGTGGGTCAGTGAATCTGCTCCATGTTTTAGTCAGAACCAGTCAGAACTCTAAAGGAGCTATCCAAGGTGCTGGAGTTATTTTGGGGTTGGTGTACTGCACCTTGGATATCTCCTTTGGAGGTCTGACTGGTTCTGACTGAAACCTGTAGCAGATTCACCAACCCATTGACATCGGAGCTACCAGCTTCCACTGAGCCTCCACTAATAGGGGATAACACAAACAGGGAGGCCTGGCCCACTTCCTAGCCCTCCACTCCCAGCAATGCAAGCGTTGGGCCCACTGATAGGAACAGTAATTTCATCTCTATAACAGATCATAGTTCCAGTGGTGATTACATTTGTGTGCTACCATGTTTGTTTTATTGTCAAAAGCCCACTCCAAATATCCCTGGGAATTGTATTTTTGTAAAGGTTTTGCAAATTGTTCACCTGCCCTTAGCTAAGTGTATGGTCATGGGGCTGCAAAGTAGCTAGAAGTTGTATGGAGCAGCAAAGGAGGGAGGATCTAAGGATTGCTATGCAAAAATCTGATTTAAAAGTTGTAAAACATGGGGAAAGCTATGAAGAAAGTGCAGAAAGTGAGGACAATGCCTATGAGCAGGCATGCTCAAAATTAATGCAAAATGCTCACCTAAACATTTTAGGATTCCAACTGCATGTACCTTACCCAGATTAGTCCCTATTTTATGAGATGCTAAATTACACACTAAAAAAATTGGAAGCGGATAAATAATTGGTAAAAGGATCAGGATTAAGTATGAATTTCCAGAGGGGTAGCTATTAGTCTGCCATAAAAACAACAAAGCATCCTGGATCCTTAACTGATTTAGTGTGGCACAAGCTTTTTGTGAGTCCATTTGTAGGTTCTAATTATATAGAAATGAACTGGTGCACACATAGCCATAAAAATGTTCTTCATTTCAGTTAGATAAACCAAATATAGTTAAACTGACATTACACTTGCAAATCAAACTTGCACACCCATGGATGAAGCAGCTGGACAAACATGGACTGTATTGTGTGCATTCTTTTGTTTTTCTAGGGTTTCATTTAGGCACCTTTTGTATTGCTGCTTTGGTTCTTTTATTATCTTTCCATTAACTTTAAGCCTTTGATAAAGGCATCCCACTAAGTCAAAATGAATACTGGAAGGAGAAAGGCAAAACAGGAAAAGCAGAAGGTATGGATTCTTATTGCTTGTTCCCATGTTGGCTGAAGAGGTAAGCAGCAAGGTCTTCTAACTGTAGCTGTAGTGTTAAGAATAACCCTCACAATACACAGCATTGCCTTTTTGTCCAAGTTAGAAGTTGTTACATCACACTGATCAGTATTGCCATAGGGAATGATGGGGCCTGACTTTCTCTCTTATTGATCTGAGACACTTTGGAAGACAAAAATTATCTGGAAAGTGGGATGACATTAAAAAAAACGCAATAAATAAAAACAATACAATTCTATCCAGAATATTTACCTGAGAAATATTTACCTGAGAAATATTCTCTGTGATGCCTTCTAACTTGAAAATATTATTGTACAATCCAGTCTTTGAAACTGCCAAGGTGTATCAACAGTCACATATTAAATAGGTAAGTGATGAGAAATTGGCTCATCTTTCCTCTTTGCTATCTTTCCTCTTTCAGCCTCCTAAAGTAATGATAATTACCACTATGTGGGGCAGAATTTTCTAGTTTTCGTGGTGACATTCTTAGTAATCAAAGATCAGTAAGAGTAAGAACTTCGAACTCACCATAATTTAAAGAGCAACAGGATGGCAAGAAAACGAAAAGGGACTTATTTCAAGCTAGGTTCAAAAGCCATCTTCCTTCCTTCCTTCCTGGAATGTAGGTGTGAATCAGTCCTACCAACGAATCACTTTCAGTTCTGCCCTCAGTGCAGCTCTATCATTTTCTCCAACGTAGCTCCTTTAAAGTTCCTTTCAAATGGGCTGACTTCTGAGTTCCAACTTGCACACCTGTTTTCATATACCTGCTTTTACCAGTGGCTAGTGCAGCCTTCTCCAACGTGGCACCCTCCAGATGCGGTGGAGTACAACCCCTATCATGCTGACAATTTGGTTGTACTGTCTGGGGCTGGTGTTGTAGCCCACACATCTGGAGAGCACCAGGTTGGGGGAGGCTCGGCTGCTAGTGCAACTCCTGAGAACGTGTCCCAATAAATCCCTTGATATTTTCCAGTTACACTGATCTATTTGCAACGAAAAGCCGGCTCCAGCAGAAACCTCTTTCCGCGGCGGGGAGGCAGATGCGAACCCTTTCGCCTAGCAGGTATGAGAGGAAACTTGGGTAGCGCGGGCGCAGTGGCGGCGGCGGCGGCGGCGGCGGCGGCGGCAGCAGCAGCAGCAGCCTTCACTTGGCTTTCCGGCTGGCTCCGACCTTCTCTCCAAGCAGCAGCAGGTCGGAGTCTGGCAGGCAGCGCGGGGCGTGTCTCCGGCTTGGCTGCCTCCTGAAAACCCGCCCGCTTCGCCGGCACTCGGGGTTTGCAGACGGAGCAGCCCGGAGAGAACGGCCCGCGATCGGCCTGAACTTTGCCAGCTTGGGGTTCTCCGCACGGCCGCCCTCCCGCGCTGAGCAGCACCATGGACAGCGATCCTCTGCCGGGCTTGGACGCGGCCGGTTTTCTGCACCTCTGGCAACGCTTCGACGCCGACGGTGAGCGCGCTCGAACCGGGGAAGGGGAAGGGGTGACGCGGCGAGGACAGCCTTCCCCAGCCTGGGGCCCTCCAGGGATTTTGGACTACAATTCTTAACATTCCTGACCATTGGCCATGCTCTCTGGGCATGATGGGAGTTGCAGTCCCATACAGCTGGAGGGCACCAGGTTGGAAGTGGGTTGGAGGCACAGTGTCGGCGGTTCGGGTTGAATGTCAGAGGGAGTGCGACCAGTGGAGGCTGGTGGCTCCAATGAGAGTGGGGTTGTGGCTCCCCTATGAGTTTCATTCAGAACTCTAAGCGAGCAATCCAAGGTCCTGAACCCATTTTGGGGGCTAGCGTTCAGCACTTTGGCTAGCCCCTTTAGAGGTCTGAATGAAACCCAGAGCAGATTCACTGCCCCATTGACATCAGAGCCACCAGCCTCCACTGAGCATGAGCGTTCCTAGGAGTTTACATTCACATTTCTGGCTTGGAAGGCAGTTTTTGCATTGGTGCCATCTAGCACAGCTTTTTCCCACCAGGCATTGTATTGGACTACAACTCCCATCACCCCCCAACCAGATGATGGGAGTTGTAGCCAACACATCTGGAAGGCACATCTAGAGGGCACTAGTCCTTCCCAACTTGGTGTCCTCCAGCTGCTTTGGACTACAACTCCCAGCATTCCTGACCATTGGCCATGCTCTCTTGGATGATGGGAGTTGAAGTCCAAAACAGCTGGAGGGCACCAGGTTGGGGAGGGCTGGTCTAGCAGATTTTCTTCTGAAGTCTCTACATGTTGTGCAGGTTTTGGCCACCCAACCACACACTTATTATACTTGTATTCCTGTGATTATCTCGACATGTCTTGCGTTTGTAGATGGGAGACAGCTTGACAGAGGATATGGGCATTAGGGCTGTTGTCTGACTGAACCATTTAGACTACAATTCTATACATACTTACCCATTGAATTCTGTGGGATTTACTTCTGAGCAAAGGACAGGTCCTGCTCCAAGGAGCTTACAATTTAAATTGTCTCTCCTGATTAAATATCACTCTGAATGTATTATCTTCATTCAGATAAATAATTCAACATATACTTAGATTTCTGTCAGACCTATTTATTCTAAATTAAAATCTAAATCTTAATTGAATAGTGTTTTCCCATTCATTAAAGCCTTCTCTCCTCTTTCACTCGCTTCAAAGTTCTATATGCCAAAAATCTCTCCAAAGTTGCTGGACCTACTCTGGCAAAGGCAATTTGCATCTAGTGCCCAGATTCTCCCATGTTTGTGTCAATATAATTCTTGATGTAGATCTCGCTGCATAAACACCAGGTTTAAACATTTGGTACAGTTCTATTCATTCCAGTCAAAAGGGAAGCTTCTGGTGAATTTTGCCCAAAGTTTCTAACTCTTATTTATTTGAAGACAAAGAAGAAGAGTCTTTAATTTAAAAAAAAAACATAATAAATTTTAAAAAATTAAAAAAAACTATTAATGTAAAAAAAAAAAACCACCCTGCAATTAGACATATTGCTTATGCATGCCAGTTTGGTTAAATGTACTTGAGTTTCTCAAAATAAAGAAGGCATTCATAGATTTATGAAATGTCCATGGTGTGTGTAATTTGTTGAGTTTAGAGTCAACTCTAATTATTAACACTATATGTTTAGTAATACATATATTTTAATTGATTTTAGACAATGGCTACATAGAGGGGAAGGAGCTTGATAACTTTTTTCATCATCTGCTAAAGTCATTGGGCAGTGAAGTAAGTACTGCATCATATTATCTGCATGTGAGGAGAAGCATGAAGCACATATATTCCTAGCAAGATGAGGAATCCCATGGGCAAATGGGTGCTGGACACAATTTCCTCTCCTCACTCCAACAGCTGGAGATTTGTATGCTGGTGGCTGGAATCATTCTCTCCTTCTCTGCCAAGCAGCTGAAAGGCAGAATATTGTTTTTAAGGGACTCTCCAGGCATTGCCTTGCCCATTTAATGCCTGCTGCTTTGGATCATGATGAGTGTTTGACCATATTTGTCACCCTGGCTACTTGTTTCCTGAGCAATTCCTTAAGGAAAGAACATTGTTCTCTGCTGGCTGTAAAAGTTCCACTTTAGGTTCTTTTTGCAACAGGTGACCCAAACTCATTATCACTGTTTGTGTTCTGAGTCTCCATACTTGCAACCCATTCAGTGGTCATAACTCCAGCATAAAGCAAATCTGTTTCCTTCAGCAAATTGACACACATACTCCACATTTAGTTAGATTAATGAATCAAGAGGCTTACACACACATTCGTTTGGATGAAGGGAAGGAGAACAGCAGTGTGTGTGTGTGTGTGTGTGTGTGCTTATTCAAAACAGGGCTGATTAGTTTTGCAGATGCAATATTCCAGTTTCCAAAACCAATTAACTTGTGGCTTTGTTCAGAGTTAATTTACACTTGCTTAGGAAAAGGGATCTGTTGAGAAACAGCTGTAAGACTAACTGTAGAGTCAACTGCATGCCCAATTATTTGCATGTCATCTTCTGGTTCATTTCAGCTGACATATTGCCCCTTTATTAAGGGAGGCAAGGCAGTGCCTCCCTTGTTAAGGGCCGTCAGTAAAAAACATGTTCCACCATGTTAAAGTGATAATTGGGGAGGGGTCATTCTAACAGCCATAAAATCGAAAATGTTTCACCAATCACTCTGAAATTTACAGGTGCCAAAAAGAAATGTTTGTTTTACATTACCTGAAAATTTCAAGAAGATTGGTGAAAGACTGAGGGAAGGAGAGCAGTTTAAAGTAAAAAGATTAAAGAATCCCCTGAATCCAAAACCAAAAATTGAACTCAGGGGTTGCGACTATTTTTGTGCAGCTGTCCTTACCTTCGGGGAGCCTTATTAATTAATCCAATGGCAGGGTCTACTTCCTCCCATTCTAGTGTAGGTGGAACTGCTTTTCTTTTTTTTAAATTTGCTTAAGTGGATTTTATTAAATTAAAACTGTGCCTCTTTAAAAATCTGGTGGCCATTTTGATTATGGCACACGCTCAGTAGAGTCTCCCCCCTCCCTCCTGCGTCAGCTACAATGGCCGCTTCCTCTAGCAAAGAGATTGCTGTAGTCTCTTCTCAGAAGTAAGTTCCATTGACTGAATGCAATGGTCTTACTCCCAGGTAAGTGTGTAGAAGATTGTAGCCTTTATTTTTAAAAAACAGTCTGGAACCTTAGAAGGCAGAGAGGGAGAGATGTGAGTGAGCATTCCCTCTCCTTTACAGCACTATAACTCTACAATTAACAACTTGCTTGCATGTTTTGCATGTGTGTATGTTCATTTGATTATGGCTGCTGATCATTAATTTTCATATCAATTCAATCCAAGGCATGTCTACTCAGAAGTAAGTTCCAATGAGTGCAATGAGTCTCATTCTCCATGCACTAGCTTGAAGGGGTGTGTGGATTTGGCTGTACTTCTCTTTGGGAGCTCTGTGTATTTAGGGACCAAGGCTTTTTGTAAGAGAAGAGGTTAAGCTCCCCCCTCTTTTTCTTTCTTTTTTTTAAATCCATGTATTTGATTTTTAAAGAATTTTTATTCCTTCTTTGTTATTATAATTAATAATAATTATTGGTAGAAGTAGTAATACATTTATTAATGTTACATTTATATCCTGCCTTTTTTCCTCTTGCAAGGAACCGAAGGTGGCTTACATAATCCTCCTCCATTTTATCAGCACAACAACCCTGTAGGGTAGAAGAGTCAGTGACATTCTGAATTCTCTTAGCTTTTCTAATATTTTTTAATCAGGTTGAACAAAACTACCGTGTATTGTCTCCAGTACCAACATCTTTGACAGGCTTAATATAGGATTCATTGACCACAAGCTATTTTTAGAGCAAAAAAATAAAAATCCAAACTTGGATAGATTAAAATTAAATTGAGCAATATTTCTAAACACCCACATGGCTATTCTTGGTACTGGGTCAGATGTAGTGATATAAGAGGATGTTCAGACTCCATTTAGTTGATCAGTTGCAAAGAAGCTTCTCTAGTAAGGAGGAAGGGGAAAGCCCTAGACTGATCATTCTTTCAAGTGCCATATCTCCCCCCACAAAAACCCATGAGGTAGGTTAGGCTAAGAGTCTATGACTGGCCCAAAACCATCTAGTGAGTTTCTTCTGCTGCTCACTTTCACAGAAATGTAAAACAGATGTTTGGTAATGTTTGGGTGTATGGCATGTGCTACTTTTACCCTCACAACAACCCTGTAAAATAGATTAGGCTGGAAATTTAGGCCTGGCCCACTGTCTATCTATGTCTGTGTGCCAGCCTCTTTCATATATACACACAGAAAGGCATCCTTAGGTTTGTTCTTTACTTACTACATACCATAAACTATGTATGAATAGAGAAGTCTGTCACAAATGATGCAATACACTCACTTTTTACACTTCCTAATACATTTGTTTCCCAACTAACTTACTGCTAATACAGTCATGAATCTAAAACTAAAATATGTTATTTTTACTATAGTAAGATTAAAGAATCCACATACATCAAGTGCAAATCAGAGAACCTACTATTTTTCATATTAGTCTTCAAGAATTAGGATTCTTTTCCTAATTACGCCTTACACGGAGGTTGCCTTTTTCACAGCAGCCGGATCAACATTTTCATCAAGCTGTCCACCTCCCCTGCTCCAAACTCTTTCTTGGTCAGTCACCGCTAATTAGCTCAGATCCTGTTAGTGAATATGTGAAATTGTGATCCCCCAATGTGCATCACTTTACACTTGCTTACATTGAACAGCATTTGCCCTTTTCATGGCCATTCTCGCGGTATGCAGAGATCTTTATGGAGCTCCTCACAATCCTCCATTGTTTTAGCAAGACTAAATAATTTGGTATCATCACCAAACGTGGCTACGTCACTGCTCACTTCCACCCTCATTCTAATATTATGAGAAAGGGAGAATCTGCCTCCCTATCCACTTTCTTCACAACATGCATATAGGAGTGAGCAGTGAGATGGCCAAATTTGCTGCTGACATCAAAATATTTAGAGTTTTTAAAATGAAGTGAGATTACGAAGAGCTCCAAAAGAATCTCTCCATAGTGGGAAAATGGGCATCAAAATGGCAACAACAGTTCTATGTAAGCATTTGTAAAGTGATGCACACTGGAGCAAAGCATCCCAACATCACATATACACTGATGGGATCTGAGCCTGCAGTGACTAAACAAGAAAAAAACACTTGGGAATGTGGTTGACAGCTCAGTGAAAATGTCAACCCAGTGTGTGACAGCTGTAAAGACAGCAAACTCCATGTTAGGCATTATAAGACAAGTAATTGAGAATAAAACTGCCAGTCTCATACTGCCTTTATACAAATCTATGGTGTGACCACACTTAGAATACTGTGTACAGTTCTGGTTAACTATAGAATTTAGTATCACAAGATGTTGTGCTGGCCACCATTTTGGATGGCTTGTCCTCCTTTCCATGTGGTCGCCCTATAACATGACACTATTCCCCCTTCTGAAGAGGTCTGGACCTCAGACTACTAAAGACAAAGTGGCAGACCATAATAACAGTGTTCATATGCCCATTGTTTATGAGGCTTCTGCAGGCTACCAAACAGAGAACTATCAGGCCATAAAGTTGCCTAAATGGGTCTGCCAGAAACCTGACCTCACCGTTCCTGTTAGGTCCATGTCCTACAGGAAATGCTCTCAGCTGAACTTGATGGACTCCCATCCTTCATCCCTTGGTTTAATTTACTGACCTCCCTTGGCTGGGCCTTGCAGGGAACAATAGGGTAGACGGAGCAGGCATACATAGCACGCGCAGAGTGCTGAGAGTGGCAAATCTAAAAGCAAATACGTTGTTTTTAAAGAACCAAGGAAATTCAATGGGTCCTTTAAGTAAATATCTGTGGATGGAAATGCAGCCCACGCAGGCTTGAAACTTGACCACAAACATGATCACAATCTGCTACTTTAAGATGCAAACAGGAAGAAAAAGCATGTAGCATAAAATGAGCTATAATAATTTATATAGTAAACTGTAACTTATTCTAATTTAGGATATTTTCCTGTATCATCTTGTGTGCTTCCAGAATTAATCAGGGAGTTTTTAGTCCAGTAGAATTTTTTTTCAGGTTCTCTCCAAATACAGACACAAAACATGAAATGCTTCTTTTCATGAGTCAGTTATAGAAAGCTTTCATTTCTGGACATTGGCTATTGAAAAATTCAAATGAGACCCCTCAGATTTCAAGTGAGAGAGCATAACTTCTGGGGTTCATTTATTATTTTGAAAAGTGGGTGCAACACATATCACTAGCTTTGATTTTATATTGGATGTCAAAATGGTGTAACTTCCTAGCTGATGCTGGCTGCTTGTCAACTGTATAATATCCAGCCATCCGTTACATAAAGCCATGAAATGCATTAAACAAAAAACCTACGGTTTACAAAAACAACGTTAAGGCTCCACAGTTTCCAACCAAGCACCAAAAAGCAGGGAAATTGGGAGTTAAGGCTCCCAAGCCTTAACACCACATCCTCCCTAAGGAGGCAGAAAGTGCAAGTGAAATTCTCATTCTCCCAAAGCAGATAAACCATAAGGACAGGATGGAGAATATGATATGCAGAGGTGACTGTGGGGTTGTGGAAAACTGATCACGAACAACTTAGGGCCATCTACTTCTCTTTTTTTGTTTAGAGCAGCCCTTCCCCAACCTGGTGCCCTCCAAAGGTGTTGGACTACAACTCCCATCATTGCAAGTCAGTATGTCCCATGGTCAGGAATGCTGGGACCTGTCATCT
Organism: Anniella stebbinsi; assembly: GCA_029215795.1. NCBI lineage: Eukaryota > Metazoa > Chordata > Lepidosauria > Squamata > Anniellidae > Anniella > Anniella stebbinsi. The sequence goes on from JARDYH010000006.1 coordinate 40,610,301, forward strand.
CAAAAATCTAGATGTGCAATTTGATATGCAGAGGTGACTGTGGGGTTGTGGGAAACGATGATGAACAACTTAGGACCAGCTACTTCTAATTTCTTAGAGCATCTCATGTTAAGAGTTGCAACCCAACACATCTGACTGGCACCAGGTTGGTGAATGTTGTTCAAGAACAAGGGAAGGCAGAATGTAGATCTCCAGATGTTTTAGAATTCAACTTGTAAAAGCCCCTATCAGCATGGGCAGTTGTCAGGAATGCCGAGAGTTGATGTCCAAAACATCAGGATAGATCTATTTTCTGCCCACATCTGTACTAAAGTATGATGTTTTCCAGCATTAAGATATGTGATCAATCAAGGAACTACAAAAGAGATGCATCATTTTAAATAAACTGTATAAACCAAATGAAACAACAATGAATGAATCATGAATACCTATGGAAATCCGGATAGCCCTTCAGACGACAACATTAGTTTTCAACACATGGCGTAGGATGTCTGTTTCTTGAATATCAGATAAAGGATTTCTCTTACTTGTTCAGCAGTGTGAGATCAATGGCAGAGCTACCACCTAATACTTTCATGCATCAGTATTATTTTAAAATTAAGTATGAAATTGTTTTTGTCTTCCCCCATAACACATAACAGAGTTAAAGTGCAACACATCTGGAGAGCACCAAGCTGGAGAAGGTTGACTCCTATACTTGTCTTCTCAGAAGCCAGTGCCACTGAATTCACTAGGGCTTACTCCCAAGAGGTATAGGATTGCAAACTAATCTCATCTGAAAGGTGTTCAAGACAACTAAACTAAACCTCTTCTGCTCCTCTGTCGCTTTGATGAGATGATGTATTGTGGAGGGATTGTGGGGAATGAACAGTATATTTTGTTTAAATACATTTTAAAGAAAAAAAAACATTGGTTCTTTGAAGGGCAGGATATTGATCAAAAGTTGGAAGTGCCTGGAACATGCTCTGGTTCTAGATCTGTAATGAATAGTTCCCCTTTTGTTATCAAGCGTGCTGCTATATGCGAGATGTGTTTGAGAGATGTGTTTGAAATCCTGTATTTGGTAAGGATATGGAACAGCATTCCCCATCTTGTTGCCCTCCAGGTGTTTGAGATGACAAGTCCCAGCATTCCTGACCATGGGACATACTGACTTGCAATGATGGGAGTTGTAGTCCAACACCTTTGGAGGGCACCAGGTTGGGGAAAGGCTGCTCTAAACAAAAAAAGAGAAGTAGGTGGCCCTAAGTTGTTCGTGATCAGTTTTCCACAACCCCACAGTCACCTCCGCATATCATATTCTCCATCCTGTCCTCATGGTTTATCTGCTTTGGGAGAATGAGAATTTCACTTGCACTTTCTGCCTCCTTAGGGAGGATGTGGCATTAAGGTTTGGGAGCCTTAACTCCCAATTTCCCTGCTTTTTGGTGCTTGGTTGGAAACTGTGGAGCCTTAACGTTGTTTTTGTAAAGTGTTGGTTTTTTGTTTAATGATTTTTTGTTTGCCTGCTGTTCAAAACAGTGAAAAAGAGCACATAACCTTCAACAAGTGCCTTATTTACCTATTCTCTATTTAGGGTTACCATACCATGAAATATATGAAGATGCACTAAAAGACTATTGTGAGCTTGTGTGATTAGTTGTCCTGCACTGATAATGCCTTAACTCATGTCAACTTTGGATTTGCATTTTCAATAAAAAATTAAGTCACGAGAGAGAAGTTAAGTGAAAGGGTGAAGGAAGGAACCCCCCTGAATAATGAGAAATTCTTTCTGAAGTGTTGCTGTGTCCACTTGGGATAATCAATAGTTAATGTAGGTAATCTGATGCCCTCCATATGTTTGGACCACAATTCCCATCATCCCCAACCATTGACCATACTGGCTAGGGCTGGTGGGAGTTGCAGTCCAACCCCCTGGAAGACACTGGGTTGGCTACACCTGATCTAGAGGGTGTAAATGGGCTCTAATTCTTCATAGTGATCATTGCAGGCCGTGTCAGACAATCTTCTTTCTTCACTTGAGTTTTGAGAATTCTTGTTTGTCCAAAAGGTGAGCTGTGAAGTTTGTGCGGATATTTTAAGAGGGATCAACCACAGTAGGGATACAAAGATGCCTCTTTTCATTGTTATTGAATTGGTACATCAGTTTGAAGTGAACAACAGGTGCGTGTCCGTGTCTCAATGGATTTTTGCTAGCATTTATTTCAGGAAGGAAGTTCTACTATATGAAACCCTTCCAGACATTTGTGAGGAAAGGGAAAGGAGGTAGGGATATCAAAATAAGGGTACAACATGTGCTTCTCTTGAACCAGACTGAGAAGTGTGGGGGATTCCCTCTGGGTGTTTTGTGTTCATGGAAGTTAGATTGCTCCTTCCCCTCAAAGATTAAGCACTGTGAAGAATAAAGTTTGGAGTGGTGGGGGGAGGAGGGCAGGTTTACATCTGTGGGAGCTGAGATCTGGAAGGGGACAAAGAGTTGTATCCAATATTAGTTCTACATTGACTAGACCCATTAACATGAATGGGAGTTAGGTTAGACTAACATTGGATTTAACTCTAGGAAACTTCCTCCACAGCCTTCCCTAACATTGTCCTTCCAGATGTGTTGGCTATAATTCTCATAAGGATATTAAGGGAGTTGTAGTCCAACACATCTGGAGGGCCCCAGGTTGGGAAAGGCTGTCTAAAGGCATGGCTTTTTGACTTCTATCTCCACTCTTCAATGATGTTGCCAGCAGAGATCACCTTCAGCTCTTCTGAGGTTTCCACCAAATGTTTCCTATCAAAACTGAAGCCTGCCAAGACGTTATGGAGTTGATGATACTGGTTTGATGGTACTGACCCATTGTTGCCCACAATAGTATTTCCTATGATAGCATTGGCATTCCATTTGAAGAACACTGTGAGAGAAATACTGGCCTCCCAATCCTGGTTCCGAATAATGTCCATGCAAGGGTGAGCATGTGGGCAGGGGAGCATTTGCAGGGAGATTTGTGGATTGGGGTTGTGCTTAATCCTCCCCTCATCCACCAATCCTCCTGAACACCTGACCTCCCCTCCAGCCAGTTATTATTTCTTACGACCAGGCTCTGAAGACAGTAGTAAGCTTGCATGGAGAAAAAAGGCCTTGGGGAGCATTTCCAGTAGAGAGGTGGCTGGTACAGGAGGGTTTGAGCACCATCATCACAGATGTTGACCTGTAAGCACCATCCTATTCCCCACATTATCTCAGCAAATGGGCGCCCTCTGCTGTGCCGCTGGTGTTGGTAAGTTATGCCTCTGCATGCGTTTGATGCACATTTCGTCTGCAGTTTTGCTGTACTGTAGTCTCTAAAAATGGAATAATTCTGTAACAGCACAAAGACGGAGAATGAAATAGAATCTCTCTTATTTTCACAGTGACTTATCAAATGTACGAATCCAACTTTTTCACAGTGACTTGTCACAACACACAGTGACTTATCCAACGTATCAGACCACTTTTGTGCGCATCAGAGTGATACAAGCCTGTTTACTTAGCAATCAAACGAGGTTATAGTGAAGAAGAAGAAGAAGAATTAGTTCCTATTTCTGTGCTTTGAAGGTTTGGAGTGCAATAAAATAGACAGTATTATGTGCACTGAAAGTTGCCTCTGTTTGAATAGCAAACAGTTTCATAATGATTGTTTTTAACCTCTGTGCTCCCTGTTTTTATTTCTCCCTAATGACCATTATAGCTCTGTGTTCCCCCCCAACTACTCTGATGTGTTCTCATCTAACATTAAATGCAAAAAAAAAATGCAACCCCAGCTGGAATAACAATAGAATCCAGCAGACATGCAAAATGGAGGAAAGGGAGGAATAAACACCAGTAAAGGAAAGGGGGACTTAGTATTTGTTTTCATTTAGGTGTGTGTACTGTGATGTCCTGCCCTTAATTTTTGTGTGTGTCCAAAAGGAGAGCTGTGAATTTTGTGCTTGACCTTTTAAGAAGGATCAACCACAGTAGGGATCCAGAGATGCTTCTTTTCGCTGTTGTTGTTGAATTGGCACTTCAGTTTGAAAAAAAGGCCATTATATCTTCCTCAGGGTGGACATAAGGGTGTAATAAGGGAACTTATAACTATGTACGTCGGTAAGAGCTGAATTGCGATCACTCCCAGCCACTGGAGGCTTGTGGCTCCGATGTCAGTGAGGTGGTGAATCCGCTCTGGGTTTTAGTCAGAATCAGCCAGAACTCTGAAGGAGCTATCCAAGGTGATGTGCCCTATCCGCAAAATAGGCACAGCACCCTGGCTAGCTCTTTTAGAATTCTGGCTGAATCCCGGAATGGATTCAAATAGCACTGACATTGCAGCCAAAAATATTTTGGAAGTATTGTGGTTTTCAATTACCCTTGTTTCCATAGAACTTTTGGAGCATAAGCAAACCTTAGCAACATAATGAACACTTGAATTTTGATGTCATTCTGAGAAGGTTTGAAGGCTGCTCACCATATTTTTGGACCCTCGTATTTCATTTTTGTAAGCTGTCATTCTCCCCCAGGTCATCGTATAAATCCAGAATTCCCCTGGTTGTCATCCAATGGTCTGAAGAGGATGTTGTGCCATATGGACAGGGAGAAGCCATTGAAATTATGCAGAAAACTATGCAGTCACCAGAGTGAGCACACCAGCTGTGTCCTTGTATTAAGGCTAGAATCCTCTTTTTATACATCTTAAGGCACAATCCTATGCATGTTTAAACAAACAAAGTCCTACAACTCCCAGGATGCTCAAGCCAGTTGAAGGACTTTTCTTCTGTCTAAATACATTTAGTATTGCAGGATTGTCCCATTATCTGGTTTAACCTCAGAAGTGGGGCAGTTACAAGTAAGATCACTGCAGCAGCATAGCCCATCAGCAGTTACTTGCAAGTGGCCTTGTGTAGCAAAGTGTTTACTATTGGCTGGCTACTGTCCTGTGCATCTCCTGCATAATGTTGTTCTGTCAAGGTATCTGTAACATTGAGGAATGCACACTGTGGGCCCACGTATCTGCTGAAGTTTGGGTCTCTGGACAGTGGCTGGTTCTCACAGCCGAGCTATATGCAGGCATCCTGCCTTTCCAAGTGCTGTGGTGGATGCATTATTGTTGCTGTTAGGATTTCAGATTCTACCCTAGAGACACCAGAAGATATTATTATTGATTATTTGTGACACTTGTATATGAATGTTATGAATGCAATATCAGACTGCGGTGCTTCCAACAGTATGCCACCAAGTTAATCCTGAACGCTCTAGGAACAAGTGTGACCTGCAACAAAATGTTGCAGGATGGTATGATTCTGTTCAGAATTCCAGCTAGCCATGCCTACTTTTATAATATTCCATTCCATTTCTCTTCCCCACGCACGCACCCACCCATACACACACATACCAGTCAATGAACATTCTCAGTGCTCATTCAGCTGTTTTTGGCAGGTCCCCCCCCCCACACACACACACATTATGTTTCTTTTCCTTAATATTTGTTGTCCTTCTGCAAACCTTGGGATTTCCCCCCAAGCCGTTGACCCTTCCCTCTTGTGCATGGTTGATGCCATTTTGGCTACATAAAATACTGTGGTACAAGATGCTATAATTTTCTCCACCTGATGACAGTGGCTGAATTCGGACAAAACGATAGTCAGTGGTGGAGTAATAACCAACTTTACAGTTGTTTATCTAGGGGGTACTCCCCACACAACATGGTAATAAATAATCAACTGTGGTGTGGATTAGGATCAGCGCTGAGTTGACTATGGCAGCATTCGGACGACACAATAGTCAATACAACTGATGATTGTTCCCCCCCCCCCCCGGCCCAGTTGCTTATTGTGTCGTCTGAATTCAGCCACTGTGTCTATGGAAAGATTGCTCTGGCAGTATTGTGGCCCTTTGAAGACTAACAAATTTATTATAGCATTAGTTTACGTGGACTACATTCCACTGCATGAAGTGTGATCCCCAGTTAGTGAGTATACTTAGAAGTGAATTGTCACAGACTATACTTTCTGCATTTCATTGCCCTTAAACTCAAGTTAAAAACAGTTTCCCATTATGTACATATAACTTTTGAATGAGGATTACACTTCAGACATCTGATGAAGTGGACTCTAGTCCATAGAAGCTTACACCATATCAGATGTGTTTGTCTTGAAGGTGCTTTTACCGCAAAAGACTGAGAGGGCTACCCCTCCGGAAATTATTTCAGGCAGGGATCCCTAGCTATACTTACAGGGTGAGTTGTTTGGCTTACACAAGGAGACAAAACTATTTGATTTTTCACATGCATGACATGCTATCTTGCCTCAACATATATTTTCAGGAACAGCCGTGTTGTTTTCTCCTGCTATCCTTTTGCAACTGTTGTCTGGAGTGCTCTTGTATTTCAGCCTGCAAACCTTATTGTGGAGGGTCTCATCCAGCCCAATTTGCTCTTGGGATATCTCGGAGATGATTTGAACATCTTCCACTTTTTGTCTGCTCCTGAATCTTTCGAACAATATGGAAGCTCTGTTTCCATCTCCATGGACAGTATCATTATATAGTTTAGTCACTAGGTGGCACTGGACTTAATTGTGTCTGAGACCTCCATCACACCTAATCCCCCCCACATTTTGCCTCTGCGTTTTTTTTACCTCTGAGGCAGAAGCATGTAAAGCTTATGATCCCTTTCACCTGATAGCTGCTCCTTCACTCCTTCACTCGTTAGCAATTCCACTCCACTCCACCCCACCCTCCACTTCTCATTCTCCCTCCAGTCAGGTCCTGTTAGATGAGTACTTCAAACAGACCACCCTGATGCCAGACAAAAATGGAAGGACCCTTTAGTCTGGCTTATTGGGGGCATTGAGGGAGTACAATCCTGTCTCTGCAGAGATTCAGGCATTGTATGATTTTTAAAAAGGCTTTGGAGCCTGGGATGCAAGGTTTGGATTTTATATTGAGGCTTGGAGCCAGCTGCTGGGAGAGATCGCTTTTCCCTGCCAGGACCTGATGCAATCCATTCAAGCCCCCAGTTCCTTTAAAACTACACGGAGGCTTAGGGCGCATTAAATGCGGCTAGGGAAAATAATCCAGACTTTTAGCGTTCTAGGAAAGGGCTGGGGAAGAGGTGGGGTTTCAGCAGGTCAGCACAGTGTCATGTGAGTACCATGGTTTCTGCACACCAGGCATGGCGAGAGTGCACTAAATCGCTGGTGTGATGGAGCTCTGAGTGGAGTTAGGAGTTTGCTGTTGCTGTTCTGTTCTTGTTTAATAGAGATAATAAAGTTCTTGTCTAACTTCCTGACTGCTGCATCTGTAAGCCTTCCATGATGCCATCTTCTCCCATTCTCAGCCAAACTGCTAATTAATGATAGATATAAAGGTACATTCAAGCTTCCATGACTTTGTATGTATGTGTATGTGAGTGTGTCTGGATGCAAGGTGTGTTAAGCTGTGTTTCTTTATTAGCAAACCAGAGCAAAATGGCTCTTTACAAGATCTCTTCCTTTCAACATAAAGAATACATCTATTGCAGATCTTGCGTGGCTGAACTGAAAGACACAGAACATAATGTAGTATACTCAGCAAATTGATTTTATCTGTAACTGTAAGGTCAGTCTGTTGCTTTTCATATCACAGAGCACCATAACAGAAGAAAATGTTCAGCAGGTGAAAGAACGCTTTATGTCCACGTACGATGTAACTGCAGATGGACGCTTACAGATACAAGAGGTACTGGCTGTCTTTTATTTTGAACTTTTAGAAACTAGATCTAAGTTAATGGAGGAATGTTGACTGCACAACAGAGAGTGGGTCACAAATACTATTAGATCATGCAGCACTGAAACGTGTATCCAAATGTCCTTCTAACGAAGAAACTTGTTCTGATTTAGATTTTGTTGCTGCTGCTGTTCTGCTATTTCTCCTTCTGCCTTGTCCTATGTCAAACCTTGTAATATAGCCATGTACCATTTACTCCAAAATAGTACATCTCTTGGGAGTGGTGATCACATTACAGAAATGAAAACACTTCTTTTATATTACTATTATTTTAGCTTGCCAATATGATCTTGTCGGAGGATGAGAACTTTCTCCTGCTTTTCCGAAGAGAAACACCTTTGGACAACAGTGTGGAGTTTATGCGGGTGGGTGTGATTTCATGCTGTGTGTGACTGATTTTTCTAGGAGGTACACGTTGTTGGGTTTTTATTAAATGAGGCTGGTATATTGGGCGCACACTGGAGGCCCAAACTGCATGCGTCAGCAACAGACCCATTTGTTCAGATCGAGGACTGTGTTATAAAGCAGGAGTTAGAGGATCTGATTTTTGGAGCAAAAGGGGTAAAGGGATGAGGGGAACCTGGCATTTACCTCCCCACATCTATAGCCTTGTTTCCACTCCACTGCTTTTCATCAGCTGTGCTTCCATTATTAAAATCTGGTGAAGGAAAAAGCTCCAGAAATTTTAGCCAGCAGGGAGATAAGCCATGGGTGATGGGGACAAGGCAGGTAGCTCACCCCCCCCACACACACTTTTGCTCTTAAAATTCCCCCCACCCGCTGCTTCATGTGTATTTGGAGCCACAGCACAATCTTTACCTATCCATTGTGAAGCACAATTTCTTAGTTTACACAATCCGATACCAAATGTATCTGCTGTGAAAGAGACAGCATCTTGTCTGACATGGTCTGGTGGGAACCTCTATGATTAAATTTAAGATGATGATGATGATGATGATGATGATGATGATTGGCTTTCACTTTAAAAACCAAACAAACCAAAGAAGTGTTATTTAGAGTTATTGTGCGTTGTACTTTGAAACCTTGGAAATATTACATGTGATGCTTAAAAGGCAACACGTACTAGAGAGTTTAATGTCTCATGTCACCATCCAAACATCCTGCAAACCACTCTCTAGTTCTTCTTCCCAGAATGCTCCCTCCTGTCTTTCCAGTCCAATATAAATCCTGGAACTGACTTGCCTGTAACTACAGGGGTGGGAATCTGGAGTACTGTCTAGGACAAAGGGGGCAGAAAGTAGACCTCCAGATGTTCTGGACTTCAGCACCCAGCATTCCTGGCCATTGGCCATGCTGGCAGGGACTTCTGGGAGTTGAAGTCCCAAACATCTGCCTAGCAATAGTCTAGGATACTGGAATGGATCCATTATCAACATTACAACTAAAAGTCCACCTACACATTACTCAATTGATCTCCCACTTCTTTCTGTCTTTTTTAACTAAATGGGGCAGGCCACTACTTTGATCAAGAGACCCACATGGAGACTGGGGAGGTTAGCCTTTCCCCTATGCAGTTTTTCTTATCTAAATCTGCCTTTCCAGCTGCCATTTGCTCCAGGGGAAAAGAATATAGCCTTGATACACCTGTATCACACACACACCTGTATACCTCCCACCACCAACACCCTGGCAGAACAAACAAGATTAAAGGTGAATTTTATATCAGGAAAAACAAGCTTAACAATATGATGGCAAAATGTACCAAAGGGTAATGAATCAAAAAGGTAGTTAAAAGCTGCTTACTGATTAACTAAAAATTCATAATTTCACATCCTTTAAGGGTCTGGCTCACAGTTTTCAATGTATCACAAAGGATAGTTCTGTATCAAAGTTCTGTACCTTTTAGATAAGAATTGAGGTGTATAGACTGCCCTTTTCAGAAATAGGTCCCATCAATTACACTGGAAAGTTATTTTTTCAAAATAATATCTGTTCTAATCTGGGTGTATCATTTCCATCTCAACATACAGCTTAATATAGGTTACAGGAGTATACAATGAGTTAGTTAGTCATTTGATTGGTTTTGTTATTCATATGGGCACAGAACAAATCTGAATGAGCACAAGTGCAGTCTCAAATTTCCATCTGACACTGTATTCCTTGCATTCATCTCTGACTCTATGGCTGAACAACAGAGAGAGAGACGATCTACACACTAGGTTTTTAACATTTTATAAGGGTTATGAAAACTCTTTGGGCCACATGATTCACTCTCTTGAATGATGTATACCTGAGGTTTTTTAAAACTCACTTCAGCTATATACAATGGTTTTACTTTTAATAAATCGTTTTAAGTAAAACAATGCGTCCTTCCTTACTGTTTGTGATTCATGGGGGCAGTGCTTTGTTTACCCATGCCCAAATGCTTAGCAGTTGGTTGGTGGGGAAGAAAGAGGGGCTAAGGAGGAAGTGGGCAAGCTAGGGATTGAAAGGGGAACTAAGGAGGAAGTGGGCGACTGAACTACAATGCCCACAATGCTTTGCCCTAAACTCATTGTAAAAACGAAACAGAAAGAGACGGGGCAGAAGAGTGTGTGACCGCACACACAGCTTTCAAAACTGAAGAAGTTTTCTCCTGTAACATGAATACTCCTTAATGTGGCCTAAGACGTTTTAGAACGCACCTATTTGGAACGTTTTAAAATACTATTTAAAACGTTCCAAGGGACTGTGTAGATAGGCTCAGAGTGTGTATAAATTACATACAACCAAACCACTGAAAGACTACAACCAACTCCCATTATCTGTACCCCATCCTATCTTACCCAAACGCCTGATCTCCAAACATTTCATATGTTCTTCAACTCATTCCTAAAAGATGTTGTAATATATGTTCTTCTTAAATTCCTATTTTTAAAGGGTAACATCTTACTAACTTCCTCCCTGCAGATTTGGAGGCAATACGACGCTGATAGCAGTGGTTTTATTTCAGCTGGTGAACTCAGAGTAAGTTCTCTAGATATTCTTCTTGTGCTTTATCCAGATGTTTCCTTTAGTCAATAAGTATCCTTAGATCACATAATAGGGTAGCCTCTTGTAAATCTCCAAAAGAGAGAACATGTATCACCAAAAAAAGAGGTCAATAATGTGCATCTGTATATAGATGCAAATTTAGAAATTATTGTTATAATTTAAATAGAAGAGCAGTACATAGACCTATGGTGTGGAAGACCATGACCAGGTGACCTGTGTGCCTTGCTCAGTCTGCTGTCCAGGTACTGTTGATGGGTAGCCTCAAGACCCAGCTGTTCCTTCTGATGGTTCATTATCTTTAAACCAGAATTGGAACGGAGAGCCCTTCAAACAGAGGACGCTTTCAAAATAGGGGGCAATCCTCTGGCAGTCATTCAAATAGAGGGCCATCATTTGTAAAAGAGTATGCATGGCCACCTTAAAACAAATTTAAGTACATTCGAACAAATATCTGAGCTGCTCATTGAGCTAGAGAAGTATTCAGCCCCTCTGCTGAGCCAGACCTTGATTCCTTCATATTAGTTCTTAGTATGAATCTGAAATAGTAAAAACTGCTTTTTTAAAACTTCTTTCCTGACAACAGGACTTTCTGCAGGATCTTTTTCAGCAACATGGAAAAACAATTTCTAAGGCAAAGCTGCAGGAATACACTGACACCATGGTAAGCAGAGGAAACAATATCTATAACATGCATTATTATAGTAATTCCTAGGTATTCTAGGCAGCCTAAAGGTTTATTGTACTGGATGGATCTATGTAGCAAAGGATAATTGTAAGAAATTGGGTGTTATTGTTGAGTTTGTGTTGTGTTGATTTAATTTATTAATAACAAAATATTTTTAGACTACCTTTGAAGGTAAAAATGTCCCAAGGCAGCATTCAAGATAAAAGTACAAAACAATGCAAAACAAATACAATTTTAAAAATCAATCAATAAATATTCATTAAAATTCTATAAAAACAGATATATCACCAATAAAACCTGCAACTCATGAACTATGGAAAGGCCATTGAAAATAGGTGGGTCTTCAGAGCCTTCCTGAAGTCTTACAAAGAAGGAGCCTGATGAATCCCTGATGGAAGCAGATTCCAGGGATGTGGGGCTACCACGGAGAAGGCCCTCTTCCTTGTACTCACCAGCCTAACTGCCACTGGAGGCAGAAGCTGAGAAAGGCCTCTACTGACGACTTCAAAGTGTGGGCAAGCTGGTACAGGAGAAGGTGATTCTTCAAGTAACTTGGGCCAAAACCAATTAAGATTTTAAAGGTTAAAACCAGCACTCTAAATTAAGCTCAGAAATGCACTGGCAGCCAATGTAACTCGTACAATATTGGTGTCACATGAGCAGACCATCCAGTCTTCATCAGTATCTGGGCAGCTGTATTCTGCACTTACTGAGGTTTCCAAACCATCTTTAAAAGCAGCCCCACACAAAGTGCATTACAGTAGTCCAGCCTGGATGTCACCAGAGCATGAATAACTGAGGCAAGATCCACCATCTCCATATAGAGCCTCAGCTGGCATACCAGACTAGGCTGGTAAAAAATGCTCCTGGCCACTGCTGCCTCCTGAGGTTCCCCAGTTAGCACCAAGACCAGAAGCATTCCCAAACTCCGCAATTGGTTGTTCAGGGGGAGTGCAATCTCATCTAAGACCTGATGCACTCCACTACCCAGATTGATCAGTTTCCCTACCCACAGTACCTCCATCTTGCCTAGTTTAAGTCTCAGTTTCTTTGCCCTCATCCATCCCAAACTATCTTCAGACATTGGATCAGGCATTCAACAACTTTGCTAGCAACATTAGATGGAAATGAGAGGTAGAGATCTCAGATCAAAACTCTGAATGACTTCCCCCAGTAGTTTCATGTAGATGTTGAAAAGCACAGGGGACAAGATGGCATTCCATTGGCCAATGGTCATGGGATAGAGCAGAAGTCCACTGCCACCACCGCCACCTCCTTAGACCATTCACCAAGGAAGGACAGAGCCACTATAACACCATGTATTGTAAAGGTGTTGTAAGCACTTCATTTGGTGTCCATGGTATTAAAGGCTGAGGACCACATCATGCCAGGAGTGCTCATATGCAAAGGAAAAGCTTTAATAAATGAAATACAAGTGCCCAGTCATCATGACACATATTAGCAGGAAAGGTGAAAGTAAAACTAGTGATCAGCCAATCTGACCAAGGTGAAAATTTCTTCCTAAATTTCATATGTCAAGTTCCCCAGAAGAAGAGAAAATCATTCCTGGAATCTTAGCACTAATCTGTATCCAGCTGTAACTATATCTAATGCATCTGGGGAAGGGGGAAATTATATTGAATTTTAAAAGGCCACTGGTTATTATACAACACCCTGCAAAATGTATCTACTTCATTTGGAAATGTCATTTGTTTAGGGAAATTTTGTTCAGTTGAGTATTCTAAGAGGTCTCTGTGTCCCCTGTATAGGTCTTATGTCAATGTAACACTCTGTAAATGCTACTTCCATACGTTTGACCTCGTCATTTTACATTTTTATATTTTGACTGTCCCCCAGAGCCATTCAGATATATTAGATTGTACTGCAGTTAGTAAATCCTCTGTGTGTGTGTGTGTGCGTGTGCGTGTGCGTGTGTGTATAGCATTCTGCAATCCACAGAGTTACATTTTGTCAATGTCACATGCAAGGAAAGCTCATTACTGGTTTATTCATCTGTAAATCACATTACCTAGGCTGCCAAAATAATCACATCCGGACTAAGGTTATTATTATTCATTGGCTAGAATAGCGGGTCATGATAATATCAGTCAGGCTGTCAGCAATGGGCTTTCATTTGAGCCGCACAATATGCTTCTATTGAATAAAGCAGTACCTTTGTCTACCAAACAACAGACAGTTCAGGGCATATGAAAAATCCACTATGTTTCCATGAGGGCTTTGCTTGAATTAACTCTCTGCTTCCAAAATCTTGAGAGTGCTGCTGTCGCTGCATCTGTCCAAATACTAGATGGGTAATTCTGCTTAATGGATCCCTTGTATGTAAAACAGGTTCTGGTAATGAGACTTGATTCAAATTGAACCATGCAAGTCATTTTGCTATTCAAACATTTACCACAGTGGTATGGGATGGGAAGACACTATGAGGAAGCTGCTCCCACACCACTAGCATTAATGGGGCCACTGAGAAGGGGAAATGAAACCTGTGGAAAATTCTAGAAAGTATTTCATGTGGAGTGTATGGGGAAAAAGTAGTCGGCTTATATTGCGCTGATCTGGATGTAACACTAAACCATTGTTTATCTTATAAGAATGAGCCTAGCCTCCACTCATGCTGAAGGAGGACAAGGTGTACACAAGCCTATCTGTGAGAAATTCAGAAGGTTTTACTTTCAATTTAGATTACCACAGCTTGTTGTTCCATCTGAACTCAGACAAACTGTGGTTAATCTTAACGATGATTCGTGGAAAGAAGCCACCTCCAAACAAGAGTTTATAAAGCTGGCTTGTTTTCATAACCCATAGTTAATGATGATATGCTAAACTGTGGTTAATGAAACAATCGAAATGAGGCTTCCAATCTCCTCATAACCATGCTGGAAGAGGAGAGGTGTGGGAGAAGCACAAGCCCAGGAGAGGCTAGGCTCATTCTTGTAACACTAAACCATGTTTACTTTTATGTCCAAACACTGCCAGTATGACTAGTATGAAAACTGCCTCTTCAAATGGATTGGTGGAAGGCTCCCATAGGAACCCATAAAGCATAGACTTACTGCCCCAGTTCTGCCTGGCATTCCAATTAGCCATCTCGGCATTTCCAGCTGTTGTGACTGGTGGTTGGCAGATTGTTGGTTAATAGTCTGGGATGGTCACTGATGTTTCCTCAATGGGATCTAACAGCTAGGAAATAGTTGGGGATAAGAACATAAGAACATAAAAAGTGCCATGCTGGATCAGACAGGGGATCCATCTAGTCCAGCACTCTGTTCACACAGTGGCCAACCAGCTCTCAACTAGGGACCAACAAAGAAGGACACAGTACAACAGTACCCTCCAGCCTATGTTCCCCAGCAACTGGTGCACACAGGTTTGCTGCCTCTGATACTGGAGGTAGCACATAAGTAACCATAGATAGCCTTCTCCTCCAGGAATTTATCCAACACCCTTTTAAAGCCATCCAAATTGGTGGCCACCATTATATCTAAGTCCTTCCTTTTATTTGTCCTGAATCTCCCTCCAATCAGCTTCATGGGATGACCCCAGGTTCTAGTATTTTGAGATCTCATTTTTTAAATGAGATCCCCATCAGAGTTTGAGAAAGGTGATCCCCTCCAGCTGAGGAATGGGAGGCAGATGTAAAGTGTATTGGGGGGGGGGGGGTGAGAGATACAGAAGTTGGCAGTTTGGAAGATGCAGAAGCAGAGAAAGTACTGAGAGTTTCCAGCAAAAGTTATTTGAAACTTGGGGGCAGCTGAAACTGGGGAAGATTTCCCACTGCCTCACCATGGGATTTTCAGAGCTTTATCACTAAATGGATAACATTAATAAAAGGGAGGTTAACCACTAGCCCAGAACTGAGTATTTTAGAACTGCAGCCCAACTGTGCAATACACCAAATCATCTTCATGCACTTAAAAAATTAAATCGGTTTCTCAGCACCCTTTTATCATGAATTATGCATACTTCTATTCCATTCAACTTCTTGCCTGCCTCTATCCCCGTCTTTCTGAAAAATGATGGCCATTTTCCTATGCCCTGCTACAGTGTTATAGTGGGGAAAGGATGGGGGCTGCAAAGAGTATCAAATCAGCCCAGAAGGGAACAATCAGAATATAGTTAAGCAAAATCTGAATATATTGCAGAGAGAGGGAAAAGCTTGTTATATTCATCGGGATGAGTGTCATGATGCTAAGACATGCCTGAAACTTCCTAACTGAAACAAATTCTTGCAGAGGCAAAGCTTTTTGCCAATGCCAAATATATTCATGAGGCTTAGTTTGTTAAGTTGATTCTCACTTGACTTGCAAGTACGAGTGGGAATCGACTTTACAAACACAGTTCCCTAACAGGATGTCGAACAAAAGCTTTGAATTCCCTAGCCTTTAGCCTTCTGAGGCATCTTATCAGTTTTCACAGCTCCTGACGAAGGATAGAACCTATCCGAAATGTTGAGCTTTTTGAAAATTGGTTTTCTAAAAATTCCAAGTGCTTTTTACAACAATAAAGTCTTCACAGCTCTTCATAGCACCAGAGTTTGTCTCTTCTTGACGCTTCTGTCATTCGAGAGTGGCCTAACCCTCAAACAACCCTGACCACCTAGGTTCACATGACTTGACAAGCCATGGCAAGGTGGGCGGCCATGGGAGCCACACAAAAATGGCAGCCACGGGCATCCAGTGCAATGCAACAGCCCACAAGGGGAAATTAAGCCATGGTGGGCTGTCATGTGAGCTAGGCCATTGCCCTAAGAAACAGCCAAAAGTGCTTTGTGCAGAAGTGTTCCATCCCTCCTCAACATTAAAAAGCCTCCCATAAGGATGTCAAAGTTAATATCTTCTGAGTTTCAACCCCACTATTTCTTGATAATGTTCATATATTCATTGTCCTATTGGTAGGATTCAGAGAGGCTTACAAAATCATATGTTATTTATTTTCCTTCATGTTTAGCTTGCTCTGTCCTTGGAGACCTTTAGTTTGGTTTCCGAAAAGACACTGCAAAATATCGCATCAATGGGGTATTTGAAGAGAAAGATAATTTGGGAAGGAAAGAAGGAAATTCATATCATCCTCAGCCATTAATTTAATTCAATGCCCAACAGGTGGATAGAGGGTCATAAAGCATCCTTTCAAAGTTGCAGTGTTGCACTGGCCAAATATCCCAAGATGAAATCAGGGTGGGCTTACAATGGCATCTCCTGGCTACAGCAGAACTGATCTCATAGCAATTCATGCTGCATGACTCACAACAGCATGGGCAGTATGAATAGTAAAAAAATGATTATATACTCAGGTTCTTTGTCATTTTTCCTAATATTAACAATTTTACAAAGTCTTTCCCCTTTTGCTTTTTAGATGAAACTCTTTGACAAAAATAAAGATGGGCGGCTGGATCTGAATGACCTAGCAAGGTAGATGTTCTCCATTTCTTCAGAATGGGCTTGTGGAATTTGCAGTGGCTTCAACAAATGTAGTATTCCTCACCAATAGGTCCCTATATCTTAAAAGCTACACCTGTTGATTTTCTGCCTGTTATGCAGCTGCCAAGAGCTCATAATATATGTTCTAGAAAAAAAGATGGCAATCCTATTTATGTTGCAAGCTGCTGTTTCTGAAAATGCCGGCTTGCTCTTCATAAGCTTCCACCTTTGTGAGAACTGTCAAGCAGAACTGTCTGTCTTTGTGGAGGTGATAACATCTGAGAATATAATGATTTGGCTTTTTCCATTTAGGATTCTGGCTCTTCAGGAAAATTTTCTGCTTCAATTTAAACTGGATGTAAGTACAGCAATTTTCAGTGCACTTAGTTACCATTTTTCCTCCATTTCGGAAGGTGTTTTTTTTAACCATTCCTTATTTCTCCCCCACCCCTCCTCCCATTCAGGCTTGTAGTTCAGAAGAAAGGAAGAGAGATTTTGAGAAAATCTTTGCACATTATGATGTTGTAAGTTTTTTTGTGGGTTTGGGATTACTGCTGATTAGCTTTACAGAGTGATGCAGTCTAGAGTAACGTTTAAGCATCTTACTGATGCTGTATTTTCACAACCCCATTGGTGTGAATTCCCTAATGTTTACATAGTGCAGAAGTATATTGTACAGGCATTTATGCTATGTTGTTGGGTAAGTCAAGGAGAGGGGTTTCCAAATCATCCTCAGATTGCATTTCAACCCCAACTGAGCCAAGGGCACTGGTGCAACATTAGATGACCTTCAGCTTCTAGTAGATGGATATGTATTGTATGCGAGATATTTAATGCTCCAACACTCCATAAGGATAAAAGAATTGCTTTGGTGGGTTGGACATATGGTCCAGCATTCTGTTTCCTGCAGTAGCCAGACAGAAGCCCCTAGGAAGCTCAGGGCATAAAGGTGACTTCCATCTGGGCTGGCCCTAGACCAAATGGTGCTCCAGGGTAAGGAGCTCCTTCCCCACCATTCATTTGTTTCATTTTTAACATCTCACTTGGTTACACATTTCATGACTTCGATGCACAATCGGCATGCATGATTTATCTCTGACATATAAGATGAAAAATGCACATGCATGGATCTGATCATGCTCACTCACACATGAATCTTTTATCAAATGTGCACTGATGTACATTTTCCTGCTCATAGGACGAAAAACAAATATTAGCTCAGTGCTGGCCATACAGGTCGGTGCTGTCAGCTTTACAAATGAAGATGAATTGTTTGTACTATTTGTTTCAGCTGCTGAATGAACAGTTGAGTAGATAGCCATGACAGGTGTTCTCTGGAGCTGCCTATCACCAGAGTTGCCTGTCCCTAGATCTGATACACATCCTGAGATATTTATCCTTAGCATCTGATACTCTTTGCAGGACAGAAATAAGGGAAGAATTTAGAGGCACACATTTCTGCCAGATCCAGTGGCAGGTTTTCATCAATAACCTGTGATGTAGCAGACAAATACCAAAATTGTTCCACAAATATTTCAGAGAATCCATATTAATAGATCTTTTAAATTACTTGATTTGATTGGCAACTGAGAATGCCATAAGTTATTTATTTTGATGTCTTTAGCCCTTCCCTCAATTTGGTTTACCTCTAGTGTATTTCTACCCATATGCATATATCAATGTATCTACTACTGTCTCATTCCATGGGATGAAAAGAAACTGTGGCTACAAGTGCTCATATTACAATACATTACTTACCAGCTGCATTATAGCAGGAGCACAGCTCTTATGCTTTCTTCTTTCAATGTTTAAATCAGCTCTGGTGGCCATTTTCTTGGTAGATATCATGAGCGAGCCTTACCATGAATACAAGAAATATGCAGTTGCTTTCTCAGTTGACATAGACATCCATAGGCATATAGAGTGTTGATCTTCAGGCCTATGGGCAAAATATGATCCACCTGATGGTCCCAATCCAGCCCTCTAGGGTTTCCCAGGTCCCCCACCCCTTTTTCCTTTGCCCCCCCTTGGAATGCAGTCTCCCAAGAGCTACTCTGAGATTGAATTTGGCCCTCAGGCTGATGTTCAACACGCCTGGCATATAGTTTGCAAGGCTGAAGATAATGACCCTGTTCAGACAATATGCTAAGCCACAGTGGACAAGCATTTTGAGCGAAACATTATGGCTTAGCATGTTGTGTGAACCATGACTTAGTATGCCGTGTGAACCATTCCTAACCATGGTGGCTACATAACCATGGTTTAAACAAGCTCACTAACCATGTGCTACAAAAGGGTTAACGGACTAACCATGGCTTAGTTTGTTCTCTGAACAGGCTCAATGTTACCAGAAAGAGGACAGGCAGAAAACTACCATGTATATATGCTTATTCTACAAAACTGTATGATTTTTTAATATATATTCCAGAGCAAGACAGGAGCACTTGAAGGCCCAGAAGTAGATGGGTTTGTAAAAGATATGATGGAACTTGTCAAGGTGACTTCCTAATAATTTCATGTTGTTCTTCATAGTTTTTGTTACAAAACTGGCTTAGAATCCTAGAGTTTGAAGATATATCAGAGGTCAACTAGACCACCCTACTGTCAATGCCTTAGTACAGTTGCTTAAAAGCATGTCATCATAACAAGTAACTTCATTGACTCCAGTTCTTTTGCGGAACCTCCCTTTTATTTTTATTTTTCATTGCGTTTTTGCCATAATTTATGTACTAAGATGCTTTTATTCTTTGCTGCTGGTTTAATCTTAGTTTTATTCTGGGCGATTTTTGTTTGTTTGTTTAATGTTTGTATTTTATGTTTTTAAATGAATTGTACACTGCCCAGACAACTTTGGTTATTGAGTGGTTTAAAAGTACAATAAATATATATATACATCAATAAATAATCCCCATAAATACTTTATATTAGAAATGTAACTCCTGAGTGAGAAGGAATATTTTATCTTCTAAAAGCAATAATCTCTCTCTCTTTCTCTTTTTCTTCCCCTTTAGCCCAGCATTAGTGGCACAGACCTGGACAAGTTCCGCCAAATCCTGCTTCGCCATTGCGATGTGAACAAGGATGGCAAAATTCAAAAATCTGAACTTGCCTTGTGCCTGGGAATTAAAATTACCCCATAAGCCTGAATGTGCTTCTCCGGTGGTTTGCCAATTCTTGTCTTTTGTGAGAGCCTGCTGGTACTGGTAGAACATTTGCAGTGCTGTGTTAATAATATTTGTTATGCTGAACTAGAAGATAGGGGCAACTCACTGTGATATGAATATTCCTTTACAAGGATGAAGCCAAATAGAATCCATGTGATGATGCGCAGTAACAAGTTCCATGCTGTTCCAAAGGAGATGTTATCTATGGGATTTCTAACTAGTCTCTCAGAAGAGCATGTGGTCATGGTACCAGGACTGCTGCTACATAACATGACATTGGATTATGTTCCATTCCCTAGGCTAAATCCCTAAAATTACTGCCTGTTTATTCCTTCTCAGTGCTCCGTGTTTGTGACAACTGAGTGATGTATGAAATTGGCTGTACTTCTTTTTTAAGGCATACGAGCATTATAGTACTGGAGGCAAGCTGAGTGTATTTGCATAAGAATAAAAGCAGCAGTTTAGAAAACAGAGTACAGCTGGTGTCCATATTTGCTTACAATATTTAACACTCCACAAACTGGTGACCCTGCTATACTTGGCTGATTTGGTATCCTTCTCTCTTTCATGGAACATACAATATTAAGTGGCAGAGGAGGACTAAGAGCCTATCTACACAGTCCCTTGGAATGTTTTAAATAGTATTTTAAAACGTTCCAAATAGGTGCGTTCTAAAACGTCTTTGGCCACATTACTGAGTACTCACGTTACAGGAGAAAAATTCTTCAGTCTTTAAAGCAGTGTGTGCAGTCACACACTCTTCTGCCCTGTCTCTTTCTGTTTCATTTTTACAATGAGTTTAGGGCAAAGCATTGTGGGCGTTGTAGTTCAGTCACCCACTTCCTCCTTTGTTCCTCTGTCATTCCCTAGCGAGTATAGGGATAAGAATTGTGGGTGTTGTAGTTCACTCACCCACTTCCTCCTTAGCCCCGCTTTCTTCCCCACCAATCAACTGCTAAGTATTTGGGCACCAGTAAACGAAGCACTGCCCCCATGAATCACAAACGGTAAGGAAGGATACATTATTTTACTTAAAAAGATTTATTAAAAGTGAAACCGTTGTATATAACTGAAGTGAGTTTTAAAAACCCTCAGATATACAACGTTATAGGGAGTGCGTCATGTGGCCCAAAGACTTTTCATAACCCTTATAAAACGTTAAAAACCTAACGTGTAGATCGGCTCATAGTTGGAAACAGCAGAGATTTTGCTGGACAGAAACACCCTGATCAAGGCTCCTGGAGATGCCTTTTGACAGATGCCCTTTGATCTTAGTAGCCTTCCATTCCATCTCCTTTCCTTCTGGTGCACCTAGAATCCATCACTCTTGTGTGCGTCAATCCATAGATTAGCCTTTGACAAGTCTCGCCTCTGATATTTACAAGTCTTTTCAGATTCAGTCTCTCCCACAAGAATATGCTAGAACCAAATCTGTCCTTAAGCAATCCTAAATCCAGGGACAATCACTTGCAACTATATAATGTCCCACTAATTTTCAATAAAGCAGTTGCAACTGATTTCCTCATAGCCAGATTAAGCAACAGTAACCCAACATCTCAGGGGGCTATGAGCTAGCCCAGATTCCCAGCTTTCAAACAAAAAGAACAAGTCCCCAGCCTTGCAGAATCCAAGATATGAGGCAAAACATTCAGGCATTATTATTATTATTATTATTATTATTATATTTTATTTATTATTTTCCAATTATTTTGTGAGAAATGGATAAGAATTTGTCCAATCGTTTTGGGAGAAATTTGCTTGGTACCACCTTTCAGTGTGTTTTCCATTGAGTGTAGTTTCTCCTACGATCAATATTTGTCCATAGACATATATCTAGTAAAGACTTGTCCGCAGAAGGGACTTCCTGGTTCATTTTGTCCTCCCCCCTTTTGGGTGTGTGTGTGTACACTCATGGATTAACGACCATAGAAAACAATTGAGAAATCTAGAATTTTAATATATCTATGATTAGGCAGTAGCATATGCAGCCCCAAAAAATGGGTAGCAGGAATTACAGGAGGTCATGTTCCTTCTAGCTCAGGTCTTATTTCATGCACACACAGAAAAATTGCTTCTTCTTTTTTTTACTGCCTTTGTAACCATTTTTTAAAAATAAAAAACACCTGCCATTAGGGTGGGGGGCACTGTGGCAGACTTTGGGTTACACCAGCACTGCAAAGTAAACCATAGTTGTTATACCCATATTGCTTGGAAGGAAAGTAGTGTATGATATCACTGCGCTGTTCCTAACTAGTCTGCAAATGGGCTCTGTGTATGTGTGTGTGTGTGTGTGTGCATGTGTCATTTTGAAGGGAAATGCAGCTGTGAAGTATTTAATGCGAAATATATTTTCCTTCATTTCCTTCTTTAAATATTTTCTACATTTCTCATCTTACTGTCTACAATTTTAGCCACACACACACACACACACACCACACACACCACCATATATACTGTATATAAACCTGAACATTTCCATAAGAAGAGAGATTCAGCCAGCTGACCTGTGTGCCTGTCCCTTCTGTCTACTGTTCAGGTGCTGTTGATGGGCGGCAGCTCTTATTTAAAGCTGACTTTGACTGGACAACGCTTCAAATGGAGGATGCCTTCAAATAGTGGATAGTCCTTTGGCAGCCCTTCAACTAGAGGACTGTCCTAGAGGATACATGGCTACCCAGCCCAATGGACAATCAGCACTTACAAAATAAACAAATCTATCCTAGTGACCAGCCAGAGCTCAGATTGCTCATTCTGTAAAATGGGTAAGTGAGGACTACACTGCCTGATTAACCTGTAGGCCCTTAAAGACCCCATTCCAGCCTCTTGATGCAAGTGGAACCGAAGCTTACCTCAAATTTTGTGAGATTTGGAGAGGGCAATCCTAGGGTTCCTGGACAAGTGTCCCAGAGATCATAGGATGGCTCGGATTCCCCCTGCCTCCAAGGTTGGAGTCAGTGCTCCAACTTCAGAAGGGGGAGTCAGAGAACCAACCTTCCTCTCCCATTCGCTTGTGGCTGGCACAGAAAGAACCATGTCAGATGACCTCTGAGGACCGAAAAGCAGCTGAGGAGGAAAGGGGTTCTATTGGTGCGTGGGGAAGGGAGGAGACTGCAGAGGCCAGGATATAAATTATCTTGAGCCTCTTCCAGAACCCTTCCCTCCCCCACCAAAGCACAATTGCTAGATGGACTAAAAAGCCCATATAGTAAAAATAAAAGAGGTAGGAGGACAGGGAATCAAAGATCACCTCTGATGGTCCTTCCGCCCTGCCAGCTTCAGCCTGGCATGGCATAGGAATCTCGGAAGCCTCCAAGTTTGGGGGCTTCCGAACAGCAAGGGTGCAGTTCATAGGACTGCGCTTCGGCCAACATATGCCAGGGCCTCACAACTTCAAGGACATAAAAAATGGCCACCTCTTCCTCCCCACCCGCCAGCACTCACCAGCACTCACTCCTCCCAACAGACTTTGCCACCACAGGTTGGGGCTTTTACATTCTCCTGGCCCCCGCCCTTTTGAAATTAGATGAGATAATATTTGAACTTGAAAGATAGAATTGTGTCCTAAATCCCATTCTGATATCTCAGTGTTCAAGAGAGTTGTTATACTACAAACAGGGCTAGAAGCAAATAAAATACCAAATGGGAGACTTAAACACAGGCCCCAGTTGGCTCAGCCAGTTATAACCAACATAACCAGGAGAACAGGAAAGATTTAGTTTTATGCCTTCTTTTCATAGTATTATTCGCTGATTCTCTCTCTCTCTCTTTCTCTATAACCAGCTGTACCTTTTTCCACCTTCCATGAGCTTTCATTGTGAGCCAAGTATACTGGCTGCCATCCAGATAAAATTAAGCACTGTTCACTTAAACTCTTTAATGGACTAAAATATGCTCTGCTGCCTTTATATTACACTCAATCTGACAGTACTTTTGTTTAATACTTCAAGAACAGAAGCGGTGCCAGCAAGAGAAGTAATATGGAATAGTGACTAAAGCAACCTTCCCCAACCTAGCACCCTCCAGGTGTATTGGACTACAGCTACCATCAGCCCTGGTCAACATGACCAATGATCAGGAATGATGGGAATTGTAGTCCAGGAACAGCTGAAGGGCCACATTCCCCACTTCTTGTCTAAGGCTCTCACATAGCCTAAGGCTGTGCTTTGGTTCCATGAGACCAGGGAGCTGTCCTCATGGCGGTGAGGTGGTGCTGCCTCGCTACAAAACGCTGCAGTTTTACTCCCCCGTGATGGCGTTGGGTAATCCTGACACCAAGGAGGGAGCATGGGGTTTCCGGTGGCCATCTGGGTACTGGAGCTGTCACCCCTCTTCCTGATGGAAGGCAACCAATCTGGTCGCCTTCTGCCAGGGACCGCCCCCAAATTGGCCCTGGAGTGACGTCAGATGGTGGAAGAGCCATACTGACTTCACTCCCATTGAAAAAGTCAGGGTAAGTCCCTGACTTTTTTAATGTGCAGCTTTGCAGGAAAGGCCCATGGTAACTGCGTAGCTATGCTTGCATCATACAACTGACGCAGAGCAGACCCACAGCCACCACGGGGCTTTCCCCATGTATAGACAGCCCCTTGCTCCGAGGGTGCAGGTTCCGGCTTATCCAGATGTCAATCAGGCAGTGCAACCCACTCACCCATTTTAGGGAGGGAGCTCCCTGTGCTCTGGCTGGTTACTGGGAAGGAAAATTATTTTGTTAATGCTGATTGTCCATTGGGCTAGTAGGTCTTCATTTTCTTTGGGGGGGGTCATTTCTTTTGGGTGGGCTTTAACTATGATGTGATTGGTTGATTTGGCTGTTTAGTCATGGTAGCTGGGGGAGATGGGAGTTGTAGTCCAATGCATCTGGAAGGGGAAGAGTGGGCTAGAGTGTTGGGCTGGATGGGCAAACCCCAGTTTCAAATCTCACCATCCCCCCAGCTCAAAACACATTGGGAAGCCCTGCAGCAAGTCATAGTGTCCTTCAGCTACACTTACTTAGATTGCTGTTTTGTTGCTGGCAGGAAGGATGGGAAACAAATGTAAATAATAAATATAGCTGCTTTCATCGCTTGAAAAACAAGAGTCACATTTAAATAATTTAAGCATATGCCTCCAAACCTGACTACTTTAAAAAAAAACAAACCTGTTACGTTTTTAAAGTTGGGTTCACGTTTTTAAAATTCAAGAAAACTGCTTCCAGCTATAAAATAACTGAGCGTCAGATTATTATTATTATTATTTATTACATTTGTATACCGCCCCATAGCCGAAGCTCTCTGGGCGGTTTACATAGGATTAAAAACAATTAAAAACAATATACAAACATTAAAACAGCAAAAACATACAACATACACACAATAGGCAGAAATGGGAGCACCATTTCAGGAGGAGAGCAAGTTTCATAGCAGGATATATTAAAAGCATTTCTTATGTTTGCTTTTTTTCCCATGGCAGAATAATAACAGTAGCAACGTTGTGAATACAGGCCAGACACCTTTTTTCTTTTTCTTTTTTTTTTAATAGCTTTTGGCATGCATTCCTAACATGTACCTACCTAATATGTTGAGGTTGCAATCCTATAGACACTTACCTGAGAGTAAGTCAAGTTGAACTCAATAGGACTTACTTCAGAGTAGGCAAACATACATAGGATTGCACTGTTAATCAATTGTATAGAATTAATTAATTCTGCTCCATATGTAGAACTGGCAAGTTGGCCACAAATATACATGCCTGCTAGGAAGAATCATGCATGAGATGAAACACAATAGCAGAAGTGCTCCCTTCCCTAAATGGTACCATCCATCAGCAGAAAATGAGGCACTTTGGGGCTGACTGTGTGCACTGTGATAGGTGTGTCTGGTTCCGTACACCCCACCCTCCGTGTGACTGTTCACAGCTCCAAAGTACATATGAAAGAAAGAACCTTAGCAACACATGTTAGTTAAACTCAGAAACGTGTCACTTTTGGAGGAGGGCACATGTGGCTAAGAGAGAGATGCTTACGGAAGCCTGTAAGGCCTGGATAAGGTTGAAAATATGTGTGGCTGCCTTGAACCCTCAAATCATGTTCAATTTGCTGCCTGCTCATCCATATTGACACTCCACTTTCAGAGGGAACAGAAGGAAAGAGGGTATTTTACAAAATTATTCTTTAAAGAGAATCTTTCACTAGCTCCACTCAAAAACAGAATCAGAAGTATGTATCCTCAGAAGAAATAAATAAATAAATAAAACTTGCTGAGTTCATTAACCCCCAACAATAAAAAAAAGGAAATTATCCTGATTCCTTGGTATTACAGATCTGCAGTGCACAAAAGAAATTTAGCAAGAGACCATAGAAAGCAAAGAGCTTTTTGTTGATGAGAGTCCTGAACAAATGAAATTGGAACCCCCTGTAGTGGTTTTTTTTTGTTTGCAAGCTTTTTCCTACAGACTATGTATCCCACTATGCGGAGCGACTCCAAAATGCAGGACATTTTTTTGTTTACTGAACAATGTGTTCCAACTTTCCATTCATTTTCTGCATTGCCTTCAAAAGTCTCCAAGCAAGTTCTCATGGCAACATTGCTACCAGTTGTAAAACCAAGCCAAAGCAAGCTGGAATACTGTTCTGGCTCTTTCCCAGAATAATCACAGCAGTCGTACCCTTCATAATCAAGAGCCAAAATGCCACTATCAACTGCAGGTGTAGAAGCAGCCAGCCCAAAAACATTAAATGGGATGGTTGTAGTCATGCTGGCTCAGAGTTGTGTCTCCTGTCCATCCCCCTCCCCCCCCCCCCCGCCCTGCCAGGGTTCCAAGTAATTCAGCGCAAACCACAGAGCATCTGATCCTTCCCTAGTTTAGTCTGCCCTGGGCTATGCACAACTCTGCAGCATGGGAAGACATGCAGTACATATTACCTTAGTAGGCCTTAGGATTATCAAATCAAGCAAGCACTAACCAAAGCCATCGCTGAATCAGATTGTCTATTCCAGCATGCTAGAATCAGCCAGATTGGACACGGGTCTAAAACACAGATGTATATAGATGTTTACATTTTAGGTAAACCTATGTGTTAGAACTTTAAGAAGGAGTGGTGCCTTATTATGATCTCTTAGTACATTATGAAATTTGATTGTATTACACAGAGAAGGAACTAGCATGCATGGTTTGGGTGGAAAGCTCTTTCAAGCTCATAGCTCATTGCAAAAATGTGAACTACTACTACACAAGTTTGTAGACCTTTCTCTTTCCACCTACCCTTTAGTATTTTATAAGATTGGGGGGTCTGGACAGGAAAGGATTAATGGAGCCAAAAGGACTGCCAAAATATCTGTTATAGTCAGTGGTAAAGTTGCCAGGTACGTCTATTGTTAGGGAAATTGCTGGCTGAT
Source organism: Anniella stebbinsi (assembly GCA_029215795.1). Lineage (NCBI taxonomy): Eukaryota > Metazoa > Chordata > Lepidosauria > Squamata > Anniellidae > Anniella > Anniella stebbinsi. Next base: position 40,637,720 of record JARDYH010000006.1, read on the forward strand.
TGCTTTCAATAGCTGGCTGTTCCTCAAGTCTTCTAAATGGGGTAGAAAGGCATGCCATCCCAACTCCTACCTAAGGATGATGCAATCCAGGACTTTGTGTGAAAAAGAAACAATAGAGCTTGCCTTATTAGGGTTTCCCATTGAGCAGAGGATTGTAATCACCTTCACTGCAGACCTTCCTATCTTAAAATGAGGAGGTTGGGAGTGGAAGGGCTGGGGCCAAAGTTCCCACTACATGATTTTAAACTAAAGACATATTGATCACTGCAGCCCACCAGGCTATTTTGAATATTCAAGCCACGGCCACTGCTTGTCATGTCATCTGACCAGGGTAGCGGAGGTTGCGTGACAGGCCAGATCCACACCTTGTGTCAAATCATTACAAATGTGGAATAAAAAGAAGGATATAATTCTATGAAAGTGGTATATGGAATGTGTCATGGTCCCTAACCATTATCAGTGCACATCAATACCGCTATAAAGCAATAAGGTAGGAGTGTCATCACACGGGGGGAAACTGCATTTCCTTACTGTCTGCCCCTGCTTTTGTCCCTCATTACTTCCTCCTTCTTCCCAGAGGGGAAAGAGGAAGTAAACGAAGACCACATGGCCCATTCAGGGGCTGTTTTTATCGTGCAGCTTTTCCTGCACACAGCAGGAGATCACAGCATAGGGTGACCAGATAAAATCCAGGTCAGGGCTCATGTAACTTTAACAGTTGTAGAGAAAAGGGAATTTCAGCCAGTGTCATTTGTACACAATTAGTTCCTGGTGAAATTCCCTCTTTATCACAACAGTTAAAGGTGCAGGCACTATACTAGAGTGACCATATACAAAAGAAGGCAGGGCCCCTGCAACTTTAACTGTTGTGATGAAGAGGGAATTTCACCAGGAACTAATTGCATACAAATGACACTGGCTGAAATTCCCTTTTCTCTACAACTGTTAAAGTTACATGAGCCCTGACCTGGATTTTATTTGATCACCCTATCACAGCACATTCCATTTTTTTTTAAAAAGGCAGATTAAACGGGGTCTATTTTGCGACAGAAAAACAAGTGGAAGGAGTGGGAGGCGCACAGGAGGCAGACGCCGTCATCTAAAGGACACACACACATCCGTAAGTGGGCAGTAGCAAGCGTGCAATAAAATGCTTGCCTGATGAACCTCCAAATCTAGCCACGTTTTTGAGTCTCGGAACTGAATGGAGCTCACCATCTTTCCACATAAAAATCCACACCTGATCACCTCAAGCTTTTTTCATTTCAGCAGTATAATTTGAAGGAGGGGTTTCATTTTGTTGCTGTTATTGTTAAGCAATTGGGAGCCAGGCATTCTGCTGCAAATCACTCTGAGATGTACCAGTAGATCCAAATCTAACTTCTGCCCACCATACTGTAAGCTGTGGAAGCATTTGGGTGGGTGAGTGGGTGCGTTCTCCACGGAGATCTGATGGGAGGTGGTAGTGGGGTTTGTTGTTGGTATTTATGCTGTGTATTTCACCTGTGTTCAATTTGTATATTCATAATGCGATGAAATATTACAAATATCATAAGACTATAGTAACCTCCTCATAGGTGTGCGCAGCACATTTCATTGGGGGGGGCACCCAGGGTTGTTGTTCTTTTAAAAGCAAACATTTATTGAATACTCAACCATAAAGGGACTTATTTGTATTCATTCATTTATTAAACACTGTTTACACTGATGTCCTACTCCACATCTGGGTTGCTTTACCTCGGGAGGGCTGTTGTAGGTGAGAGGGGGATGAGGAGATGCTCCTCAAGCCCCAGCATTGGTGGGGCTTCGTGGTGACACTGGCCCGAGGAAGGGTTTATGAGGCAATATTAGTAGGGTGACCACATTTTGGAAACCAAAAAGGAGGACAACATGGCCACCTCCCAAGGGGGCATGCCCTCCCAAACATGGTCTTGGTCACATGTCTGATTTCACAGCATACAATTAAGACAATCCTGTTCTACACAACATCTTCATGTTAAAATCACTAAAATAAAGAACAAGTGAGACATTCAATGTATCTGAAATTAACTTTACTCACTTCTACTTTTGTAGCTTTTGCTGTACTTTGAAGCTTTTGCTATGATCTGTGTGATAGTTTCCCTTTCCCTCAAATATGTTTTCTGACTGCAAATCCTTCACTGGATGACCGTAGTCCCAACTTTCCTAACATTTAACACTCTTTCCCCATCAGTTTTCTCTTGTCCATACTCACAGTTTCAGCATACTGCTTCCACTGAACAAATGAAGCAGTTGACAAGTGCAGAAAAATCTACTACAACAAACTAGCAACCTAGCATGCAGGAAGAGTATAAAATACAATTACCCTGCAAACATTAGCCATGGAACAAAATGGACTAAAGGCTTGTTGTAGTCACTTCTCACCTCTTAGCTTGTTTCAACTTCTGGTTTATTAGTGAGAAACTAATCTAAAAATGTGTCATTATATCTCTGGTTCATTAGCCATGTAAACAAACCATGGTCAGTAGCAATACAAAGAAAGGCCAGAACAGATGCTCATTATCACAATGCTAGACAAGGATCTTTCCCTCTTTTTATCAAAGTATATTCTGAATTTATACTGCCTCATGTGCAGAGAACAGAAATCCCAATCAGGGACCAAAAGAAAATTGCCCAAAGAAACTTTAGAAATAACTCTTGTTGATTTCAATAAAGCTTACTCCCAGATAAATGAATATAGGATTGCAGCCTCTTCACATCTGTTCACCTTACTCTAGCAAGTGCAAGGCCCTCCCGTCAAGGACAACTATGCGCTCACAGAACCTGGCCTCCTCGATCATGCAACCAGCAGGTGCTCTCCAGAAAGATGCTTTCAAAGCCTAGGAGATCCAGACAGACTCAAACAAATCAAGTCAAACCATGCTATGCTGGGACAGAACAATTCTGGGACAAGACAATACTTTGCAAGTGTACAGACACAACAGTCATAAATATAAAAGAAAAACACAACTACCTCATTGACATAGCAACACTTAATGACAAAAAAGTTGTAGAAAAAGAAGAGGAAAAGAGAGACCCAGCAAAGGTTTTAGGAAATCTCGCTCACATTGGCATAGGTTGAGATATTTTGCTGGTCAGAATTTTCATCAGTAGAACTCCAATGGAAATATTTTAATAGAAATGTATTTATTACTTTTAACAATTTTACTTTGGGCTTTCAGACTTCAGAAATTTCAGGTGGATGATATGAAATAACTAGCAATTACAGGAGAAGTGAAAAACCCTCCCCCACACCATGCCCATTGGCGCAAGAGCTAATAGTTAGATCCAAAAGATCCGTGAATTATTTGGAAAATAAGTCTGACACGGATTTTGAGAATTAATTGAGGAAATATATAGAAAATACAATATACAACGTGGATCTAGACTCCAGCTCAGCTAGATATGATCTTGTGAAGATTAATAAACTGAGGAGGAATATAACTTTTTAAAAAAATCTTAGGACTCTATGTATTTCAGCCTTCCCCAACCTGATCCCCTCCAAATGTCTTTGACTATGACCCCTATCTGGTCATGCTGACATGGCATTGGGAGTTGTATCCAACACATCTGGAGAGAACCAGCTTGAGGGAGGATACTATGTTTAACAAGAATCGTCTGCTTCTGTACAGTTACTAATAGGATAAAACACATGCCAGCACTAGTAAATATCACATAAATGAGGTAAAAACACCATGGCCAGTAACAATCATCCTTCAATAGAGATGGATAATAACTTATGTTATCATGATGTTTAAAAGACCCATCTTAATTGCATCCATTTACTTTGCCTTTCACACAGCCATGAGCTATCTTCAAATGAACCTCTAATATGATACCACTGCACAGTTTTATATTCTTTTCCTAAATTGATTCACGATTTAATCAAAGAAGTGATAAATAAATATTGCTTATAAGTTAATTCATATATAAATATATTACAATGTTCTCCTCCTACAAAACAACCAAAGAAAAGCAAATGGGTGAGGTAACCAGACTGCTTTGAAGCCAGTTTTCTGTTCCAGCAAAACACCTGTTTTCCAGAAAGCTAAACCAATTTCCTCAAATCATCTCTAAATATATTCTTAGAAAATTAATTCACTCAAATTTATTTCCCATAAATAGGAATATCAACTCCATATCATCCCCCCCTGACTCTCACACACAAAACTACACCCCCCCACACCCAACATGCACATAAACATGTAAATCCTCTCAGGAACACCCACCTCAAAACACACGCACATGCATCTATTCAACCATGCACCCCATTTACACATCACATAAATACACTTACACCTCCCCCCCCACATACACACTCCCAACATGCACATAAACATGCAAATCCTCTCAGGATCGACCACCCCAAAACACATGCACATGCACCCATTCATAGATAACAGCCATGCACCCCATTCACCCATCACACACTCCCAACACACACACAAACACACAAAGTCCCTCAGGATCAACCACCCCAAAACACATGCACACACATCAATTCAACCATGCACCCCCACACACACACACACCTCCTACCCAAGGCTCCTGCTGCTCCTGTGCTTGCTTCCAGCCCCTCTCCCAGGCCCTTCTGGGGCTTGTCCTTGGCCAGCGTGACTTCCAGCCCATCCCCTGGGCCAATTTTGGGGGGGGGGGGTTGGCCTGCACGGTTGCGCTGGCCTAGTACAAGCCCCAGATGGCCCCTGGGAAGGTGGCAATTCCCAGACTTTTGAAGAAATACACCGATTTCCCCCCGTACTCCATTTTGCCCCCCATTTTCAGACTTGTCTGGGGGAAACCAGATGTATGGTCACCCTAAATATTAGCCTTCGGTGGGCCTCTTTGAAACACACTTGCCAGCAGAGAGGCTCCCAGCAGAACAATTTGGATCCGCCTCTGGATCCCTACTCAGTGATCCCCTCAATTCGATGGTTATTGCTTGGGACATTAAGGTGTCCCTGGGTACACCCAGCACACCCCTTGCGTACAGAATATATATATTCTTTTGTTTTACATCTTGACCATCCAAAAACTGATCTCATGCCAAGCAGACATTTCCCTGCTTTTTACTGCAGAAAGCAACATATTCCACTCCCTAGAGAAAATCTCTTATTCCTCAAGAAATGATGGCAAGCCCCAGTCATTTCAGTTAGTCATTGTTACAGCTAGACCTACTTTGGCAATTTTATCTCCGTGAGCACTTGCAGAAAGTGGCGAGGCAGCCCGGCTAGCTTCAGTCCATTATGCAATTTAGACAGCCATTCTAAATGTTGGTGGTTTGTTTTGTTTTTACCACTCAGCAGGCCTCCAGCAATTCAGTCACCCAATATTTTTAAGCATCACATTTCTTCCTCAGAGGAGAACACAAGTACTTTTCAGCAATAATTTCTGGATCTGGGTGGTGGTGGTATTTGGATGCTTATCGCACCATGTGCAAAATCTTTTCTTGTTTTAGTTCATAGTGGTGTTTTCTGGATAAGGCAATTATGTTAAAGCTGTGTTATGCCTGGCAGCCCACTTTGAGTGTGTGAAAATAATCCCAATGCAAAATGTGCGTTTTGTTTCCAATTCTTCCCTGATGTAACATCATTTACATGGAACCTGGAAATCAGGTTATAAAGATGCAATCTTTCATCTAAAGCATTTTAGCATGCCCTCGTTTCATTCTAAATTATTCCTGCCCAGATCTGTCTTCTGGCCAAGGTAATTTAATACGTGCACCCCAATTATTGCAGTTTGCATTAGCCAATCAACATTTTCAAGGTCAGTTAACCCCACTAGTATTGTTTGTGTTCCACTCATGCGTTCAGTGTGGACCAGTTTGGGCCGTGCCATATCACACTACATGGTTTCTAAGCCTCCAGCAAATATTGTCATTGTGGTCTCAGGCTTATCTTTGCTATCCTGAAAAGAAACAGCATCCAGATTTGAACAAGTTTCTATGGGGCCAGGCAAAAAATGACTGAGGCTGCTGCAAATTGGCTGTGTTAGCCTTCCCTCTTGTAATCATTGGCTCTCTAGTGATTCAGTACTAGATACACCTGCACCAACTTTTCACAGACAATGGATCAATGACCTCATGAGTTGAGCCCTCCCCAGAAGCCTCTGATGTGTTTCAGCTGGGTCCTGGGTGAGGTTCTGGGAGCTCCAGTTTATAAACTCTCAGTTAAAACCTACTGTTTGTTAGAACAACACCTTTTCAGCTTTCTCCTTGTTGAATTTTTGCATCCTTCTCTTTTGGATTGACATGATGTGCTGCTGACTCCCAGGAGGACTTCATTTTAGGTTGCCCTGTTTTCCTGGACTGGTAATATGGGTGCTTTGACATTTTTCTTTCTTGTTGAGTTAGCTATATGGATCTGCACCTACTTTGCTACTGCACTGACCCCAACCCAACCATAGCAGGATATTCTTCATGCCTGCTCTATTTAAAGTTTTGGAGGGCTGTCTGTCCCAAGTCTTGTTTAAAGATAAAGGGCCATAAGAAGGGAGAGCAGGGCCTTGGAGTTTGCCATCAATGGCACCTGGACAGCAAACTGAGCAAGCACACAGGCCATCCAGCTGCTGTCATCTCCACAAGGGAGAGATTTACAATGGGCAGTATCCTATTGTGCCAGCATGCTAGCAGGAGCAACTGCTGGCACAACTGGGATTTAATATTCTAAAAGCAGTGTGAAGTGAGTAGAAGTGCTCATTTCTGGTATAGGGAAAGTCAGTGGAGCTCTCAGAAGGGAGATTGACTGACCTGTCCCGAAAAGAGCATGTTCATTTGTTTCCAGGGTTACTTTTAGAAATACTAAATCCCTGTTGTGCAAGAGGTCATGCCCTCTGGCACAACACACTCAGTGGGAGCAGAGTGGCCCAGAAGGACATTGCCCTTCAGAACTATTTAAATGAGTCATTATTTCTAGATTTACGTCTCTAGATAAAAATTACCACATGCACCTTTTATGTAAAGCTGTCTTGCCGTTTTGCTCTTTTTGGGTGATGCAGAAGTGGCCACCCTAGTGGGGGGATGGGACAAGAAGGCAGCAGTGGCAGCTTCCCTCTGGTCATTCCTATCTGCTGGAGGACAGAGTTATGTGTCTCCCCTCCCCCTCTAAACTTGCATGCTGCCCTCAGGTGTGGTGGAGGATGCTGAATAAGATTCAGAAATGCCAGTCCAGTTGGCTGCTGTATGTGGAAAAAGGGGGATGCCATCTTGCCCTCCGCCTCAGGCAGCAAATTGTCCTGGGCAAGCTCTGATCAGGACAATGATTTACCAGTCACTTTGACCAGAAAGCAGTGACTGTCCCTGATAAATAGGGACTGTTGGCGCATACATAAGAATAAAGGCAAATGTATCTCCTATATACAGTTCTTTGGGGATAATAATCTGAATAGCAGCCAGAAATAACAATAAAAAACATAACAAAATGCTACAATATTTTGATTAAACTGTGTCGCTGGTTGTGTGTGTGTTTGTATGGCAAGAAAATATTGTTGGCACTAATGAAAGTAATTGTCTATAAAGCTGCCAACAAGAGTACTGCTTAGCATCTGCCACCTAATAATAATAACCCATCATGAGGTACATCCTAATTGCCAGTATTATCTCTTAAAATGGATGGCTAAGGAGAATAACCATCTGATTGGGAACATAAAGTTGCTGTGATGAAGTGAAACCTTTAATGGGGCATTGTTGTGTAATTACATAGTGGGAAGTAGCTATGAAAGACCCCCACTGTCTTCCTTTTTTTTTTTTTTGTCAGAGACACCAGCAGATAATGAAGGGCTATTAGTATTATTATTTTTCGGCCATTAGCTGCACCTGTATTTTTTTTCACCATTCCATGAGCAATTACATCTTCCAGCAAGGAATGCTGGGAGAGGGACAGCAACAGGGGTAGAGAAAGGAAAGAGGAGGTTGTTTGTGGGCAGTAGGACTGGCTCAATTTGCCAAAGGACTTGTCTGCTGGCCTAAAAATCAACACTGTTTGTTCTTCAAAATCTACAATTGGGTAAAAAGTGATACTGGGGGGGGGGGGGGGAGGAGAGAGAACTGTAGCCTGCAAAACTGGCCATAACTCTGCCACTGTCTTCTAATAGAACACAACATTGTAACTATATGAGTCGAGGGCCTTTCAATACTACCATGCCATGTTCCAAACCTATTTTAGTCAAATGCAGGAGTAGGCAACCTGGGACCTAATTTAATATAATCCTCAGCCTAATTTCAAAAGCTCTATGCATGTAATCACTTCAGATGTTTGCCAAGAGCAACCTGCCCCTTCCTTAGCAGCCTGCTGGGTGAGAAGGAAGAGGCAGAAAGAGAAAAGGGGTGACACACCCACTTTTGGCTATGGCCCTGACCACTGCTAGCTTTGGGCCCACCCATCGCCAATATGCAGCCGCCAACAGATAACCTCTTAAAGCAGTGGTCTTCAACTGGTCCAGAACCGAGACCCACCTCAGACTCCCAACTTGCAACATGGGAACCCATTTCACAATTGCCCAGCATGGCGGTAACAGCTTTGCCACATCCCATCTGCCATGGCTCAGTGTGATACAGTACACACTTTGCATGCAGAAGGTCCCAGGTTTGATCCCTGGCTTCTCCAGGTAGAGCAAGGAAAGGAATTCCACCTGAAACCCTGGAGAGCTGCGGCCAGTCAGTGTGACAATACTGGGCCAGATGGACCAAGTGTCTTCCTATCTTCCTACTTTTGGGTTGTTAAGACCACTGTGTTAAAGAATATAGTTCTCAATGGCTCAATTCGGACGACACAATAAACAACTGGTGTGGGAGAAACAATCGTCAGTTGTTTTGACTATTGTGTCATCCGAATGCTGCCATAGTCAACTCAGCACTGATCCTCATCCACACCACAGTTGATTATTTATTACCATGTTGTGTGAGGAGTGCCCCCTAGGGTTAGGGTTAGTCAACCCACCATTGACTATCATGTCATCCGAATTGAGCCAGTGTCAGAGCACTCAGACAATGGAACCAACTGCCTAGGGTGGTGGTGGGCCCTGCATCTCTGGCGGTATTGAAGTTATGATAAGTTTAGGCTGACCAGATAAAATCCAGGTCAGGGCTCATGTAACTTTAACAGTTGTAGAGAAAAGGGAATTTCAGCCAGAGTCATTTGGATGCAATTAGTTCCTGGTGAAATTCCCTCTTCATCACAACAGTTAAAGTTGCAGGCACTATACTAGAGTGACCAGATACAAAAGAAGGTAGGGCCCCTGCAACTTTAACTGTTGTGATGAAGAGGGAATTTCACCAGGAACTAATTGCATACAAATGACACTGGCTGAAATTCCCTTTTCTCTACAACTGTTAAAGTTACATGAACCCTGACCTGGATTTTATCTGGTCACCCTAGTTATGATAAGTTATCTGAACCTGTGTGTATGGGGGGGGGGGATGATAGACAGAAAGGGAGCCTGTTTCTTCCTTCACTAGTTTCTTCTTGTAACCACTTGTTGATGTAAATTGCAACTCTTAGGCTTCACTTCCTTCCTCCTTCTTCTCAGTTAGCTTCCTCTTTGTCTGAAGCATGCAACCATAATGGCTGCACTCAGCTCTCTCTCTGAAAGTACTTTTGTTTTCCCAGGTGCTATAGGCTCTTAACAATGCTATCTCTTAGCTAAAAGTACCAGTGTGAGTGTTTCTTTCTATAGCCTTGCCTTGCACCAATTACACGCTGAAGCTACACAGCTGTAGTTTACCAAACAAAAACAACTCTAACAAACATCCCCTTCCAACTTGATGATTCTATGAAATATTGTAGTTTGAGTTCTAGAAAAAATGAGCTATCAACAGCAAATGTGCATCCTTGAGGTGTGAGGTGTGTGAGTGTAGCGAATATGGAATGCATGCACATTTAATGCGCCAAAAAGGCAGAATGTTGAAACATCCAAAGAAAGTGAAATGATATTTAATTGCAATGTCAGTGTTTTACGTGTCCCACAAACCACATAATCCAGAATAAGCAACATTGTTCCACTCTTTGAAATGTGGCTAATTTAGGCACAATTGTGTGGATTTGTGGTGCAATTTTATGCACTTCTACTCAGAAGTAAATCCCATTGAGTTCAATGAGGCTTCCTCCCAAGCGTGTTCAGGACTGCAGCCTTAATCACTTTGTGCATTCTTCTCTTTATAAGCTATTAGAAGCATTCTGCACTATGGTAGTGCCATGAATTGCCCCAGCAAACAACAGGTGTTGTTTGTCTAATGGCTTTCCAGAGCATCAAACCAACCAACTAAAAATAACTTTGCAAGATACACCCCTGAACATTTTTCAGTTGGCACAACCATACACAAGTGCTTGGATCTGGATGTACTCCCATGTGTAGTCATCTCCAGAACCTATCAAACACCATGTTTGCTTCAAAGGGGCATTCAGCAGAGCAAATAGTGACAATTTCAATCTTATACCCATGTGCCTGGATACATGACCCATTAAACTCAGTTGGACTTACCTCTGAGTAGACAATGACAGGATTGCACTGTCAGATTGGTCAATAACATACAATGGTGCCACAAACAGAGATACGGCAACTCTACATTAAGAAAAAACCCTGCAGCCTTATCGGAGCTTCTTCTTCTTGAGTCTTAGCGGGTTTACAATGGGCCCAATATACAAACTCCCCCCCCCCATTTTGCCTGGTTCCTTTATGGGCATGTTCCATGTGTTTATACAGCCAGTAGGTGGCACTGAAGATTTCTAAAATAAGACGTTATTCTTGAATTACACCACCACTTTGATGGCAGTTTTAATTTGTTACTGTATTTTCCACCATTTTTAAAATGGAGGAATAAACCTAAAAAACAATGAGGCACCAGATGTTGATGTTATAAAAAGGACCTGGAAACTTCTGTGTGTAAACAATCATAAGTGCATGATAAATGCCTTATGTAAATGCCCATCATGTTAAGGTTATTCTTTGGACTACCCAGACATCAGAACTGCATTAGTGGTGCGTTGGAAAGAATCTGCAGTTCATTATGGCATAGTTTATTTATTTATTTACAATATTGATATACCACTCCCCATTCAAAAACTTTGGAGCAGTGGACAAAATAAAATAGAATAAAAAAAGAATAAAAACACATTAAAAGTACATTTTTAAAAGAAACAAAGTGCAAAATAAACCGCGGCTGGTCATTAAGGGAAGGCTTCCTGGAACGACATATTTTAATGGATAATTGTTACAGCTGTTTTGAATTTTGTATGTTTTAGTTCTATTGAAAGCTGCTTTTGAGCTTCTCTGCAGTATGATTTTGTGGTGCAATTGACATTCCTCAGGCACGGCATTTACTGGGAGCTTTAAGTGACGCCGTCATTCTACTGTTTCTTTCCTGAGATTTCCCCTTGCCTAGCTCATTTTATTTTAAGCTGGGGGGAAATGCAGTATTTTTCCTACTCATGCCATCAGGCCACCAGTGGCTGCCCATGTATTGTTGCCATATTGCTTTATGCGGGCGGAAGTGAGGGCAGTGGTTATGGGGCTGTGGCAATGATGGGGTGGTGTGTCGCCTCCCCATTCTGGGCCCTTCCGGCTTTGCCGTGTGCAGTTGCATCGGCAGGATGGCCATTGCTGAACAAGGATAGGTAATGATACGGCTGAAAATGTTCAGCAAGGGTTTTCTCTTGCTGCTGCTCTGCATATCCGCCCACCTGGATAGGTTTTGTTTTTGTTTTCTTTACAGTGAGGATGGGCTGCCCATCACCCGTACTGGAAGGCTGTGACAATCATGACAGGGTGACCAATAACGGGCTAGTTGTAGGGAAATGGCCCTGAACCGCAGAGGTAGATGCAATGCTGCTGCTCAAAAGAGGTGTTGCCAATCCGTGTAAAGATAAGAAACAGGCGGTTCCAAGATAAAACCAGCCAGTGTAAAGGGTCTGTGACTAAAAGAGGAAGCAGAAACAGTGGTACAGTTCCAGGAAGAAAAGCTCAGGTAGAAATGCCCTTTGAGTCTTTTTTTTTTCTTTTTTGAGAAGGGTATGTAAGAAATTTTGATGATGGCTATTAACCAATCAATAGAGTACAACCTCAGGGAAGGCCATTATTTGACCTTAAATTTCTTCTGAAGCCCACCTATATGGCCCTCATGTGCCATTTCTTTATTATTCAACTTCCCAAAAGAAACAGGATTAGGAAAGTCATTGCCAAGTGATTCCAAATATAACATCCTCTCTACATAATGTTCGTGGGCAAGGATGTAATTTTGCATTCTTCTCTCATGAATAACTATCTGGCAGTCTTTCTAAACTATGCATATTTTTAGCTGGTACAGCTCTATTTATAGATCCTTTATAGTACAGTATCCTAGTTATGGATCCACTTCTCTTTCCTATTGTCCTGATCTTTTTAAATATTTAAAAGACTTTAAGAACACACTTCAGTAAAGCTATCAAGTAGTGAAAATATTAATGGAGGCACAGCCGTGCCTCCATTGTTAAGGGCTGTCAGTAAAAAACACATTCCGCCATGTTAAAGTGATAATTGGAGGGGGGGGGTCATTCTAACAGCCATAACATTGAAAATGTTTCATCAACCTTTCTGAAATTTACAGGTGCCAGGTGCCAGAAAGAAATGTTTGTTTTACATTACCTGAAAATTTCAAGAAGATTGGTGAAAGATTGAGGGAAAGAGAGCAGTTTAAGGTAGAAAAGGAATACAAACCTCTCTCCCTGCTTTTATAAAATTTACTTCCGGGTTGAGACTTTTTGTGCTCTCAATTTGCATAATTTCTAGAGCCTTATTAACTAATCCAGTGGTGGGGTCTTCTTCCTACTTGACTGTAGTTGATGGAAAGCTTTTCGTTTTTTAAAATTCCCTTCGGTTGACTTTTAAGGACTATTTTAACCTCTCATTCAAGTCAATGAGGCGGCCATCTTCCCTCATAACGCGACACTGACACACGCTCAGTAGCATCGCTCTCCTGCCTTAGAATGTGGAGTGGGTGAGTGAAATGGCCGCTGCCTCTATAGCACAGACCTTTTGAGTGAAGAAGAAGAAGAGTTTCTCTTTTCTCTTCTGGAACATGCATTCCTTTGGCTCTGAGAGTATTTTGGGCTATCTTCATAAGGCCAGTTTGCTCTTTTGCTCCCTGGTGAAGCAGGGTGTGGTTCCTCTGGATCCATGACAACCTGATCTTCAGATCTCTCCTGGGAATAGGTGGCTATACCTTTCTTTCTTTCTTTCTTTCTTTCTTTCTTTCTTTCTATCTATCTATCTATCTATCTATCTATCCCCCCCACCCCATACACACACAGTGCTCCTTCCCTCTTTTCTAAGAGTTTGGTCCATACTGCTATAAGTTGAAAGCTTCAAACACTTCATTTAATTAGTTCGGGCAGGTGTTAAGTTTTAAGTACAACGTTGAAACCTTTCAAAGTGCTTCTGGGCCTACAACATTGGTTTTGGCCTAGTCACCCTGTTTTTCTAATAAGGTTTAGAAACAGTTGAGCTGTCGTTTATTTAGCATAGTGTACACACATGGATTTTCTTTCTAATCCTTGCAGTCTACACTGGCTCCCTCCTTGATATGTTTTTGGATGCAGACAAACCCTTTTTTGTTCCAGCAGGCCTTTGGCAAATCATCTGGACCTCTGTCTATACCTTTGACTTTTAAATTGTTATGTATTTAAAAAGTTTTAAATGCTTTAATATTGAAAAGTATTTAATTATATTTTTAACTTTTGTATATTTAGGCTGACCATATGAAAATGAAGACAGGGCACATGTAACTTTAACAGTTGTAGAGAAAAGGGAATTTCAGCCAGTGTCATTTGTATGCAATTAGTCCCTGGTGAAATTCCCTCTTCATCACAATAGTTAAAGTTGCAGGCACTATACTAGAGTGACCATATACAAAAGAAGGCAGGGCCCTTGCAACTTTAACTGTTGTGATGAAGAGGGAATTTCACCAGGAACTAATTGCATACAAATAACACTGGCTGAAATCCCCTTTTCTCTACAACTGTTAAAGTTACATGAGCCCTGTCCTCCTTTTCATATGGTATATAGTATATTCCTATTTATAGGTTTTAGCTGTATATGTTTTAGTTTTGTAAGGCTGCCCTGAGGCCCAGCATTGGGCAAAAGGCAGGATACTACTACTACTACTAGTAGTAGTAGTAATGTTTCAGATTTCACTTCTGCATCTGATGTTCTTTTGCATTTACTTTTCTTTATAAACCATTCATATCTTAAGACTTCTTGTGTGGCATGTTTTCATTGGTTTAACAAGTTAAAAGGGGTATTCACTGTTTTCATGCTTATGTTATAAAATCAATTTTCAACAGGCCTAGTAACTTCAAGAGTAACAGAGTTGGGGAAAATCCTCAATCTCTTTGCTATCAGAGGCACTGAGTAAGGGACACCTAGAGATAATTTAGACTGACCCCAACCACAAAACACTGTTCCCCCTTCTGAAGAGATCTGGACCACAGACTACTAAAGACAAACAAAGTAGCAGGCCATAATAACAGTTCTCATGTGGCCATTTGCCTTATGAGGCAGGTACTCTGCGGGCTACCAAATGGAGGGACTAACAAGCCATAAAGTTGCCTGGCTGGGTCTGCCAGAAATCCAGCCTCAACGCTCCTGGAAGGTCCATGTTCTATAGCACCTGCTGTCAGACGAACTTGAGGGAATCCCTCCTTCCACCTCTGGGTTTAATTTACTGGCTTCCCCTGGCTGGACCTTGCAGGAAACTATAGGGACAGACGGAGCAGGCATTCATAGCACACATAGAATTCTAAGACTGGCAAATCTAAAAGCAAGTGTGTTGCTTTTCAAGAACCAAGGAAATTCAATGGGTCTTACTTTTGAGTAAATATCTAGGGATGGAAATGCAGCCTGTGCAAGAACTGAATAGGGTGACCATATTTGGGAAACCAAAAAAGAGGACACCTAGTGGGGGGGCAGGAAAATGGTTTTCTGGGGCCACCTTAAAGTCCCCAATTGGAGCGGAGGAGGGGAAAGCATGTCATTCTCACCCCCACCCCTCTGCTCCAATCAGGCCTTTTTCTATAATGTCTGGGAATGACACATTTTTCCCTTTTAAGACCTTGATTGGAGCAGTGGGAGAAAATGACACACCTCCAGAAAGCATGTCATTCCCCCCTGCCACACTAGTGGTGGCCTTAAAAGGGAAAGTGTGTAATTCCAGGTCATTATAGACTATTGCATAAAATCCCCCTTGACACTGAGGATAGAACAAAAACCAGGAGAAATCTGGGGAAATCATGACAGTTTTTTAAAAAAATTATTATTGCATTTATATCACACCTTTTTTTCTGCCAAGAAACCCAAGGTGGCATACATAATCCTCCTCCTCTCCATTTTATCCTCACAACAGCAACCCTGTGAGGTGGGTTGGGCTGAGAGTCTGCAGCTAGCCCAAAGTCACCCAATGGGTTTCCATGGCTAAGTGGGGAGTAGAACCCAGATCTCCCAGCTCCCAGTCCAACACTTTAGCCACTAGGCCACACCCTAATGGTCACCCTAGAATTGAGCCATGCCAAGTTGGAAGCAGATCGGTTTGTGCCTTAATTTTTAGGATAGTTTTTTTTAAAGTTTGACTTCAATTTTTTTCTAAAATTCAAGGCATGAACCAATCTGCTTCCAACTTGGCATGGCTAAAGCCTTACTTAAGAGGTACCATGGTGCCAAGTTTCATCTCTTCATCTTTACTTACTTTCTTTTTTTAATGTACTGCTCAAGGCCCTAGACCCCAAAGAGGAGTATTGGGTTTGAAGTTAAAAAAAAAAATCCTAAAACTCAAGGCATAAACAGATCTGCTTCCAACTTGGCATGGCTCAATCCCTACTTAAGAGCTACCATGCTGTCAAGTTTCATCCCTTTATCTTTAAAAATGATGGAATTGTAAGCATTTTAGTTAATTAAAAAAATTAATTGAAGTTTTAAACATTTCTAAAAATCAAGGGATGAACGGATCTGCTTCCAACTTGGCATGGCTAAATCCCTACTTCAGAGCTACCATGGTGCCAAGTTTCATCTCTTTCTCTTTAATTTCATTTTTAAAACTTGTACTGCTCAAGGTCCTGGACCCCAAAGAGATTTCTGTTTGAACTTTAAAACATTCCTAAAAATCAAGGCATGAACAGATCTGCTTCATACTTGGCATAGCTATATCCCTACTTAAGAGCTACCATGATGCCATGTTTCATCTCTTTATCTTTAAAAATGAGGGAGATGCAAGCATTTTGGTTGATTTATTACTATTAAAAGTGAGTTCAACACATAACACTAGCTTTGATTTTATATTGGATGTCAAGACGGTATAACATCCTGGCTGATGCTGGCTTGGTTGTCAACTGTATAATATCCAGTCATCCGTTATACAAAGCCATGAAATTCATTAAACAAAAACCCTACGGTTTACAAAAACAATGTTAAGGCTCTACAGTTTCCTACTAAGCACCAAAAAGCAGGGAAATTGGAAGTTAAGGCTCCCAAGCCTTAACGCCACATCCTCCCTAAGGAGGCAGAAAGTGCAAGTGAAATTCTCATTCTCCCAAAGCAGATAAACCATGAGGACAGGGTGGAGAATATGATATGCAGAGGTGACTGTGGGGTTGTGGAAAACTGATCACGAACAACTTAGGGCCACCTACTTCTCTTTTTTTGTTTAGAGCAGCTCTTCCCCAACCTGGTGCCCTCCAAAGGTGTTGGACTACAACTCCCATCATTGCAAGTCAGTATGTCCCATGGTCAGGAATGCTGGGACTTGTCATCTCAAACACCTGGAGGGCAGCAGAATGGGGAATGCTGTTCCATACCCTTACCAAATACAGGGTCTGCCCAATACTTTTCTCTCACACACATCTCGCATATAGCAGCACTCTTGATAACAAAAGGGGCACTATTCATTACAGATCTAGAACCAGAGCATGTGCCAGGCACTTCCAACTTTTGGTCAATATCCTGCCTTTCAAAGAACCAATGTTTTTTTTTATGTATTTATAAAAAATATACTGTTCACTCCCCACAATCCCTGCATAATACATCATCTCATCAAAGCAACAGCGGAGCAGAAGAGGTTTAGTTTGGCTGTCTTGAACACCTTTCAGATGAGATTAATTTGCAATCCTATACCTCTTGGGAGAAATCCCTAGTGAATTCAGTGGCACTGGCTTCTGAGAAGACATGTATAGGAGTCAACCTTCTCCAGCCTGGTGCTCCCCAGATATGTTGCACTGTAACTCCCATGTTATGTGTTATGGGGAAGACAAAAATCAATTCATACTTAATTTTAAAATACTTATGCATGAAAGTATTAGGTGGTAGCTCTGCCTTTGATCTCACACTGCTGAACAAGTAAGAGAAATCCTTTATCTGATATTCAAGAAACAGACATCCTATGCCATGTGTTGAAAACTAATGTTGATGTCTGAAGGGCTATCTGGATTAGGTGTTCAAGATTCATTCATTGTTGTTTCATTTGGTTTTGACAGTTTATTTAAAGTGATGCAGCTCTTTTGTAGTTCCTTGATTGATCACATATCTTAATGCTGGAAAACATCATACTTTAGTACAGATGTGAGCACAAAATAGATCTATCCTGATGATTTGGACATCAACTCGCGGCATTCCTGATAACTGCCCATGCTGATAAGGGCTTTTACAAGTTGAATTCCAAAACATCTGAAGATCTACATTCTGCCTTCACTTGTTCCCTGGTGCCTGTTAGATGTGTTGGGTTGCAACTCTCAACATAAGGAGATACTCTAAGAAATGAGAAGTAGCTGTTCCTAAGTTGTTCATCATCATTTCCCACAACCCCACAGTCACCTCTGCAGACCAAATTGCATATCTAGATTTTTGAGATGACAAGTCCCAGCATTCCTGACCATGGGACATACTGACTTGCAATGATGGGAGTTGTAGTCCAACACCTTTGGAGGGCACCAGGTTGGGGAAGGGGTGCTCTAAACAAAAAAAGAGAAGTAGGTGGCCCTAAGTTGTTCGTGATCAGTTTTCCACAACCCCACAGTCACCTCTGCATATCATATTCTCCACCCTGTCCTCATGGTTTTATCTGCTTTGGGAGAATGAAAATTTCATTTGCACTTTCTGCCTCCTTAGGGAGGATGTGGCGTTAAGGCTTGTGAGCCTTAACTTCCAATTTCCCTGCTTTTTGGTGCTTAGTTGGAAACTGTAGAGCCTTAACATTGTTTTTGTCAACCGTAGGTTTTTTTGTTTAATGAATATCAATATAGAATCACAATTAAAATAAAACAACAAAAGGCCTTTTCATCACAACAGTTAAAGCTGCAGGAGCTATGTTAGAGTGACCAGATAATAATAATAATAATAATAATAATAATAATAATAATAATAAAAAAAATTATTTATCACCCGCCTCTCCCAACGGATCAAGGCGGGGAACAACACCAAACACAAAATACAAAAACTGATTAAAAGCAGATAAAACCAGTACATCATTAAAACACCAATAAAACACCAATAAAACACTTTAAAATTCATCTAGGTAGGCCTGCCGGAAGAGATCAGTCTTTATAGATCTTTTAAATTCCTGAAGACTAGTAAATTGGCGAATCTCTCCCGGCAGGTCATTCCACAATCTGGGAGCAGCAGAAGAGAAGGTCCTCTGGGTAACGGTTGTCAGTCTAGTTCTTGTTGACTGTAATAAATTCTTCCTAGAGGACCTGAGCATGCGGGGCGGATTGTATGGGAGAAGGCGATCCCGTAGGTAACCTGGACCCAAACCATGTAGGGCTTTAAAGGTAATAACCAACACTTTGTACTTCGCCCGGAAACTGATTGGCAGCCAGTGAAGAGATTTTAAAACTGGTGTAATGTGGTCACCCCTAGATGTACCGGTGACCAACCTGGCTGCCATATTTTGAACTAATTGAAGTTTCCGGACTAGGCACAGAGGTAGCCCTATGTACAGCGCATTGCAGAAGTCGAGCCTCGAAGTTACCAGTGCGTGCACTACTGATTTTAGGTCTTCCAACTCTAGGAAGGGGCGCAGCTGGCGTATCAGCCGAAGCTGATAGTAGGCACTCCTGGCAGTCGCATCTATCTGAGCTGTCATTTGGAGCGACGGATCCAGGAGCACCCCCAAGCTGCGAACACAGTCTTTCAGGGGGAGTGTAACCCCATCCAGAACTGGTTGACACACCTCCAACCCCAGGTTGTGGCCCTTGACAGTAAGCACCTCCGTCTTGTCTGGATTCAGCTTCAGTTTGTTTTTCCTCATCCAGCCCATTACCGCCTCCAAGCATTCATTCAGAGGAGACACACTATCCTTAGCTGATGCTGTTGTCGAAGGCATAGAGAAATATATTTGGGTGTCATCAGCGTATTGATAGCACCCTGCCCCATGCCTCCGGATGATCTCTCCCAGCGGTTTCATGTATATATTAAACAGCATTGGGGATAGGATGGCACCTTGTGGTACACCACATAGCTGCTCCTTCTTGGAAGAGCAACTATCCCCAAGCATCACCATCTGGAACCTGCCCGAGAGGTAGGACCGGAACCACTGAAGCACAGTGCCCCCGAGTCCCAATTCCCTCAGGCGTTCCAGAAGGATACCATGGTTGATGGTATCGAAAGCCGCTGAGAGGTCCAGGAGTACCAACAGGGACACACTCCCCCTGTCAATACTTAAGCGTAGATCATCCACTAAGGCGACCATAGCAGTCTCAACTCCATATCCTGCTCTGAAGCCAGTTTGAAATGGGTCTAGAAAATCTGTATCATCCAAAACTGCTTGCAGTTGGAAGGCAACCGCCCTCTCGATCATCTTGCCCAAAAATGGAAGATTTGATACTGGCCTATAGTTATTAAAGTCCAGGGGATCCAGGGAGGGCTTTTTTAGAAGCGGCCATACTACCGCTTCTTTTAAACATGATGGAAAACTCCCCTCCCTGAGAGATGCGTTAATAATATATTGTAATTGTGATCTAACTGCATCTCCTCCCTGGACGACCAGCCAAGAAGGACAGGGATCGAGAGGGCAAGTCGTCCTCCTCACTCGACCAAGCAGCTTGTCCACGTCCTCGGTACTCACCAACTGAAACTGATCCAGTGTAATTCTACTCGCGGAGTTGCTGGACACTCCATTGTCAGCCTCTGCTATAACGACAGCATCTAAGTCGGCTCTTATCCGAGAGATTTTATCTGTGAAATGATTGTTAAAGGCATCACAGCGAACTACTGAAGGCTTTAACATCGGGTTCAGGGGGGAGGGTGCCCGAGTTAGACCCCCTCACCACCCTGAACAGTTCTGCTGGACGCGAATTCGCAGACGCAATGCGTGCAGAGAAGTAAGCTTTCTTCGCTGCACGTATTGCCACCCCATAGGAACGAAGATGTTCTCTATGTCGTGTCTTATCGGATATAAGTCAAGTTTTCCGCCAACTTTAACCATTGTGATGAAGAGGGAATTTCACCAGGTGCTGTATGCATACAAATGACACCTGCTGACATTCCCTTTTCTACCCAACTGTTAAAGATACAGGAGCCCTGTCCTCCTTTTCACATGGTCACCCTAGGTGTTGGAGGCAGGATTCCAGTGGTGGCTGGTGCCAAAGGCAAATGGGCGGGGCCAGCCCTAACCCCCCATCTCACTGTTATTAGTGTACGTTACTCTACACCATGATTTCTGGTTGGTATGTAGCAACAAACCAGGAATTGTAGAAACTGAATCCTGGTTATGTCTTCTTCCCAGCTACACAGGGGAAGGGGACAGAGGAATCACACCATCCCAAGGATTTGTTCTGGCTTGCAGAAGCTCAAGCAGATAATACTAAACCATACTGAAAATGTCTGCTGTACGAAGTGGCTTTTGTTCAGAAACCAAAGGAAGGTAATTCATATCCTCTGAACTAACAAACCCGGCCAATTTTTGTTTGCATTTTTCTTGTTGTTCTGTGTTCTTTTTGTATTTGTTTCCCTGCCTTCTAAAGACTATTTAGTATATATCAAATACATTTTTTTAAAAAATGTATGGAATATTAATATGCATGCAATGTGGCTGATTTTAACAACTGTAAGTACCAATATACCCACATGACAATTGTTTTCCTTTTACAGTTTATTTTTGATAAGGATTTTTTATTTACTGCAATCTCTAG
The DNA here is from genome assembly GCA_029215795.1 of Anniella stebbinsi. Lineage (NCBI taxonomy): Eukaryota > Metazoa > Chordata > Lepidosauria > Squamata > Anniellidae > Anniella > Anniella stebbinsi. The sequence continues at coordinate 40,658,878 of JARDYH010000006.1, forward strand.
TATGATTATTTTTCCATCTCTTCTACTTGGAATACAGGGGCTATTTTCAGAAAAGAACTGTGTAACATAATATTTTGCTTCTTAGAAAATATACATGGCTTTTTCTTAAAAGCTTTTAGATATTAATGAACAGCAAAACATCTCCTGCCAGCTTTTTATGTGCCTTTAAAAAAACACCAAAAAACCCCACAAAAACCCTGCATTACACTGTTCATTCAATCTGTTTTGGTCTTATTTTCCTCATATTGTTTTGTCTTGAAAACCCAACAGATTTCTTGGATTTGCTCCAGTGTATGAAAGGAAACCTGGAACATTATGTTGTAAACAGAGGTTTTTATATAACTCTAGATTAACTGAAGACTTCTTAACACAAGCCCCAAACACAAAGTAGGCAAGGCAAAAGACCAAGTTTGAGAGATGACTGTATATAAGGCCATTTCTCTAATGTTCCCCCCACCTGTTTTGTGTATCTCATTCTCAATGACCACCTTAAGAATAGAAGTCTATACAACTTGAGAACCCAATGCATATAGTTGTTTTTATGTGATAAAGTTGGTCTGACCTTTGCCTATAACTTCTATGTACTGAATATTTCTTTAGACTGTGGTCCTGCCACATAGTGAAATCTTTCTTGACACTCACCAGATTAAATAGGTATCTCAGCAAACTGGAGAGATTAACTCAGTGTTTTATTTTAAAGCACAAAGATCAAGCCTTTAACTCTAAACTAGGAAAAACCAGGTTTCCTGTGGAATTGCGAACTATGGACATCGTTTTTCTCTTTCTATGTGAAAAACACAAACTTGTCTGTCAACTCAGAGAATCTCAGACAACCAAGTTAAGATGCTAGGACAAGAACTCTTCATTTAGGGCCCTTTCAGGCTCTGCTTCTTCAACACTTGGATAATGGGAGGTCAAGTTCCACATCGCTCTTTTTAATTCTACCTTGTCTCTTTCATTCATTATGCACCTCCTTCAGCTCATCAGCTCAGCATTTTCTGGAAATGCAGGATGCTGGTCCCTTTTTTCTCTTTTTCTGCCATGTGACCCTGTGCTCTTTTTTCAGTTTTGCACAATGAGTGCAACCCAAGTTCTTTTTGGCTTCTCCTTGCTGCAGCTTAAAGCTCAACCACTGTTTAGATATTCTTTACAGTCTGCTTAATCCTGTTCCGCTGCTGGAAAAATAGGTAAAGTAATAACTTCCAGGACAAATGAGGTGGGTGTGCTGGATGCAGAAATCCTCTGTGTCTAATTGGGTAAAGGAGAGGAGGAGGATCTCTAAAACTGTTAGATCTTGTGGTAGACCTAATTGCCAGAAAAGGAGAAATGCATCATAAAAAAAGAGGACTCCGATTCGCATCTGCTCATTTATATGTATAGATACAAGCAGTCAATAGAACAGAATGGTATCTGGATGAGTACAGAATCGTTTTTCTAAATATATTACAAATAACTTATTACTAATGGGCCATATTAGCACTACGATGCCATGATGAAATCTGCAACTTTGCTTCTTTGGCTGGAAAAGTAGTGTGGGAGAGCAATTTTGTGTATGAAAATGGCTGGGAAAGGGTTAAAAACTAGCACGCCTCCATCTATTTGATATTTCAGCTTCCCATGGCTGCCTTTAGTTTCTAAAAAGTCAGGACTTGCAAGTTGTATGTTCATAGGACGATATCTTTGAACTACTCTACTTTAAGCAAAAAAACAACAACCTTACAGCCTTACCAGGGCTTTCTACTTCCTTCTTTACATGGGGGACACATGTGCTCTAGCACTGAGCTATAATCCCCTCTCTGGCTGCCTCTACACGAGAAGTTTAAAGCTCTTTCAAGTCTCATTAAAATTTTTACCTCTACATGAGCGGAGCGCAAATCGGGAGTTGAGGCGTGTTATCTATCCGATTATGCGCATTATCGAATGCGCATTAAATAGCGAGTTTTATTTTGCTCCAGCCGTTAAAGCACATTTTGACTATGTGAACAAGCGATTCTCCGCATTAACTACTTCTAAAGTGCATTTCAAACAACCGGTAAGGCCACCAGTTGTGCGCTCAATTACCTCCTGCGTACAGTCATTTACCATAAAGTGCTTCCGAGAAGATGTGCATAATCGGAGAACCAGGCGTCAAACCAAATTCTTGTAGAGGGGGTCCCTGTTTCAGTTGGGGGATTGATTGTTACAATAATCTCTGCCTATGGCCTCCTCCACACGGGGCGTTTAATGAGCCTTGAAGGCTCATTATAAATTTTACCTACACACGAGCGGAGCGCAAAACGGGCGTACAGGCGCGTTATCTCCCCGATAATGCGCATTTTCGAACGCGCGTTAAATAGCGACTTTTATTTTGCTCCGGCCGTTAAAGCGCATTTTCGCTGTGTGAACAAGCGATTATGCGCATTAACTACCTGGAAAGCGCTTTTTTGGGCATCTTTTAATGCGCTTCGCCGCTTCCTGCCGCCTCCCGTGCAGAGGGATTGTGAGTAAATGCGCCTCCGCGATAATGCGCATAATCGCGGAACCAGGCGCAAAGGCGCATTCTTGTGGAGGGGGCCTATGGTAGTTCTGAGACAAACATCAGCCATGCTAACTTCAAATGGTGCCAGTCCATGGTGGGATAGTTACGAGAAGCTGGCAATGTGGCTCACACAGGATTCAGTCCAGATTTCCTCTTGGCACACCAGTACAATAGGAGGTGACACTGGATTTCTGCTTTGCCACAGGATGCTGCTGCTCTAAACCAAGGCAGGCTTATGTTTCTATCTTAAATACCCAGTCTGAGCAGGTTGTGAGATTCATCCTGGGTTACATTGTTTCAGTGCCCTTTGCAAGGTAAATAAAAATGTTGACGCAAGCATGGGCAAATTTGTTAGTGAGAGGGGCAACTCAATGTGTGTGATGGATTGGACTGTGAGAAAAAAATGCTTCACACCCCACCAGAGGACTAATGAGAATAGATGGGCTTACAGCATGTTGAGTGGGTAACTTCTAATGTATAATAACTCTTTACAGTTCTCACTTGGTCTTCTGTAACAGATGTTCAAGGTTGGGAGGGGGGTTGCAATTTAGCAATTAGATCTAATTATTAAGCAAATTATATTCAGTGCCAGTTTAATGAATCACTTTGTAGGGAATAATCCTTGTTTTTAGATTTGACTAGAGAGAGCCCCAGTTCAATGCAGTTCTAGAAAGAACAACATATCTGGATAGCGAGCATAGCTGGATAGGGAGATGGTTTGTCTCCCTCTCTGATATACTAGAACCAAGCCTCACCTGGTAGAGTTGAATGGGGGGAGATTCAAGACAGACAAAAGGCATTACTTCTTTACATAGTCAAACAATGGGATTTGTTACCACAAGATGTGGTGATGGCCAACAACTTCGGTGGCTTTGAAAGGATTAGACAAATTCATGCAGGATAAGGCTGTCAGTGGCTACATATTACTTCCAGTATCAGAGACAGTGTATTGCTGTATGCCAGTTGTTGGGGAGCATACGTGGGAAGGTGCCGTTGCCTCATGACCTGCATGTGGGCTTCCCATGCGCATTTGGTTGGCTACTGTGGGAGCATAATGCTGGACTAGATAGACTTTTGGTCTGATCCAGTGTGGCTCTTCTTATGTTCTTATGATTTAGGATTAAAGTGCTCCATCTACTCTTAGTTGAATGCAAAGATAACACCCAGGTATTAAATGCTACTCCTCCATTCACAAACAAAGCCAGCTTAGCTAAGTGAAATTTTAAGCCCACTGATTTCAAACAGCGCTGGAGCAATTGCCCGTAAAGACAGAGGCTTTCCCATCTGCTGCATGTTAACAAAAACAAAAATTGCACCCTACAAAGCCAGGTTTATCAAGTTTGCCCAGAGCAGAATATATTATGCAAATTTCATATTTAGGTGTCATCACATTTTTGCACTTCTAAATCAATCGGAGCTGGTTGATGAAACACAAACTTAATTCAGCAACAGTAAGAAGTAGTAACAGTTTGAAACAGCTTGCTAAAACAGTGGCCTGGTTTTATGACATGCATTTTCTCTTTTTCTCATCCAAGTATATTTAATTGTTTGGTTTCCTAGTTGCAAATGGGGCTGAAAGAAATCGACCAGCTCTTATATTTGCACAGCATCTGTCATCTTGCCTGGGAGCAACCATGGTCTTCCAGCGTTATGTAGTTCTTCATAATTGCAAACAAAGCAGAATAGAGTCCAGGAGACTAATTTGATGCATTGAAATGAATGGCTACAGTGAACTTCCTGCCTTAACCATCACTGTAGTGTTTGCTGTTCAACTTGTAGGTGTACAGCATATAGTAATCAATTTGGACTTTAATTGGCGAGAAGTCCTGAAGAATTGGTGATCTTCATTATTTTTCAAGCAGGAACCACTTTGGCTCCAGGCATTGCCATCGATGCTACTTGGGGGGCTTTCCTCAGCTGTGGGGGCCCTCTCCTCTCCTGCTCAAGCTGCAGCGCTATGCACCAAACTTGGCTGGAGGCCTTCTCCAAGTTGTCCAAGCTAGGCCTCAATCAGTCACCAAGTCTGGTGGAGAGGGGCTGTAGCTCAGTGTGAAAGACCGCATGCTGTACATGCAGAAGGCCCTTAGTTCGATCCCTGGCATTTCCAGGTAAGGCAGGAAAAATTCCTACCTGAAACCCTGGGGAGCTGCTGTCACTCATTGTCAACAATACTGAGCTAGATGGACCAATGGTCTAACTCAGTATAAAGCAGCTTCCTATGTTCCTAGGTCACCATGCAGGTAAAGTCTGAGAGGCTCACTTAGTCCTTGGATGGGGATGAATTCCTTTTTCATCACTGAGAGAGTGCTCAATGCTGTAAAACCTTGCAGGACAGGTCCATGTTGCACTTTCTCGCTCGCCTGCACATTCAGTTTCTTCTCCAGCACCTGCGCAGTGAGCCACTGCTAGCCAATCACATTGCTCTTTGCCTCTTGAGCTCCTCCCTCACAGTACTAACTGGCTGCTCCTGCATTCTCCTCTTTTTCCCACCCACTCCCACCCTTGAGCTGATGAGCCTGGAAGCCTTCTCTGGTAGTCCAGTTCAGAGCAGCTGGCCCATCCTTAAAGCAAACAAGGCAAAGCTAGAAAGCTCCTACTGAGAGTGAGCAAGTACTGCAGAGAGAGTGGGAGAGAGGTGAAAAGCAGTACTTGGGTGACTGGGAGTTGCCAGTGGCCCCTGACTCTTGCAATGAAGAACCCTGAATGAAGGACATACACACAGGTGATTACAGCACGTTTCTCAATGGTAAAATAAATAAATAAATATCTCACTCTGCATTCCTTCCTACTGCCCATTATGCAAAGGGTAAATCATAAAGAGATTGTGGATTGGCTACTAGAAATAGAATTGTTGATTTATCATATTTGTAGCTCACTTCCTTCCCCTCTGAGGAGCTCAGGGTGCCATGCATTGGGTAATCCAATTCTAGATCCACGAAACAAAACAAATGCAAAAACAATGAGGAAATTAAGATGGGGGCTGGTGACTTGCCCAAGGCCACTTGCTCGATTGAAATACCTGATCTGGTAATAGACCCCCTCCAAAGGGCAGATACAGGGAGGGTTGGTATTGGGTGCGTTCTAGACCAGAACACAGAAGGTACATCTTGATCTATTGGTATATCTTTGGATGTTTGCAGTAAATCAACAAAATCTTCTAATTTCCCAGTTTTTCTTCTTCTTTGCAATAGTAACAAAACTTCTCTCGCGCGCGCACACACACACACAGATAAATTAGGTTGTTAGACTCCCTGATCAATTGTAACTCTATATAAGCAGGGCATGCTAGAAAATAATTCATGTTGTACAATAGGTAATTGACTCTGCCTCTAAGCCATCATTTTGCACCTAGTGGATCTAGTAAAAAAGCAAAGTGAGTCCAGCAAGCCTGAAGACTACTTACATGTGTTCTAGGCAGTGGTTCAGTCCTCATGAATTGGCAGTAAAGCCATTGGGCCTGGCCAATGCTCTGGATGAATTGGATGTATGCTCTAGAATTGTAGCCCTCCAGGCGTTTTGACCTACACTTTCATCAGCCCTAGCCCACATAGCAAATGGGAGATGTAGGCCAAAACATCTGGAAGACCAGAGGTTGCCCACTCCTGTTCTAGAATATGCTCCAGAATTATTTGCTATGCACAGAGGTTGTTGCACAATAGTTAACATAATGTTGAAAGGGCTCCTAAACAGGCTCCTTCCCAGATGTCTGGGCTCTTATGCAGATGTTTTTCCTGCCTCACCATAATCTCACCCTGATCTGGTAAGAGACCCCATTCCCAGGTACATAGTGATGACATAATTCCAGGTGTTGTTGTCACAGAACACACATGCCCTTTCTTTCTCTTTGTGTAGCGAGGTAAACCTGTAGTAACAGAATACTTTACTTGTGGGATCTCAAGGCTGTGCTCCAGGCTTTCCTATACAACTATATAGTGATATGCCTCAAAACCTGACTAGTTCAATGGCTACAGTCCTGATGGCTATGTGCTACATCCAGTATTGGAGGCAGTAAGCCTAGATACACCAGTTGCTGGGGAACATGGGTGGGAGTATGTTGTTGCATCTGTGTCCTGCTTGTGGGTTCCTGGTTGACAGCCTGTTGTCCACTGTTTGAACAGAGTGCTGGATTAGCATAGCTTTTCTTATATTCTTATGTTCTATATTTGTGATGGTTTTTCAGGACACAATATGAGGAATAAAAATCATTTGTCGAATGCAAGTTCTGCGACACTTAGGCCAGATCTACACCAAGTAGGATATAACACTTTGGAAACTATTTGAAAACTGTATATGAAGTGTGTCATGGGCCCCAACAGTTGTCAATACCATTATAAACCATTTTAAAGCAATAGTATAGATCCTGCCTTGTTTTGGAGTTACTTGTTAGAATTTGTGCCACGTTTCCAAACTCCCCACACACAAAAGGTAAGTGCCAGATTTGGAACTGAGTGACCTTTACAACTATTAATGGCTCATGGTTCCACGTTCTATTTCATGTGTTTTCTTGATTTAAAATCTGGTCAAATGATAGAGCACCCTAGGTTAAATTTCTCCAAGAGCTTTGTTGCAGAGGTGTTCTCCAAAAGAAATAAATGCGGTACCAGGACACATGTCTTCAATGGGCTTAGCGGTTATTAATATTCATAGACTAATTAAGGGAATAATTTACTGATCAAAAGGAAAACTGCAATTCAGTAAAAGTCTTCAGAGCTGGTACTATAAAGTAAAAGCCCCTGCAGATAGCACAGTGAGGACTGGATTAATATAACCATATTCAAGTACAGAAAAAAGGTGCCAGTAACAGCCTAGGTAGCTAATAGAAAAAAGCCTAAATGCAGAGGTGTCAAAGGGCACAAAGAAACTCGGGAGTTTAAATTAGATAAGAAAGCTTGGTCTGTGGTGGAGCACCTCAGCAATATTACCCTCCAAAGTTTCTGGGAGCAACATGATGGGAATTTCTAGCGTGGGTGTTCCCTGGCCATAAACTACAGTGATCTAAATATGGTGATTTATTTAGACTGGTCTAGGACTGAGGTTTGGATTCCAGTGATGGGGGAACTCTTTTCTGTGTAAATGGACTTACACACAAGGTTTCAGCATTTAACTGAGTCCTTTGTCAGGAATGGAAGGACATGTTTCTTTTTTATATTCTAAGACCTGTGACTTTACTTCATCTGGGTTTGATCCAAACGTTGTCATACTAAGCGGACACCCACAAAAATCAATGGAAACTAAGTTAGTCATGAATAACTTAAGTCGTGTTGATTTCAGTGGGTCTACCCTACATAGATCTAAGGCTGCCTCTACAAGAAGCATTTAAAGCTCTTTCAAGGTGCATTAAAAAATTTACCTCTACAAGAACGGAGCGCAAATTGGGCATAGAGGCGCTTTATCTCTCTGATTATGCGCATTATCGAATGCGCGTTAAATAGCGAGTTTTATTTTGCTCCGGCCGTTAAAGCGCATTTTGACTATGTGAACAAGTGATTCTCCGCATTAACTACTTGTAAAGCGCATTTGAAACAACCGGTAAGGTCACCCGTTGAGTGCTCAATGACCTCCTGCATACAAGCATTTACGATAAAGTGCTTCTGTGAATATGCGCATAATCGACTAACCAGGCGTAAAGCCGAATTCTTGTAGATGAGGCCTTGGTCAAGATCCAACCCCCTTGTCTTCACCAATATATGTCTCCTCTCTTATTGAAAGCAAAAGGTCCATTTTGGCTGTTGGCTGGCTGGGTGTGAATCTATATCACTATCCTACTACACTTATGAGTGCTTTAATTTATGAAATGGACAACATGTGCATGCCTTCCTTCTGGCTTAATCTCTTGCCTGCCTATCTTCAGTTTCATTCAGTTCACTCCTCCCCATTTTCTAGTAACAGACAGACATTGTGGTTGGGTTCACACAACAGAACAAGCTAGAGTATGGGTTGAGTGTAAATTGAGTATGGGTTGTCAATGAATCATGGGTTAGTGTTCAATCGTGGGTTAATGTGTTGTGTGAGCCCATGGTTTGTTAACCACAAACAACCTACAAAGAGTACCCATGGTTTTTTGTTGGTTTGTGAACTGTAGGTTTGTGTTGTGTGAGTACCCAGCTATGCTAGCATGGTTTGTGTTGTGTGAACCCAGCCATGCTACCAGCTACCCAGGACTCAACCTACTGGTCAACAACAACCCATACTTTGGCTTTTGTTGTGTAAACCAGATGTGTATGTGAGAGCCAGATTATAAAGAAACCTGAAGATGATAAAGAAACATCAGCATATAGAGAGTAAAAGTAGATGAGTTGACCATTAAAAAATTCCAAAGAGATCGTGAAAGCTTGCACATTTCTTGTGACCTTTTGGTTGACCTAATAAAGGTATAACATTAATACTGACATCAGGATTTAGATAACACCTAAGTGCTAAGTCCAAATCACCACCATACCCTCCCTAGTAGTTTCATATATATGTTGATAGAGAATAGGACAGAATCCTGTAGAACTCCATGGGCAGGATCCTTCGGGGATGCTGAAGGTTCCTTTCCCCAGCATTTCCCAGACAGGATTGAGCACAGCTACTTAAGAACAATCCCCTGAACACCCATAATATTGATTCCCCTCCGCCCATGTAAAAATGCATGAAAGGATGGTAAGTGACAACGCTTCTCTTTGTAATGAACTCTCCTTGTATTTTCTAGTGTTCAAAAACCCTGGCTAGTAAAAATACATTATGTTCCAAGTTTCAGTTTAACTGCAACATATGAAGCATAATACCCCAGCCTTGATCATTCTGCTTCACGGAAAGGGACGAGCAGGACATTAAACAGAACAGGCTGTCACGAAGGCCACTTAGCCATTCTGTTGCTGAGCAGCCATCAAGTGCATCTACGGCTGAGTAGAGTGAGCAAAGGTAAAAACAAAACATGATGTAGCAACGAGGCCACTAAGTGCAAAACCTTTGCTTGGCTTAACTGAGCTGCTGTTTTGCCTGGGTAGAAGGAGATGGAATCCTGATGATGATGATAATGGGGGTGAGTTTGAAGGGGTGCCCATTTGCTTTACCATCCATCAGTGTTTTTGCCATCTGATGACCCCATTCAAATGTCTTTAAGAATGTTTTTAAAAAGCACCAGACCCAGGCAGCCATCTCTGCTCATATCAGGTTATATTTGCACAAATACTACTAATAAACAGAGGCGTTTCAAATCCACCGTGAAGGGTCCCTTGCCGGTCATTATACAAGCTGGCCATATAAACAGGTGAACTGAGATGCTGTCCTTGGATGACAACAGATGAGTGAGGGTGCCCTGCTACCGCCGCCACCCACACTCCATGCCTGGTCCTTCTCTGACCGCTTGGCTCAGCCTCACAGCTGCCCATTGCAAGTCACAGTGTCCCTTGCTTCTGCTGCCCATCGCCACATCCTCAAATAGCACGTGGCAAGCTATGCATGCTCTGTGAGCCCTAGTGTGCTCAGCTGTCCCATTGGCTATCCTGGGTGCAAGGCAGGTGAGCATCCAAGATGATTTAATCATTGTAGCTCTGTCCAGATATGAGAAGACCTTGATGGAATTGCCCTGTTGTGATACCACCTGTAAGAAACTCAAAGAAAAAACTTGTCTCAGGCTGCCTCTACAAGAGGCATTTAAAGCTCCTTCAAGGCGCATTAAAAAATTTACCTCTACAAGAACGGAGCGCAAATCGGGCGTAGAGGCGCGCTATCCCTCCGATTATGCGCATTATCGAATGCGCGTTAAACAGCGAGTTTTATTTTGCTCCGGCCATTAAAGCGCATTTTGACTATGTGAACAAGCACTTATGCGCATTAACTACTTGTAAAGCACATTTTGGTCATCTGTTAATGCGCTTCGCCGCCTCTCGCCGCCTCTCGTGCAGAGGTATTAGGTGTAAATGTGCTTCAGCGATTATGCGCATAATTGCCTAACCGGGCGCAAAAGCGAATCCTTGTAGAGGGGACCTAACAGTATATACAATACAAAGCCTTCAACACATCCCATCTAATCACCATTACAAGATGATTTGTTGTGAATAATTTCTGCAGACATTAGAACAAGCATGTAATATTTTAATTGTTTTATATTATCGAATATATGCATAGGCCTTATCTGCAATATGCCCTAAAAAGAGTTTTTTTATGTGTTTTACTGAAATTATGTTATTGTTTACATGTCTGCACAGGCTGTGCTTGCAATGTGCTTTTATAACTGGAAAAGGTTTTCAATTCTGTGTTTTCCCATTCTTGCTTTTTATGTATGTACTCTTTCAGCCCCCTGAAGAAGGCCTTAAACTTAAAACAAGAAACTTTTCTACAGCATCCTGAGACTTCTCTCCCTTTTTGTGTTCATTGGCTACCCTGGCAACTTTGCAGCGGACTTTCCTGACCTATAGCACCTGCTGCCCCCACATTGTTGCTTGCTGCCCACCTGCAGGAGGAAAGCAGAGGCAGCCCAGTGGGAGCAGTAGTGCGTGGTGCAAACTGCCACCGCTCACCCAGCTTCTCGGAGCACAAGACTCCCACCTGAAGGGAGGGGGGAGGGGATTGGAAGGTGTTTTTTTTTTTTTTTTTTTTTTTGCAGGGATGAGATGTATTGTGTGGCTTGTTTTCTCAGAAGTAGGTCCCACAGTATTCAATGGAGCTTATTGCAAGAGAGAATGGGGGGGGGGGGGGACAAAAGAAAGAGAACAAGGAAAGCAGAAAGGAGGAGCAGATGTAAAGAAGAGCAAAAACAAAGAGCAGGAAAGTAGTCAGAAATAGGGTTTCCCTTTAAAGCAGGGATGGGGAAGGTGTGGCCTGCTGACATTTCTGGACTAAACTTCCATCGTCCCTCACCATTGGCTATGCTGACTTGGACTGATAGGAATTGCAATTCAACAACAATTCAATATCTGGAAGGCCACATGTCCCTCACCTCTGCTTTAAATTCAGCTATGTGTTCAAAGGTCCTATGCACCTTGAATGGGGTTTGTCTTCAGCTGCTGCAGCAAAACATCCCTGTACATGTAACCAGTCTAATCAGCTTCCATCTGTATTATCGATGGGTCATATGGGACTGGAATAGCAAGCAGAGTCCACACCTGGACCAGAGTAATATGGCATGGGGATGTCAACATACTTTCTCTGGGTTTAATATTAACTACTGACTGAGTTTTGGAGTTGAGCGAACATTCCTCTTATTCTTACAAATAAAACTAAAGTTATTGACCTGCTCTCTGGGAACATTCCCAAAATCATATGCTCAGGGTGCACAGAGTACAGCCGGTGGCCAAGGGAATCATTCTGTGATATTGAAAGGTTTCAGATGCTCCCCAAAAGTCTGGGTGACATTCGTGTATAAGGGTGCAATCCCAGGCATTTCTAGACAGAACGAAGTCCTACAAAGGGGGTTGGATGGATTCCTGGAGGAATAGGTTATCAAAGGCTACTAGTCCTGATAGCTATGTGCTACCTTCAATAGCAGAACCAGTAAGCCTATGTAAACCAGGTGCTGGGGAACATGGGCGGGAGGGTGTTGTTGCACTCTTGTCTTCTTTGTGGGTTCCTGGTCAACAGCTGATTGGCCACTGTGTGAACAGATTGCTGGACTAGCTGGACCCTTGGTCTAACAGAGCTTAGCTCTTCTTTTGGTCTTATGTTCTTAACCTCCCAATGTCAACTGTGCTGAGATTCTCTAAGACAGCCTTCCCTAACATGGTGCCCTTCTGATGATGGGAGTTGTAGCAAAAACATCTGGCGGACACCACATTGGGGAAAGCTGCTATAAGAGCTATTTTCAGCACTTACTGCTATTACACACCCATCATTAGCCACCTGCTCATGAGTGCTTGTTTATTTGGGGCATTTCTTTTATCAAAGCTGTGACCTGCTGATTTTCTGCAGGTCCAGTATCCAGAAATCATAAGTTAAAGATACTGATCCCTGCTAGCCAATGTGCAGACATTGATTGGTAGCATATGCCTTAAGACAGGAATAGACAACATAGTATCCTCTACATGTTTTGGTCTACAGCTCCCATAATCATTGGCCAATTGCCATGCTGGCTGGGGCTGATAGAGTTGCCTACCTCTGTCCTAAAACTGAGCCATCACACAAATACTTAAGATAGACTATGCTAACAGCAACAGCAGAACAACTTCTCATAATACAACATTGTGCTAGTAGTGCCCCTCCAGATGTTTTGGCCTGCAGCTTCTATCAGGCTTAGCTAGCACAGCCAATGGTGAGAGGAGTTGTGGCCCTCCAGATGTTTTGGCCTACACGTTGCCCACACCTGTATCATGCTAACACTGCGTGAATTAGGATGTCAATCATAGAATCATAGAATAGTAGAGTTGGAAGGGGCCTATAAGGCCATTGAGTTCAACTCCCTGCTCAATGCAGGAATCCACCTTAAAGCATACTTAACAGATGGCTGTCCAGATGCATCTTGAATGCTTCCAGTAAGGGAGAGCTCACTACCTCCCTAGGTAATTGGTTCCATTGTTGTACTGTTCTAACAGTCAGGAAGTTTTTGCTGATGTCCAGCTGGAATTTGGCTTCCTGTAACTTGAGCCCATTATTCCATCTCCTACACTCTGGGATGATCGAGAAGAGATCCTGGCCCTCCTCTGTGTGACAACCTTTCAAGTATTTGAAGAGTGCTATCATGTCTCCCCTCAGTCTTCTCTTCTCCAGGCTAAACATGCCCAGTTCTTTCAGTCTCTCCCCAAAGAGCTTTGTTTCCAGACCTCTGACCATCCTTGTTGCCCTTCTCTGAACCCCTTTCAGCTTGTCTGCATCCTTCTTGAAGTGTGGTGTCCAGAATTGGGCACAATACTCAAGATGAAGCCTAACCAGTGCTGAATAGAGGGGAACCAGTACCTCATGTGACTTGGCAGCTATATCTATTAATGCAGCCCAAAATAGCATTTGCTTTTTTGCAGCCACATCACACAGTTGGCTCATACTCAGCTTATGACCTCCAACAATTCCAAGTATCCCCCATCTTGTAACTGTGCATTTAGTTTCTTTTTCCTAGGTGTAGTACTTGGCATTTATCCCTATTAAATTCCATTCTGTTGTTTTCAGCCCAGCTCTCCAGCCTATCAAGATCACTAGTTAATCCTTCCAGGGTATTAACTAGGCTGACCAGATAAAATCCAGGTCAGGGCTCATGTAACTTTAACAGTTGTAGAGAAACAAATGACACTGACTGAAATTCTCTTTGCTCTACAACTGTTAAAGTTACATGAGCCCTGACCTGGATTTTATCTGGTCACCCTAGTATTAACTATCCCACCCTATTTTGTGTCATCTGATAACCATTCCCTGCACCTCTTCGTCCAAATCGTTAATAAAAATTTTGAAGAGCACTGGGCCCAGGACTGAGCTCTGCGGTACCCCGCTCATTTCCTCTCCCCAGTTTGAGAAGGTACCATTGATAAGCACTCTTTGAGTCTGATTCTGTAGCCAACTGTGAATCCACCTAATAGTTGTTCCATCTAGCCCACTTTTCTCTAATTTGCTAATCAGAATGTCATGGGGTACTTTGTCAAAAGCTTTGCTGAAGTCAAGATATATTATGTCCACAGCATTTCCCACAGTCCACAAGGGAGGTTACCCAATTAAAAATGAGATCTGATTAGTCTTGTAGGATTTGTTCTTGACAAATCCATGCTGGCTTCTGGTAATCACTGCATTGTTTTCAAAGTGCTTACAGATTGATTTCTGCATCATCTGCTCCAAAATTTTCCCAGGGATTGATGTCAGACTAACTGGACTATAGTTGCCAGGTTCCTCCTTTTTGTACTTTTTGAAGATAGGGACAACAAGTCAAGTGAATGGGTACCACAATAGTAGTTTCTGAAATAATACAAAGATTATGCTTCATGGTATTAATGACTCATGGAAGATTTGGGTTGCCAGTTTTCTCCTGGCAAGGCTACTTTCAGCAGATTCTGCTTTTCCTGGCTTGCAGATGCAGTGGTGATGGGGGAAAACATAATTGACTAAAATTCTCATCACAAAGCTTGTTCAATGCACAGAAGCCCTGCCAGGAAAAAAAAAAAAACATTAGCAACACTCAGGGAGAGGATTAACATTTGCTATTGCTTGTGGTGACTTTTAGCTTGCCAGTAGGGATGTGCAAATCAGCAAACTTACCAAAGTCCTCCAAATTCCATCTTAAAGCACATTCTAACTCAAATTTATATCAGAGTGTGAGCTTGGTTTTTTTAATTTTCGCATGGAAATCTGTGTTTATTTTCATGCATATTTTCCCTAAATGTATGCATCAGTTGTGAGCATCTTTCAAATATTATTATTAATAATATTATTAATAATCTTTATTTATATCCTGCCTTTTGTGTTCATGCACATTTTTCAAAAGGGCACATTTCTTCATGCATATTTTGAATGTATGCCATTGGACACATTTTTTTTCCTGTACATGAATGACATTGCTAGATTGGAAATGTAGGACTTCGACTGCAGATTTCATCTGAATCCATGTTCAATCCAGAAGGTGCAAACTGGGTAAATCCTGATAAAAAATGAACTGAAACTAATTTCTCATACATTCCTACTCACCAATTACTATGTTGTAGGTGTTGCACCATTTAAACACACACACACCTCCCTTCAAAGCACCCCCCCCCAAACAAAGGACATAACGTGAGAATGGCAATACATGGGGGGGGAAGGGCACTTTAATCCCGCATGGAGGAAGTAAACCAGATTTTTCCTGCTCTAGGAAAAGCGAGAAATGGAGGTGAAGAGGCAGAGTGAGTGCAGGACAGGCACGACGTCATGTGAGTACCGTGCTGCAAAACGGTAAACCAGGCATGACGAGAGTGCAATAAAATGATGGTGTGATGGAGCCCGTAGTTATACCACTTTAAAGGTAAGTGTGGACCTGCGGGGGGGGGGGGGAGTTATGGAAGAGAGAAAAAGAGTAGGGCATAGAAGAGGGTTTTTCCTCTGTTCACCCTCCCTCCCCACCTCCCATCCTCAGAGAGAGCTACCTCATCCAACCAACCACCCTTCATGCATGCTGAAGGCTCCAGTTAGAGCAGAAGGGATGTAGCAGTTGTTTGCTTTCCTTCAGGCTGACAGTCTTAGATGGTGGAGGGCTTCTGATCTCCAGATTCCATGCTGCCGTGATGGCGACATGCATGCACAGTCCCCAGTCTAGAGTGGGTTTTAGGAGTTTTCATGGGGAAGGAAAGGAAAGGGAGATCCCATATTCCCCCACCCCCAAACTTCAGGTACCCACCCCAGCTCTGTCGTTAATCTTGTTTTGTGCCAAGTGCATCCTGCAAAAACTTTATTTTAATATGAGTGAGGATAATCTTGAGTAGGGATGAGAGGACCAGCAATTTATTCCTTTTTAAATGGAAATTTATTATAACATTGCAAATATACAAAATCAAACAAAACAGAATTTCCTTCTTAAATAAACCCAAACGTAAGAACCAGTGATTTTTGAGCTTCCATAAATTCTTCAAAAATCATTTTTTGACTCACTCCCATTTTCATTTTTGATCTGTTTCTGGTTCATTCGAATGGGGAAAATGTGCACATTTTTTCAAAAGTCCCCACTTCCCCCTATTAAGTAAAGAATGAACATGCATACTGTTTGAAAAATGCGCATTTCAATACAAATGTTTCAAATATGTCCACAAATTTGGAAACATTTCTCAAAAACAAAGGTGCTTCTACTTGTGTTTGTATTCGGGATTGCAAACCGGACATGTTCACACAATTTGTGACTAGAAGTGAAATTCTTTTACATCCCAATGAGCAGTTCCAGTCTAGAAGTTGGGCTTTTACTCCCTCTAGAGGCAAGAGCTAGATAAGTGGTGGAGTTTGTCTCTTTGCAATATCTGTCTCAGTTGCTGAATTCGGACAACATATTAGGCAACAGAGGGGGAAATAGCGTACTGACTGTGCGTTAGGCAGGCAGAGCTTCACAGCCGACATGCTGCAGCCGGTGCTGCTTGGCACTGGCATGTTACTCACGAACATGCGGTGGCCATTTTGATTGCAGCATCTCCTACCTCCCCCTCCCTCAGTCCCCCAGCCATATCCCAGCATGCACTGTGAGTTCTGCTGGCTGTATAGAGCGACCGGGGTTTTCGGCTGCTCTAGCCGGCAGAACTCTATCCCCAAACGGAATAGTCCACGGAGAGAGGAGGGCTGAATTCGGACAACACTTTAAACAACGGGGCTTGGGGCTAAACAACGTGCAAGCCTGTTGTTTCCCTCTGTTGTTTAAATTGCCTGATTAGCGTACCATCAGTTGTGTGCGCATTGTGTGTTACTCCCCACACGACACAATAAGCAACACAACTGACGTGTGTTCCCCCCCTCCTCCGTTGCTTAATATGTCGTCCGAATTCAGCCAGTAAGCAACACAACTGACGATTGTTCCCCCCATCCTCCGTCTCTTAATAATTTAGTAATTTCGGAATACAACATATTTGAAGGTTCAGATTTGCTCTTCTTTGTTCTCATGTAATTACCAGTATGGAGGTAACATATGTTATGGAGAGCAATCAAGGACACTCTCTCTGCCCTTCCGCTCCTAGATATGCAGCACTCCAGGCTTCAGCGCAGTCCTGCTCCATGTGTGCAGTATCTCCGTGCAGTATGACACGGGTGGGAAACGTCCAGCCTGCAACAGATGGTGCCTTCGGATCCAACCCTTATCACCCCTCCTCAACCCTCTCCCAAACACACACACACACACACACACACAGAGCAATTAGGCTTACAGGAAAAGGCACCCCAAGAGCGCAATCCTATGGGGATGCCTGTAAGCCTCCAAACTCGGAGGAATCAGCCATCCTGTGCAGAGTGGCAGGAGCCTCTCCTCTCCTCCCACTCTTCACCCATCTAGCTGAAGCCAGCCTCCCCAGTCCCCTACCCGCCTACAGGAATGCCCCCTTCACCTTCCCTCCGAGGTTGCTTTTGTGAGGCAGCTGGCACGGTTCTCTCTGTGCCAGCTGGGAGGGGGAGGAGGAGGTGGTGGGGAGCTCAGACTCTGACCTTGGATCCAGGAATCTGAGCTATCCTATGGCCCTCTAAACACTGCCTAGGGACCATAGGACTGCTCTCACCATTTCTTAAATCCCTTCTACTGCAGATCATCCACAAGGTAATGTAGATAGGGTGACCAACTGTCAGGATTTCCCCGGATTTGTCCTGGTTTTTGTTCTATTCTGGATGTCAGGGGGGATTTTCTGTGATTTTCTATATTGTCCTGGAAAGACACACTTTCCCCTTTAAGGCCGCTATTAGCATTTTGGGAGGGAATGATGTGCTTTCTGGAGGCGCATCATTTCCCTCCCACTGCTCCAATCAGGACCTTAAATGGGAAAGTGTGTCATTCCCGAAGATTATAGAAAAGGCCCTGATTGGAGTAGTGGGGGGGGGGCAGAAATGACACACTTTCCCCTCCTCCACTCCAATTGGGGTCTTTAAGGTGGTGGGGTGGGGGATGACGCTTTTTCCAGAGGCCCTGAAAAGTCACTTTCCTGCCCTGCCCACAGGTTGTCCTCTTTTTTGGTTTCCCAAATATGGTCACCCTATGTAGGGACATTTTCCATTTTCTCTCAGGGTTATCCAAGTGACGGAGGAGGGATTCTCAAAATTACAAGTAACCTGTGCAAAAGAAAGGCAATTAACCACTGCTCCTTTGATAAAAACTACAGCAACAACAGTAGCAAATCTGAACTCATCCAAAGTGGATTTTAATTTTCACCTTAGTTGCCTGCATTCAGGGTAGCAGAGAAAAGGTCTAAAAATATAATGGTAGCCAAAGAATCAGTGTACTAGACTAATTTTCATGTTTCCAAGTATTGTAATTTGAATGCTATCCCACAGTGCTGAGGAGCCCCTACCTACCCCTTCATTTCAAGCAGCTTGAACACGCTGATGGAAAGAGCTTCCTGTGTCAATTCCCCAGTGCAATGTTTCTTCCAAATGAAGAATGGATAAAGAACCATCAGAAAGAAGAGCTGGGTCTTGAAGTTACCCATCAACAGCACCCGAACAACAGACTGAGCAAGGCACACAAATCACTTGATTACAGTCTTCCACGCTATGGCACTGTTCTTCCCTGCAAGGGAAGAGGGCTATTGGTAGCTCCCAAATTATCTCAAGTGTGGCTCTCCTCTCTCTCTCTCTCTGCCTGCATTTGGACAACACATTAAGCAACTGAGGGGGGGGGACTATCGTCAGTTGTGTTGCTTATTGTGTTGTGTGGAGGGTAACATGTCGCTCACAAACTACTGACGGTATGCTATTCTGCCCAAATAAGCAACTGAGAGAAACAACTGGCTTGCAAGTTGTTTAGCTCAAAGCCAGTTGTTTAAAGTGTTGTGTGGAGGGGTGAGTGTGTTAATGGCGTGCGGTGAGTGGGTTAAAACAGAAGCCCATAGAGGCGGGCAGCAAGAGCAACCAAGCGGCAGCTGCCACTCTGCTACAACTGGTGCAACTTGCAGAGGCTGCTAGGATAGAACTAGGAGAACTGAGGGAGGAGGGAGGGTGGGGAGAGAGGCGGGGGCTGTGTCAGTCAAATGCTGGGTTGACTATTAATCCACTCAACGCCAGCCCCAACCACCCACAGTTGTGTAGGAATATGTTGTGTGGGGAGTACCCACAAAATAACCAACTGTGAGTTGGCTACTCAACCCACCATTGACTAATGTGTTGTCTGAATGCAGCCTCTCTCTCTCTCTCTCTCTCTCTCTCGCTCACTCACATCAGGGCTCTCCAGCTTTGCCTTGTTGTATGTTTTAGTTGAAGGTCAGGTGGCAGGGAAATTGTATGAGTTGGTGAGAGAACCATTCTAAAACACACATGGCAGCATTGAAGAGGAAGAACACACAATGAGGAATTATTGTACCCAAGTGCCCTCCTCCTCCATCTCTTTCACCTTTGGTCAGCCTCCCCCTCTGGTAATGGGGTGGGGAGAGCTTCTACAGAATGGTGGTAAGAATATACAATGGACAAGATGGCATTGTACTAGAGCAGGGTTAGACAAAAGATAGATCGGATCTGGTGGTAGATCTTTGGGTGACTTGGAGTAAATTGGCAAGGATTTCTGACTTCCAGCTCTTTATCAATAGCAACAAGTAAGAGTCTCTCTCTCTCTCTCTCTCTCTCTCTCTCTCTGGGAATGAAGAAAATGTGAGTATTGGGGTGGAGGGTGGGGATTGAACTAGCAGTGGATTTTTCTTGGAAAAGGCCAGGAGCTCAGTTCTGGTAATTAAACCAAATTCCTGGCCTAAGCATGTGCTTGGAGGTACCTTTTACCCTTCTTTAATTCTAAGTATCTGTGCCATTATGCCAGCCTTCCTTAACCTGGTGCCCCCCAGATGGGTTGAACTACAACTCTCAGCATGCTACAACTCTCAGCATGCTGGGAGTTGTAATCCAGTTCTTCTGGAGGGCATCAGGTTAGGGGAAGGCTGCACTAAGCAACACTGGCCCCAGGTGGAAGATCTCAAGAATCTAGTCAAAAGCAAAAACAAAGAACATCCAGGGGAGGCTGGTGGCTCTGATCTCAGTGGCCTGGTGAATCCACACCTTGGATAGCTCCTTTAGAGCTCTGACTATTTCTTACTGAAACCCCAAGCAGATTCACCACCCCACTGACGCAGGAGCCACCAGCCTCCACTGAGTGCATCCCTGAAGTTTGCCCAGCCATGTCTTATAGCAGTTGTCGTTGGAACCATTCATACAGTAGGCGTACAAGGCAACTTCTTCTCTGGGAGGTGTAATTACCCATCCAGAACCACTGCTGTGTAACAGGCAGGAGCTACCCACATTTATCGTTTGGAAACAAAGTGAAACAAATCACTGGGCTTCCTCTAGAAGCCTCATTACATCATCCTTTCCCCCCTCCCCACATCTTAACCATCCTTTTGGAATCCTTTAACAGACCACCTGTAACCGTGACTGGTTGCCACTGCCCTCTGTGCACATGGGTCAGTCATCCCGTTCTTTGTACTTTTAGTTAAGAGATAGCATTGTTAAGAGCTTAAATCTCCTGGGAAAACAAAAGTACTTTCAGAGAGAGAGTTGAGTGCAGCCACTATGGTTGTATGCTTCAGACAAAGAGGAAGCTAACTAACTGAGAAGAAGGAGGAAGGAAGTGAAGCCTAAGAGTTGCAATCTACATACACAACTGGTTACAAGAAGAACCTAGTGGAGGAAGAAACAGGTTCCCTTTCTCTCTATCACCCCCCACTGGTTCAGATAACTTATCATAAGCGTTGATGTTCTGCTCCAACAAATGTGAACTTTAGAAATTTGCAAACAACACCAGTTGCCATGGCTGTGTTCCTCTGTAATTACCTTGTCAGTCTTTACTGCATCGCTTCTTTCTGGCTGGGAAGACCATACTGAACTACTGTTCAAAAATATTGCATCAGTAATCTTTTTTTATCCTAGATGAAAGTAATTACCCATCTTCAAACCTTTTTGAATGCTCTGATATTCTCACCTATATGATAGTGAATGAGGCCTCCAGGGGATTCAAATGGTAGTTTCTATATATAATTGTAAGGGGCTAGAAACAGTTATGGATTTACTTTGCCAGAGATATTTCTTCAGTAAATTTCAAATCAATTTCCTTTGAAACGTTCAGAATGCAAAGAATACCTTGTTATCGGGGGGGGGGGGGAGAATGTGCCTGAAATGTAAAAAGAACATACTTTTGTTTTCCTTTCACCTGAGAAGATGTCTTACAGTGCAGGAAGGGTAGAAATTTAATGAATAATTGGTTGATATTGAAAAATTGATAAGATTCTTCCAACCAAGGAATGATTCAAAAAATTAGAATATTTGAAAGGTATTTGCAAAAAAAATTAAAGTAGCACAACATAACTGCATCAAAGTAAGGGGAGGAATGATGGACTGGAATTTCTTTTTTAAAATGGTTTGCATTAAATAATCACTAGAATGAGAGTAGAGAAACCATAAAAGATACCCCACAGGTTCTTCCAATTCTTCTAATGATTTTATACAAGTTAAAGTAACATTATATTGAAACTTTTCTCTTCCATTTTTAATGTACTAATGTATTGTATATCCTTACTTTCTGTTAGATTTTTTTTTAAAAAACTCTTTTAAATATTTGTTTTTCAAACAGAAAGCTTTGGGTGGAGCGTTCCTACACTACTTAAACTAATTTTAAAATGTTTGCTGGTTGTTTTCATTTTTTTACTTCCTCCTTGCTTTCTGAGGGGCCTCAGACATTCTCTTCCTGTGGAATGCAGGGCTACATCTGCTCCACATCAAAGCTGTCTAGCTGTTTCCCTTCCCTGCTTTCTCACCGTGTAATATTTTCAATCCATTCTCCACTTCTACATTTTTTCCTCCACCATCAAATCCAAAGATCACCTTTGTCTACACTTGATCTTAGCCAAAAGGTCGAGAGGACATGACTGTTTCATATATTACTAAAACAAAAGGCAGCAAAGCCTATGTTATTATTCAAAGACCATGGAATGTCTGATGCACTCCCAGCATCCTGCATAAGGCAAGGCCTCCTTGAGCCGCTGTTACTGATATCATTTCCTGCATAACTCCTGTTTGTTTTATTAGCTTTGGGGGAGCGTTGCTGCAAATATCCAGATGGGCTGAGTTTAGATGACAAAGGTAACTTTAACCTTGCCAGCTGCAAATCTAGACTCTACAATGCCCTTCTTCGGTACAAAATATCCACAGTGCCAAAGTGCACAAGAAGATGTAGTATGGGAAGAAAGGAGAATAGTTTACATTCCAGAATCCCATCAAAAATCCAAATCAAAATGCTGTTGAACTGCGAAAGCATAATATGGAGGAACTCACCATTATTTGTTGATGTCTCTCTCCCCACCCCGCATTTTGAGGATATCAGACAAAAGTGACTGGCAGCCTGTGAGCATCATCACACAGGGGGAAATCGTGTTTCCTTACCGTCGCTTCTCTGCCCCCACATTTGTCCCTCATTATTATTATTATTAATAATAATAATAATAATAGTAATAATTTATTTCTTACCCGCCTTTCCGTTTGGATCAAGGCGGGGAACAACAATATGATAAAATACATAAAACTGATTTAAACATGACACACATTATTAAAACTGCATTAAAACATCCTAAAAACATCCTTAAAACATTCTAAAATTCCACTGGATATGCCTACCGGAAGAGAACAGTCTTTATAGCTTTCTTAAATTCTAAATTCCCCCGGCGGGGGAAGAGGAAGTAAATGAAGGCCACATGGCCCATTCAGGAGCCATTTTAATTGCGCCAGTTTTCCTGCACACAGCAGGAAATCGCAGCACGTTCTGTTAAAAAAAAACAGTTGGATTAAAAGGGGTTTATCATCTTGTGACGGAAAATGAGCGGAAGGAGCGGGAGGTGGACAATGTCGTCTAAAGGACACGTGCACATCCATAAGTGGGCAGTAGCGAGCTTGCGATTAAACACTTGTCTGATGAATCTCTCAATTGCCAAAATATAATTCTAGTCAAAGCTAAGAAAGTTGAATTCTTTATTAGTGGAGTGACGAGGATTGTAACTTGCCATGTGGCTATATTGTGCTAAAAACAAAACGAGGTCAGCACCCAAAACTGGTCAAAAAGAAGAGAAATGGGTTCTCAGGATACAAAATATTTATTTTCAGAAAGCCCAACACATTTCAGCCTGTTCTTTATTCTAGGCCTTCCTCAGGGGGTTGTTAGAAGGTAATGTCTACAGAATTTCCTCTAACGAAATAATTGTCTCCTGTGGCAATCTATGGTGACTGGTGCAATCTTATGCATATTTAGACAGGGGGAAAATCCTACAACTCCCAGTGATGGCTGGGGAGTGCGTTGTAGGACCTTTTCCTGTCTAAACATGCATTGGATTAACCCATAAAGCTAGAATTACTCTTATGGAAGCTAATTGTGTGTGTACGTGTGTGCGTATATGTATATGTGTCAACGTGATCAACCTCTGATGGCCTTTCCCATTTCAAACATTCCAGAGAGATCCCTACATCTAGAAACCGTCTTCTAACTATTAGTTTCCATAAAGAGACATTGGCTCAATTCGGACGACATATTAGGCAACGGAGGGGGAAATAGTATACTGTGCGTAAGGCAGGCGGAGCTCCACAGATGACATGCTGCAGCTGGTGCTGCTCGGCACCAGCAAACGCCCCGGTTGCTACGAACATGCTGTGGCCATTTTGGTTGCAGCGTCTCCTACCTCTCCCTCCCTCAGTCCCCCAGCCGTATCCCAGCATGCACCGTGAGTTCTGCTGGCTATATAGGGCAACCGGGGGTTTTCGGCTGCTCTAGCCAGCAGAACTCTATCCCCAAACGGAATAGTCCACGGAGAGAGGGGGGCTGAATTCGGACGACACTTTAAGCGATGGGGCTTGGGGCTGAACAACGTGCAAGCCTGTTGTTTTCCTCCGTTGTTTAAATTGCCCGATTTGCATACCATCAGTTGTGTGTGCATTGTGTGTTACTCCCCACATGACACAATAAGCAACACAACTGACGATTGTTCCGCCCCTCCTCTGTTGCTTAATATGTCGTCCAAATTCAGTCATTGACTGGCCATCCGAAGCCATTAAGAAACATTAACATTCTTTTGTCAAACCCCAGACTCTGGTCAGGGATTGCTTCAAGATGGAGCCATAATGATAGGCCTATTCGCAGTAATCAGACAGCAAATTCACTAGGATTTTCACAGAGTTACTTTGTTGTTGTTAATGGTTTATTGGATTTTTCATGTTTCAGTACAAAGAGTAAACACTTCTCCCCTCTCCCTATCCAGGTTTACACCACCCGCCTTCACAAATACTTGCATTTAAAGAGTAAGGTATCATCATATGTACGAATAAAATAATCCAGATTGGATTGCACAGAGAGAAAAATAAAATAAAAGGATTTAGTTTCATGCACTTCTCTCTGTGGGCCTGCACTGGTCTTTTTGTAGATCATATTACTCCAGATGAAATTTGAGAAAATTTCCCCATATTAATTGGAATTTCTTTTTTTCCTAACTTAGCGTAATATACGTTTTCATGGTTGGCTAAGCTCAATAGACCTCAGCTCCAATTGTTTAATATTCAGACCTTGTTGTGTCCCTGCTGAAGGATCAGGAACCACCCACCACCAGCAATGACCAGGAGGAGCCCGGGCCCTAGGGGTGTCTACCAAGAGGGCATCACCTCAGAGGTGGAGGCTGAGAACCCCACCAGCCT
Organism: Anniella stebbinsi; assembly: GCA_029215795.1. NCBI lineage: Eukaryota > Metazoa > Chordata > Lepidosauria > Squamata > Anniellidae > Anniella > Anniella stebbinsi. Next base: position 40,683,644 of record JARDYH010000006.1, read on the forward strand.
GGGGAGAGATGCTGCCTGAAACAACAGGAACTCAGAAGCAGTGCTAGATGAAGCCAGATGCCTCCTTGTGAGAAAACATCTGCTTGCAGGTTGGAGGCTTGCTCACAAGGAGGACCTTTTCAGATGCAGTCACTAACAGCTCACAGCTGACGCTTGGGAGAGGCTCTGACAACCTTTGCATAAAAGCAGCAGTGTAAGGCTGAGAGAAGTGCTAAAAACAGTCCTGAATTCAGCTTCCCTTGACTGATTCTTGGTGTGAGTACTTCAAGGCTGAATACTGACCGTCCCTGTGCCTGCTCCTTATTGACTGTTTTGCCTTGGGGCCTGTTACCTGGAGTGTTGAGGCCTTGCCTTTTGCCTGTTCCCTGTTTGTGCTGACCACCTTGAAATCCTTGGACGGTTGAACCTGCAACTGCTGGACTCAGACATGATGGGTGGGGGAATGTGACTGTTTTTGTTTGCTTTCCAGGTTTGAAGAATATTATGCTTACCCATTAGCCTTACTAAGCCAAGCAGCGTGCCTGCAATGTATGCCTTTTGCCTTGAGTGAGGTATCCAGGACCATGTTGAACCTGGTTAGCACCTCAGTTCAGAAGAGCATCATTGCCAGTGGAGGTTGGTTGCTCTGATGTCAGCAGAACAGTGATTCCACTCTGTGTTTCAGTCAGAACCATTCAGAACTTGAAACCCAGAGTGGAATTACTGCCGCACTGACATCAGAGCACTCAGTCTCCACTGATCATTACTGAGCAGTTCCACAATATATGAACTAGATTAGCCTATAGCCTGTTACACCTCCGGCACATATCCTCCTATGAGATGCCCAGGTATTTCAGTCATTCTGGTGTCCTACATACCCTAAACAAAATCTTTTGATGTATTTGGCAGCTACTTCTAAATTGCCCTATGTAAGGCTTTGCCACGTATAGGTGATGGAAGAGGAATATGTTCAGCATCAGTGTAAATAAGCCAATAACAATTTGAAAGCTGCCTACGTTTAACTTACATATGTTCATTAAATTACATATGCAGGTTCTGCTACTCTCGGGAGGTGGGCTAACAGTCATAACAACAGTGAATCCAGCAATTGTCATTATTCTGCGGTGAAATGAAAGCTGAGGTGGTCCTTTGTGCTGATTTAAACACCTTTCAGGCTCCCCCAACCTAGTGCCCTCCAGATGTTGGAGACTACAACTCCCAACAGCGCCATCCAGCAAGGCCAATACTCAAGAAGGATGGAAGCATGGCTGGCTGGGGAATGCTGGGAAGTGTAGGACTATTTTCTGTCTAAACCTGCATCGGATTGTGCCATACGTAGCCCATTGTGGTAGCTGTGGCAGCTGTACCTTTTGTTCAGCCCACAAGGATGGCCAGCCACACTGCTCTGGATTGAGCAGATTGGGTAACCGTCAGCTACACATTCTGAACTCAGCATGGAGGTATTTATTTCACAATATCTCTATGTTGCTTTCCAGCCATAACAGTTCTCAAAGCAGCTCCCATCCATAAATTCAGATTTATAGGTAGATGATATTGCCCTCACCATGACAGTTCTCATAAAACCTATCCAGGCATTGGAGAAGACGTTTTCTGAATATTGTTATCTTGCTAATCTGAGAGAATTTATGAGGCAAGAGAAATGAGTCTCATCTCAGGCTCTTCTATCTTCAGAATATTAGCCATTGTCAGTGATATCTGACAATGGCATCATTTGCAACTCGACTTGAAAGTGGATCAGGTACCAAAAGGTGGTCTGTGCTAACTTCAGAACATGTGTCACAAAGGACATCACATACGTGGTTGTAAGCACACTCACCGCGACTTTGATCCACTTCTTCAGCAAGGGTCTCACATGACGTCATCCCCCTCACACTGCTCTCACACCCTGAGTGCTCCATTTTCAGTTTCTGTTTCAATTTAACCCTAAACGGACAAAGTCCGTTTCAGGCAAGTTCAGGCAAGTTCAGCAGGCTGAGCTGAGATATCAGAGCAAAACCGACCACGTGTGATTCAAAAGGCTACACTCGCATAGGAAACAGAGGGGGAACCCGCAGAAGCAAACCGGGTAGGTGTGATAAAGGCTTCTGCTCAGGCTATGGCAATATGGCTGAGGTTTGTCATGGGTTAGCCAAAACCGCATCTGCTACAGGCTCAAGCAGGTAATGGGAATAGTCCTAATGTGAACACAGAGTCAGGAATGACTCTTCCTCCTGTCTCCAGACTAATCCAGCTATACAGTTTGGGGGCAGAGAAAGGGAGCTGTCTGATTGTTAGATACTATTGCCCAGCCTTCATCTGTGCACCAGGTTGGGGATAGGGGCTGTATCACCTGGGATTTCATAAGGAGCTAATAGAAAGTGGTGACCCTTGAAGTTTCTGCAAGTTTTTTTCCAACTGAATTTGTTCACTTAGTTTGTAATTTCTATCTGCATTGCATTTCATGTTTCATTTCCCAGAGGGTTGTTTTTTTTAAGCACTGGAAACCAGAAAGGCTAGAATTTGTGTTTTCTTTTCTTACTACCTTTGGGACAGGCAGTGAGGACTGATGAGATGCCATTGCTGGCATTCAGTTGATCATCATCTGAAAGCTGTTATCATTCCCACCAGTTCACCTCCTGCCTTTTGAGTTTTGAGGATGAAACTCACATTTTTCAGTGAAATGATTTTCAGTTTCATCTTGTTTATTACACTTTCCTCTGCCTTCTATTTTCTTGCCATTTTCCAGTCTCGCGTTTGTGGAACACAGATAGTTGTACTCTGCCACCTATCGGCTAAGTTTGCAATATGACTTAACCTCCCAAATATACTTCTTACACCTGATGAACTCCAGTGTAGCATTAACATTTCTCCTTCTAGTGTGTATTTCCTACTTGAACTAGAAAAAACCGTTGAACTATCCGATAAAGGTTGCTTAAGGGCTAGGAGTTTGTGAAATCTTCCTTGGAAATTTTCAAGAAAAGCCTGAATATATTTTGGAAGTATCGTAAACCTGAGACATCAGCCTTGCCTTAATCTTTCATTGCTATGTAATCATACAGGGGTAAGAGGTATTGATATAAAGGGAGGCAACGCAGCTGCTTTTTAGAAGATGGCGATGACTATTTGTGTTGTTGCCGTCCCCATGCAACTCTCATTTTATTTATTTATTTATTTATTTATTTATTTATTTATTTTATTTCTAACCCGCCTCTCCATCCAGATCGAGGCGGGGAACTACAATAAATATAAATATAAAAATCATAAAATAGATAAACCATTAAAACAGATAAAAACAAATACATTATTAAAAAACATCGTAAAATTCAACTGGGTAGGCCTGCCGGAAGAGAGCAGTCTTCACGGCTCTCTTAAATTCAAGAAGACTGCTAATTTGTCGAATCTCCTCTGGCAGGTCATTCCACAGTCTGGGAGCGGCAGAAGAGAAGGTCCTCTGGGTAACACTCGCCAGCCTAGTTCTGGCTGACTGGAGTAAATTCTTCCCAGAGGACCTGGATGTGCGGGGTGGATTATACGGGAGAAGGCAATCCCACAGGCAACCTGGACCCAAACCATGTAGGGCTTTAAAGGTAATTACCAACAAAATATGGTAGAGGCAGTGCATTGGGGAGGTGGCCGTGCGTGCATGTAAGTGTGTACAAAGAATAGTAAGTCAGCCAGTCGGCTGGCAGCCCAGCAAGCGAGGCCAGCGAGTTCAATGGAGTGGAGGTGTGGTGCAGTGTGCAAGGGAGCAAGGGGGCAGCTGCTTCTTGGTCCTGCCAGCTGCCTACATGCAGCCAGCCAGCAGGACCAAGAATTGGCAGAGCCTTTGGACTGGGAGCGTGCCGCTCTTCCCATGCTCCACTGCCTACTGCTCCCGCTTCATTTTGCTTCATGATAGGGCCAGCCCTGTAAGAAGATGATGTCATTGATAGGCCAGGTTATACAAAATAACGCCATGCTTTCAGCACCTTCTCAGAGAGTTACACATCAAGTCTAAAACTACAGGTCTTGTCCTGTAGTTTTCACCAGGTTCCAAGAAGAATGCAAAAACTTCCTTTGCCAGTGATGAGATCACGGTGTGCCTTGCATATAGAGCAGAGGTGGGCAGAAGATAGGTCTGAATCTACTGATAGATTGCTGCATGATCTGTAGTAGGATTTCTGATTTCCAACTGTTCAACAGTAACAGCAAAAAATGATCCCGCCCCACCCTAAATTATACTGCTGAAACAAAGAAAACTTGGGCGACCAGGAGTAGGTGTGTGTGTGTATGTGCAGGGACTGAGCTCAGTACTTCTGGTACCTGAAACAAAACCATGGGCTCAGAATTCCTTAATTCTTCATGTAAATGTCTTTTGCACCTGGGATCTTGGGATTCTAGTAAAAACCAAAGTCGATACCACAAGCCTTAAATCTGCCCACCCCTGTTGGAGAGTTACAGGGTGAGTTTAAAACATTGTCACTACTTTTTCATCTTAAGAACCAGGTATGTGTGAGGCTGTTTGAAATACCCAACTTGTCTGTAGATGGCAGCCACACTTTATTTTCCTCCTTGGTTATGCGGTATGGCTGAGTTCCCTGTGAAAAGTAAGCAAACAGGTTAGTCTTGGGTGAATGGAGCGGGAAGGGAGGGTGAAGATGTGAAATTCTAAAGCAGGTTGATACTAGCTGTCAGGACAGTTCTGTCTTCCTCTGAAGCAACTTCTTTGTTCCAGTGATCAGAGTAAATACTGAATATCATCACTGACTGCTCTTTAAAAGCTGGTTCACATCATACAGTAAGACTTGAACAAACATTTAATCAGATCTCAAGGTTGTTGTTTTTTTAAAAAAAACTTCTAACAAATCTTACTGCAGATCTCCATTTTGAGACTGGGCGTATCTATTCCGCAGACCTCAAGGCAGCAATACCTGGCCAAATGTTTGAACTTCACTGTTTCTTCCCATCCCCTGCCTTTTGTACCACCCAGCCTGACGAAGAGTTCTGGAGAACTCAAAAGCTTGTACATTTTTGCGAAATCTTGGTTGGTCCTAATAAAGGTTTTGCCCAACTGTGAAATCAAGAGATATTATTCAGAAATCTGTACATTGTTTTTCATAGGCAATGCCTTTCTTAGGTGTTAAGAGCTGCACTGGAAACATAGCATGGTTCAGAGGGCCAGAGATCTTCATTTGTGTGTTTCAGCTATATGTAATTTATATAATTTGAATGAATGGGGTAAATGCCAAACCACAGCTGGTGGAATGTGGTGCACTCACTCAGAGAAAATGCGTGCTCTGGCATTGTTCCTTGTGAAATGATTGCATGATTGCTTCACCAAGCATCTGGATCCCAATATCTCTATACAATCCTGTTTATTAGGGATGTGCACTGACGGAAAAATCGTATCGGTATCAGGACTTCCGATTTGACCTGATTCATATCGGGAGAAATCGGAGGTCCCTCGTATCACTTTGGATCTGATTCTGATACGAAAATCAGACCTCCGATTTTAATCGGACGCCATTTTGAATGATTTCCCCCATATCCTGGTATTGTGTTACAAAAATGCCTATAACTTTTTAATCTTTAAAGATAGAAGCATGAAATTTGGCCACTTTGCAGATGGGTTTGAGGTACTTATGTGTGAAAAATTTCAGAAAGATTGGTGCAGGCATTTTGTGGCAATTATTTTTTTACTAAGGAACCAGGAATGCCTATAACTTCTTTATTTTTAAAGATACACACATGAAACGTTGCCACATTGCAGATGGTATGTTGCTACTCATGTGTGTGAAATTTCAGAAGCATAGGTGCTTGCCTTGGGTGGCAATTAATTTTTGAGGAATTGGTTGCATTGGGGGTAAAAAATTAACGCCTTTAACTTTTTTATTTTCCATGATAGAAGCATGAAACTTAGCCACATTAGAGATGACATGTAGTTAGTGATGTGTGAGGAATTTCAGAAGCATAGCTTCAAGCATGTAGTGGCAAGGTATTTTTGGAGAAATGAGGAAAGAAACACATTTAACTTTTTATTTTTAAAGATAAAAGCATGAAACTTGGCCACATGGCAGATGGGTTTGAGGTACTTATGTGTGAGAAATTTCAGAAAGATAGGTCCAGGCATTTTTAAAGTAAAAAAATCATAGCCGCAAAACGCCTGGACCTATCTTTCTGAAATTTCTCACACATAAGTACCTCAAACCCATCTGCAAAGTGGCCAAGTTTCATGCTTCTATCTTTAAAAATAAAAAAGTCATAGGCATTTTTATAACACAATACTAGGCTATGGGGGAAATAATTCAAAATGGCGTCCAATGCTCCAATTTTCTCCAATTAAAATCAGAGAACAAAAAATCGCTTCGGAAAAAATTGGATGTCCAAAGGTGTGCATTGGAATCATGAATCGGATGTCCAACGTCCTCCAATTTTAATTGGTATTGGACATCGGATCCAATACGATGCACATCCTACTGTTTATCACACCATGGTTCAATCCTGGTCTTGCAGTGAGGCAGTAAACTGGGAACTGAGCACACATGCTACTCGTAGGGTGATCGTGGGTCCTCTGTTACAGACAACAGTCCTCTAGTTGAAGGGCTGCCAGAGGACTGTCTGGGCCTTGAAGTTGTCCATCAACAGCAGGTGGACAGCAGACCAAGCCAGGCATACAGATCACCTGGTCACGGTCTTCCACACCATGGTGAGATGTGCTGTATTTCTATTTTAATAATAATAATTCATTCTAAAATTATATCTATACATATAAATTAACATGCAAATTTTATGCAGTTCTGTGTCCTCTGTTGCCCTCTTCTTTAGCAATTTGCAAGTGGCCTCCCTAGCTGGGAAGGAACTAACATTCTGCAGAAGGGGAACAGAGCACTGTGGTACTTTTAGCTTTGGTCCATGTTAATCCTATGGTTGGTATTTCTGAACTGCTCACTGATATTTACTTATGGCTCAATGTGGAGCAGCGACCCGGAGATCTAGCAAGCTATCAACTTTGCTTCCCAATAGCTGATATTCAAAGACCTTTCGGCAGCTTCAGACCATCCACCCACTTGGCTGGTTTCCCCGATAGCACTGGAGGTTTCCAGATGTGTTCCCTTTTCAGCTTGAGAACAAAGATTATGTACACAGCTTTAAGCGTGATAAATGGTGTGCTACTCTGTATTGAACTTGCCTTCTGGCTGAGAAGCAAGCTTGTACGCGTCAAAAAGCTAAAAGCAGAGCTGAGAAGAGGTGAAGTTCTCCTAGTTGCCATGTAAACTGTTGCCTTTTAACAGCAGGCACCCTTTGTTTGGCTGATATATCAATAATCAGCTGCACTGCTTCTTCCGGTAGGCCTACCCAGTTGAATTTTAAGATGTTTTAAATAATGTATTAGTTTGATTTATTTTAATGTTTTATCTATTTTATGGTCTTCGTATTTATATTTATTGTTGTTCCCCGCCTCGATCCAGAGGGAGAGGCGGATTAGAAATAAATAAATAAATTTATTATTATTATTATTATTATTAATATTATTATTATTATTACTGCAGCTACATACAGCCTGGCTCACAGTCATCTTGTTATTGTGGATGCCTCCTCCATTTCTCAGCTACATCTCTCAACGATAGAGGGGATGGGGAATAGCTGATGATTAGCTTTTGTAGCGTTGAGGATGTTGCTCTTACAATATGACAGAAGGGGCCCAAGACCAAGGCAAGGGAGCATCTTGTCTGCTCACACCAGCTCTGGGACCGAGCCCAGACTTAAGAACAGTGCAGCCACTGCCTGTGTACCTAATAGTATATGGCACCACCTTGCCACACATGGTGTTTTTGTGGTCCTGCAGGAGGGAAAGGGGTGTGCCTGGTCATTGACGATCCTTTGCCTAAGATCCTTCTATGGATCAACCAATCTTTTGTCTTACCTTTGTCCAAAATGATCAAATTCACAAATGCTTGGTGGAGAACGTGTATTTCTCTTGCTCTGTTTCATTTCAACTTCAGATGCAGTAGCTTTCACTTTCCCATACTCTTTTTTTTGCCAGCCATCCTTCTAGCATTATCCTATCTATATCTTTAATAAAGACCATAGGGTCAATGAACACATTTAATAAACAAAGGCTTAGATTCAGATTTAAACTGGATCAACTGTGTTGATGTAAGTGGACTTCCCTGCCCCCTCCTTCCCATGGCAGCTCCTTGAAAATGTGACACAGAGTTGGGAGACCCTGCCGAATGGGGTGTGGGGTGGGGTGGGTGGAAAGATGAAATCCCCAAAAATCAGGCAGAAGGACCTTCTGCCAACAAAGCCCTTCCTCTTGCAGGAGGCAGATTCTGCATCCAACCCAAAATATGCATTACCAATTTGTGCCATACTCAAGTCTTTCTTTCTTTCTTTTACAATACTTGTTTTATTTCAACTTTCTGTGACCTCACAGATACAGACTTCTATATAGCAATGATCTCAATTTTCCAAGTGTCAAATCCTTATGTGGTTGAAATGGTGCCACCCATGTACAAGAGGGTGGAATCAGCAGGAACTCTAAGATCTGCAGAAAAGCAGAAAAACAAACAACAACAAAAATTAGGAGAACCCCTGTCCCCAAACTGCCCAATGGAGACTGAGCATGTTGACAGTTGGGGAATCAATAGAAAACTGGGTGGGACAGGGAACAGAATGGCGCAGGATGGAACACTCTACACTGCAACACGTTGTTGTATCCCACCTATTCAGAAACTGTAGGAAATAAAATTAAAAATGTAAAGGAAGTGCTTTTCATAAGGCAAATCATTAAACTGTGGAATTCACTACCACATGATGCAAAGTTAGCCATCAACTTGAACAGCTTTAAAAGGGAATTGAACAAATTCATGGAGAATAAAGCTACTAATGGTTATTTGTCATGATGGCTTTATGTTATCTCCAGTATCAGAGGCCTCTGTATACCAGTTGCTGAGGAATATGAGCAGAAGGGTGCTAGTGCACTCATGTCCTGCTTATGGATTTCCCAGAGGCTTCTGGTTGGTCACTGTGGAAAGAGAATGCTGGACTAGAAAGGCCTTTCATTTAACCCAGCATGGCTCTTCTTATGTTCTTATTTAAAACAATGAAGAAGATGCACACATAAGGAAAGTCAGAAAGAAGCAAAGATTGTGCCACTGAAACAGAGGGTGTTCCAATTGATATACAGCATGTTGTAAATGGAGGAACCACTTCCTCCTATGAAATTAATGGCGGGGGGGAGCATTACAGATATTAAGAGTACAGTTATTGTTTTTTAAAGTCATCCTGCATTGTTTGCAGTAGGGATGTGAAGCGGATCAGATCAGATCCACGATCCAGATCCGATCCGGCCAAAACCGGATTAAAAACCAATTCCAGTTCTGATTCTCTGAACCATCCAATCCGATCCGATGAGACCGGATCCGGATTGGAAAAAAATGGAAAATTAGACACCATTTTGAATGCTTTTCCCCATAGCCTAGTATTGTGTTACAAAAACGCCTATACCTTTTTCATTTTTAAAGACAGAAGGATGAAACTTGGGCACTTTGTAGATGGGTTAGGGGTAGTTATCTGTCAGAAATTTTAGAAAGATAGTCCAGGCATTTTGTGGCTATGAATTTTTTAGATTAAAAGTTACAACAACACCGAGTTTTGACAGATAAAAAAGGGAGGGGAAGGCAGGGGAGGGGGTGCAATTGACAGCTCAAGCCTCTGTGGAAAAACTTTTGTAACTTTTAATCTAAAAAAATTCATAGCCACCAAATCCCTGGACCTATCTTTCTGAAATTTCTGACAGATAACTACCCCTAACCCATCTACAAAGTGAGCAACTTTCAGACTTTTAATTTTAAAATTAAAAAGTTGTAGGTGTTTCTTTCCTCATTGTTTCAAAAATACCTTGCCACCACATGCCTGGACCTATCTTTCTGAAATTTCACACACATATCAACCAAAGTGGTACCTATAATGTGCCCAAGTTTCCTGTTTATATCTTTTAAAATAAAAAAGTTGAAGGCATAATTGTATTTATCCCACTGCTACCCATTTTTAAAAAATTAATTGCCACACAAGGCAAGCACCTATGTTTCTGAAATTTCATGCACATGGGTCCCAACATACCATCTGCAATGTGGCAAAGTTTCATATGTGGAACTTTAAAAATGAAAAAGGTATAGGCATTCCTGGTTCGTTATTAAAAAAAATTAATTGCCACAAAATGCCTGCACTAATCTTTCTGTAATTTCTCACAGATAACTACCCCTAACCCATCTACAAAGTGCCCAAGTTTCATCCTTCTATCTTTAAAAATAATAATAATAATAATATTTATTTATTACCCGCCTCTCCCTCCAGATCGAGGCGGGGAACAACATCATCATAAAACACACAAAACTGATTAAAAATACATAAAACCAATATATCATTAAAATACCAATAAAACACCAATAAAACACTTTAATAATAATAAAAGTTATAGGCATTTTTGTAACACAATACTAGGCTATGGAGAAATGCATTCAAAATGGTGTCTGATACAAAATTGGATGTCTGATTTTCAGATCGGAATCAGATCCGATCTGATCTAGCGGACCTCCAATTTTTGTGATCCAATTTTTTTTAAAATAAATCAGATTCCGATTCCGATCCGATTTTCCCATCTGTGCACATCCCTAGTTTGTACCCTCACACACAAGTCGGTATAGTTCAAAGACATTTTTACATAGTTCCCAGTTAAATTAATAATTTAATTATCTTAGATATAAAACATACATCAGTATGAAGGTGATATTCATGTAAATCTAAATAGGTGGTAATTGATCAGTTGTTCCAGAAATCGCAAGTATCAAAAAGTATGATGGGAAGTGCCTAGACTGGCCTTCCCCATCCTGGTCCCTTCCAGATGTATTGTGGATGATAGGAATTATAGTTCAACACATCTAGAGAGTATCAGGTTAAGGGAGGCTGGTCTGGAAAGAAATTATGCTGGGTGGAACTTGGAAGAGAAAGAATTCCTTTTGTAAAATCCAGTTACAGGCAGGTCCAGGAATTTGAATCGCTCTCGTAGCCTGCTTTATCTCACAATCCTCACTCTTTCACTGTCATTCAACTCTCTTTTCAGGAGATAAGGGCCCATTTACTGGCTAGTTTTGCAATTACCCCCCTCTTTCATTTTTCTTGCAATCTTTAACACGATACCAGAATAAATTCCTTATAAGCTCAGTTCTGTAAAGTGTGTGCTCAAATGTAGTAGAAATACCATAGCAAATATTTGTTGTTTACAACGGTCTCATAAAAACTTAGCAGCAGAAGGAGAACTGGAAAATGACACTGTACAACTACATTTGTCTACATAAGTAGGCTCATACTGTGGTGGGGTGGAATGTCATATGCCATTGTGAAACAGTGAAAAGCGGCCTCTTAGAAATATAGAAGGTGCCTTACATCAAATCAAACCCCTGGTCTATCTAGCCTATCTACACTACTGCTTTAAAATGGTTTATAACAGTTTTAAACCTGTTAATAACGGTTATTAACCTGTTTAAAACTATTATAACCCATTTTAAAGCAGTAGTGTAGATAGGCTCTCAGTATTGTCTACATCACTGATTGTTTAGTAGTTTCCCCAGCTTTGGGGCAGTGTTTTTCCCTTGTCTGAAAGGTTGAAATGCCTCTCCTAAGACTTAGTTACTGGCAGTAAGAGCTTTTTCATATACAGCATGCCAGGAGTTCATAAAACGAGTGTTTGAATACCAGGAAGACATTGATTTCTAGAGTTTTTGTATTGTGCTGGAGTCAGAGGTGAAAGAGTTCACGCACAATGGAGCTGTTGCTTTCAACTGCTGGCAATTCTGGAAAAGAAAGACTTTCAACAGGAAATCTTTGGGAAATGATACAGGAACCAATATAAATTCTCAAGAAGAATACCTGATATCTTTTCCTTATGATCCTGAAAGAAGAAACTGTATATTCTTATGGAAATGCTTCCTATACAGTCTGCTATAATGAGGACATGATCCTACTTTAGGGCTGGGTTCTTTGTAGTTGCTCCGTGTGTGTGTGTGTGTGTGTGTGTGTGTGTGTGTGTATTTATTTAAAAAGGGTATATTTACAGCTGAGAATGTGCTTAAAATTACTACCCAAAGTCATGAAACAATCCATCCTAGAGGCAAATACCATAGTTTCTGCAGCCAAATATGCTAAACTTTCTTCTGTTCCCCTCTGAATGTCAGAAGGCAGCAGGAGTCTTTATTGTAATTGCCAAGCAAAATCAAAACATAAATCCAAAGAATGCCAGAAAACATACATATAATAACCAAAATAGAACATTATAATTCAGGCATCTTTGTAGAATTAACAGTCATATACACTTTGTAGAGTAATTTTTTTTGGAAGGACTAGATATGTGTTGACTTGAAAAATGCTCTGAAGAATAAATGTTTATACAAATACTGCTATTCTTCAGCACCATCTGAGGAACTGGCATGAATAAGATGATTCTATATTTAGAGGTAGAATGGATAGATGATAGATAGATAGATAGATAGATAGATAGATAGATAGATAGATAGATGATAGCGATCCCTACAACAGTCAATGGGTTATTTGAGGGGTGTTTCCCCCTCAAACAAGCCATGCTCCCTGGGTTCAGATGACATGACCAGCTGCGCCTGGGTAGGTAATTAAGGAAATGGCACCGGCACACATTGGGGATTAAAACCAGCTATAGTGGCTTATTTTGATCATGCAACTAAAGTCATTGAGTCAATAGGCCCTGCTGAGTTCTAAGTCCCTTAAAGTACCTGTTTATATTTTTTAAAGAAACTTTGCACAGCACTGTGATGGCATCATCATCATCATAATAACTATAGGTTATTTATTTATTGAATTTATTTGACACACAACAACTAATGTTCTCTGGGAGATGTACATTATATACAATATACAGGGCAAAAACAGACACTACTCTGAATCCATATCTTGCAAGTGTTGCTTCTGCCCCTCCTCCAGTTTTACTCTACAGTAGATGCAGGAGCCCCAGTCCTGATCTTAAAAGCCCCCCCCCCTCCATGCTAGGATCCTGATCTGGATGTAGCTGCTAATATAAGGAAATATACATTTCTACTCAGAAGTAAGTCCTGCTGAATTCAGTGGGGTTTACTCTCAGGTAAGTGGGCATACATGTGCAGCTTTAAAGGCATAAAATACAAAAATAGAATTTTAAAGCAGTGTTAAACAATAGAAAGACATAAAGAGAGCTAAACCCATACCACCAAACAGCAGATGTTTACACGGTCAGAATCTGGGGTGGGGGGTGGGGGTGGGATTACCAGTATGAACCTTAGCATTCCTGCTGATGCCAATATCAGATTATGAATCTTAGAGAGTTGCAGTGGAAATATAGATTGATATTCGTATTTTCACTATTCTATAGAAAAGCTAAAGAAGCTACAACTCATTTATTTATGGAAGTACACTCTATAATCAAATGCATAGTCTTTTTTGTATGTTTTCTAAGCATAAGTATGATCTGGTTTGCACGTAAGGACCGAACAGGGGTTAATTAAGTGACGGTTGGTTGGTGTTGTGTGGCTGCGAGTGAGTGAGCATATTGCTTCCCAACCACTCGCTGCTCCCGTTTTGCATTCTGTTTAGAACTCCTGGATTGTTTGGCATGATGTGCAAACCCAAAAGACTGGGTTGTTGAAGGGGAGAGAACCCTGAATTTTAACCCCACAACAAACTATGAGTTAAAATTCTAGGTTGTTTCCACCTCAACAACCCAGTGTACCAGGTTCAGACATCATGGCTAACAATCTTGGGTTGTTTCAGAAAGTGGATGCTAAGCAGAAGCAGTGAGGGGGCAAGAGGAGTGCGCTCACTCACTTCTGCATGGCCTCATTATGTGCAAACTAGTTCTATATCTACATGTCTGGAAACCAAAATACACTTGTCCATTAGCAAGCAAATAGCTGATAATCATGATTCTCCATTCCCCCATTCTGCAAATGAATCCCGTGAACAGAACAATGACCTGCCCAGAACTAACTAACCACTAAAACCTGAAGTCCAAAAGCTTCGATGACGCCTCGCAAAACAATTAACGCCAAACTAATCTCCCACTGCTATATTGACATGCAACATCAAGGGTGACCTCAGATGCGAATCAGTCATGTTTTACATCGTGAAAGGATCGCACCAGAACTGTAAGTAGAGGAGGGTGGAAAGGAGGTGTGGGAGGACTTGTCCAAGCAACTTTTAAATAAATGAAGCTACTAGGTTGCATCCAATGGTGTTGTGCCACCACTAATAATTTAATTGATGATGATGATGATGATGATGATGATGATTGCAATTTTACTCCCAGGCAGTCACCTGTGGGATTTTCTCCCTAAATTGTGCAACTTGAATTGAGGTTTTTGAGGTGAGGGCATTGTATGCCATTCCACCTCAGGCAGCAAAATGTCTTGAGCCAGCCCTGGTCATGCAGTGTTTCCAATTTGCTCAGGCAACAGCTTGCTTAGGCTGCAAAAATGGGAGAGATTTTTAATCCTTTCCCGTGCTGTTTCCCTGATCTCAAAGCTGCTGTGAACTGCCTTACCTGAACAGAAAACAAAACAAAACAGGCAGTTGTCCCCTGAGTGCAAAAATACAGACGTTTGTATTATGCTTGTACTTTTCCATGGGGTGAAGGGCTAAGAGCATCTTTAGGGGTGATTTACATTGGGGGAAATGGTGTGGGGGAAATACCGCCTCCCCACTTTGACTGAGCAAAAAAAGAGCTTTCCATAGCCGCGTCAAAGTTACCAAACAAACAAAAAATGTCAAGATATCTGATCACATATCTCCCACGTCTGTTTTGGCCTCTGAGGCTGCAGTCGTCAATCCACTTATCTGGGAATAAGCCCCAGTGAATGGGACATACTTCTGAGTAGACATGTATAGGGCTGCACAGTCAGTCTTCGTCTCAGGGATAAAAAAAAATTCTCTGCTGGGATCCATCAGAAAGCCATACTTATAGGGCTACATTTTTATTAAAGAATGTTAAACATGTTGTCAGTTACTCACTTGTCGCCAGCCAGGGTCAGTGATAAAATGTGGATGCCCCTTTTCATCAGAATTCTACTTCCAAAACAATTAAGTTTGATAATGTTCATTTGTTATTTGGTATGATATTTATTTTATATTTTATTCTGTAAGCCACCCTGAGTGCAAAGGGCAGCATAGACAGGCTTATAATGAAATAAATAAGTAAATAAATAACACTGGATCAACTGCACTGATGGAAGCAGACTTCCCCACTTCTACCATTACATTGGAGCTCCCTGAAAATGCTACACAGATTGGACTCAAGAGACCTTGCTAAATGGGGTGAGCTGTGGTGTTGGCGGGGAGGGGAGATCCCCAAAATTCAGATGGAGTGACCTTCTGTTAGCAGGGCAGATCCTGGATTCAATCCATAGAATGTAAATGTAAGTGAAAGACACAAATTCAAACAAATATAATGAGACCTGAATCTCTGGTATTTTAGGTTCTGTAGTTGTTATTATTATTTTTTTTATGAATTATTTACACAGTAAAAGTACCTAACGGGTTGCACTAGATAATATGGGTCCGTTGTATGAACAGGCATTGGACACCACCTATGATGCCTCTTCTTACATTATTACAATAAAACATTTTTGTTTCTACCTCACATCTCCATTTTGAAAAGCTTAACAGCAGTTAAGTGCTGCAGGCACCAGCCAATATTGTTAGATGCAGCATAGTAACATCAGACATCCCTGTTGCATGGCATAGATTTGGGTGGTTTGCATCGGGACTGGAGAATGACTCACCTGTGCATAATTCTTAAGATTTTGAGTGTCATCACATGGGGGGAAATCGCGTTTCTTTACCGTCACTTCTCCGCTTGCGCTTTTGTCCCTCATTACTTCCTCTTTTGAAACAATGCGCATATGGCCCATTCAGTGGGCTGTTTTGATCACGCTGCTTCTCCTGAACGCAGCAGGAGACAGCAGCAAGTTCTGTCTCAAAAATAATTCAGATTTACCAGGGTCTTTGTTTGTCATGCGAAGAAGGCTAGAAGGGGTGGGAGGTGCGCAGGACGCAGACAATGTCGTGAATAGGACCCACTAAAATCCTTGAGCACCCAGTAACAAGCGTGCAATAAAATGCTCATCTGATGACACCTTTTATGTGGGCAGCAAAGAAAACAGCCTGTGGGTCAGTACCTGGACTAGTGACTTTCAGTGACCCCTGGGACTTGTTCTTACCTGACATATTCACAATTCAAAACTTATGTTCTGAGCTCAGCTGGATAGTCAAATGGAATGTAAATAGAATCAGATTTGCATGAACTGTTGTTGAACAGATGGTAACCCTGACTGGAATGCAGTAAAATCAGGATGTTCTGGGAAAATATGTTTTCTTCACTCATACTGCTGACTAGAATGATGGATCCGATTGTTTTTAGCCCTTACTCATGGAAATAATCCTTACACACAAGAGGGAAGTGATGCACAGGCCCATGATGTAACCATGAAGAAAATAACTCTCTGGGAAATGTTAATGAAATGAAAGTGTCTCAGTTGTTAGCACAAGAAAAATACAGCGTGATATCTGCAATTCCCCGCCACCTTGTTTAGTTAAATACCTCAGATAATAATTGGTTAAATAATGTAGTAGTTGGTTAAACACTTGTTAGGTTAGAAAATCAGATAGTCTTAACACATTTTTTTTTGTCTTAGGGACAAACTAGACATTATCTTGGGGTATCTTTTATTTTTACAAACCAAGGAGAATTGGACCAGAACTATGGTGCTGGTCAATTGAGATTATCTCTTTTACCTGTGCAATTTTCTGAGTCCGAATTCATCCTCCCACTCTATATGGGTACCTGCATATTTTTCTCCTGTGGAAAAAAAGAGCAGCTCCAAGAAGAAAATTCAGGTAGGAAAATAGTATAGGGCATTAGTAAGGATTACATCTTCCTCTCCGACAGCATGGACTAATATAATTCAACCCTTCCTTCAGACTCTCTTATCTTAAGCAGCATATGTATATAATATGCCTTCAGAATCTAGTCTCATCCATTTCCTCTATCCAAAAGATGAGGCAGAAGGTTGCCAGGCTATAGGGGAAAATGTGGTATATCTTGAATCTTCTGGGCCACAACACTGACATATTTGTAGGAACACAATTTAGTGTTACATCCAAACCTTAAACTATGGTTAATCTTAAATCATGATTTGGGGTTCAGACATAACACAAAACTGCAGTTAAAAATGGAAGCAAAGGCTTCTGATCTCCTTACAGCTGTGTCAGAGAAGACTGCAGATAATATGAGCATTTCTCTCCCCCACCTCCTCCCCAAGTCTCCAGGCCAGGAAGTGGAGGGAGAGGGGAGGGGAAGAGGTTCACAGAGAGTGCTCAACCCATTGTGATCCCATTGGAAACCTGCACAGGCTGGATTAGGCTGGCAGGCTGGTTGTACTCCATTCCTGCACTAAAACATAGTTAAACATTCTGTCTTAGGGTGACCAGATAAAATCCAGGTCAGGGCTCATGTAACTTTAACAGTTGTAGAGAAAGGGAATTTCAGCCAGTGTCATTTGTATGCAATTAGTTCCTGGTGATATTCCCTCTTCATCACAACAGTTAAAGGCGCATGCACTATACTAGAGTGATCATATACAAAAGAAGGCAGGGCCCCTGCAACTTTAACTGTTGTGATGAAGAGGGAATTTCACCAGGAACTAATTGCATACAAATGACACTGGCTGAAATTCCCTTTGTTCTACAACTGTTAAGGTTACATGAGCCCTGACCTGGATTTTATCTGGTCACCCTATTCTGTCTGAGTGCAGGTACCAACCATTTCTTGATGATGCCAGTAGCATTTTAGTGCTACATGAATGGTGTCAATGTAGGCTCATTCTACATCACATGACAGGTACCAACCATTTCCGGATGATGCCAGTAGCATTTCAGTGCTACATGAATGGTGCCAATGTAGGTTCATCACATATCATTCCTAGCTAAATTAGTACATTATCTATTGTGATCTGTGTTTTGCCACATCATATCAGTGGGAATGGACAATGCAAGGATGGGCTCATTAAAGTTAAAATAGAGGTTAAATTATTCTGAGAATCTAGTTTTAAAGAAGTGAGTTAGCAGAACATCAAGATAACTAAGAAGCAGTTTAGGCTGTAAGGCTGAAACTATGTTTACTTCCTCACAACCCCAGGAACGTGACATATTCAGAAAAAAAATATTGCTTTCAAAGGTTTGACAAATTAGGCTTTCTCAGACCATTAGCTGTTTGATAAGCCCAAGAGATTTATCTTGTTAAAAATTTATTTGTATTTAATGGGAAATCAATGTACCATTTTATGTTCAATGTTTGAGAACTAGTTAGTTATCTGGGAACTAAATCTGGGCATCCCTTAATAGAATTTTAGTTTTAAACAAGAACAGAAAACAAAACAACATAGGGTGCAATCCTTTGCATGTTTAGACAGAAAGAAATCCTACAACTCCCAGAATCCCGCCAGCCAGCCATGTTCATTAGGGCATGCTGGGAATCGTAGGATTTCTTTCTGTCTAGACGTGTTCGTAGACTTGGGACTTAGAAGGAAAAACATTAAAGAGTTCTTCTTGATTTTTCATTTGAAAATTCACTAAACAGTTTTGAGTTTCTTGAGCCTCATGGGCTCTCAGTGCTAACTACTTTGGAGCAGCTTCATTTACTTTAGATTAAGAAAACCCATAATAAGAAAGCTCAAGATTACAGCCTGAGAGTTAAATTTTAAAGGGTGTGCAGTGATTTTCAGGGACATGTAACAACAACAACAAAATCCCTACTAAAATAAAATATGGACCATTATAACAGCCTCTGGATTGGCTAGAACAGGTATACATACTAGCAGCCTAAGTGTGTGCTCTTGCCAGTTCAGCAATGTAGAACATATATTCTGGCTGCATTCCAGCTCTTACTCAAGCTCCATCTTCATCTCTGTCTTCAACCCACATTGCAAATCCTGATTAGATTGGACAATGCACACCCCAGGTCTTGTTCCTGACATAGCCATCATGATATTGTGTTAGTCTGGTCCTGAAATGTAATCACACATGCACTGGGATTTCTTCATTTTCCCCTCCTCTAGCAGCAGCTCTTCAAGCTATCTTGGAACTCACTTCTGAAGTTCTACAAAACTGAGGCATTTTGTCTGGCAGTGCAGGGGGCTGCTTCAGGAAAAAAGAGGGCTTATAAACCAAGCATTCCCCATGGAGCTCACCCATATAGGATAGAACACAACCAGAATTTACCAACAATTGTATCAGCTTCTCCCAGCTCGCTATTAAAGTACTGATCATCAACATAAGAAGACACCCATCAAGAAGGAATGGAAACCAATAAAATTCACAGTAGAAGTCATCATTTTTGAAAGTCTATTACATATATTTAACTCCCTGAGCCAACTTGCACATAAAAATCCACAGGATCTAGACTGTAACAGCTAATGGAACACTGTTTATTGCTTCACCAAATAATTTATAAGGCTTGGACACATTAAATGGAAACACATTAAACAATGATGTCACAACTCTAAATGTATACTGCTACCATTGTGTTGAATTCACTGAGGCTGGAACGGACGGATGGTAGCAAATAGATTCAAAAATTCTGTAATGGTTGCACAGAAATTTAAATGGGTTTGTTGTAGTTGTTGTTGTTCCATTTTTACCTCTCATCAATTTTACAAGCCAACAAAATACACAGGAGAATTTTATAAGAGAGCAGGAAACAAAACATCCAGATAATAGGAGGTATTCGCAGTGATAGTTTACAGTCACAAAAATAACAAGCCCCAAAAATGCATTTTCTCGGTTTGCTGGAGAAAAGACTTTTTTATTGTAAAGCCTAAAATGACCAAGGAGACCACACAAGGCTTTATCTGAAGCTCTGCACAAGATCAATTTCCTTGATATAATATTTCCCCTTGTCTTAGAGCATACATTGGAAGCACAGGATGCTTCAAACACTGAGCCCCCATCAGCTTTTACTGCCATATTTGGAAGTAGAAATATATTAAACCCTGTTTAGTTCTAAATTAGCATTAAGACAGGGCCAGTGCAAGAAATTTTACTGCCTGAGACAAAACAGCAAATGGTGCCCACCCCACCAAGTCAAGGTGCGTAGTACCCAAAGCCAGTCAAGTTATTTTGGCACCTGAAGCAGAGAGTTGATTGGTTGATTTGATTTGAGTACCAAATATGGCACTTAAGAGCACAATTAATATTTATTAAAAGAATTCCACTAGTGCTTCTTCCCATTCTTTGGCCATAAAAACGCTTCCTATTCTTTGGCCAGGGCAGGAGGAGCAACAGAGGTGATTTTCACTTCTCCATCCTCTTTTTATAATTCCCCCCCCCCAATGGACCTTTGGGGCCATCTAGGGAAGGCACACTACTGGTTGTGCCTTCTCCTCTCCCCCTAGCTCTTCTTTCCCCCTTCTCCCCACCACTGTAATGCCCCCTTTTCCCTACCTCTGGGAAGTTCATCAGATGAGCATTTTATTGCACGCTCGCTACTGCCTACTTATGGATATGCGCACGTCCTTTAGACGACGACATCCGCTTCCTGCATGCCTCCCGCTAGTTTTTCCGTTGCAAAATAGAACCCCAAAAATCAGACTTTTAAAAAAAAAATGGAATAAAAATGACAATAAAAATGGCCCCTGAATGGGCCACGTGGTCTTTGTTTTCTTCCTCTTCCCTGTTCAGGAAGAATGAGGAAGTAATGAGGGGCAGAAGCCAGGGCGGAGAAGCGACGGTAAAGAAACTTGATGTTCCCCCATGTGATGTCGCTCCATAGCCTCATTTGTAAGCTTGGGAAGCAGCCGGCATGGTACTTTCTGTGGTGGCTGCAAAGGGGTAGTGAAGGGGGATCAGAACTCAGAGTCCCCTTGCTGAGATTATAGCAGTGTCTATGGCCTTGGGAGGGGGACTCTGAACTATATATGTTCCATGGGATGCTCTCCCAGGGACCATAGGATTGCTCTCTAAATCTATTTGCTTCCCTTTTATGACACCAGAATTAGTTGCCTGAGGCAACACCTTCAGGGTAGGGACAACCCTGGTGTTAAGGTATATTGAGTAGCATCTGTTACCCTTTCCCTACAATCTTCTTTCCCAGATTCCTTCAGGCTTAGTAAGCCAGTAAGGCAATTATGAGATAAAGACCTATTAATTCAGTCCTCTAGGACAGAAATATGTGAATATGTGAACATCCTATTTGTCTCTCCCTTTGCTTTCTGATATTGATCTTTCCCCCATGTTGTTGTTTTTAGAAAATATGAGGAAACAAGACTAAAAAATAGGAGCAAAGCAAGGAAAACCCAGAAATAATGAAGTTCAATAAATTCATTCTATTGAATAATTTAAATCATACAAAATGACTTCTCAAGTGTACTTCCCGTAGCAGTCAAGCAGCATAAAAGTGAACAAAGGCAGTGTCTGGTTTATTAAAACTCTAAGGGTGAAATCCTATTGATGTTTAAACAGAAAAAAGTCCTATGACTCCCAGCGTTCCCCAGACAGCCATGGCTTGGTGGGGAATACTGGGAGTTGTAGGACTTTGTTCTATCTAAACAACAGTAGGATTGTACCCTAAAATGGTTATTATATGTTGAATGCACTAAAATGGTTATTATATGTTGAATGTTGAATAAACAAATAGCCTGCAGGAACAGCATAATGTGTCAACTGATTTGATTGCCCACTAGTTATCTCTCAATAAGCAAACATTTGGGTATTTCAGGCTGCAGACAGATGCGATTGTACTATCAGTTTTAGTACTGTGTCAGCAAGAGAAGGCTGAAATACTGTTCCTGACAGAAGAAGTACATTCTGTACTATGGCCCTTTCTCTCACTTTCTTGCATGTTCGCCCCGAAAGGACAAACATTCCCAGCAAAGCTTGAGCTAAATATTTTGTATTAATTAGACCCACATTAAAAGGTGCATACAAACACACACTGAGATATCAGATGAGAAGGATAGTTTGAATGGGGAACGACGATGAAGGATAATAAAGAATAATGAAGTGAAAGACAAAGTAAGCACAATGATGTGTTTATTAGACCGGTTCAAAGAGTTCTGTGAATCTTCACAATTTGCATACTATCATTACCACAAGCAGAGGGGGTGCCAAAGGGGGGCAAGCACCCCCACCTTCCAATAAATAGTTAATTCTCCCCATTGCTGGTTACTTGAAGGAAAGGCACTTTTCACATACACAATTTAACTGAATCATAAGCTGGAAATTAAAATAAAGTCATAGTTCTAAACTGGTTTACTTGAAAGTTAATGCTATCAAAATCAATAGGATGTACCTCAGAGAAAAATATGTTTAGAATTGGACCATAAATGTGAAATATGGCATTACTTCTCTTTCAGAAATCTAACATGTCGACAAGGGACAGTATGCTTCACATATTTTCTCCTTTACAAGCAAAAATACGGATGTTATCCATTGGCAGCTAGGAGATTTCCTTTATGATACTTCATAATACCAAATTATATTTAACCTCTTTCCCATAATCTGAGGAATCTATCTTTGATAGATGTTGCTGCATATGTTTGTGATTTATATATGAAATAAAACAATATAAACAATATATATGAAATAAAACCATACCAGATTGCATAAAAACCAGACATTTTCACTTTTCCTTTAGCTAACTGAAGTTGATAATATTACTTTTTTTCCTTTAACTAATGGGGAGAGCAACCCTATGCCCCTTAAGGAGTCCTGGATCTGAGGTTGGAGACAGTGCTCCAACTTCGGACCCAGAGTATGAGCTTCCCTGCCCCTCCCCCTCGTAGCCGGTGTGGAAAGAATTCATGCCAGATGCCTCTCTGAGGTCACAAAGGCATCCATAGAAGGAAGGGAAATGAGGTGTGCTGACAGGCAGGAAGGGGAGGGGACTGGGAAAGTGAGAATATGAGCTATCTCCAGACTTCCCCAGCCTCTTTCCCTCCCTGACTTCTCTGCTAGATGGGTGGAAATGCCTGTCTAGCTAAATGCAGAGCATGGCAAGCTGGGAGGCAAAAGTTGCCTTTGCTCCTCCTCCCACTCTGCACTGATTGGCCATAAGCCTCCAAATTCAGATTGCGCTGATACGGCTCCATGTACCAAGAGTGATAGACTTTCTGCAGTTTTCCAGCTTTTAGTTATTAGCCTATGAGCTGCCATCAGCATGAACATCATTAATTCTTTAAATACTTCTGAATTTGTTCTTCCCATGCTGTTAATAGAGATAATGCTGGTGTGATATATACTGTTCTTTCTCATTCAGAAACTTATTCCCCCAACCACCCTGAAATTAACTCTAACCCCTCCTGTGTCACAAGTTTAGATTTCTTTCTCCTGCTTCCCTTAAGCCCCAAAAGATAACCAAGCCAGATAAAGAATATTGAACTACCTCTAAAATGTGAAAGTAATGTGAAATCTTTGACAAGTGATTAAAATCACAACAACAAATAACTAGGATATTTCTGAATAAATAAACCTAGTAGGCACTGGAGATATCACTGTGGAGGAAATGACAGGTTGAAACAATGAAGTGGTGATAATTCTAGTTGTTGATTGTATCTGGTCTCTCTAGTATCGCTCCTGCAGCTTTAACTGATGTGATGAAGAGGGCATTTCACCAGGTGTTGCATGCATACAAATGACACCTGCTGAAATGCCCTTTTCTATACAGCTGTTAAAGATACAGGATCCCTGTCCTCCTTTTCATATGGTCACCCTTTCTGACTACAATCCTTCGTCTGACTGCAACTACTTGGATATAGGATGGGGAACAACAGAATCAACTTATTTTGGAGAGAAAACTCAGTTAACTTTTAAAAAGTTTATTAGAAATGAGAAATGCCTATGGAGCATGTCGAAACAGATTGAGCATTTAAGGCCTCGATACTAACTACACTCCCATCAAACAGAGTGGACTAAGTTCTAAGTAAACATGCATAGGACTGAACTGTAAGTGATAACATTAGGCTAGTAAAATGGGACTTGCTAATGAGTTATGTGCATGATTTAACAGTGCTTGGAGTTGTAGGACTTTTTTCTGTCTAAACATGTAAATGCCTGAGTAAATGTCTATTCGTAAATGACGCCTGTATGCCACTCTTTCAAATGTTGCTAATGTTGTTAAGTCTTCAATCCATTGCATTATAGAGATTGTGGTTTTTATCTTTCCAATGTTGTAAAATAATTATTTTGGCAGTCAAAAGGGTCCAGGGTAAAAAACCATTCTATCTGTCCAAGTCTGCCATAAAACATTTTATTTCCTATTTTTAGATCTGGATTTCCCCCATATGGTTAGTTTGGCATGAGAAAACGAATCAACCTGTAATTGGCATGACATTATATGCCACACATCTCTAACTGCTAAGATTGTGGGTGGGGCTTTTTCCACTGTAATATGCTGAGAACCTAATATGATCCATTTGGAAAGAGGCTCCAGACAGGATGATTCCAAAACTGACCAAGACTGAAAATCGAATCTAAGTGTAAAGGACCAAAATTTAGTGCAAGTGAGCAAGTAAGCCTGATGGTATATAGCAAGGTCTGGAAACCCAAACCCACCCTCTTTAATTGAAAGTTGCATCCTTTTCAGGGATATTCTTGGTGGAGTTGAACCCCAAAAGAATTTACGGAACAAAGTATTACATTTTTTAAAATACTTGCTGGATGTAAGTAAGTGGATTCCACATATAACATAAACAATTCAAGGTATAGTATTCATCTTAAGTGTATTAACCTTGCCCCATAAACTTAACTTTAAAGATGCCCATCTATCAATATCTCATGAAATATCATTAATTAACTTATTTAAATTTAACTTAATCGTTTGACATATGTCTCTGGGAATGATTATTCCCAAATAAGTGATAGAATCAGAGCACAAACAAAATTGCCAGTAGGCTAATACACTAGAATGTATATTATCTCCAATCACTGTTATTTCTGACATTGACCAATTAATTGAATAGCCAAACAAATAACCAAAACTGTTAATCAGTTTCATCAAAGCCGGAACCGACGACTGGAGTTTTGAAATAAATAGTAAAAGATCATCTGCATATAATTTAAAATTCTAAAACAGCATGTACAAAACCGTGAATACTGCTACTTTGCCTAATGGCACATGCCAGGGGTTCCAAGCATAAATCAAATATCAATGGGGAAAGTGGACATCCCTGGCTAGTACCCCAACCAAGTAAAAAAAAGCACAACATTTTTACCCATTTCAAAAATTCAGTTGGGAAGCCGAAATTAATCAAAGTAATAAAAATAAATTTCCAGTGAATTTTGTCAAAGGCAAAATTGTGTCTAAAGAAATAATGGCTGACTGAACAGTTCTTTCAGAATTTAAAGCGACCAGATCGACTACTAACCTAAGATTATCTGCTCCCTGTCTATTTTTAATAAATCCCACCTGTTCTGGTTGAACCAATGCTGCAATAACTTGTTGCATGCTATCGGCCAATATTGCAGTCAGTATTTTGAGATCCTCATTAATTAATGATATAAGTCGATAGTTAGCACAATTGGTATGTTCCTTGCCGGGCTTAGGAATCACGGTAATATAAGCATCATTTAATGATGAAGAAAGAAAGCCTGATTCAAAAATGTGATTATAAAGACTATAGAGCTTTAGAGCTAGAAAGCTACAGAAAGTTTTATACCACTCAATTGGAAACCCATCTGGTTCAGGTGATTTCCCAGTGTTCATATTCATTATTGCATTCATAATTTCTTCCAAGCGTAAAGGGGCTAGAAGAAGCTGCTGTTGTAGTGAATCCAAGTATGGAAGATTAATATTAGGGGGGAAAGCCTCTATGTCTTGCTCTGATATCTCTCTACCTTTACTGTAAAGATCAGTGTAGAATTTTAAAAACTGTGAGTTTATATCTATAGGAGAAGTTTGAGTAGCTGCCCAATCCCAACTATTTGTAGTGGCAGCATATCTCTTGGTATTACCAGGATATATTACTAAAGTGTCAGAAGCACATTGTGGGGGTGTTTGGATGATCAGGGGGGAAGCAATGCAGCACCAGTTGTTTCCCCTGCCCCTGCACAAACCAGTCATGTGACAGAGATTACCCTAATTATCCACATTGTGGATTGCCGTATCATCCAAACCCAGCTCACGGCACAGCCATAGTGACATTTCACCCACCCTACAAACACTACTGCAAGTCATGGGTTGTAGTGTGGATGAAATGTCACTATATCTGCACTGTGTGCCAGGTCAGATGATACAGCAACCAGGTAACTGGGGCAATCCTGGTTGTGCGACCAGCACTCACAGGGGCGCGGGGGGGGGGGGGGGGGGAGCAACTGAAACTGCCTTGTTTCCCCACTGATCATCTTAACTCTGTCTATGTCTTCTGACAATTTGGTGTACTTAGCTATTGATGCAAACATTTTTGTGCTGCCATAGCAAACCTTATGGTATATTCACACTGGCTGCTTTCCCCGGATATGTACTCGGAAATTTTGTTGCAGTTTGCACCTTACTTGGGTGGTCATCAGGGCCTTGCTAGCCCTGGGCCTGAATCTCTTTCCGAGGGCCCCAGATCTATTCCATAGAGCACTGATTGTCCATTGGTGTCAATGGAAGGGTTTCACCCTTACTTTATTGCCATGCAGAAGGCAATTTTCAAGGGGGGTGGCAGCTGGGGAACATAGGATTAACTCTCCCCAACCCATGTGTTACAACACTCCTCCCCCCCAAAAAAATCTTCCCCTGCATGGCAATTAAGCTTGCAGGGCAGGGATTCCATTAGTTTGGGATGATCTGGGTAAGGGTGCATATTAACTGAAGAATTAATTTATTTATTTTTATTTACAATATTTATATTGTATATGAATTTTATTTTATTTGAGATATAAACCAGCGTATGCAGATTTTATGCAGATTTGTGTTCTATAGGCCTTGGCTACAATTTTTTTCAGTGCCTAGCAAGGAATGGGAATCCTTCATTCAAAAAAGATTCACTGTCCTATCGTCTTCCATGTGATGTCAAAATATATTTTCCCCATTTAATTGTGATAAGTTCCACTAGCTGAAAAGCACTTTGGCCTGCACTTATAAACAGCAGGCTGGAGACCCCCACCCCACCTGCTGGCAGTAAATCTATTTATTATTCCAAGAAGCTCAAGGCATGGGTCTCCCAACCACCACCCATTTTATCCTCACAACAATCGTAAAAGCTAAGAGCCACGCAGTGAGTTTCATGGCTGAGTAGATATTTAAACTTTGATCTCCCCAGTCCTAGTTTGATACTCTAACCACCATACCGCACTGGTTTATCACTGGCACATTGGAGCCAGTTGTGTGACGATTATCTAGAGTGACCAGATACAAAAGAAGGCAGGGCCCCTGCACCTTTAACTGTTGTGATGAAGAGGGAATTTCACCAGGAACTAATTGAATACAAACGACACTGGACGAAATTCCCTTTTCTCTACAACTGTTAAAGTTACATGAGCCCTGACCTGGATTTTATCTGGTCACCCTGCCCTCCAACCATGCTAATGTGGCCTTAAAGGGGAAAGCTTGTCTTTCCAGGACATTATAGAAAATTACAGAAAATCCCCCCTGACACCCAGGATAGAACAAAAACCAGGACAAATCCGGGGAAATCCTGACAGTTGGTCACCCTAGATTATCCATAAGTAATTATTCTCCTGTCTCCAGAATTAGCAGGGGCCTGGACTAGATGGCCTACAGCTCTGTGATGCTTTGATATTATTTGCAAGTGAGAACTGCATACACACAAAAAACAGAACAATATTCCAAGCAGAAGAATGATAACCCAGAGATAGCTTGCCCCTTTCTTGTTTTCAAAGGGAGATGGGTGGCATAAACACACCCTTAGGTTGGACTGTAGATCAATTTCAATTTTGGGTTCATTGTGCTTCAGATACGGTCATATGGAAGTTGTATGATTCTACTGCCCGGCTGGGTCCATCTTCTGTCACACAGAGGCTCGGTTCGCATGTAACAAGAAACCACTGTGGGTGAATTCCATTGTGGGACTTTTTTGGGGGAGTGGCTGCCACCATTTTGAATATTTGAGGCATGCCATAGTTTCTTGTTATTTGCAAACCTGGTGAGGGTGGTTTGTTGGAGTGGTTGACAAGCCACCCACAACTTTGAAACAACCCATGGGTTTTGGGTGATTTGTCAACCACCCCAACAACCCACTCTTGCCAGGTTTGCACATGATGAGATGCTACAGTGTGCCTCCACCATGCCCCAAATATTCAAAATGGCCACCACTACAACGAGAACTCCTGTGGGAAAAGTCAGCCACGGTGCCTTCTCATTATGTGCGAACTAGGTCACACTGTGCACATTTTTCTTCTTCTTGTAATTTGTATTGCAAACTGATCATCCACATATTTGATAACCAATGA
The DNA here is from genome assembly GCA_029215795.1 of Anniella stebbinsi. Classification (NCBI taxonomy): domain Eukaryota; kingdom Metazoa; phylum Chordata; class Lepidosauria; order Squamata; family Anniellidae; genus Anniella; species Anniella stebbinsi. The sequence goes on from JARDYH010000006.1 coordinate 40,712,111, forward strand.
TATTAACACTTCTGTGTAATCTCTGCAACACAGAAAAGTCATGGTATCATTTGAACATCAGAGTGACTCCATATGAACTTGATCCTGCAGAACAATCAAGACGTCTGGTGATTCAATATTGGCACCAATGTCTTCTGACGTAACCTTGGGAACACAGGTGTGGGAAAGATCAATGCCACAACTTGATCTGGAGCACTAACAAAGTGCACCCAAAAGTACAGACAGGTGAAACGCAGTGAAGTCATTCTCTGTTCATGGCACCAGTTCCCAGAGGAATAAAGTTGCAACATCTTCCATTGGAAGTGGCTCTTAATTAACATCTGAATACTTTGCTCCTAAGATTTGTCTTGCCATTTCCTCTCTGGTCATGATGGAGCTGATGAACAACAATTGCCAGCAATTGAAATGACACTTGCATTTCAAGAGAAGCTATCATTAGCATCAATGAAGGGTTCCCTTCAAATGCAAATAGCAGCTTAGGAGAGGTGATTTAAGACAGTGGCAGGGAAAGAAAAAGTTAAACTCCCACTCCAAACCTGGCACCCCCACCATCCCAAGGTTGCTCAGGGTTTCCCACAGCAACTATAACCAAAAAAATGTGCATGTTAATTACATTCATACAATTGATGTCATGTCTAGTTTGGTCCTGGGAGTCATACTTGGATCAGGCAGGATTTTTTCCTGAGTTCACATAGGCTGATGGCCTGGAATAAGAAAGGGTTCTTTTCTTTTGCTTGCTCATTTGTTTGAGCCAGTTGGAGCTATTTTACCTTCGACTTCCACAGTGTAATTTGTGGGACACTGTGAATTGGGTTATGCAGTTGATCTGTAACTAGTGCAATGAAATCTAAATGCATCAAATCTGTTATAGAGTTTGCTTCAGCTCTTAATGAGTGTACTGTCCAAAACTTTCACAGTGAAATCTTATGTATGTTGACCCAAAAGCATGCCCACTGAATAGAGCGGGGCTTATTTCCAAGTCAGTGGGCAAAGGATTGGAACCATAATACTGTAACATTATAAGCAATACCTAATATTGTAATTAAAAAAAGAGGATCAGCATGCAAAAACCTGAGAAGCCAGAGAAGAAGCCTTACAGTTTAGTTGTGTGTTTTAAAGGTTCTCGCCAAGTGGAGAAAATCAGGACATGATTTACCTGAGACAAGCCAGGAATTTGGGTCTGTGCTGGTTGAATCCGTAATACTGAAATTAATACTGAAATACTAGATGATTTACAACAACAACAACAAAAACAACGTGTGGATATTTTAAAAACAAAATAATTAACATAGCAGGCTTGCTTTTTAAGTCTTTATGAGACATTGGTCTTTATTAGGCTGACCAGATAAAATCCAGGTCAGGGCTCATGTAACTTTAACAGTTGTAGAGAAAAGGGAATTTCAGTCAGTGTTACTTGTATGCAATTAGTTCCTGGTGAAATTCCCTCTTCATCACAACAGTTAAAGTTGCAGGCACTATATTGGAGTGACCATATACAAAAGAAGACAGGGCCCCTGCAATTTTAACTGTTGTGATGAAGAGGGAATTTCACCAGGAACTAATTGCATACAAATGACACTGGCTGAAATTCCCTTTTCTCTACAACTGTTAAAGTTACATGAGCCCTGACCTGGATTTTATCTGGTCAGCCTAGTCTTTATGACCCAGTGACCAACTAGCAAGCAAATCGTATAACTATTAGATCATAATCTACGAAGTGCACCCTCTGGCGGCCACCCCCAGAGATGTCTGCTCCTGGATTTGAAATAGACGAAGACTGAAGTGGGAGGTTCACACGGAGGCGGGGCCTAGTACGTGCTGCAGCCGCCTTCCTATTGAGTCAGAGGCGCGTTGCAAGCTGCCTGAAAACGAATGTAACAAACAGAAGCCCGAAGAGCGAGCTAGGCGGGCGTTCTGATTAGCGAGCCGGGACAAAGTAAAAGGATCTTGGGAGGCTGAACGTTCCAAAGAAAGTTACATTCCAGGGTCGGAGCAGCAGCAACAAGCGGCAGCCCGGGGGGCGCTTTCTCACGGAGGCGGTGGATCTTCCAGCCCTTGTTGAGCGAGGGCGGGGGGGTTTAAACTGGGGGCCGAGAAAATGAATCGGAGTTTTAATAAATCTCAGAGTCTGCGGTATTTTGCTTATAGCGCGGTGGAAGTAAAAAGTAAGGTAAGGACAGAATGGCTACTTACAATCTCGATTAAGCCCGCTCTCCTCCTCCCCCTCCCTCGGTACCTTTCCCCCACCTCTTAATTCTTCTTTCAAATGAATGAACAGCCTCCTCCCTTCTTCTCCCTCATGATGCTTTTGTTTTGTTTTTAAAAACGACCTTTCTCTGCTAGTCCATAAAAGAAAAGAAACATCTTCGGCCAGCAACTTTTTAAATCGCCTATGGGCTTTCGGTTTATGAAAGAATACCAGCGAGTACATTGAATCTCGTCTCTTTCCTTCTCCCCTCACCCCCACCCCATTAGCTCTGAACTGTATATCCCCCTCCCCAATCCACCATGGGGATGGTGGATCCCATAGCAACGTGCCCCGCGATCTCTAGGGCATTGCCATGAGGGGGGACTTTAATTCTCTTGATTGGGCATATTGCTCAGCTTTTCTTCTAGTGTATTGTTTTTGGAAACCTGAATGTTTGTAATCTCTGGCTTCGACTGCCTGCTGTAACCAGACGATGGTTGCGGCACGTTTCTTACTGGTGGGCTGTTCATAACAAAAGGGAACGTGCAAGCCTGGATTCCAAAGTGTGTGTGGCGGGAGGGGGGGGGGGGAGAGATCGTGTTAGGCTCGCACAGACCTGGATTAGTAAACCTCCAAGGGGCCATGAGAAGGGCGAGTTGGAGGGGATGCTGTCGCAGTCGCCGATGAAGCACAACCCCCACCCTCAAGACCGAGTTAAACTTGATCGCCACTAGCGTAGAAGGGATTCCAGAAGGAGCAAAGCGCTCGGCAGGCTTTTGTTAAAATCTCCCATTGTTTCTCCTTACTTCAGAAGGCGGGTGTTTTTTTTGGGGGGGGGGGTGTCTGAAAACGCGGGAAGGACGACAGGAATATTGAGAGGAGGAATAATATTCGTTCTCTTCTCCTCCCCTCCCCACGTCTACTTCTCTTCGCCCAGTGCCCCCCCCCAACTTATTTTCCCCAAGGCGGGGGCTGAACTCAGCTCACGACATGCTTTTTCTAAACGACTCAAGTCACCCTGCAATTAAATCCCATATTGGCCCTCTTGATGATTAAGGGAACCTTCTCCTGGCACTGCTATTGCAGCCTTGTCTCTCTTCAGCTCTGTGAACTCGCTCACTAATCGTGTTTAAACTTGTTTGGAGAGCTGCTCCTCTCAATCTTTTTATGTTGTCCCGGAGCCGCCTGATTATCTAGTGAAACTCTCTTCCTTCTCCTTTGTTGTAAAGGGAGTGGGGGGCTCTGCGGGTAGAGAATCTCGCTAAAAGCGTTTTCCTCAAGCTTGTGATTCTCCCCCTCGAAAACGGAGACCCAGGCGCATCCTGCCCTGTTTACTTTGTGTGTGTTCTCCCCCCCCCCCCCCCCTTTGGCTTTTTGAAGAGCCCTCTAGGGAATACTGAACTTGAGCGAAGTTTGCCTTCTTTGCCTTAGGACCAAGCCTGCCTATGACAGGATATATGTACATGTGTGTAATGAGGCATAAATTATAAGCATCTGAAGGATATGCTTGGAACTAAGTATCATATTTCTAAGTGTGCTTCCTGTTTTCAAGAAAAACAACAGCAAAAGGTTGGGATCGTAACAAGGAGGGCCCTATTGAACCAGTCCAAAGGTCCATCTAGGCCAGGGCTAGTGAATCTGTGGTGCTCCAGATGATGATGGAGTCCAACAACACCTGGAAGGCCAGAGATTCTATGTTCTGGTCTAAACCAAAACCTGATGATGACTGTGGCCAGTCAGGTGCTTTCTGGATGCCAACAACTAGGACATGAAATCAACTTCCCCCTCTCCCATGGTATCCACACACATTGATGTCTCTGAAGATGGATGTTCCATTTAGCTGTCATAGCTGATAGGCATTGATAGACCCATCTGCCATGAATAATTGGTATTTTAAAAGTCACGTGAGTTAGTGGCCATCACCACATCCTGTGACAGTGAATTCCATAAACTAGCTATGCATTGTGTGGAGTAGTACTTCCTGTGGTTGTTAATATTATTGCCAAATAATATCACTGAGAATGGGACCTCTGTCTACCCTCTTCATATCTTTCATAAATTTATAAGCCTCTTACCATCCCTTCCACAATCTATTTTTCCCCACAGAATAAAAAGACTCGATGCTGTAGCCTTTCCTTGTAGAGAAGGTACTTAAACCCTTTGATCATAGGGAAGGCTAGAAGCTCCTGGCTGGGCATGAACTTCAGTGAGTTATAGGAGAATATTACTATACCACACCACAGAGATCAAGAAATAACTTTTCACCACAGAGATTACAGAGAATATTTGAGCACACACTGGCTCAATTCGGACGACATGATAGTCAATGGTGGGTTGACTAACCCTAACCCTAATCCTAGGGGGCACTCCCCACACAACATGGTAATAAATAATCAACTGTGGTGTGGATGAGGATCAGCACTGAGTTGACTATGGCAGCATTCGGATGACACAATAGTCAAAATAACTGACGATTGTTTTCCTCACACCAGTTGTTTATTGTGTCGTCCGAATTGAGCCACTCAGTATCCACTTTGTGTTTTTTTAAAAAAATCTTGTACAGTGTCTTGAGAGGTTTCCATCCTTAAAGGTAGCCTAAAATAATTTTAGATAGTTCAAGCAGAGAACCAGCTATCCTGAATGCAGCATGAGAACAGACATGAACTCAGCTTCTGGCATGATTGTGACACTCCAGGTAACTTATTTGTGAAGATTTGTCAAGCAGGCTTTAGTCACAATCTTTTTTTGTTCCTGAATCTTGCTGGCTTCACCTTCTCTACTTTGCTCATGTCACCTGACCTCCCCACCCACTCTCCTTATTCTTTTGGCCCTCCCTGGCCTCTCCTTCCAACTTTGGCCAGATCTACACCAAGCAGAATATGACACTTTGAAAATGTGTTGAAAACTGTATATGGAGTGTGTCCTGGGCCCCAAAAGTTGTCACTACTGTTGTAAACCATTTTAAAGCAGTAGTGTAGATCTTACCTTTGTCTCACCCTTGTAAGATCCACAGCAGATCTTTTGGGCAGGGGTTGCATCTTTCCTGTATCCTCTACAACAGCTTTTCCTACAATGTTTGAACTAAATATTAAACAGTGGTAGTGGTCCTCCTAAGGGCAAGACATACTTCGGTTAGAAAGATCTGGATTTTAGTTTCTTATTTGCCACTGATTGAGCAAGTTCCTAACTTTGTCTTTTCCCGCTCAGTTTGGCCGTATGAAAAAGGTGGACCGTAACATATGCGCCTTCCAACGTGGTATTCTCCAGATGACTTGCACTCTTAATTCCATAATCCCAGACACTTGTCCATGTCAGCTGGGGCTGATGGGAATGGTAGTCCAAAACATCTGAAGCGCATCACATTGGGGAAGGCTGTTGTAAAGCAGCAGTACAGATATCTTCCAAGCTGGGGGTTGTAGGACTTTTTTCTGTCCAGGATTGCAGTCTTAGTGTTTTCCTCTCTGTAGTCTTGGTACATTTAGAACACTGGCATCTGAGATGTAGTCACAGTGCAAGTTCTGATAATAGGCAGCATAAAGGCTATTCTGTCAGGCGTGTGTGCTGTACTTGGCATCCTTTGAATGAACAGTTCTAGAGAAATTATTAGTTGTGTGTATATAAATACTAACCCTTAATTTGCCTTTAATCCCAATCAACCAGACTAGTTTCCTAGGGTTCATACAAACAATTGGATATAATTTGTGAATGCATCTATGGAACAATGTATTCTTTTTGGCCTGCTTGTGGCACTCTGACTACAAGGTAGGGAGTGTTAAACTGGATGTGGTTCCTTAATCCTGCTTAGTGGTCATATAGGGTAGAATTTTTAAGATTTGACAGTAGCTGTAATGCTGGTATGCCATTTGTGTTAAATACTTCAGGTACTTGATTAAACAAACACACTTGAAAAGGAGGAGCTAGCTGTCAGTGTAACTACTGTGATGTGTGAGAAGTGCTTACACATTACTAATGTAAAAAAAGCAACACTACATGCACCATCAATTACTACTAATGTGCTTTTACCACTGATCATGATTCCTACAGTTTGTCTGTGGGTACTACCTTCTGTTACGCCAAGCAGTATATCAAGGGTGGTAATCGTAAGATTGTGTGCCTTGATGGAGTTAATACTTGCATATTAAAAATGACTATAGGACTACTAAAGAGTGGATGCTGGTTGTACTTTTCTTTTTGCCACCAATGGCAGGAGGTTGTGACATCGGCTCTGTGTGACTTACCTGGCAGGCAGGGCAGAGGTTGTTTAGACAGCTAAAGAAAAGATTGTTTTGACCAAAAGTAACATACTTTGGGGTGATTAGCTCCACTCAACTATATTCCTAGTAAATCGATCCTGATTATAATGATTAGCATGTCATGTTTTCATTCCTCATGTTTTCATTCTTCTCCAGGCAGTGGTTGTGTTCCTTATTGTTGTATTGAGAAATATTTAAGTTAAAGGCACTAGCTGTAGGGAAAAGGCTGTGGTAAACAAAGTAGATGAAATTTTGAAATCTTGTATCTCTATATGCTTTGATTTGAGAATTTACCTCCTAATCCATTGGTCATAATCCTTCTGGAGATGTCCAGGCTTTATTTCAGGACCATTCATTTTGGCAACTTAATGCACCTGACTGCCCCCTTTTGAACAAAACCTCTTTTTCTAGATTAGATCATATATGTCTAGTACTGGGAGAGTGGAAGGCTGTTCTAATAGTTCATATTCAGGGGGAGGCAACCTGATGCCCTCCAGATATTTTGGAATACAACTCCCATCAGCTCTAGCCCACGTGGGCAATAGTCAGAGATTATGTCTTTTGTAGTTATTGGCCCTGTTCAAAAGACACCTTAAACCACCGTGGTTAAAGCCTAAACCACCATGGTTTAAGGTCTCTTCTGAACAGGGCCACTGAGTCCCAAATGGTGGATTAGCACTGAAACTTATCTTTCCTCTGAGGAGGCTGTAAAAGTTGTCTTTTATTTAATTGAGAGCTGGCATTTTTATAAATGATGCACTATAACTTTTCAAGGACTCACTTGGGAGTTAACAGTTTTGTAGCCATCTTCTGCACACACTTGCCAGGGAGTGAACCTGATTACTCTGAAGGAAGCCTTATTATATTCAGACATGCATAGGACTGGGTTGTTTAAGTACAATGTGGTAGTTCTGTAAAGAGCAAAATATGACTGGTCTGATAAGAAGACACACTTTAGGTTCTTTGTGGTTTTATATCTTGGAACACGAATCGTACAGCAGCTGATGTGATAAGAGGGACAAAATAGACAGTACTTTACATCTGTGTCTAGCAGCTATATCTTTTCTTTTTAATTTTAAGCATGGGATGTATGTGCATTAAGATCCAAATCGGACCTTCTGTAGTGTAAAATTGAAATGACATAGCTGTAAGAAACAGATTTAAAATGGCTCTTATGTGTTGGCCCTATTCACACATGCACACAAACTGCCTTTGTTCAACAGTGAAAGAAGCACACGCAGGAGGAGTGGTGAACCTTCCCCACTGCACCTGATCACCTCTCAATCTGTTGCTTGAAGCACTTTTCTCCCTTCCAAGCTCACCTTTGGTAGTGGAGTGGGAAGGTAAAGTACTTTAGCAACAGATGATGAGTTGCTCTTTTTGAGCAACAGACTGAAGGAAGATGGGGAGGGGTCAGCAGCTTTCTTCTTGTGTTCCCTTTTATGTTTGTAGTACCTCTCACACCCACACCCACACACCACTGTATATGTAAATGGGGCAGAACCTGAAAAATGCTTCTATTATGTTTAGTTTGATCCTTTTTAAAAAATTACCTTTTGGAGGAGATGGTGAGAGTTAGTGTTTCTAATACAAGAAGTTTTTTTTAAAGTATGAGATTTATTTAAGGAAGTGGGAGACCCTGGGGATTTAGATGGGCGCAGGCCTCTTCGTAATGAATGGGTAACTATTCGGCCACATAGTGCTGGAGTGTCAGATCATTCTTGCAAGTAACTTCTCTTAAAATTATTAGCCTGAAAGAGAGAAGACCCAGCTGCCAGTTAATATATGTCTCCATTCCTAGTGGCTCTTTTTATCTGCCACAGGCTAGGGACAATTTACAAGCATTTTATTTATTTACATCATTTCCATACCACCCATCAAGCAAACATTCTCTGGCAGTTCCCAAAGAAAAGTTATAACTGTAAAATATAAAACAATACAATCCTGAAACATTTAAACAGCATTGGAATAAAACTAGGAACAGAAAATAGTGCAAAGAACTTTAAAATCACTAAGGCTAAAAAACCTGGGAAAATGATCCTGCTTATCTGGACTACTCTAGATCAGATAGAGGTCAAAATGCCACCTGGCATGTGATGCTTTTCCTGGCAGGTGTTCATGCTGTCATCCTTTAAAAATTAAAATAAAAAAGTTATATCATCTCATCTCTATGTTGTAAGCATCAAAACAGGTTAGAACCTGTCTTGAGAACTAGAAAGTTGAGAATGAGAACTTCTGTTTGCTTGCTTATCCTCTAGTGCTTTAGCCGGGAAGAAATGGATATGAGTGGGTGCAGTCCAGCATCTTGGGCCTCCAGGTGTAATAGGGTTGGAATCTTGGTGTTCCTGTTGTGTTTGAAAGGTGAAGAAATGATAGACCTGGGAAGGGTGGAATAATATACTCCATATTTGAATCTCAGTCTTTCAAGAAGCAGCTGAAAAGTACAAAGTACTAAGTTGATGTTGGTTGGCTTAAACTAGGAGAGAACAAATACTTTGCAATTGCAGTGCGTACTGTGAAGGAAGGCAAGTTAGATCATAAGCTTTTGAGTAGCTTTGTGTATCAGGATAGGCGATTACAGGTTCTTGTATTCTGCTCTGCGCACCCGTTGGATTGGTAGCAAGAACTGAAAAGAGCAGGCTTTTAATTCAGCCTTCCCCAACCTGGTTCCTCCAGATGTTTTGGCCTACATTGCCCATCAGCCGCAGCCAATATGGCCAATTCTGAAGGATAAATGGGAGCTGTGGACAAAAAAAATGATGGGAGGCAGGTTGGGAAAGGCTGCTTTAATCAGTTGAGCTGGAATATTTGTTGACCTGCTCTTCCTGTATTCCTGCGAGTCTAATCTGCCAAAACAATGTTGAATGGAAGCATCAGGTTATCTGTTAATGATATTTAAACACTTTCTGTGGTTGCGCTTTGTGGAAGAAAGCAAAACTTCTTGAGCAGTGATAAGATTTTGATTGGAGGGGAAGGAGCTGTCATGAAAACATGTGTGGATGTGCTTCAGTTGCCAACTGGAGAACATTCCCCCAATGGCTTTACTGAGCAGCCTGGAAGAGGGCAGTGACTTCTTACCACTGCAGTAAAGTATTTTTGCTAACAACTTGCAGAGTAGATTGTGTTTATACTATATATTGAATAGATCTTTCCTACCTCTGTTCCACAAAACTACTGAGCAACATAACCACATACCTGTTGAGTCCAATGTTGGTTGATCAGGTCCCCTCTACAAGAATTCAGTTTGGCGCCTGGTTGTCTGATTATGCGTATCTTCTCACAATCGCGTTTACGCCTAAATCCTGTAAACGACATGTGGTGAAACGCATAACCGACAGTATGAAACGCGCTTTAAATTGGCTGAAATGCGGAGAATCGCTTGTTTACATGGTAAAAATGCGCTTTAACGGCCGCGGAGAATTAAAACTCGCTATTTAACATGCATTCAATAATGCGCATAATCGGACAGATAAAGCACCTCAAGCCCCGATTTGCGCTCCGCTCTTGTAAAGGTTAATTTTTTACTGCGCCTTGAAAGAGCTTTAAATCGCTCTTGTAGAGGCGATATCACATGCCCTTCCAACTTTGCTGCAGAATTTGGGGTATAAAAGTGCAGACGTAACAGGCCCTGTGGCTGTTCCTGTTTTGCTCATACCTGCAATAGGTAGCAAAGGGTCTGAAGATTTCTTTCCACTGGAACATTCCAAGGATTCATATTAAAGTCTAGAAAGATAATAAAAACAGGTTAAAAAACAGGGAACATCTTGAACTATCATAGGTTATTTCAGAACTTTCTCTCATCACTGCAATACATTGTCTATAAAAGTCCTTTTTGCTAAGCTTCTGTGTGATGAACCTGATCTTGGGTTCAGCTGTTCAAAATGAATGCAGAATTGAACACACTCTCTTCCTGCTGTGTTGCCAATATATCACCTGCATGGATCTATGATGGTCTTACTGTGGTGACCCATATTTTTCCACAGTCCAGTAATATTGCATAGCATGGCTATTTCGGAGATAGTGCAAATTAATTGTTAACCAATGGCTTTGTTGCTTTGCTGCTATGTGTTTTTGTGTGCGTTTTTTGTTGGTGCATTAATTTATGTATATGTCAAAAGTGGAATTTGTGTTACTTGAATAGATAAACCATTTTGGATTTCCTCTGCAAAAGAAAGGCAGAGAACAAACTTTTAAAGCAGGGCTGGGCATCCGCTGGGGGTTGGGGAGCTGCCTTGCCTTCAGAACCCATATGTGTTACTCAGAGGACCTTCTCTTCTGCTGCTCCCAGACTGTAGAATGGCCTGCTGGAGGAGACTCATCAACTTAACAGTCTTTTAGAATTTAAGAAAGCTATAAAGACTAGTCTCTTCCGGCAGGCATATCCAGTGGAATTTTAGGATGTTTTTAGGATGTTTTATTGCTATTTTAATAATGTGTAGCATGTTTTTAATCAGTTTTATGTATTTTATCATATTTTATATTTACTGCTGTTCCCCTCCTTGATCCAAATGGAGAGGCGGGTAAGAAATAATAATAATAATAATAATAATAATAATAATAATAATAATTTGTGTGCCTTCCTTTGACAGTGAAAACCAGGTAGCTGTGCCTGTCTAGTCTGTCCATTCATTCTGTTGTAGCTTGAAGACTTGTCTAAATCCAACTGATCACTAACTATTTTGGCATCTCCACTAACAAGTTGTCCAATAAAAGATTTGATCTCTACCTGTTCTGTCACTTTGCTCTGTGGGACCAATATAGGAGCAACACCCTGATAATCTGGCAGGGCCAGTTTTCTAGTGTTGTTGACTGCTATGTCTTCCACTTTCCGAAGTGGATGCATTACAGCTGATAAGGGATGTGTGTGTGTTTTGTTTTTCAACTCCCAAGTCAGCTACAGTGACAGTCACTTTAGTGTATGCCCAATGCTGCTTCATCATCACCATTTCTCTACGCTGGTGATGAAGGCCCTTTTCTGAGTGACGAGTTATTCTGGGCGACAGGCAGTTGTTTTAAAATCTTTGTACAGGATAAGGCATTTGTTTTAATTGTGCATAGCTGTTGGATTGTTTAAACCTCAGAGTTAGAGGTGGTTTTGTTTAGTTTGTATTTCTAAAACAAGAATCAATGCAGAAACTTTTAAATGCCTTTAAAAGCTTTCAGGGGTAACGCTGTAACATTTTGAGTTCCCCATTCATTCACCAAAGCTATAGACTCTTGAAAAAGAAAGAGAATGGCAAAAAACAATTCAGCATAGGCACTTTCCGTACGTCTTGTTAAGAGACCCCTGCGTAACCCACGCTCGCCGGATTCGCACAAGTCGACAACCCCTGAGCAGAGGTTGAATATGCAAAGGTGGTACACACATGGCTCATCATGGGATAAATAACCCACAATGAGCCATGCTGTATTGTGCAAACCAGGTCATTACGTGCAAATAGTAACTGTAGCCTGATGGCCTTCTCTGAAGAGGAGAAGCCGCTTCTGGAGGGGATGACTTGGAGTGGAGAGGCCTTTCAACCCTTTCTGTTCCTACCATTTCCATGCTTCAACCCTGGATTTAAAATATGCACAAACATGTGCTTAAAACTCTGCAAGGGGAAATGCTGCTTGAAGGGGAACCTGGAGTGGGGAAGATGGTAAGCACCCCTTCCATTCCTGCTGCATCTCTGCTCTAGTTTTCCCCCTTTGGAAACTCTTAATTCCTTTTCAAAAAGAGCCACCTGGTCTACCGTTTCTTGTACTGGCATGTGATCAGCGCTTAGTTGATCTGGTCATCTGGTTTAATCAAAATTTGCAGCAGCATCTGAAGTGCATGTCACTTTGTAGCCTAGTGACACACATGCGAGGCCCAATACATGCGATGTGCTGCTGGCTTAATATGGTGAAGTGTTGTGCTGCTTGAGGCATCAGGATTTGTCTAGAGTTGTAAATGAAGTGTTGATTTCATTGGGCACTGTGTGACAAGGTGAGGGAACTGAGGAAATAGTCAAGATTTATGTAGTTCTTGTGGAATTTAAAATGGGATCTGAAGAAACCTTCCCGTCCCAACTCGCTTCTTGACCATTGTATCTTTCTGTAAACCAGGAGTGGGGAACCTCAGGCCTGGGGTCCCGGTCTGGTTCTCAGGTTTCCCCAGATGACCACTCCCCTTTCCCCCAACCACTAATTGTTTGGTGGTTTTCTGGCTTTTGTGCATTTTTCCCCACCCGAAAAGGTTGAAATGCCACTCCTTAAGCTTAGTTACTGGCAGCGGGACCTATAAATTACAATATTCTGGTTGGTGGTTTTTTTTAGTATTTTTGGACCCACCCCTTTTGCTTTTGACCTCTTACAGCTTCTCCAAAATTGAATTTGGCCCACAGACTGAAAGGGTCTGTTCAGACAACACCCTAAGCCATGGTTAGGCCAATAACCCTTTTGCAGCAAATGGTCAGTGAGCGTGTTTAAACCATGATTACGACACATTAAGCAATAACGTTTAGTTCAAATTGCTTAACCACCGTGGCTTAGCATGTCATCTGAACAGAGTCATAGAGGGTTCCTTTCCCAGAGCTATTGTTTGAAATAGGCAGAACCAAAGGGGCTTATAGAAACTACATTGGGTTTTGCCCAAGTAGGCTTCTCCTGCCTTTGGAAGAAATAATTGTTAGGTGTACTTGATAGTAGCTCACCTTTTAAGTATATCAGCCTTGTGTCAGGATAACCCTTAATCATGTTTAGGTGTAGCGGGATGTTGCCACATCCCTACCTGTTTTGCTAGTGTTAAATTGTTCTAATTTAACAAGTTGTTTGCTATATTGGGAAGATGATGGATGATGAAATGTGAAGGAGATAATGGCCCGGTTGACATGTCACCATAACCCAGATTTTTAAAAAATAAAATAAAATTCTGGGTTATTGTCAGTGAGACAGCAGGCTGGTGCACCTTGTTTCTCCCCCATCAAGCCAGAGAAAGAACCCACAGTAATAATCCAGATTTTAAAAATATTCTTGCCCTATTCATGTGTTCCTGATCTAGGTATAGCAAACATGCAGGGAGGGGGGAATGTGTAGCTCTGCCTCTTAATCATTGCCTCCGGTCATGAAGGGTGACTTGGTGTCTCTCCATGGGGTCTCTCCACACAATCCAGAATGCTAATTTTCTAGAATTCCTGACAGTGTAGAGAGCCCACGCGGATACAAGAGGCTCTCCTCTTCACAAAGTTGCCTTCCATGTATAGAGGGTGATGAACATGAAGATGGAGTGGGATGGGGCTAGCATGCTCCCCCTCCTTGAGTGTTTCCTGTACCCAGAGCAGCAATGTCTGAATAAGGCACCTGAGTTACTTTGGGAACCAGGCCACTATTTGAAGTTATGCAGACTCCCAGCATAGAAGACATGGCAACCCACAAGTCTGCATTGAGCAGGGGGTTGGACTCAATGGCCTTATAGGCCACTTCCAACTCTACTACTCTATGGTTCTATGATTCTTTACAGGCCTGTTTGGAAACATAATCCTGAAGAAGCATGCCCAGTTCTCCATGCCAGACGCGAATGCCATTATACCATTATTTTTTCTTTTCTTTTTTTTAGAGAGAGACCACACTTTTAACAATGGGTTCTTATCTTGCTGCTGCTAGGCATGCATTATTACTTTTATATCCCACCCTTTTCCCTCTCCAGGGAACCCAAAGTGGCTTTCAGAATCGTCTTCTCCATTTTATCCTCACAACAAGCCTGTGAGGTAGGTTATGCTGAAAGTCACTGGACCAAAATCACCTAGTAAGTTTCTTAGCCAAGTGGGGATTAGAATCCAGATCTCCTGAGTCCCAGTCCAGCATTCTAACCACTACATCACACTTGCTAGGGAAGGGCAAACCAGTCTATTTCTGGTGCATGTCACTTTTGCAGGTGCCCACACATACCTTTGTTCCATCCCTTTTATACATTAATTTGTGACTTTTCTAAAAGAAATCTGCACGAGAATTCATTTTAAAACATATTTTGATACCATTTTGAGACAAGAAGTGGTTCAGCATATTCAGGAAATTCAGAATCTGGCAGATAACTAAATTCTGAACGGCAAACTTGTCCGTGAGGTGCGGGTCAGTTCATATTGGAACGAGGTACGGATCAGTTCATATTAGAATTTATAAAGACTAAATTCCTCAAGCAATCTCTAGTTGCTTTGCTTCTGCATTATTCTGTGGACGAGTTCATGCAATACATGACGAAGCCTCTCTCTGTGGTAAAAGGCCTCCCATGCAACAATGTCTAGATTGTTCAGGTTTAAACTGTGGATATTGTTGGCTTTCCAGTAGTTTGGATTTCTGACACATGCTGAAGTCAATTAGTCTTCTGGCGATTCTGTCCTATGAACAACAATTACTAGGGTGGAACAACACTGAAACAGCTTGTGGTTTATCTTGCTTGATAATGTATTATTGTGAATGCACTAATATAGCCTGCCAACATAAACCCTACGTTTTGGAACTGTGGCTGTGCTTAAGGTACACTTTTTAAATGTTCCTTCGTGCCTACATTAGTTTGCTGCACACACTTTAGCACTATGCTTTCTTAAACTTTTTAGACGTTTCATTTTTTAATATTTTTGAAGGAGTAAAACAACACATTCCCAACCAGTTTAGTCAAACGTTCGGAAAATAGCCAAGTCCTTTCCATTTTAGAGTTCGCATAATGTCAGGTTTAAATAGATGGCAACAGTTTTAACAATAATTCTGTGTTTGAATATTTCCCTTCACAAATGGAGAGATGATACCTCTTACTTTTCTGAGTTCTCAATGTTTCATCATGGTGTACTGCCAGAAATACTTTGGCTTGTGGGGCATGTTAAAACAGAATACCTTAGGATTTTTCCCAGATTGAGATCATTTCATTGGTAACTAATGCAGCTCCTTAAAAACAAACAAAAAGCATTTACCATTTCAAAAACAGTAAGAATCAGTTGATTCATTTTCTCACGGCTAGCATCAAACAAAAATGTCCAGACTAAAAGAACAAAGCAGACTTATATTGTATGTGTTTATATCACTGCTATCTTTAAATGAAGACAAGATGACAGATTTCAGTCACTAACTTTAGTTCTGGATTTCTTGTGTTTATTGATTACTGTGGAGTTGTCTAAACAGAGGTTGTGTGAGCAGACTTGGATGTTTAAGTTGCAACTTTATGTGGAAGCTGGATACATGTGCTCAGTTCTTAGGTCAGACAATGCCATACTGTCTGACTTGGTCACTGTGGCATGCCCAGTTTTTACAGAATAACCCCATCTATCTCTGGTTCACATGCAGAAGGTGCTTCTGTTTGTACAAGTTTTTTGCCCCAAGATGGTGCACTGATGACTGTTAGGGATATAATAATAATAATAATAATAATAATAATAATAATAATAAATTTATTTATTTATTTCTTACCCGCCTCTCCCAATGGATCAAGGCGGGGAACAGCATCAAAAATAAAATACAAAACTGATTAAAACACTTAAAACCAATACAACATTAAAATACCAATAAAACATCAATAAAACACTTTAAAATTCATCTGGGTAGGCCTGCCGGAAGAGATCAGTCTTTATAGATTTTTTAAATTCTTGAAGACTGGTCAGTTGGCGAATCTCTCCCGGCAGGTCATTCCACAATCTGGGAGCGGCAGAAGAGAAGGTCCTGTGGGTAACGGTTGTCAGTCTAGTTCTTGTTGACTGTAGTAAATTATTCCCAGAGGACCTGAGCATGCGGGGCGGATTGTAGAAGGCAGGGATACTTCCTGATGTCTTTTTATTAGAAATCCGTTACAAGTGTACTCCATGGTTGCTTGTACAGGACCATAGCAATTCTGCTAGAGGGGCAGTGCTTAGTCGGCCCTTTCATGATTGGAATGACTTGGCATTAAACAAAGCACATGATGGGACATATCCTGTAGGGCTTTCCTAGTTCCCCACAGGGGAAAGCTGTCTCCTATTAGGAGATAAGCACTTTTCCCTTGCTTTGCACCAAGAAAGGCTCCATTTTTCAGTGCTTAGCAGGGGAAAGGACTTAGCTTCGCATTGGGTGGAAGCTAATGTATCCTGCTTCAGTTCTGCTTCATTTTGAGCCCTGTCCTGCAGAGACTTGTCCTGCTTACTTCTGAGTAGACATGCAGAGGCTTTGTCTTTGAGATGCTGTGCTATTTGGAACTGTTTCTGAATGATTCAGGCCTTGTTACTTCAGAGTAGACATGCGAAGGCCTGTCCTGCTTGTTTGTGAGTAGATCTGCTGCTCATGCTTGCTTCTGAATAGATAGATTTCCTACTATAAATTGGTAACAATGGACTGTGGTTTTTGTTTTTGTTGTTGTTGTTCTTTTGCATTTTTCAACCCTGCCTACTTTTGTATGTAGCCACATCTATGTTTGCCTTTGGAGCTACCTGTTATTGGAATAGGCCTCCTTGAGAATCCAGTCCTTAGGCCAAAAAAGGTACCCCATCTGTGTACCTGCCTGTATATGGCCAACTGTATGCGGGTGAGGTGCTGTGATCACTTTCTTTTGTGCAGTATCAAGCATGTGATTCTACGTGTGCATTGATAGGGCAGAAATTTATGTTATTCTAAGTCTCTCAGCATTGGGAAGATGTAATCAATTCTGGTCTGAATTAATACACCTGCCTCTGGCATGAGAACATATTATGTTCTATCACTTGTAGTTCTACAGCCTCACATATTTTAATAATAGCTACTGAATGGCAAGTGTTAAACAGAAGCCTTTCACCTGGCTACCATGGATACCAGAAATGACACAGCCGGAAGGGGTTTGTGGCACTCCTGGATAGGAATAGACTGGTTTATGTGCTGGCCCACCCTGTGTTGCATTGATAGTTTTGCCCCCAGCTCTGTAGATTTAAAACCACACTAAGGTATAAGAGACTGCTCCCAAGTAAGGATGAGCATCAAATCAACTCACAGGGCAAACCTCTGCAGGACAACGCTCAGAAGAAAGCAGGATTGAACCACTCAGCAGTTTCCTCCCCTGCCCCATGGAGAAAAGCAGGGAAAATGCTGCTGGGGCATATCAGACCTGCAGGCTGGAGTTTCCACATCCCTGCAGTACATTACACCTCATACACTGGACTTGACTGCTGACACACTTGCCAGAAATGTTAGCCATCACTTCTATAGGAGGCATGAGGAGCTGATGTGTTAACCCTTGTGTTATATGTCAAAATAATTTTATAATATGTATTACACTGTTAAAATAATGCAAGTATGGAGAGACTCAAGATTTCTGGATCAGTTCCATAAACTGGTAGACTATCCCCCCAGTTTATTTCCATAACTGTGAAAGGCCTTAACAATTTAAACTTTGGCAGCAGTGGGGGGGGTCTTTGTGCATTTATTCTTAGTATGGAACAGTTCTGGTTTGGTCCAGAGAGCACTTTTGGGGGAGTTGAGTTTGCACTGCTTTACATAAGTTGGAAATAATATGGAAAAAATTGGCTGTGAAAATATGGGCTTTTGCTGGCATAACACCAACTTTAGCTCTCCTATATGCTGCCAGAGTTCTTTAAGGCAACCTTAGCAAGGATCTTAAGAATGTGTATTGCTATCTAGCGGTTCCCATATCTCTGTTCCATAGGGAGCACTTTTCTTGAATACACTGTCCACAGCAAAGTGAGATCGAATTTCCCCTGTTTAAAGTTCTCACAAAACTGAAGATTGCTTGCAAAAATTTGGAAACATTCACCTTTCTTGTTGCTAAACCAGATGAATATTTGAAAGACCTTTTTCTGAAAACCACTCTCCCAGAAAATTGAACCTGCCGCTCCTGACCATCAAGCGACCATTTGCAGCGCACGCAATGAACTCCAAAAATAACTCGTAATTTTAGTGTAACTGGTGTTTAGCTGTTCCCTTTGGCAGACCATCTCGTAATTTCTGAGGAGCCGCTGCAAACCATACTTGTGTACATGATAACGAAGGCATATCATCTGCCACAGTAATATGGACACTTTATATAACGTAACTGCTGCTAGAAGGTTTTCTGCACATTGTAATTCTGAGTGCTCCACTAATATATAAGTTGAATAAGAATAAAGCTATTAAAATGGCCCTGTTGTTTACTTCTGACCAGAGGGATTTCTCCAGAAACCTGGCCCTTTTCCCCATATCTTTTTGATCCTGCTGGATCAGATCAAGGACCCATCTAATCCAACTTCCTAGTGGCCATCTGCAGGGGTGGGCAGAAAGTAGATTTCCAGACGTTTTCGACTTCCAACACTCAGCATTCTTGGCCATTGGCCAGGCTGGTAGGGGCTTCTGAGAGTTGAAGTCCACAAATTTGGAGAGCTACCTTCTGTCCACCCCTGGCCCACTAGATGCCTCCGTTATCCCGTTGCTGAATCTCTATAAAGATTTCTGATTGTGTAATTGCCAGTATTTGTTTTAAGTCATAAATCTATCTAAGTTGGTTCTGCCAAAGGCCAGCATGAGATCCATGAAGAACCTTTTTTAAAAAAAACTTTCCCCCCTTCTTGGCATATTTGCCAATTAAATTGTTAAATATGAAGGTCCAATCGATCGTGCTTCTCCCTTGCCTAAATCCCGTCTGTTCTTCTGAGATGATATCATTTCAATCAGCCAGATCTTTTAGTTTCTTCAGAAGGAATTATGTTTACTATTTTGATACAGCATCCAACAGACTTTATTGCCTGTAATGTCTAGGGTCTCTTTTAGACTTTGCTCCCGAAATATTGGAACTGGGCTTTTCAACTCCCAATCTTTTGGGATTTTATCATAGGTGTCAGGACTGGTACCTACAAATCAGTTTTTCAGAGGGATTTGTGCAGGAGCATTCCTTCCCTGGCAGGCTTTGTCCTAATGGAATCTCTGAATTAATCTTTTTTTACTTTGGAAACGATTATTACTAGACTCCAAGGGAACCTTTCCCAAGTTAGGGAACTTTATTTGAAGTTGTATATATCCAACAGCTGATAGTATTCCATGATTGGAGGGTTCCCATTTATCACACACCATCTGGGTGTTGAATATAGTTCTTGTTTCCTTTGAGCTGTTAAGCTGTCAAATTTTGTGGGATCTTTAATGACTGTCGCTACCTCATTGTTGTGTTTAAATCTTCTTTCTCCTCTTTCATCTACTGTTTATAGCTGTCTCATTTGTTTCACAAGTATGGGCACCTTTATGGAAACGTAATCTGACCTGCTGTTCCTTGCTACTCTGCCCAATCTCTTGATACCCCACATGAGTTTTGTATTGGAAGTTTGTAATGGCCTGATAAGATGTTGTCATCTGCCTCCAACAGCTTTTCCATCTCTGAATCGTATTGCACAGTTAATACATTTTCCTGCTTTTGTTTGTAATATCAAGTTCTACTTCAGCCTATGTTGTTTAAGGTTTGGGATAATTACATGAATGGGATTTAGCAAATCTATTACCAGCTGATAATTACTTTGTATCATAATGTACTGAAAATGGGATTAGACATTGGGATCAGTATGTAAATTATGACCCATCTCTATGAGGAAAACATACCTTGACCTAATTGGCTTCCTAAGCTTTTTTTCCCCCATGAAGAAAACTTTAAATAAATCCAATTCTGCTTTATTTATAACTATACCCATGGATCTCTTGGAGAGAGGCACTCTCCTTTGGTGCCAATGAGGGGTTTTCTTAACCCCTTCAGTGGGGGTGGGGTTGAGAGGGAAACAGATTGGGAGAAGTTCTCTATGTATGATGGAGCAGATCTGGATCAGGGCCCCTGTACACTTACTACTGAGTAAATAAAATGTAAAGGGGCAGCTGCATGTTGTAATTAAATGTAATCTGTTGTTTGGCCATGAGCTTCTTTTTATAACTTGAAAAGTGGAATTGAATGCCCACTACCTGCTTTCTTAAGAAATGAGCCCAGCAATTATCTTCACCATGCCTATTATATTCCCTTTCAATTGATTTCAGTTGTGAAATCATAGAAAGATATTATGGAGTACTGTAACCCAATTTGTCACTTGCTTATGGCAATGTTGGGAGGCAGCATTTTCCCTTCACTTGTTCTAAGCTGAGCTTTTCACTTTATTGTGCCTTATATACCTTGAAGGTCCTAGCTGAATGCCTCTCATATCTTCCCACCAGAGTGGTGGACATATTGGATGGGCTGACGCCTACAAAATAGAACTGTCAGATCGTAATACTTACTAACCAGTTTTCTAAGATCAGTTTTGGTGCCAAAGTGATGACTTCTTCATAGACTTCAAATTAAAACAATTACAAGTACGTGCCCATATAAAATGGCTTATGGATTTGATCAGAATCATTATTCATTCAGTAAACGTTGTTTATATCGCCTGAGCTTATATAGAGCATGTGCTTTTGTATATTCCAGCTGGCACTCTTTATTGTTGACATTGATTTAGTATGGGAATAGACAAGAATCCTTGTTGTGTTAGATGGGTTGGTTCCTTGGATATCTTTTGTTGCTCATAACTGCAAACCGACCAGACGGTGACTAATATTCAGGAGAGTCTCAGGATGAGGTCCCATTGTTTGGAGAGCAAGCATGTGGAATACTATTTGGTTAGTCACCATTTGTAGCACTGTCAGCCTAAATTACTTTCAACCCCCGCCCCCTCCTCGCCCTTTCTTCTCTTGCTTTAGCTGTGCAATGTTAGTTGGGATGTTTGCATTAGGTAAATAGGTCAAAGTAGATTACTGTACTTCATTGTTCAAAAACTGCTCTAATAAGTAGATTAGTTGCCCATAATGAAGGATTGTTCTGGTTGGCTTCTTAGTGTGGTCTGTGTGATAGGCAAACATGCAGGTCTTCTAAGCCCATTTAGCATCGTAGTGATAGGAAGATTCAAAGCAAGTGGAAAGAGTTGGTCTGGAAAGAAGACACTTAGAGATAAATACCAGCTCTGAGGTGTTCTGTCGCTTTGACTCAGTGTAGTGCTGGGTAATGTAATATCATTGCTGCTCAGCAGCCTTTAATTAGGAAGAGAAGGGTGAAAATAAACTTTTTAAAAAAATAGGCAAAACATTTGGGAACAGTGAAGTCAAACCTTAGTAGCCTAAAGGCAGGGATGACCAACTTATATTCTACTGAGTCTCATTTTGCTTGCGGGCCATGGAGAAATGCTTCATGCTATATATTATCTTTCTACCTTAGTACTGTATGCTCTTGGTGCTAAACTATATAAGATGTGTCTGTGACCTCACATGTGCATTCACATGCAAGCATCTGAATATCACTTCGTTGTGGTTACTTGGTGTTCAGTTTATAATATAGGTCCTTAAGATTTACTTCTGTGTTTTTTCCCAAAATGAAACTTGTTAAGGTTCTCACTTTTTTAATTGTTGGATTCTTGCAATGGTATGCAAGCTTCTGGATTGCACAGAACCCTTTTTTATTATTTTCCTGTCGATTCTATGAAGAATTGCCAACAACTTAAAAACAACAACCCTTCATTACTCGTATTTGGAAATGTATTGTATGATTGTAATTGTGTGTAATAAAGAGTTGCCTTTAATAATCCCATGATTTAAGTGCTTTCGCCTTTATTGATTTGTTAACTACAGAATAGCTTAAAACATAAACGTCATTTCCTAGAGGTTTACTTCTGAATTCATTAAGGGCACTGGATTGTTTTCCTGTGGCACTGTTCTCTCTACCGTATATACAACCCTTCTGTATTGATGATGGCTGTGGGAAGCTTTTGGGCAGCATAAAAATGTAATAAATAAAAAAATAAATAAAAATCTCTTCCTTTTCCTGTATTCTTTTTCTATAGCACTCAGCAATATATATTTCATCAAATCCTTTACTTTTCTGTCTTCCTACAGTCATTTCATAGTGGTCCTTAACTTTTTCAGAGTGCTTGAAGCCTTTAATATGCCTCTCCCAGCCTGACTCCATGAATTGCTTGTTCACTTGGAACTCACCTGCTCATACTTGACATCTTTCCATGTACAATCCTACTTATGCAGTGCATTAAGGGTGCTTATCGGCTTCCCTCTTAACAGTTTCAAATATCCTCAAATATCATCAAGGCGAAGTACATTGAAATGCTTCTGGTAGACTTTCCTTTATGCCTCTTTTTATGCTACCCTGATACTAAAAGCACCTGAACTCAAATTAGTTTTGCCTAAGGGCAGTAAGTACAGTCATTGCATCCATTTTTCCCTTCTGGTCCCATTTGGTCCCTTCTGTGTCTGCATCATTGCCTAGCTGTAGTTTAGGGAAATGGTCTCAAACAGGGTTTCTCAAACGTTACCTGTTGACATCAGTGGAATTGACTTCAAAGTTGTGTGTTTAGAATGAGGGGCTGTAAGGCAAAGTAAAGAGAATATCCAGGGCTGGAGTCTAGGGTAGGCATGGTAGGGCACCTGCTGAGGGGCTACCGCTCAGTAGGGGCCCAATGACAACCCCCCCTGCAGTTGCTCGTCTTCACTGTTGTAGCCTGCTTGTTCACCTGCCTCTCACTCTGGCCCAGGCAACGGTGGTGATGAGAAGGAGGAGCGATAGGTACCACCGTCTACTTGCTCTCCAGCTCTCTGCCTGTCAAGAAGTAATCATGAGAAAGAGGATTACAAGCAGGAGCAGCTGGTGGCAATGACGGTGAGAAGGTAGACTCCCTGAGGGGTGGAGCCCACTGAGGGTCCCTGGCTCAAGGGCCCTCAAAACCTGGAGCTGGCACTGAGGAGATCATGTTCTTCCCAGATCTTGGGTAGGCTAGTAGTTGTATAAAGATAATGATAGGAAAAGTTGGTGTGGGCCCTCGATGTGCTTTATAGTCTGCAAGGGCAAAAGCCACTTCAGAAGTAGAAATTGCTCCATTAGGGATTGTTTTCATCAACATGCACCAAGCCAACGTTCTTCCAAATCTGTACACGTGCAAATAGATTTCTACAAAGGTGCTTTTAAGTCTTCAGTGTGCTCTCACCTGAAGGAAACTGTCCTTGCAAAGGGAGCGGGGAGTGGCTGAGCCTCCTGAGGCTTGGGAAAGGGGGGAATGAAATGAAATCCATAAAAATAAACGTATGGGAAACCTTGCAAGAATGAGTTGCTGAAATGTGAGGTACAGTGGGTAAACAAGGGAAAATTGGGAACATTGCATTTTGGTTGATATGTGAAAAACAATGGTAGGCAAAGCAACTCTGATAGTATTGGTTCAGCTTTTGAATAGGCCTATATTTGCACTAACATTGGCCTAATGTGGTGATTGAATTGACAAGCCATAGTTACAGATGTCACTCTGCCTCCAGACTATGCTGTACTTTGGAGATGGGACTGAATTTACGGAGCTGAGGGCACAGAGGATGGAAAACGAAAGTAGAAAGGCAACTCAAAGCCATGGTTTGCCTGTAGTACTTTGGAAACTCAAACCAAGGTTTGGATTCTGAGCTACTACAGTTGGCACAAAGCACTAAAGAAATCTTGTAGAATAATAAGGTTGCAGTTTGGCAGAGCAGATGTTCTGCTTCAAAAGAAAATTAGCAAATGTCAAACCTGTAAGCTTTTGCAATCTTAAAAATCCTGACATCCACTCATCTGCACTCTCTCCCTTGATTGCAGTTTGGTGCAGAATTTCGAAGATTTTCTCTGGATCGTTACAAGCCAGGAAAATTCGAAGACTTCTACAAACTTATCCTTCACATCCACCACATATCCAATATGGAGGTAATGATTGGATATGCTGATATACATGGGGATCTTCTTCCTATTAATAACGACGACAACTTCTTCAAGGCTGTTTCAAGTGCAAACCCACTGCTTAGGATTTTTATACAAAAACAAGGTAAGATGAAATGGTCACCCATCTGCTGAAAATGTAAGATCCTTGTTTTTCCAGCTGATTTCTAGTTTTTGAAAGCCCCAGTTGAGAGTGGAATCCGGTTTTTGTTGGGTTCTCAGCCAAGATAGTTAAGTAGAGTCTGTAAACTACTGTTGGGGAAACAGGAGGAATATATCATGAGGCAGAAGACTGCAGTGCACCAGCATATCTTAATAGCGTGCAGTTGGAACAATATGCATATTCATTTCATGAATATGGCAAGTACCAGGCCATTGTTAGCAATGTTGCAAGTGCTTAGTATTCTTCAGCAATTTCTTCCCTCCTATGTAGAAAACATAAATTAGCCCTTTTTTAAAAAAATTGAATGGAATAATGAAATAATTACCAGATTTGGGTGACATGCTGTGGCTCAACATGGGCTACTTAATCCACGATGATCCATAGTGTCCATGGATGCTAGGTTGCATATGCAACAGTCACTCAGGGCTTGTCATGTTGTGTGAATCCCACAAGCATGGGTTATGCAAGGGTTAAACAGCCCTCATATAACCCTAAAACAAACCATGAGTTATGCGAGGGTTGTTTAACCCTCCCATAACCCACACTTGCCAGGTTCTCATGACATGACAATCCTTGAGTAGGGCTTGCAACTTCAGATTGGTGGCCGCATGTTTCACAGCTTCACCGTCATGTTAAGTAACTAATGTGGGCTGTTGTATCATGTGAACAGCCCTAATTACTAAAATTCAAAAAAGTGCAGACCCATTAAAATTTGTGTGCTTCCCTCTCTGTGTTTCACGCTTTGAGAGTTGGATAACATAGTTCTAGTCTACTAGTACTCCAACTTCTTTCTGCAGCCATCAATTCTAGGAACTTTATAAAAAATGCTAGGATTCTGTGTATTTTAACAGGTATTCCCTTGGCTATCAGAGCAATGCATGTAGGCTACATTTTGCCCACTCTAGCTTAAATTGTTTCCATTGCACCTGGTTTGGTTGCCTAACCTATTTGGTTTTGCAATTTGATTATTTAAAGCATATTAGCAATCCAAAACTGGATTGCTAAACCTTTCTCAGGCTGTATAATAAAGTACAATTAAGAATCAATGACTTTGTTCCCCTTTGGCTCTGCTCTTTGCAGTCATTCTAAGATAACTAATTTGGAAGATATGGAGGAACACAAATGAGAATTAACTGTCTAGGACAGAATAAAGTAGAAGTATCAGTTGCTGTAATAACCAACAGGCAAATGTGCAGTGTGGACCTTCTTACATTCAGATAAGAGCCTGGTATTGTGTTCATCTATGTGTGTGTGTGTGTTTTGTGTGTGAGAGAGACAGATTTTAATGTGGCTTAATTATGATGTAGGGTTCTGTGGTTTTCACGGCTGGAATGTCTGAAAGTGTGTCACTGTAAAAGCATCGCACTGTGTTATTGTATAGTGATATGTGGCATGGTGACCTTGGTGGCTCTGTCTTGGATTCTGCTCTCCTGGTTACAAATAACTGTTATAAGTATGTATTGATGGTCTAATAACTTTGAATTTATGGGCAAGTCACATACATCCTTATATCATAAGGAACAGCATCTTGTCATGGCAATGGCAATTCAAATTTACCCGTGTCCTTTCCGGATTGAGTCTCTTTTGCAGAACAGCCACACTTCTTACTTAGCTTGGATATGGTGCTGGAAAGTGCAGAGCCTGATGACCCCACCTCACTTGCATTGTTACAATGCTCCCTTTAAAAAATGTCACAAGGGGAAGAGGAGGAGGAAAGTGGCTTAGTGCTGAAAAGCTTTGACTAAGTAGAGATGTATTTGACTATTAGGTTGTGGAGGATGTTGAATATTACACCTAAAGCCATAGCCAACAGTAAATCTGGTTGGTTGGAAGAAAGCTTATCATCTTCTGTTATAACCGTACAACTGCAGTATTCCACTTTACAGCTTCAAATGTAGAACATGTTAAACTTTGGCGTGAGTGTGTTTGCGAGTGATAATTGCAGAGAAACCATGCCTTTTTGCCTAGGCATTTGATTTTTTAAAATTGATTCATTTGTTTGCTGGTTGAATTGTTCTTATATTTTGTAATTTTATGGTTACATTGTACTAGTCTTTTTATAATGTTATGTATACACTGTGCCCTGTGATTCCTAGTGGTGAAAGGCAGTTTATTATTGTTACTATTATTGGCTATATTCAAGTGATCATTTTGCTTTCTGTGTCCGGGACCAGAGCCCTCAAGAATTCTAAAGCAGAAAATGGGTGTTTGCCTGCCATGCACCTTGCCACTTTCTGCCATCGCTTGACACTCTGGTTGAGCAGGTTGTGACTAGATTACCATCTTGGACCAATAGCCGTCTTTTCATTTCAACATCAAGGGAAATGCACAGATGCTCTCCTCTAGGGGTTTTTTTCTGCTAAGCTGAGCCATCAGTGCTGCTAATCGCAATGGAAACAGATATTTTTCACAGTTGGAGAAGTTAATAGAACACAGCATGTAAACCTGAGTTTAAATCCCACCTGAATTTGGTTGGATGGCCTTGGGATCCATTTTGCACACTTAGCCTTTGCTGTCTCTCTCCGCAGAGTGGGAATGATGCCTCCCCACACCTAGTGATAAAGGAGGAAATGTTATCTGTGTTGAGCTTTGGGGATTAGAGCAGGAGGAGCTAAATAAAATGTATGCCAAGTAAAAAGTGAGCCATCCTCCCTTTGCCTCTTCCGTGGATGGATACAAGCTGGATCTCTCACGAGGGAGGGACTCGGGCCTTTTGCTGCTGTTTTTCCCAAGACCACCTAGGCAGGCTGTGATGCAGAGTGCTCAGGAAAGGGATTCTTCAGCCTGGTTCAGTTGGTGAGGGGATAGTAGCTTTATGAACTTTTGGCATGCAGGGAAGCATGAGTGAAGAAGGTGAGCTCACCAAGGTACATCTGTTTTCTTCCAAGGCCAATGTACAAAATATGTTCTACATGTGGCCTGTGCTTTTCTTCTCTTCTCTTTCCTCCTTTTCCCCATGGTTCCTGGCTCATTTATCACAAGAAGAGGCTGCAGTCATGCAGAGCAAAGAGTGCTTAATTAACCCTAGCTCTGTGCAAATAGTGGAATCCGTGTAGAAAGCAGTTAAGTTGGAGTTATACAGCATTTAGTGCTGCCAGCTATTTCTCATATCCCTTTTCTTATCCTTTTTATTTACTTGCTCTGTTACCCTTCTAGAGGTCAGAATGGTTCCTAGGTGGTCTCTTGTCTAAATAGTTTCCAGGTCCAGATCTGCTTAGCTTCCCAGGTAGAACCATATTAGATGCCTTCAGGCCATCATTAGCACTAACTACTACACACAACCAAAGAGTACTGATTCGTCCTCTTTCAGCATAGGCTGATATTTCTTCTTTTGCATTGAGCTTCTAGTGTTTACGGATGTAGGATGTGTCTCGTAACCTCTTCCAGAGGTATCTTTTTTCTCTCTTGCCTTTTTCAACACTGTAATGCCCAGTTGAGCAAAGGATTCCTTTGTCATGGTTTACCCCCAGCACACTTCCATGCTCACTGTGGGGAAATCAGCTGTGTGAGTTTTTGTACACTCTGACAGCTCGTAGACTTGTGGGCTGATGGGAGGGCAGTGTGAGGAGGGGAACACCTTAAAATTTTGCACTGCTAGAATTGGCAGCGTTGAAACTATGCTTCCTGTACCTCCTGTTAAGAACAGTTTGAAAGCATCCTGAGAAATCCAGTGGGAAGCAATTTTTAATTTTGGAACAAGTAAGGCTCTTGCTGGTCTAGAGGCCTGGGCTGCATTATTGCCGTATGCAGAGTGAATATTCACAGTGTTTTGGGATACACCAGAAGTGCTGACCTGAACCCAAGACATGAACAGCACAATATACAAAGCTTCCATAGTGTGTTCTGGCAACCACCTGCCAGTCAAGCATCTGTTTCACTGGTTTCTCCTTGCGGCCTGTTTCAAGCTTCAATAATAGCATAAAGTTTGGTTTTTTTAATAGCAGCCTGGAGGAGAGATGTTACTGGCCAATTTTAAGGAAATGCTTGCATAACTGAACATCAAACAGTCAATAAAAAGCAGGCATCAGCTGAGGGAAGTTCCCATTTGCTCTTCTGACGCTTGGTTTCAGAGGTCAGGCCCTTGGCTGATATCCTTGTTCTGAACAAGTTGGTGTCTCACCGACGGGCTAGTTGAGGTGTGTGTGTGAGAGTGTGTATGTGTTCCCATAATTCTGAATATAAATCTGAAATCCACAGTTGGGCAATACTTTTATTGGGACCAACCAAAATTTGGCAAAAATATGCAAGCTTTCTTGTTCTCCAGAACTCTTCATCAGGTTAGGTGGTACAAAAAGCAAGGCATGGAGGAAGAAACAGAAAAGTCCATAAATGTGGCCATATGTTGTGACCATTAGGCTTGCAGTTTAGAGAGGCCCAGTCTGAAAATGGAGAATTGCGATCTGAATGAAGTAGTCAGTAGTAGGTATTGAAGGTGTCAGATTATGCCTACCAATGCATTTGGGGATAGAGAAGCAATGGCTGATCTCCATTTCTGAAAACATAAAGGCAGAGAAATGTGACAGTCCTTATTTTAGCAAAGCTGAAGATTAATTTTGGGTGGTATACTAGGTTTAAAAGTCAATGGAAGCCAAATTATAAATATTACCTGGTGATTGGAGGGCATGGAACCCTCAATGCAAACTCCCTCTTTATGTGGTAAAACATCTTGTTCTGGTAGTAGATTCTGCCCTGAACGGCTAAATACAATATTTTCCAAAAGCACATTAAAAAAAAAAAAGATAGCCATGCTGTAAATCTGAAACGTGTCCTTTAGTGATAGGTTTGCTGTATGAGAGATTATGGTATCGAAATTGGGATAGTGATGTGGGAAACTTTCTTCTCCTAAAGGCGCAGGAAAAGGTCTTCCTGCTTTAGGTTAAAATATAGGAAGAATTGATTTGGTAAACTTTCTGCTCCTTCTGGCTGGGATCTAAGAATTGCATTCCCAGCACAGTTTTCAGATCTCTCTTTCTTGATGGCATTTGTTTGACAAGCTGCCCCCAAAGATGGAAGGGCTTTTCAGAAATTCTCTGTAGTGTCTCACTTTGCATTGGTCATGAGAAGAATGCAAGTTATCTCACACATGCAAGACCTTGTTGTTCTTTGAAATAATTCTTTCGATTCTGGCTTCTGTGTGTGATGGAACTTGCAATTTCTGTAAGTCTTTTTTCGTGATTACTTTGATGTGAGAGTCACAATAGGTTTGGATCTAGCAGAGCCGGGCATACAATTAGGCAGAGAGAGGAAGCTGTCTCAGGCAGCAAATTTTTGGTATCATGAAAAGCCAGCAAATTGTTAATTAATTTATTATTGTATTTTTATTGCTAGAGAGGGGAAGGTTTCTGCATCAGGGGCCAAAATAACATGGTTGGGCCTTGGGTATTATGTCCCTTGACTTAGGGAGTGGGCACCATTTGCTGCTTTAGCTCAGGCAGCAAAGTATCTTAAGCTGATCCTGGAATCTAGACTTTGGCGTTAAGAAAGCTTCCTGTAGTGCAAGAAAGATATATCAGCTGCGGTGGAATCTGTTGTACATGGTGTAAGATGGTGACCATAAGGAAGCTGTTTGTAGGAAGCACAGTGAGTTGTAGACATGGATGCTAAGATCAAATGGGTACTTCCAGATAGTGCTGCCAGCTCTTTTACTGGTATTGCTGCGAGGCCTTTATCAACAGCCTGACACAGACATTAAGCTGGTGAACACTCTTCCTGCCATGTTGTTTGTGAAAGCTTCACCTGCTTAATTTTGTGTGTCAGCCTGCTGTTAAAGGAAAAGGAGTAAGGCCGGTAAAAGAGAGAGAGAGAGAGAGAGAGAGAGAGAGAGAGAGAGAGAGGAATTGGCAACCCTCATTTTACAGCAGCCTTACTAGGTGATAATTACCAACATTAGAGCTCCCAGCCACTTCTGGGCTGGGCTAGTATGCTCTTTGTTCTTCACATTTTAATCCAAATTATGTGGTATTCACAGCCAACAAGATTATTTAGCATAAAGATGAGATTTGCCAGAGCTGAACTGATCAAGCAGAAAGTCTTGTAGGAGCTCAGCTCACTTAATGTTGATTTTTTTAAAAAAGAAGCTTGTAAATCCAGAAGTGCTCTCTCTTAAGATCTGCTGTCATACAAGACTTAATCAGTTTTACCTTTTCACATACACACTGGGCTATTCTCTGAATAAAGGCAATAGTTAAAACATCTGAGCCTCCTCATTGGTACAGGGTGATGTATGTTGCAAGGGCAGAAACTTCTCCATCTGTTCTAGGAGGTTCTGCTTAGTGTATTTCTTTCAAAGCTAAAGACTGTTGTATTATCCCACACACCTGTTTAAAGAACAGATCCTTGCATTTATTCTAATATGTTTTGCATCTCTGTGTGCAAATTAGAAATGGGTATAATTCAGTGTTCACCAATCAGCATAATGAATATGAGAGAGAGGAAAGCCATATAACTATCTTTCCAAACCGTTCCTGTGAGGCATAGAAACTTGCTAGATCTTTTGGCAGACAACTAGATAGTTTGTTAAATTAAGTCCAGAAGTAGCAATACACTGCTTAAAAAACACACACAAAAAAACCAAGAACACAGACCTGCTAAAATTAGAAACTTTAAACAGGAAATGTAGTAAATACTTTTGAGTTAACCACCCACTAACAATATCCTTGGAATAAATGATGCAGGCAACATGTGGAGACGGTCATTTCATCACGGCACTAGCAAATACTTAATGACTGGAGCACATGTTGAGTTTCTTGTTAGGGTTGCCACTTCTTTTCATCTTGACGGAGGCCGTGTCCCTCTCAACAGCTGCACAAGAGGCAGGCATGGAATTGGATGCAGCTTTCTCCATCAGTGAGTGCTCCTTCTGACGCTGCCTTGAGTGATGTTGGATCCTTCCTGTGCTGCTCAATAATGCTTGAAGTCTGAAACGTCATGGGAGAACTCCGTACCATGACTCATTCTCTTGCCTAGATAGCTAACATTGGAGTGGACTCTTCCCAAGTGATCTCGGACTTCTGTCCTGACCAGGCAATGCAAGAAGAGCTAATGCTGCAGGGAGGTTGTTTTAGGGGGAAGGTGGTAGTAATCCGAACTCTAAAGGAACACATTTGTTAGCATTGGCCTGGATGAAAAGAAAAGCGTTGTTAAATTCTTAGTATTATATTAAAGAACTGTGGTTTAAAACTAAGTATGCTATATAGAAAAGCTGATTCAGTATTCTTGATATCCTGTACACTGAAAATTGTGAGGGTAGGTATATCGCTTGATGCTCCTTGGCCAGGTAGCAACTGAAAAATTCTCGCTTTTTTGTTCTTGGATTGTTTATTTTTGGTTATTGTCATGCAATGATGTTGCTGAAATGAATAGCGGGTGCCTATACTGGCAAGTAAATGCTCAGCAAAATCCAGTGGTACAGCCTTGGGGTGGGTGCATGTCTGAATGCTCTTCCATGTGTAAAACTCTCTGCCCCTAAACAGCTAGTATATCAAGGTGAAAAGGGTGGGGAGGGGGTGATGAAGGAGAACCTCTCCCATTACATGCTAGTTTTTCTTCTGTGTAAGGCAGGGGAGGGCAACTTGTAGCCTTCCAGATATTTTGGCCTCTCATTCCAACCATCCCTCACCATTTGGCTGTGCTGGCTAGGGCTGATGGGAGTTGTAGGCCACCCCTGGTATAGGGAGAGCTTGATGTGTGGGTACATCTTCTCGGAAGTAGATATTTCCGTGGGTATTCTATGAGAAACAATCTAAATGTTTCCACAGATAAAAGAAATGCTAGAGCTGGCACTTGCCATTTATAAATGGAGATTAAATTTAAGGTGGTCTGTTGAAACTAGTCTGCTGTTAATAGTAGGGTAAGGGAGAGTTTTGTTGGGTCCAGATTGTTCCAAAGTACACCACCCCATATTGATTTGAGCTCCCCTAGGGAATATGCTACGTAGCCATCCTTGGTCTGCTTGTCTTTCCTGATGAAGCTGATTATATTTTTACGTAAGTGAAATATGCAATAGCTGCCACCCAAGCACTTACTTTTTAACTGGTTTTAAAACCATTAACTTTGCTTCAGTGGAAGTACTTTACCTCGAACGGTTTGTGAACTGGGTTGTAAAAGGCAGCTTTCTTTTTGTGGATTTGAATGCATCTTTCCCTCTTCCAAGTTGCTCGAAGACCCATTCTTCCACTTCACGGTACTGGATTGGCTCACTTGCTGCACTGTGATGTCACTTGTCGCTTTTACAAAACCATTTGGACAGTCTTTGTTCTGGTAACTATACATTTGAACTTGTGATAGCGTTGCAGGGTTGGGTGCAAAACGTCCTTAAAAGGCTAGTTGGGGTCCTGTTCCTTTACAACTGTGTGTGTGGCCAGGCACTTTCGTATTACTCTCTCAATTGTTCTAAGGGCGTGAACGGGCCTCTTAAATGTGCAACGCTACAGCTTTTATCAAAGCTGATTCATAGGTACACACAGAAATGGAATGCGGTATTCTTACTGGGCTTCAGTTGCACTTCCAAGTTGCAGCCATGAAGTATTTTTCTGCCTCTGAATGGCCAAGATTATTATTCTGGAATTCCATTTTCCAGTCTTAAAATACAGGCCACTGTTGACTGCAGAAATACAAAAACACCACACGTTTGTTTAAAATCCAGGAGGACAAATTTGTGCACATTTCCCCTTTTTTAAAAAATAAAATTTTAGGCTAACCTGAAATGCTTTCTTAGTGAATCAGCAAGATCCTTTAGTATGAGTTAAACAACAAGGTGTGTGTGTGTGTGTGTGTGTGTGTGGAGAGAGAGAGAGAGAGAGTGAGGTGAGTGAGTGAGTGGAAAGAGGAATGATGGCAAACACACAGAATTGGGTCACTAAAGAATTCCTATAAAATGGAAGCGGGGGTGTTAAATGCAGAATGTTGTGCCGGATTCTTTCCTTGACTGCACTTCCTTCTGAAACCCACGCGTCCCAGTTGCTTCTCTCTCTGTTATGCTTCAACTACGGTAGAAGTATCAACTTCTAGGAGAAAAATGGCTGGGGATGTGACTTCAAGATGAGGGAGGCTTCAACACACACACACACACACTTCCTGCCATGCTTGCTTTAAAACCCTCTTTTGATAGCTTTTGGACACATTTTGTGCCCCAGTCATTGGTCGTGCCTTTGTTGTCGTTTGCCCTGAAGGATTGTTTTCCCAGCTTGAGTGATTTTAGCCAGAGAAGTGACAGCTGGTTCGGAGTGTAATTGAGGCCTGCAGGATGGGAGCTGCTGCCATTCTCAAAGTACGCTTCAGCCTAGTGGGATTTCAGAGTACCTCCCACACATGACCACCCGTTTCCCCCTCCAACAAGTGAGGTGAGCAGAAACGCCACTGTTTGCTTGCAAGCTTTTAAAAACATGCACAGATTTAAGCAATAAAAATGCTAGGTGCTCAGATTTTGTAATTCTCATTTTGAAAATTCTGGTTCAGTTCTTCTTCGTGGTCTCTGTGCATCATGCATATGGGCTCGCGCCGACGCCGAGCTCGCTTCGGGAAACTTCAGTAGCTAGCTTAGAGTTTTGGCGGGAACCCCTCCCCCCCACCATCCTACCACGCATGCTCCAGGTTCCCGCCTACCTCAGTTCTTCTTCGACCGCTTCGCTGATCGCCTCGCGGGAGACTTCCTCCGATCGTTCGTATCGTTTTCTGTGAAGAAAATTAATAGTTTTTATAGTTAGCTTAGTTAGTTGTTCGTACTTGTTGTTTTTTCTAGTTATATATATAAATAATAATAATAATAATAATAATAATAATAATAATTGTAAAATATAGATTTTTTCCTCTAGTTAGAGAGGCTGTTTTAAGGCCTGCACCAGCATATGGCGCAGTCCGCGCTTTTTAAGCACTGCTCGAAATGCCGAGCCAAATTGACCCTCACTGATGGACATTCGTTATGCTTAATTTGTCTCAGTGAAACACATATTGTGGATGCATGTACTCATTGTATGAGTTTTTCACGACAAACCCGCCATAACCGAGCTGACTGCCTGCGCAGCCTCCTCTGGAGCAAAGCCCTTACAGCAGTCGACTGGCCTCGCCCTGCCCCGATGGAGTCAACCCCGTCCACTTCTGGGGAGTGTGGGGTTTTACCAGTAAATCACTCGATCCCAGCATCGCCTAGCTCACCCTCTTTACGGGTTGCAGCTCAGGAGCCTACTCTGACGGCCTCTCAACCGTCTCAAAAAGGCTTAACTTCGAAGCGGCCAAAGCTTAAAAGCCGAGAAAAATCCTCAAAGTCACAAAAATCGACTCACAAGCAGCAGAAAGCCTCGGTACCGTCTTCGGTACCGACCTCGGAGCCGCCCCCGACAAGAATGATGGCGTCCCCGGCACCAACAGTATTGGTACCGGCAGAATAGTGAAAATCGACGTCGACCATTACCCGGGCTTCGTCCCTACCACCGATATCCTCGGTACCGTCACCGGCGGACTGCTCTTCTGAGGTCGACCTTATGGAAACGATCCCGATTCAGCCACAGGAGCTCATTGTTACCCAGCGTCCGTCCTCGCCGCTGTCTCGAGCATCCCGCTGCAGTCCGTCTTACCGTTCGAGATCACGGTCACGATCTCGTTCTTGTGATTGGGACCACTATTCTGATCGCTCTTACCGATCCAACCAGCTCTCACGGTACCAAGACTCTCGGTACCGCTTCGATCCTTATACTGGCCAGCAATTATCAAGCGAATCACAGCCGACACCGCCGTTGCTACCTCCTCAACCACACAAGATCGCTGCGTCGGAATCCCGTCGACGTTCGACAGCGACATCCATCCCACCTGCGGTACTGGAACGACAAAGGGATCCTTCACCTCAGTCAGTCGAGGATTATGCATCTGATACCTCTTCGGTACTGTCGCCTGCCCCATCGATACTGTCTCCATCCGACGGCGTCGGGACAACCGACAGGGCCTCTCCGTCTGTGGAACTCGGAAATTTTTCGGATCAAATGTTGCGGACGGCACAGTCTCTCGGCATCAAGCTTCAACAGCAGCAGGAGGCAGTGGACGATCGGATTTTCGATGTCATGTACACCGACCCATCGCCTCAGCTAATGCTGCCTATGGTGCCTACCCTCCTCAAAATTGTCCAGCAGTCCTGGACTAACCCGGCCACGATGGGCCCAACATCTAAGAGACTGGATGCTCTTTATAAGGTAAAGGAGTCAGAGGCACCTTTCCTATTTCTCCACCCTAAGCCCAACTTCATTGTGGTGGAGGCATCCCAGGGAAAGTCTAACCGAAGTCATTCAGCTGCAACGGATAAGGAGGGCCATAAACTAGACGCTTTTGGTCGTAGGATTTACTCCTCCGCAGCCCTCGGCATTAAGGTGGCAAATTACCAGGCCTTGATGGCCCGATACCAACTTTTCCTTTGGGAAAAGATCTCGGCTCTCACGGACTACCTGCTAGATGAACAACGCGAACTGGCAAGAGTTTTTCAATAAGAGGCAGTGAGGCTCTCCAAGCAGGAGTTGACTACCTCACGCCACCAAACTGACTGCGCAGCCAAGACAATGGTGGGTGCAGTAGCCTTACGTCGCCATGCTTGGCTACGATCCGCCACTCTCCCTCAAGAAACGAAGTCGAGAATCGAGGACTTGCCATTTGATGGGGAGGGCCTGCTTAATTCTAACACGGATACCACTATGGATACTATCCATAAAGCAAAAATGACTGCACGGAAGATGGGCTTTAACAATCAACAACAGCAGTCATACCGCCCTCGGAAATGGTACCGACCGGTCCCTTACCAACCAAGACAACCGCAGGAACGCGCCCAGTGTTACCAGCCTACGCAATCTCTTTCCACGTACCAACCAAGGAAACCTACATCATGCTTCAATAAGCCCCACAACAGGCAGGATGCGGCGTCAAAACGCCGTCTTTGACTTTCCCCATTCTATACTAAGACTACGGGCAGTGCACAACAGACTTCAGCCATTTTTCCCGGTTTGGGACACTATCACCACAGACCATTGGGTTCTCAACATCGTTGCCCACGGTTACAAAATAGAGTTCCAAGTCCCCCCTCCAACGGGCACCGTGAAGTCCACATCACCTTCAAAAACGTTGTTTCACGAAACATCATCCCTCCTAAAAAAAAGGCGCGATCACAAAAATCCCATTATCACAGCTGCGGACGGGATTCTACTCTCGTTACTTCACGGTACCAAAAAAGGACAGGGGACTTCGACCTATTATGGATCTCAGGCACCTCAACAAATTCATAAAACCGAAGAAATTTCGCATGATAACCCTGGCAGTTGTTTTGCCCCTACTCAAACGAAACAGATGGTTTACGTTGATAGACCTAAAGGACGCTTATTTTCACATTGCCATTCATCCCTCCCACTGGAAGTACCTCAGGTTTGTAGTCGGTCACCAACCCTACCAATTCTCTGTGCTCCCTTTCGGGCTGAAGACCGCTCCAAGGGTCTTTACAAAGTGCATGTCAGCAGTGTGCGCGCATCTACGCTCCAGAAACATAGAGCTATATCCTTACCTGGACGATTGGTTAATAGTCTCTCCTTCCGAAAACCAAGCTGTCAGGGACGTCCGCATGGTCGCTTCGCTCCTTGCTGCTCTCGGCCTGCAGATCAACATGGAAAAATCCATTTTTCGACCTTCACAAACGATTCAGTTTATAGGTGTACATCTCGACTCAAAACTGGGCCGTGCATTCCTTCCTCGAGAACGGAGGAGCACTATACAAGACCTCGCCGCGCGTCTCCAGTTCACCCAGAGTGCCTCGGTCTTTACAATTCTACGCCTATTAGGCCTCATGGCCTCAGCAGTATTCGTGGTGCGTTGGGCGCGATTACACATGCGCCCCCTTCAACAACTTCTTCTACAACACTTCTCTACTGTTCAAACCCCCCCACAGAATCATACTTACCATTCCCGGTCATGTCCGGTCCTCTCTCACATGGTGGTCGAATCCAATCTATCCCGAGGGATGCCGTTTCAAGGTCCCGTCCCGTCCCACATCTTAACGACGGACGTGTCCTTGGAAGGCTGGGGAGCGCATCTCGACGACCTGAGCATACAAGAAAAGTGGTCACATTCAGAGAGGCTCCTTCATATAAATATGCTAGAACTCCTTGTGGTGAAACGAGCACTCCATGCATTCCATCAGACAATACCACCGTTGTTTGGTATCTAAACAAGGAGGGAAGAACCCGTTCCCCCCACCTACTCCACTTGACCATGGATATCCTCCTCTGGGCTATTCACAGGCAAATACTCCTGTTGGCCCTACACATTGCTGGCACGGACAACGGAAAAGCGTCCGGCGACACCTCTTTGCCAGATGGGGCAATCCCTCTATCGACATTTTTGCGACACCTGCCAACGCCGTCTGCCTGGCCTTCTGTTCCAGGGCGGGGTTAGGGAAGGCGTCACTAGGAGACGTCTTCCAATGGGAAGTTCCCCCCTTCCCCCTAATAGCCTGGACGGTCACACGAGCTCGGCGGTACCAGGCAGAGGCTATAATGATAGCCCCCTGGTGGCCGAGGCAACTGTGGTTCACACCACTCCTCAGGTTGGCAAGACATCAGACGTGGCGCCTCCCCAGTGTCCCAGACCTGCTATCCAAGGACAGGGGCAGAGTACTCCACCCAGACCTCCAGACTTTGCAGCTCACAGCCTGGAGAATCCAGCCAGATGGCAGAACTTAGCCGTCCCTCCTGGCATACAATCCATCTTTGAGGCGGCCAAAAAGCCCTCTACCAGGAAATCATACGCTACAAAGTGGAAACGATTCCAGGCATTTGCTACGGACAGAGGTTTTGACTGTTATTCGGGCGCCATTTTAGGTGTGATTGAGTTCCTTTACTCACTTCATACTGCGGGCCTGAAGCCTTCGTCTATCCGAGTTTATTTAGCAACCATTTCCGTGAACCATAATCTAGTTGACTTTTTTCCGTGTTTACTCATCCACTGTCAAAGAACTTCCTAAAAGGTCTACGCAATTTGTTTCCTCCATTTCGCCCGTTAGTGCCTCAGTGGAGTTTGTCTTTAGTTCTGACCGCATTAACCTCCAAGCTGTTTGAACCCTTAGCAACTGTCGACCTTCGCCTCCTGACTTGGAAGACGGTTTTTCTAGTAGCGATCACGTCCGCCCGACGTGCATCAGAGCTCGCAGCTCTGCTTGTCGATCCCCCTTACACACAGTTTTTTCCTAACAAGGTTGTGTTGCGACCTGGACCATCGTTTGTCCCCAAGGTCACGTCAAGTTTCCATATTAACCAAGACATCGTTCTTCCTACCTTTTTCAAGGCTTCGTTTGATCCTTTATGTTCTACGTTACATGCCTTAGATGTTCGGCGTGCGTTGGCCTTCTACATATCCAGGTCAGAATGTTATCGCAAATCTCGCCAACTATTTATCTGTTATGGTGGGAAGTCAAAAGGTTTAGCCGTTTCTTCAGAACGTCTCTCCCGGTGGGTTGTGGACACCATTGCTCTCGCCTACCAAATACTCGGCAAGGAACCGCCTGTCTCGCTTACCGCACACTCCACG
The DNA here is from genome assembly GCA_029215795.1 of Anniella stebbinsi. Taxonomy (NCBI): domain Eukaryota; kingdom Metazoa; phylum Chordata; class Lepidosauria; order Squamata; family Anniellidae; genus Anniella; species Anniella stebbinsi. The sequence continues at coordinate 40,750,939 of JARDYH010000006.1, forward strand.
AGGGGACAAGCCACCTCCACGGCCTTTTTGCGTGGAGCGTCCATTCCTGACCTCTGCAAGGCTGCAACTTGCGCAAATGCCTCAACTTTCGTCAAGCATTATCGGCTGACGTCAGGGCTACACGGGACGCTTCCTTCGGTAGTGCAGTCCTTTCCTCAATATGCCAGTGACTCATCAGCGTGCCTACCCCCCTCCGGTGAGTCTTGCTTATAATTCGCCCATATGTGTGATGCACAGAGACCACGAAGAAGAAATGCAGGTTGCTTACCTGTAACCGTAGTTCTTCAAGTGGTCATCTGTGCAGTCACACAACCCACCCACCATCCCCTCTTGGCAACGCTGTTGTGACTGTCAAGAGGTTCTCCGAGCATGCTCAGTATATTCTGTTTTCTTTACCTTGGTCGCGAGGCCTAGTGGTCTCATAGAACTGAGGTAGGCGGGAACCCGGAGCATGCGCGGTAGGATGGTGGGGGGGAGGGGTTCCCGCCAAAACTCTAAGCTAGCTACTGAAGTTTCCCGAAGCGTGCTTGGCGTCGGCGCGAGCCCATATGTGTGACTGCACAGATGATCATTCGAGGAACTACGGTTATAGGTAAGCAACCTGCATTTCTTCTAAAATCTAGTTAGCTGATACTTCTCTAACAGACATTTAAGCAAGGTATGAAATCCTAGGCTTCAGTGACAGGATAGAAGGGGAAGTGCCAGCCATATGGAGGCCTTGCATACGATGGCATATTACTCTGGAGTCCTTAGAGTTCATTCAGATTTTTGATGCATTCAGGTTTGTAAATAATCCATGTCTCCTGGTAGCTCATGGCAACTAAAGACAGTGGTGCTAAGGAATGCAGAGAAGCTTTTTAAAAATAAGGGAGGATCCCCAAGCGAGGATGTAAGGGACTAACATCAGTGCTGTTGGCTGGCAAATTGTTTGTGGGTTAGTTGCTTCAGTATGTCAATTTTCAGGACGGTGAATTTGTTTGTCAGAAGATTTTCGAAAGGTAGGTAGGTGTGGAAATAGAACTTGTCTCTTTTCTTGGCTTGTCTGAAGAAAGCTATTACTCTTAGAATATCTGTGATTTTGCTTCATTTTAAATGGAGGGGAAATGAGCTACCGAATGGCTAGACTGTAACTGGATTCAGACAACACGATAACCAGTGATGGTTTAAATAGTCGATGGTTAGTTATTTAACCCACTGTGGGTTATTGTGTTGTGTGGAGGGATTTTTTAAACCAGTAGTTGATTATTTAGCCGAAAGAACCCACGCAAAGAACCAATGTTGTGCAGAGTTGGCTTTTTGAACCACCATTGGTTATTTCATTGGCTGCTGAGCTGCAAGGCAAGAGCAGTCAAAGCGGTGGTGGCTGCTCTAGTCCAGCCAGCAAAATAGCTTTTAGGCAGCAATGGGTGATAGTATAGTAGCAGGAGGACAGGGGGAGGGGGGGATTAGTGAGTCAACTCGGCACTGATCCTAATCCACACCATGGTTGATTATTATCATGTCATGTGGGGAGTACCCCCTAGATAAACAACTGTTGAGTTGATTATTACCCTACCATTCACTATTGTGTTGTCTGAACGCAGCCTATGCGTATGCTAACTGTCTTTGTACATTATAATACCAAAAAAAGTGTATATCCACTCCCCTCTTCCACAGCTCACTTGGATGATGCTTGTGAAAATGCTTCATTTAGGCATCTCTTATCATTCTAAGTCTCGTGTGCCCCGTGGAAAAATAGCTATTGCCAGTATTTCATAACTAACTGGCTGTTATTCCTATTATACCGCTGAGTCAGGCTAGCTGAATTATCTAATGGGGGAAAGGGTTGTTTGGAAAGGGTTCAGAGAAGTCTTGTCCTTTTTGTTGCTGTTGGGATGTGTTAAATCTGCTAAGCCGTCTGCTGCAAGTTTTCTGTTCTTTAAAGCTGGAATGTCTTGAAATCGCCCCGCCCCGCCTCCGCTGCAAGAAAAAAACAACCTTTCCTTTGGTGTGTTGGCAAAACCTCTCTTGAATTATGTCCATGAGAATTGTTGGGGTGGGTGGGGTGGGGTGGGGTGAAGTTAAATAGCTAGTGCCTTTTTGCCAATAGGTTATTTTTGGTGGCTTCAATTACAGCCTTCTCTTTCTTTTCTGGCAACCACACTGGAGTTGTCTAAATGTATGCTGAGTTGCAATAGCAAAGCCACTAAGTGAATAAACCCAGTCCAAAGAGGACGACACGTTTACAGCAGTGTGCCTTCCATTCCCCCTTGTCCTCCTCCTTACTGCTCCCTCCTTCTTTTAAAGCTCCTGCCTGCTTTCCTCATAATATAAATATCCTTGGTCAGGGATATTTTGACTTGAGAGGAGCAACAGGAAGTTTCACTTGGATGCTGCTGCATAGGAGCTGGGAAGAGTGGTTAGGTTTTTAAATGTTGCCTCACAGGGAAACTATGAACATGTTTAATGCTGAATTTCCATCCTATTGTACTCTTCGTACTCTTATTATTTTGCACTGATGACAGTTCCCTTTTCAGCAGTTGGGTATGCAATAGAGGTGGAAAAGAGTAAAGAGGTAGACCCTTCTAACAGCATCCTGTAGAAAGGAGCTGCCCCCTCCTCTGCTTCTGCCCCCATCTCAGTCTCCTCCAGAAAGGCTCAGTGTTTATACATAGGTTTTGTGAATGGCAAAGCCTTCAATGTCTGACTTCTGTTTGAGAAGCAGCCAGGAGTGACTAACACCGCTTAATCCAATTTATAAGGCCTCCCTCCCTCCCTCTGTCTGTCTCTCTGTCTCTCAAAACACACACACATTCACACACAAAGCAAAACCTCCAGTGCAGTTTTAAACTGTCCCTTTCTTTTTCTGCTACAGTAGTATTCAGGTTTTTGTCCCACTATGATCTCTCTCCTTTTGCAAACAAGGTCCAGTCATTGTGTTGGATACAGGCTTGGTCACACTTAGGTGTAGACCCACTGAAATCAGTGGGGGTAATTACTCCCTTGCTTCATTGATTTCAGTGGTTCTACTCTAAGTGATTAATTCTGGATCAAATCCACTGTGATTACATAAAATGGTCAGCTTATTTCCTCTCTCTCTGTCTCCCCCTTTCCACTTCCCTCTATGCTACTTTCTACAGTTGCTGCTATAGGATAAGCCAGGGATGGGGAAGGCACAGTTCATAGAACTTTCTCTTATCTTGTTAAGTTCTTATGGTAAGAAGTTTTAAAATAATGTTGCTGCATTCATAAATAGGTGCATTCTGTTAAGGAGGCTCAAAACAAAAGCTGCTCATCCTCCGGTGTTACTCATTACATCATCTGACATCTTGGCACCCAAGGAGCTCTCTTACCTGGGGTAAATTAGCCTAATCTTTAACCCAGGTACTATCCAGTGCATATGAGCTAATTTGGCCACCTGTCAGTTGTCTGACTTGATACTTTCTGCATTTCTCACGGTTCTCCTGCTGCTTTGGAGCAACATGTATGCAGTTCATTTGCATCCCACTGAGATGTTTTTATGCAGTAGGCTTATAGATTCCAAATTTTTACCTAAAAGAAACATAGGTAAAGTTTCATGCTGAAAAAAAAGCTCTGTCTATACATATACCAAGAGTTTCAAAATGATTCAGTATTCATACAGTATTCAACTGACATTTTGAACCTATACTTAACTTATTCCCTCTCGACCCCTTTGCTGTTTCTTCTATGATAATAAATTAAACTCATAATGTGGAGAACCAGATTTAATCCTAGGTTAGACTGGGGAGACCTGGGTTCAATTTTTTTCTCAGCCAAGAACCTTGATCGCATCTCCAGCATAATGTATTAGGCAATTTATGCTTTTTCTGCAGTCTATGTGGTGTTAAATGCCACAAATATGTGATCATCTAGTACTCAGAAGCTTTTGATACTGTCATCTACAATAGCTTACCCAATTTGGGGCCCTTTGGATGTTCTGGGCTATAACTCTCATCATCTTTGGTCATTGGCCGTTGGCCATCCCTTCTGAATAGGCAGGCTGAGATGGGAACTGGAGGTACTGTGTTGCAGTCCTTCTGTTCCTGATTGGCCAATTCCAGCAGCTGGTTCTGAGACTACTGCTTCGTACACGATGGAGTCCTGCAGGTTTCTCTTTGCCCACCTGCCCCCTTCCCCCCCCTTTGTGATTTAACATTTACATGAAACTGCTGGGTGAGTTTGTCCAGATGGGTCATCAATATGCGAGTGACACCCAACTCTATTTTTCCTTTTTATCAAATGCTAAATCAGTGCCTGGCCAACGTAGATGAGGGCCAGTATACTGTAGCTTAATCTAGACAAGATGGCGGTAATAGACAGGGTTGCACTTCCCCTGAAGCAACAAGTTTGCAGCTTGGATGTGCTCCTTCATCCACCTTTGTTGCTAGAGGCAGATTGCTGTTGTTGCACAGAGTGCCTTTCAGCTGCCGTATAAGCCTATATAGACAGAGATAACCTAGCCTCAGTTATCCATACTCTGGTAACCTCTAGATTAGACTACTGTACTATGCTGTTCACGGGGCTGCCTTTGAAAGCTGTCCAGAAACTGCTGTTAGTGCAAAATTTAGTTGTATGTATGTGTGTTGTACATTTAAAACATATTTATACTGTCCATCGTCCTTTCTGGATTTCATGCTGGCATATAACAAATAATCATAATACATGCAATAATAAAACTATATAAAATTCATTTTAAATGGCAATAAATTAAAAAGACAGGTATTCAAATGATTAGAATGCTTATCAGTTTGGGGGACTAATTCAAAATACTGGGTTTGATCTTTAAGGGTCAATCCTATGCATGTTTAGACTGAAAGAAGTCCTGCAACTCCTGGTATTTTTTCCTGTCTAAACATGTGTAGGACTGTGTCCTAAAACCTTTCGTGGCTTAGGGCCATGCTGATAGCTTGTCCCCATATGTACTGATCTGTACATTAAGCTCTTCAATGGGGGGTGTGGGGCTCCTCGAAGTGCTCCTACCCTCTGAGGTGGCTACAGAGAGACGACCTTCTTGATGCGCTCCAGTTATGGAATTCTCTCAGAGATGTTCACTCTGAAGTCAACAACAGGGGTTCTCATCTAAGAACAGTTAGACTGGTGAGAGTGCAAGGGAGAGGGCCTTTGCAGTGGTGGCCCTGCACGTCTGGAATCGGCTTCCATCAGGGATTCGCCAAACTTCTTCTTTGCAGGTCTTCGCATTGTCTCTGAAGACCCACTTGTTTTTGCTAACTTTTCCATTGCCTGTGGGCTGCAGGTTTTATTGGTGTTAGCGGTTTTTATAGCATTTTATTGAATATTGATTTATTGATTTTTCTATTGTATTCATTTTGCATTGTTTTTATCTTGTATCCTGCCTTGGTAGGGTTCTACCTTTAAGGCAGTGGCAATCTAACTGTCAGTTTGAATAAATAAATATTGAAAGAATGGGTAAATCCAGTTCTGCCACTACATAGGCATCCTGCTGCCAATGAAACTTGCTTTCCTCTGCACATGGAAGAGTGAGCCCAGAGACGCCAAGCTCCACATGCAGCTTCCTCCTCTTGAGCCTATGCTATCTGTGTTGAAATCGCTTGCTATTTGTGCACAGTCATTTTCTTTTCTTTTATAAACAGTTGCCTGTCCAATGGCCGATGCCAAAATTCAAACATAACGCTTCTGAGGGGAATTTGTTGCCTGTACTAGAGGCACCATGTCAGCCATGTTCATCGAACATAACTTTGAAACTGCTGTCTAGGGAGGAGGGTAAGGAAACAACTGTCATCAGCAGTCCCTTCTGGTAGTAAATTACAAATTCCATTTCTCGCAGCCCACTCATCCACGCTAGCCATTTAGATCAGGCAACGTGCATGAGAAGATGCTTTGTAGGGTAACTGGAATGTTCTTATCTAAAATGGCTTGTGTAGGCTCTTGGCAAGTAGCAACAGTTTGTGGATCAGCTGCTGAATGGCTCACATCTTGCTTGAAAAAGTGTGACCCTCACAGGGCAAACTTTCTTTAGAGTGGGCCTCTCCTGATGCCTTCTGAAAATTTGGTGTGTTTTTAAGATAGATTTGTTGAAGGGTCTGCTCTTCAGGACCCTTAAAACATGGCCTTGCTAATGAAAATAAAATACACAGTCACTTTTCTCTAAGCTGAAGTCGCCTTACGTGATGCTCAGATTTAATGCGGACAAGGAGCGCTCCTCGTAGGAGCGCTCTTGGCCTTTATCATTGATGGATTGGCAGGGCAGGCTGAGGTTCTTCAATCCTATTTGTAGGCTTCCATTGCTTTACAATAAAGGGAGTCCAGCGTAGTGCAGTGGGATAAGAGTGTTTGGATCTGAATGTGGGGGAGGTTCAAATTTCCACCTGGTAATGGGTCTGATTGGACGGCCTCAGGCATGCTACTAGCTTTCACCCTAATCTACTCTGCATGGTGGCTGTGAGGATAAATGAGAGTAATTATAAAGCTCTCTGTATTCAGCAGGGATGTTGCCTAAAAAAGTAGAGGAGAAGCCTGAATTAGATTTTGCTGTATCGAGGATGTGTATGCACTCTGTGTGTGTGTATTTATATATACACATACATTCTCTCTGTGTGTGTTACATATACATAGGGTGCGTTCGGATAACACAATAGCCAACCCTGCCCTTATAGTCGACTCCACGGATAACTATTTGCACGTGGCGCTTGGGCGACATGCTAATAAGTCATCTGTGGAATAGGCTACAAGAGCAGGGTTGGCTATTGCTTTCTCCGCCCTCCCCACCAAATGGCGGTGCTGGTTTCCCCTTACCTTGGCGCTACCATTCTGTGGGGAGGGGGGAGAGAGAGAGACGGTCCCCCATCTCCTGCTTGCTGCGGCAGGACCAAACACCTGTCCCGCAGCCGCTGCCGCAGCAAGAACCAGCAAGCGGATCTCCTCTCCTGTCAGTATCCCTCCACAGTGCCTCATTCCCCATTTTTTGCTATGCTGAGGATGGAGAGAGAGATGATGTCTCTCCACCCCAGCATAGCAACAAATCACCTTTGCCACAAAGTGGCAGGAGTTCCTAGCATCCCCCGTTCCCAGTCACCAGCACTTTCCCTCTGCAGTGGGGGCAGGGGAAAGGGACATATATGTCCTTGGGAACATGTGGGGTGCTGTGATTGGTAGCACCCCACCCATGTGCCTGTCCCGGAAAGCACATGGGGAACTGCAGACCGCGGCACCCCACCAAGGGCTGGCACGACCAGTGGCTCCCCAAGCACTTCCTGGACAGGATTTCCCCTGAGTATAGAACCCCGCTGGGCAAGAGCGGCAGGGGTTTCTGCCGCTCTTGTCTCGTGACTCTGTAGGTGGGGGAAATAATCAATGGAGCCTGCCACATGACACAATAATCAATGGTTGTGCAGATAATCAACTCTGCACACCGTTGATTATTGGTGTTGGTTATTTTGGGGAAATAACCAACTGTGGCATGGTTTCCCCCCAACAGACAACACAGTAGTCAACGGTGGACTATTTAATCAACCGTTGACTATTGTGTTGTCCAAACCCAGTCCTACTCTCTGGCTCAATTCGGATGACACAATAAACAACTGGTGTGGGGGAAACAATCGTTAGTTGTTTTGACTATCGTGTCATCCGAATGCTGCCATAGTCAAGTCAGCGCTGATCCTAATCCACACCACAGTTGATTATTTATTACCATGTTGTGTGGGGAGTACGCCCTAGATGAACAACTGTAAAGTTGATTATTACCCCACCATTGACTATCGTGTCGTCCGAATTGAGCCTCTCTCTCTCTCTCTCTCTCTCTCTCTCTCTCTCCAACTGATGGTCATCCAGTGAAGCTCAATGGTGGGAGATTCAGGACAGATAAAAGGAAGTACTTCTTCATATGGCACATAGTCAAACTGTGGAATTTGCTACCAAAAGATGTAGTGATGGCCACCAACTTAGATGGTTTTAAAAGAGGATTGTACAAATTCATGGAGGATAAACTTATCAATGGCTATTCATCATTATGGTTGTATATTACCTCCAGTATATGAGGAAGTAAAACTCTTATTTGTGATTGGCCACAAATAAGTCCTTTGGTCTATCCAGAAGGGTTGCTCTTAAGTTCCTGCATAAAAGGCTAGATTCTTATGAAAAAAATTGAGTTTCTTTTGAGCTCATTGTGTTTGTAATCAATCATCTCCATGGGCCCTTTTATTTTCTTTAAAGCACTTCTGGTTAGCACATGTGTTATAAGTTCTGTAGTCCAAAATTTCAGCAGCCATACCTATGTCAACAGGTCTGAGGAATGTACAACACTCTCTACTAATTGCCTGATCTGTTCTGTCAGTTTTGGATAAGCTTGGAAACTATGCTGCAAAATGGAGGGTCTCTTGGAACCTGCTCCTGTTAAAGTTTGCATTGGCGTTGAATCCTTGCAGTTCTCAGCCTGAGTTTATGAGACATTCCTTTTTTCTTCTTTTTTTACTTCTCAGAGAAACCAATAAATATGTCTTCTCTTCCTTTCAAAGGCAGCCTGGTACATTTAGCATGAGTCGTGTCTCTGCCATGTTGTGGGGTGTAGCAGATAAGAAGGTGGGTTATTAGCCTTTCACTTTTCAAGCAAGTATTTCAATTGATAAACCACTTGCAATGGTCCTTTAAAGCAGATGTTTCAGCCAGCTGTGTAAGAGCATTAGCAAAATTGGCAGCTAGCCATAGACTCCCACACCACCTCTTTTTAACTATCAAAGGGCTCTGGTTTGAAGGGAGGAACTAGGGACTCTAGTTTTAAGAGGACAAAGTAATACATGGTTCAACCTGGTAATTTGTTAAATTAATATTATATGTACAGGGCTGTCTTAACATCCACTAGGTATCTGAACTCCAGAAGAGTATATTCTGTAGTAAGGAAATCCTGGTGTACACTTTTGGGTATTAGTGTGAACAAATGGAAATTTGTATGAGCTTTAACTGTTGGTGGTGACTGTGCTTTAATTATTGTTTCAAAATAATGCATAAAGCCTATCTCAGAGTACCAGAATGCCTTATAAAAAGTAAATGGAGCTAAATATTATTTAAAATCCTTTTGGGTTTTAAAAGATTTGTATAAGGGTTTTGAGGATCTTAGTTCTTGGCTGTAACACTTGCATTTGAGTGCTTTATACAGACTTGCTAAGAACAGATTCAAATGTTCAGAACATGACAGTACCATTTTGAAAATAATATAGGGGATTGCATGTTTGAACATGTCCCCATCTTAATATCTTCCAGCATTTATAATGTTAACACATCCTAAGTCCTTTCTGAAGTGAAGAATGTGGGATGCATTGAAACATACAATTTCCCCTGTGCATGGGGTACAGCCCATAGGAGGGCTGCACACAGTCGTGGCCTGTCAGTGGCGACTGTAGAGTGGGACAGCAAACTGCCTAGCATTTTCCTGGCTTCCCTCCTCCTTTCTCCATCTCTCCCAGTCACCCCAGAGCCAGCAAACCTTTAAAATACATAATGGAAGCACAGCGTGTGCTGTCTTCCTCTTCCTTTCTTGTGGAGACTTTGTTGCTGGCTAGGGGGAATGTTCTGAGCATGTGCAATATTCCCCAGCAAAAACTCTGTGGGTGTCTTCACATGACACACTGGCCAATGATGGGTGACTAGCTGTGCACTGTGGGCTATTTTGCAAACAACCCACAGTAAGTGATTAGCACACTTGCCAGACGATCAGCCAAACAACCCACAGTGCTGCCAAGTCCCCCTTCCTAGCTCCAATTACAATCTTGATTGAGAGCAGAGCCCTTTTCTTAAAAAATAAATAAATTCTAGGCCCTGTTTGTGCTAAAAAAAAATGGGTCCAGGAAATTTTTCTTACACTTCCCCATGCACAATTTTTAAAAAACAACAAACATGCTGAATATGAGCAGGGAAAGGAATCCCTTTTGCCCAAAAGGTCCTTTGTAGGGCGTTGGATCTCCCCCAGCTGTTTTTTTGGCAACGGGTGCTTTTAAATCCCTTTATAAAACTATGGAGCTGATCACTTCCTGGGTTGATTGAAAGGGGAAGCAACAAGCATTCACTTGCTGCTTGGCCTGACAAATCCTGGGTTAAACTACACAGAAATTGTCATTATGTGCGAGCCGATATTTCAGAACCTATAAACAGGCCTCTTGGTACAACCCAGTAGGCAATAGTACTGCAGCTCATTCTGCACAGGTCACTTTCTCAAGATAAGGGGATACTTATCTTTAAAAGGATACTTTTAAAAGTCCACCTCTATGAGTGTTTTTCAATACATCATTAGTGGTGACTTATTTCAGCTCCATTGGGGTTGCAACCAGAATGGCATTCCACTTCCAGGAATGTAAACTACTTAACCCAGGTTTGAGCAAAAAATGTTTTAATAAGCCTGGGTAACAACTCAACATGCACGTCTTTGCGGTCAGCACACAGGCTGACATCCAGATATGCTGTGGTGTTGGCACCGCTGTGTAAAACTGCTCATTCTGTGAAAACTTCAGGTGATGCCCCTGAGAGGATTCGGTTCAAAAGCAAATGATGCTTCCTAAAACCTCATGTGTAATATAGTGCTCTCAGCTGAAATGGTTTGGGAGAAGTTTCTCAAGAGTTGTTATACAGAGCCTCCATAAATCAAGATAAACTATTTGAGCCGATGTACAGCTGTGATTAAAAAAGAAATATCTGAAAGCACTTTTCTTTAAAATGAGAGGTATGAGGAGCAGTGAACTCTTTTAATTAAAACAAAATAAATGGCTGTTTGAGTAAACCGGAGTGGGCAGAAAGTAAATCAGGATCTGCTGGTAGATCCTTGGATGTTTTGAAGTAGATCGGCAAGGGTTCCTGACTCCCAATTGTTTAACATTAGCAACAACAAAATGATTTCCCCCACCTAAATTAGATTACTTAAAATGAAGAAAAGGTAACCAGGTCTGGACTTTGTGTGAAGGAACTGTAAGCTCAGGTCACTTCTGGTACTGAAAACAGATTCCTAGGCTCAGACTGTGTTCAGAGGTATCCTGTTCTTTAAGTGTATATGTCTTTTGCACCTGGCTCTGGTTGATGGATCTTGAGGTCCTAGTAAAAAAGAAAGTAGATCTGATGAGCTTGAAATTTGCTCACTCCTCGAGTAAACGGATGTAAATCTACTTCTTGCATTGCTCTAACTTGAATAGGTCATATTCTTTATTATGTTGTGTAATAAGTATTCACAGCTCTCTCTTTTGCTTGCTTCTGCACCATTTTCTGGACTTAGAAAAACTGGATTGGATTCTTTCCCTCCTACTTTTCTATATCTTTTCATAGCTGGGCTTACTTGGTCCCAAACTCTTAAAGAAGTTGTGCTGTGAGCTCCCAGTACTTGCTATTTATTGGAAGGATTACAAAGCTTAAGAGTTCATATTTTTCAGATGGTGGCTGAAGTCTTATTTTTTTTAAGCTGTCATTGAAACACATGGGGAGGAATGTCTTGCCAGATTATTTCCCCCCTTCATTCCCCAGGTCAAGCACATGTTTGGTTATATTCCTTAAAATAAATGATCAGGAGTAGAGGATATGTGACTGGTTAGCCATTTCCTTAATAAAAGCACATTTGTTTTCAACTGTCTATCTAGGGTCACATTTGGCAGCCCCTTGAAAATCTCACTACCTACACTATCAAATCCATGCAAGATTTTAAATCCATTTCCTCAATCAATCAATCCATCAATCATTTCCTCAGAGTTGGCTCTAGGGCCTTGGCAAAGCTCCCTCAGTGGACTGCCTCCTGGGTGAGTGGACCTCTAACATTTGCACGTTGTAGTATGGCAGAACAACAGGTTCCCCCCCCCCCATCCCACCCCACCCCTTGATCGTGGAGAGTGGAGTGGTGAAGCTACTATGAACAGCAGCCTCCCAGTGCCCACTATTTTCTTTTTCCCGTAATGCCCCAGATGTTGCATGGTTCTGGGGGCATTGTGGAGAAAAGCAAAATGACAGCTGCCAGAACTCAGTGCTCTTGGGGAGTCTCCAGTAGAGTTGGAGAGTTGTGATGGTAATTCAAGTGAAATTGATGTGTGTGTGCGCGTGTGTGTTTTAAAGATGTTGTGGCCCCTGGGTATCCATTGGGGGGAAATGTTTGTTTCAACACAAATTAGGTTTGTCACTCCTGTTATAAGTGAGGGCTTCCTTAGAGCTGCTTTATGGGTGGCAGGCTCGCTGCCTCTTTAAAAGAAGAAAAGAAAAGTGCACGACAAATTTAGCAAATCACTGATCTACTTGAATCTCCACTACCATGCATTCATTAAACATAGCCTTTGTCTGTGAGCGGGGAGGAGAAAGGTAGCAACTCTACCTTTCTTTCCTTCCCACCCCTGCTTCCCCACCTGGAGAAAATATTTAGAGAGGAAACCGGAAGGAGTGGAACAAAAACCTGCAGTTCTTGCAGGGTGGATGTACTGCTTATAGTTTGGATTTTTTTAAAAAAAAAATATGTCTATTTAAAATGTTTTAAAATGTTTTAACTGTTTTAAAATTGTACTACATTTAATTATATTTTTAATTTTTGTATATCTCTATTTGTTTTAACTGTACATGTTTTAATTTGTAAGCCGCCTTGGGTCCCAGAATTGGGAAAAAAGCGGGATATAAAAATAATTATTATTATTATTAATAATAATAATAATTTGAATGGTGAAGTCTTCAAATCATTGCCAAGTGTGGAATTGCGGCCTGTGTCTGAAAAGATCTCTGTAGCCTCCTCAACTGCTAGTTTCAGTCAGGCCCTGTTGCACAAATGTATAGCCATTTTCAGCCCATTGGACTCTGTGATAATGAGTCGCTACCGCTGCTGAGCTAGAAATTGCTGCTTTATGAAGAATGCCTTTTCTCACTGTTCGACTGAGAAGAAATGACAGTTCCATGTTCAGCTACCTTGCAGTGTGGCACTTCAGCATTAGAGGTTTTATTGGAAAGAAGAAACAAATTAATTAAGCTCTGATTTTATGGAAGTATAATAGTTGTGGAATAGTTTATTTCTCCTTCCTCTTCCCAACGAAGGCTATAGGTTTTTAACCAACTGCGTGACATACATTCAGGAAACTGAGTTGTGTTCTGTGTTTTGTTGCTACAGGTAGGTGCAGCTGTTAAATTTATGCATAGCATGCAGCTTGTTAAAAGCCAAGCTTCCATTGGGAAGGAGTAACCCTACTTGTAGGCATACCTCTCAACCCTTGGGAGCCACTATGGTGTAGTGGCTAGAGTGCTAGACTGTCTTAAATATTTGTGTTTGTACATTGCTCTGGGACCCTGTTTCAGTTGAAAAGTGGAGTTGAAATGCTGCAGATAAATAAAATCAATAGGAACAACTTCCCACTGAGCTACAAAGCTTGCTGAATGACTGTAGGCCACCCCTTCCCAACCATGGTGCATTCCAGATGTGTTGGAACTACACCTCCCAACATCCCCAACCAGCAAGACCATGCTGGTTGTGGATGATGGAAAGTGTAGTCCTGACACATCTGGAATGTGCCTGTTTAAATCTGGTCAAAGTGAATTTCTTATACCTCCCTATTATAAACAATACTGAGATAATTTAAGGGGGAAGTGATTGAGCCATTGAGTGACCCACCCACCCCCTTGTTATTAGTCTGGTGGAAATTGCAACACAGTGGCCTTCAGCAGCTATTAGCCAATGCAGGCTATGTAGTAAAACAGGAATTGTTTGAAACCTTGAGACTCAGCCTGGGAATTGAGGGACAACTTAAAACAATTAACTTCAAATCAGGGACAGCCCTGACAACAAGGGCCATTTAAGTGGTATGGTTGTGAGTATTAAACCTGCTTGTTAACTGCAGCACCAATGATATAAACAGATCTGAACAAACACTCGGTTTATTCTGCTGACATATTATAAAAGAGAAAACGGGGGAGGGGTTCAAATTAGTAGAATGTTTGGATTTTATTTCTAAGCTGTTGGAAAAAAAACAAATTTCTAGGATAATGTGTAACCATACATGCCATTCTCTGTTAGAGTCTATGCGCACACATGTGTGTGATGTATTTTTAATTTAACAAGAATAATGGAAGTCTTACTGTTTCTACAACCTGCGGCTCTTTCTGAGAATGGAGCTCATTCCTAAGACATTCAAAATAGAGTGGCGAGAGTTTCTGTGACATGGGAAGCAAACGTTAGCAAATACTAAAGCATAGATGCATTTGTTTGGTTTGTTCCACACACATCCTCCCCAAAAGAGTGTCAGCACAAAACATAACAGGGCTGGCACCAGTTTTGAGGGGAACAAACTCTGAGGACAGTGGCCACTGATGGGCCTTTTCCATTAGTAGGACCTGTTGAGTTGACCTACTGGTAGTGGCAGCAGTACCCTGAGCAACGCTGAGTGGCTGACTCTAGCTGCCATTTTAATTTCCCACAGTGCCCTGGAGGGATGATAGATCAGGGCATTGGGGGGAATTTAAATGGTGTTTAGGGCCAGCTGGCTAGTTTTTCTCAGAGAGCTGAGCTGGAAAGCAAGCTAAAACGGGGCACAGGGCAGACCTCCTTGAGCCACTGCTAAGTGCTGATGCCAGCCTGAATTATTCCAAGCCTTGCAGTGAAGAGCCTTCTGCTTGGGTGCATTTTGTGTTCAAGGAAAACCTTAAGGTTGCTTCTGACCTGTTCTGTTAACTATGCTCTTGGATTGTACCCATTTCTTGAGAGGCCTGCAGACAAGTCCCATTAGTTTCTGTGGAACTTAAACATACGACACTGCACACTAGATTGTGACTGCTAATTTTATAGACATTGGAGAAGCTTGCACACAAAGTGAACAGTTTTTCATTGCTCATCATCCAAATAACTTCTTTCTGATCAATACAGAGTCCTCAGCTTTTTAGTATTGGTCAGTTCACCTTGCAGTGGGCATCTAAACAAACACGCTGTACAGAGCTTTGGCCTGAGATGTCTTGTACACGGCAGCTAGATCAAAATTTAAAAAGAACTTTGCATTGTGCTCATTTCCTATTTGACAACAACAATAACAATAACAATGCCCCCAGCACTTAGGGGAGCCCGGCAGTTTTTCTTGAATGCCTAATGGAGACCATGTGACCTTGCAACAGGAAGAACTCCTGGGCTCCTGCAAGTACCAGAGCTGTTTTTTAAAAAAATTAAAACATAGAAAGAAGAAAACCCCCCCCCAACTGCTTACACTGAAAAAGCTAAATTTCTCCCAGAGACAAAATTCTCCAAAATTCTCACTTCTCCCAGCCTATTTTGCCGGAGTTTTTGTTTTCCCTGCACTGCCCCCCCTTCCCCCATGCAATGCTGAAAATAGAATAATCAAAATTTTTGGCACGGCACTAACTTCAAACAGTGTCCAGATTTGGGTGGGTGGAGAATATAGATTTTGCACCAAAGTTAGGAAAAAGTGGGGAGAGCTCTGTTTCAGACCACTACAGGCCAAAGTAGACATTACATTAAAGATGTAGCAAGCAGCACTGACTTTTATTCTTTTTTACCCTGTAAGCGCAGGGGGCCTGATCCGAATCGGACCATAGCAGCTGCCTTATACTGAGTCAGACCCTTGGTCCATCTAGCCCAATATTGTCAACACGGAATGGCAGTGGCTCTCTAGGGTCTCAGACTGAGATCTTTCCCAGTTTTACCTGGAGATACAAGGGATCAAACCTGGGAGCTTCTTCATGCAACACATATGGTCTGCTACAGAGCTATGGCCCTTTCATACGGTTCGAGGCTGCAGTGCTGGGTGTGAATTTAAAAGCTCCCTTGCCCCCCCCCCACTAGGATCTTGTTCCAGATTGTGCCCCTTGTGCTTACTACTAGAGTAAAAAAAAAAAGAAGAGCTGCTTGCCTTGTCTACTTTGGCCCAATGTAGCAGCGAAATTGCTGCCCTGTAGCTACTTGAAATAACTCCAGTGTCCAAGAGAGAGATTCCCAACCTCTGCAAAGAGGAAATAGGTCTATTTGTCTGATTATCTGCAGATTTGTTTTGAATGGCTCTCCAAATCCCTTGGGGCTTTCTTTTTCTGGGGCCATTAGTAAAGATAGCTGTAGCAAATCTATGCAATCTGTAAAGCAGGGACTAGGGAACCTGTAGCCACCTAGATGCTGGACTAAGTTTGCATCATCCCTGACCATTGGCCATGCTGGCTAAGCCTTTTATAGCAGGCTACTAGGACATTTTAAAGTATTCTCAGAGAATTGGTGGCAGCAGAAACAGGTCAGCTTGTGGAACTCTGAGTTATAGTGTCAGAGAATTCCTCGGGCTCTGAAATATAAGCATTTGCTAAAGAATGACAAGTTAGATGGGATTGCCCTGTAAAGGAGCCGTTTCCGCATTGGTAGTCACAGTTCTGGAGAGAAAATCCCCCATATGTGGCTTTAGAAGTGGGATAGAAACTCCTCCAGAGGTACCATGTACACCCTCTTGAATTCCTTGAAGGAAGGGCAGGATGTTAATATCTTGAAAAAGTAAAAAGAGAGCTCTGAAATGAGCCTCATATTTCTTTGCTGCTCTGCACAGTGCAAGCGTGCTTCCAAGGCGGCCTGGGGGCCATCTAAGCAAAACAGTTCATCTAATCAGGTACTTAGAGTGGACTTGGATATTTGAGTTTTAGATAATGGATTTTTTAACGGAATATGGAAGAACACATTAGAGCATGTATTGTAGGATTGCAAAACAGCAACCTGCACAGTTGAGCTTTCGCTGCTGTGTGTAGTTGGCCTTACATGTTTCTTGGGTAATAATTAAACTTGTGTAACTAAACATGAAAGTCTTAATCATTTGCTCAAAGTGATGACTCGTCACCCTCTGGCTGCAAGGCTGGTGGATCGGGGTAAAATCAGCCAGCTGGCACTCATCTGACTATTAATGAAGTATACACAGGTTTTTTTTTAAAAAAAGTTGGCTCTGTCAAAGTGCCCAACTTGATCAGACATGCTTTCAATCGAGGGAGTGTAGCTATACTAGATTCTTGCTGTTCCAAAGGGTGCAGTAGGAGATCTGTTGTCTTAAACAAGCTTAGGCTGGAATATGTTTTTGCACAGCTTTCTGTGATCTTGTAGAATTAAAGCTGCAGCCTGGCCTGAAATGAGCTTTTTGTGCTTACTGCCAATAGAAAATAAGGTAACAAGATTTTCAGGGCAAGGAGGGCATTGATGCAGGTAGCATTTCTGGTTGATATTAAAATGTGCGGAATAAAAATATCTGTTGCTGTCCTTTGGTTGATGCTCCTTGACTTTAAAAAAAAAGCAAACTGTGTTCTGTAATCCTTAAGAGCTTCATGGCCTCAATCTTGAAGGGATGTTGAGTGGTTGAAAGAAGGCGAGGGGAAGCCTAGCGGCTGCCTTGTATTGAACTTTGTCTTAGTCGTGAATTAACAATTAGAGGTGTCTGTGATTGTTGAAACTGGAATGAGAGCAGAAGTATGTGGGTAAGGGGAGAAGGCAGTCTCCAAAGGTGGGGCAAAGGGAAAGAAAAGCTTTAGAGGCATGGACTTGGTTCACACATAACAGTAACCCATGTTTTGTTTAACCCGTGCTCAGTGTATGCCCACAGGCACTCTTGCCTCTATTATTGCTTTGCATATTAACTGAAGCTAAGTCCTGGAATTAATTAGTTTTCAAAGGCTGAGTTGATAAGCCCTGCATTAATACATTTTATGTCTGGTGTGGCAGACCCACACTTTGATTATAAAAATAAAATTTGAGTTTTCATTTGTATTACGGCAGGCTCATAAGTACCTACAGGTGAACTGGTGCACCCAATGTTTTGGACTAAAGCTCCCATCAGCCTCAGCCAGTATGGCCAATGCTCAGGGATTATAGGAGTTGTTCAAAACATCTGGAGGAAACCAGATGTTGCCTTCCCCTGGTGTAAGGTATCGCCCAGTGACCAGCAGAAACGCTTTCTGAAATGTTACAGTCCATTCTACTACTTCAGAAATCTTCCAGCTTGTCACTTCATTTTGCCACACATAGACCAGATGTCAGGTCCTGGTCAATGTGGGGAGAAGTCAGGCTGGCTCTTTCTCTCCCCACCCCCTCTGTGGTACTGTGGTTCCACTGAAAACAAAAGATTAAGTTTACCTTAATCTTGGACTAGGTTTCAGAATAATTTACACAGACAGATCTGTAAACTGTTCTCACTATTTTCACAATTGTTATATCACTTCTTTTTTGAAAGCACGAATCCCAGCATGCAAATCCTAGAGTAGGGATGATGTGAGTGCCCCAGTGGGTCTAGGAATTTGGGGGGGGGGGCATCCGGCTCCCCAGCCCCATTCAGGTGCTCTATTCACGCCTTTACCCTTATGTCAGTGGGGCCTTTAATGCCGCCATTGGTGGCAGGGGGGGAGTGGGCAATTTACGGAGGCTCCCCAAACTGCAATTCCCCCTGTTGTGTCAATGGTAGCCATCATTGACACAGGAAGGGAAAGTGTGCGATTTTGATATGCGTGCGTGCGGCTGCTGAGAGCTTGCCGGGAGGCTTGCGCGGCCCATTGAGCAGGGGCGAGGAGCAGTGGGGTGAGTGCAGGCAAGTTTGCCCACCCCTAATCTAGTGTTACCTCTATTGCCTGGAGCGTTTACAGTTGACCAATGCATGTATTGAGCGCCTGACTTATATTCTAAACTCATTGTTAGAGTTGAACAGGCCGTACATCCTCAGGAAAAGACAATGTGGAGTTATCACCTGCTATTTGTTTTCAAGTTATTAACTGGAGCTCCAAAGGACAGTTGCGGTGGTATTCTTCCAGTGAAGATATTTTAGAAATCTCTGTGGACTCTGACTCATACGTACGGGTTATGTGCCTGTGCAGAACCGTCATTCGGCATATTCTAGAGCTAAACAGAGTTTTCAGTGGGAGTCCCACCCATCCCCTCTGCATGCGCTCCAGGTATGGCTGTCATGTGCCCCTCGGTTCCTTTTCACCTGCCACAGCAACTAGCAGCATTTGGGACATTCTCCGCCTCATGAGTATTGTAGTACAAAGTTGTTTCATCATCCCCTCCTGGTATAACCCCTCTGTAAAATATGCAGTGAAATGGCTCAATAACATCCTTTCTGATATTGTTGGTTGAAAAACTAATCATTTATTAATACTAATTATATATTGCATGTAAAAGAATTTAGTCCAGTGTGTTGTGATTGGTTCTCTGCAGATACATGCTTTCTGACTTGGGCGATAGTGTTGCAGCTAGGGCTGGACCTTCAGGGGCCCCCTCAGGGGACCACACCAAGAGGAGCAGGTGATGAGGGCAGCAGGCGCAATCTCCATTTTATTCCTGTAGTTATAATAGTGCTATGATTTAAGCGAATTTAATATGCAAAACTGCACATGCCCAGAGTATTTATTTTTATATCAGTGTTGGCAAATAGTTTTGTTGTTGTTCTAACATATCAGGAATGTAGACGCTATTGTAAAGCATGAAATGGCGGTTGTGTGGGGGAGAGAAATGCTAGTTGTGTGCTTCACAACTGAAGTAATACACATGGCTGTCTAAAGCCCCCTCCCATAAATCCAGGGTCTAAAAGTACCTAGTGCACTACTGTTGGAACCACTTTGGGTTGAGCTGAGGATCGTAACAACGAATGTGCATTTTGTGAGGATGTGGCAGCGAGGGTGGTGCCCAAAGAGGCTCATTGGGGCTTGATTCAGCCCCTGGACCAAGCACGATGGACTACCAGCCCTAGGAAAGTTGCCAAAATGCCCAAGACTGGCCACCCCAGCTTTTGGCACTGAACACTCCAATTTCCTTAAATATGAACCTTTCATCTCTTCTAAGCTTACAACTCTGGCTTGCAAACCACACAATGACAGTCTTACGTGCTCTGGTATTTGCTTTACGTAAGGCTAGGAAGCTGAAATCTTACCCATCAGAGGGGAAATGGATTTTAATTTTGTTAACATATGTTACTACTTTTCTCTTATGGTTTATGTGGCCTAGCAGGATGTTTAGAGCTTCATTTTATGGATTAATCTTTGCTATGCCTGCAGCTTTTTTGGGCCCTATGGAGGTCAGTGAGTGACTTTGCTCCACTGAAGTGAATGTGGTTACTGTTTTGTAAGAGCTTGCTATGGTGTGCTCAATTCAGTTGCAAAATATGTGTAAAAAAAAAATGCAAAAATTTGGTGTACTCAAGAGTTGGCACCGAACAGTTATTGCATTCTGAAGTTTATCACCTTTTTTCCAACAGGTATTCTTTGTCATAGACCAGATTCTAAAGTCACTATATTCTAGGAGTAAACGTGCTTGAAATGCCAACTCCTAGAAATACTCTGTAGGAAAGTGTGCTTCATCTAGTAGCGTATTGCTGATATTGACCATTTTTTCATCCACAGAAGAAAATGTGGGGAAGAGTTTAAAATCTATGTGGAGCAGGTATCCAGTTTCTTCCCTGCAAAATTCGCATGGGTTTTTGCATTATAGCAAATTCTTAAGAGCATTCCTCCACGGAAGAAAATTGTTAAACCGGAATTGGCCCAGAGGAATGACGTTGTGACCTGAATGTATATCTTGCCTGCAATATCTACTATGGCTGCAGGCATTAATTATATCTTGGCTCAGTTCTAGCTTGTTTTAATTTGGTTACTGAACCCATTTGAAAGGGTAAACTACAATTTGGTTTTCTTTACTTTTGCTTTAAAATCATGCTAGATTTTGGTAAAGAAAGCTATCCCAGATTCCTTGTGGCTGCTAGAGATAGTTTCAGGGTTTCGTGCAGTCAACTAAAGTTTTATGCACCATCAGCTGGTTCTGTAGCAACAATGAGCTTTTCTTCCTTTCATATATCATATTTTCCCAGAGCTCTGCTGGCTCAGGTCAGTATTGCTGGTGGGAAACATAAAAATGTTTTGGCATGACGTGGTGACTACAAATTTTTTAAAACAAAAGAGCTATTTGTTAATGTTAAGCCTTTTCCTCATAGAATGAAGCAGAAAATCCACCATATTAACCAAATGAAAACAGATCAAGCGCAAGAGGGTAACTCTTTCCCAAGCTCTTCAGGAAACTTGAAAGAGTTTTTTAAAAAAATGTTTTCAGCTGGGGGCGGGGGGGGGGGGGGGAAATCACCAGCCTAAATATTTTAAAAGCTACTCTGTACATAGCTAATTTCTTTGACAGGAGTTCTATTTATAGATGAAATGTGTTGGGAGCCAACAGAAAGGAACAGCTTTATTGTGCTAAACTGCCTTTAACTTTTATCTGAAGCAAAAACTTTTTTTTTAACTGTAATATGTAAAAAACTATGGAAGGCTAATTATAGGTATGTTAACAGTTCAGTTGTTTAAGATATTAATTATCTACACAATCCTCAATTCTAATATATGTTTGTTTTAGGTAAAGTTCTTAATCTTATCTTGCATGAGTTGTATTTTAAAATATGTTTGAGTTGCCGAGTTCTTTTTTCATAGCAAGGTGACTTATTACTATTATTATTATTATTATTATTATTATTACTACTACTACTACACAATAATGGCGAAACAGCTTTCTGGCTTTCAATTAAAAACCATTTTTTCCTGAGGGGCTTTGCTGCTCTTTATATTCGAATTAAATGTGCTGGACGTTAGCTTCCTGAGCTTTTTGTGTTTGTTTATATCATCATCTCTAATAGCTTGGCTTCAGAAACTGCAGATGTTCTATGTCATGAGTTTGGTGTCCTCCTTGGCAGGTTGGTTCTTGCTCCTTCCTTGAGCAGGGCTCGTGTGGAGTTGCAAAAGGCACACACCTCTGGGCATGACCATTACTCTGGGTTTCCATGGTTTGTCTTTAGTGTCCTTGGTCATTCGTCTCTCTGCTTGCAGGAGAAAGGTATCACTTTTTCTTGACGGGGCTGTCTTCTGTCATCTTACGTAGAGTGGAAAGAGCCGGTGCAAAGAACCAGACCATCCTTTTCAGGAAAGCACAAAGCAGAAGTAATTTGTGTATGCTGGTTTGCTTGGTTGGTTGCTTGGCTCAAACTGGGATGGCGAAGGCATGCCAGGGCATGGCTGGCTATGGTGCCTCAGGTTTGAATGATTCTGCCACTTGACAAAAACCCAGCTAGAAAATCCAGTGATAGAGGAAGGAAATGAGGCATCTTATTATTATTTTTTATCTTCAGTTCCTGTCATAGAGCAAGAATGCCTCCCAAAGTATGGAGTTAGGATATCTCTCATGCTGTAGGTAATTGCTTTTTCATTTGTAAATTTTAGAAATAAGTGACCAAAGTGGAAGGCCTAATCCAGGACAGAAAACAGATGAGACATCCGTGTAGCCTGTCCTCTAAATTAGTTTGGTGCTTTTGATCTTCATTTTATATGAAGTATTAACTTCTTCCTTTCATCCTTCCCCTCCCCCAATTCCTTAATGAATCCAAAAGAGAAGCTAATTTCTGTTCTTCTTCGTGGTCTCTGTGCATAACACATATGGGCTCTGCGCCTGCGCTGAGCTCGAGATCGGGAAAAAAATTCTCTAGCTGAGGCTCTAATTAGTGTTTTTGGCGGGAACCCCTCCCCCACCGCTCTATGCGCATGTCCTGACCATTCCCGCCTCCCTTCAGTTCTTCTTCGATTGCCGTAGCTGCTGCATCGAAGGGAAGTTTCTCCTGCATGCCGACTCCTTCTGGTTTCTGGCGCGCGCTGAGGTTCCACTTTCTTTTTTCTTATCCTTCCTTTTAGTTAGTGTTTTTTCTTCCTAAAAAAAAATAAAAATTTTTTGGTTACTATTTTTTATTCTAGTTAAAATGTTTTCCTATTGTAGTTAGTTTAACTGTTGCATGGCCCTTAAGGCCCCCTTTCGAAAAAATGTGTCCGCTGCGGAAGTAAGTTGCCTGCCGCGGACGGACACTCGTTGTGTTTATTTTGCCTGGGTGACTCCCACATAGTGGAATCGTGCCACCACTGCCAGGCTTTTTCCAAGCAAACTAGACGCCATCGTTTAGACCGTCTCCGAGCTGTTTTGTGGCAAAAGACTTTGCAACCAGCCACCCTTCTAAGCCACCCTCGCAGCAGAAGAAAATGGTGACGGCAACGGCGACTTCCGTCTCGTCGACGCCGACACGGGAGACGGGGTTACCCGAAGCGTTGACACCGACGGTCCCCAGACCCTCCTCGACGTCGAGGAAGCTCTTACCGAAGGCCAAGAAGGCCAACAAGTTATCTGAGAAGCCGGGCACCAAGAAGAAAAAGAAGCAATCGGCTGCAACTGCTAGCCTAACAACGCTGGCACCACCTCCTCCACGGCCAGTCCTGGAGACATTCACCTTAGCCCAGGCCTCGGCGGCTGATCTGCACTCTGTGACCGCAGAAAGAGATGCCCATGAGCGTTCACCGACTCGAGCTTCTCATGACTCGGTGACCCAACCGCTGGCGCACACTCGACACTCAATCGAGGTCGACAAGCCAAGTCATTCCGATGCTCGATACCCATCAGAACTTGGGTCATGGCATCGAGAGGAGCATCGCACACGCTCCTCAATTGAATCGATACCGCCTCGACAGCGTCGCTCTCCGTCGAAGGCTGATACTTACAACACCATGTCTCCTCGATGCCATACTTACCACCGATCTCGGTCCCCCCACAGGGAAGTGGCGCACACCTCGGACCGCTAATGCTATAGCCTGGCCCGCTCATACCATCGCGACGACTACGCCTACTACTATGACCAGGAACCATACGTTATCGAACCTCGACATCGAACTTCGACATCGAGGTCACCTCGGCGGCGTCGACACCATCGTTCGCCACCGAGATCTCCTTGGGCGTATCGGTACCGGCCATCGACATCGAGGTCTCGTTTTTCTCGATCTCGATCCCCGCATCGTCGATACCAACCATCGGTATCGTTTTCGCCTCGACGCCAACAACCACAGCAGGATCGACGACACTCTCCGAGGCCACTCTCACCACAAGTACCAGCTCAGCATCGAGTACCGGACCGCTCCACACAGCTGGAGGAGCGACCTCAACGCCAGCACGTGGCACCCTCTCCATAGCGTGCTCCCGTAACCTCAATCCCTGTTCCGTCATCAGCGTCCTCCAAGGAAGACTATGATTCCGATTCCTCTTCTGCACCGTTTCAGCAGCCCTCGATCCCGTCACCGGATAATGTGGCTGGCCGCCAGGACCGTGCGTTGCCCACGGAGGAAATGGGATCGTTCTCGGAACAAATCCTACGGATGGCGAAGGCGTTAGGTGTCGAAACTCAACAGCCTACTGAACGTCTTCAGGATCCTGTCTTCGACGCGGTGCACACCGAAACTTTGGCCCCAGTGGCTATACCGTACCTACCAACCCTGTTACAAGTGGTCAAGCACACATGGAATGCCCCGGCATCTACAATTCCACCGTCTAAATGCCTTGAGGCGATGTACCGCGTCCAACCTAAGGACGTTGAATTTCTCTTCTCTCACCCGCGTCCAAACTCTATTATTGTCGAGTCAGCGCAATCCAAGACACATAAAGCGCATAACTCACCCGTCGACGAAGAAGGTCGTCGCCTTGACATCTTGGGACGCCGTCTTTATTCCTCCGCTGCGCTAGGCTTGCGTGTTGCCAACTATCAGGTGCTTATGGCGCGCTACCAGCTCTTTGTATGGGAAAAGATGGGATCCCTATGCGACCATCTATCCGACGATGAAAGGGAATTAGCCAGGGTTTTTCAGGCAGAAGGCACTCGTCTAGCGAAGCTCCAAATCAACACCACTAAACACCAAACGGACTGTGATGCTAAGCTCATGATGGGAGTGATCGCCCTCCAACGCATCGCTTGGCTCCGCTCCGCGGGCCTTACACAGGACACGAGATCCCGCATCAAGGACCTTCCCTTTGATGGCGAGGGGCTCTTTAACATCATGACTGATGAGCAAATGGACAATGTCCAAAAGGCAAAAACCACGGCTAGAAAGATGGGCATTGGTCAACAAACCCAACAGCCCTACAGACACCGTCGCTGGCAGCGACCGCAGCAATCTGCCTATCATCGTCCTCGCTCCAAACGTTTCTCCAGGTACACACCACAAAAACAGCAGTGGAAACCATCCGCCACTCAGAAACCCAAATACACGCGTCGCACGGATTCTTTTTCCAAGCGCCGTCTTTGACGCCAGCACAACCCCACACTCAGCCAACCACCCATTCTTCAACGACCGTCTCAGCCCATTCCTCGACGCCTGGAGAGCCATCTCTACAGATACCTGGGTGTTATCCATAGTTCAAAACGGGTATCGTATAGAGTTCGAGACCATCCCTCCTGTCGGCACTGTGAAAGTTACCACTCCGTCTCTCTCTCTACTCCAAGAAGTGTCCTCCCTGCTAAGCAAGGGCGCCATCCGCCGCGTTCTGCCATCCTCGGCCCCTCTACGTTTTTTCTCTCGGTACTTCACAGTACCAAAACGGGACGGAGGTCTCCGACCTATTATGGATCTACTCGACTTGAACGAGTTCATTCGTCTGCGAAAATTTCGCATGACCACCCTCCTGGCCATCCTGCCACTTCTGCGCTGATCAGCATGATTCACATCGGTCGATTTAAAAGACGCGTACTTCCATGTCGCCATTCATCACGACCACCGTCATTTTCTCTCATTCGCTGTGGGGCACGCTATCGACGAATTTCAGGTTCTACCATTCGGCCTTGCCACTGCTCCCCGAGTCTTCACCAAATGTATGGCGGTCGTATGCGCTCATCTCAGAAAGCACGGTGTTGAGGTATACCCGTACCTCGACGATTGGCTCCTCGTTGCGGATTCCAAAGCCGAACTCCAACGTTCAATCGCCACGACCCTCACCCTCCTCCGTCGTCTTGGCCTTTGCGTCAATGTCAACAAATCGTCGCTAACACCACTCAGAGCCATAGAGTTCATTGGGGTTCGACTCGACGCACATGCCGCACGGGCATTCCTTCCGCTGACAAAAGCACAAAACATAGCGCACTACGCACGCCTCCTTCTCACGCTGCGCCGCCCCTCAACTCTCAACATCCAACGGATGTTGGGCCTCATGGCATCCACTGTAGCGGTCGTCAACTGGGCTCGCCTTCACATGCAACCTCTCCAATTCTGGTTCATCCAGCATTTCAGGCCCGATCAGGATGCCAGGCGCACCCGTCTCAGCCTGCCACAAGATGTCCGCTCCTCCCTCGCCTGGTGGACCTGGGCTTCTCATCTCCTAGGCGGCATGCCGTTCAGTCAACAGCCACCATCTCGCACTCTCACGACCGACGCCTCGAAGGCAGGATGGGGAGCGCATTGCCGTTCTATGGCATATCAACAAACAGGGCGGCACCCACTCACGACCACTCTTAACGCTCACCATCTGCCTCCTCCGTTGGGCAATTGCGAGGAACATCCGCATTACAGCCCTCCACATTGCCGGCGTAGGCAATATTCTCGCCGACTCCCTGAGTCAACGTTTCCAGCAGTCCCACGAGTGGAAACTGTCCAGACGTGTCACCAGCTTCCTTTTCCGGACTTGGGGACAACCAACAGTTGATCTCTTTGCCACGGCCGACAACACTGCCTGCAAACACTACTGCTCCAGAGCAGGAGTGGGGCCACGTTCAATGGGAGATGCCTTTGCGATACGGTGGACGGGTACCCTCTTCTATCTCTTCCCACCGTTCCCACTCCTGACCAAAGTGGTCACCAAACTCATCCAAGACGGCACAAACGCCATACTTGTCGCACCTGCCTGGCCACGCCAGCCATGGTTTCCGCACCTCTCCAGACTTGCCCGAGGCCAGCGCCACCGCCTTCCAATCTTTCCATCGCTCCTCACACTGCAGTGGGGACAAATCAATCACTCGGATCTTCCGACTCTGCATCTCACAGCTTGGAGAATAACCAGGTAATCCCAGAGAACGAAACTGGCATACAACAACTACCGTCACCCGCACACGATTTGCCTGCAGGAGTACAAGCAATTCTTTTAGCCTCCCGCAAGGCATCGACGCTTTCATCGTATGCCCACAAATGGGACTCTTTTACACAGTTTGCAACGCTACACGCTTTCCAACCACAAGTGGCTTCTATTTCACAAGTCTTATCCTTTCTCCATCACCTCTACTTGAAAGGCTTGCAGTATGCATCCATCCGCGTTTATCTGGCGGCTATCTCTGCTCACAGAGGATATGTCAATGGGCACGCGCTCTTCTCCCACCCGCTAGTCAAACGTTTCCTGCGGGGGTACAGAAATCTCGTCCCACCTCTACGCCCACGTGCACCCGAGTGGAGCCTTTCGGTAGTCCTAAATGCCCTGTCTACCAAGCTGACCTACCACTCAGGGATGTTGGGTGGGTAAAATGGGGAGGGGGGCCCATGTATGCCACCCTGATCTCCTTGATAGAAGGAAGTTACGTGTGTGTATATATGGGGTCAATGTCCTGTTGTGCTAAGTTGTTTACAAGAACGTTTCTTTAAAACAGCCTTCCACAACCTGGTGCCTTCCAGATGTTTTGGACTGCAATCCCCATCATCCCCATCCTGCATGGCCAATGGTGCAGGATGATGGGAGTTACAGTACAAAACACCTGGAAGGCAGCAGGTTGGCGAAGGCAGCTCTAAATATTTCCCAGCAGGGATCGGGAATCCTGTGGCCCTTCAGATGTTGTTGGACTGCAATTCCCATCATTCCTCACCATTGGCTGTGCTGGTTTGAGCTGATGAGAGTTGAAGTCTTAACAGCACCTGGAGGACCACATGTTGTCCACCCCTATTTTACAGCCTCAGTGTTTGGGAAACAAAAGGTAGGGTATAAACGTAGAGCAATCTGTGTCATTGTTTAGAGCAGGGGTGGGCAACCCGTGAACCACATGCGGCCCTCCTCCCAGGGAGCCCCACTCACTTTGATCGGCTGGGCTGCAGGGAAAAGACTATTGTTCTGGCACTGCTATTAGGAGGGCTGGGACTGGGTTAGCTGGAGCAAGGGAAGAAGCTTTAGCTTCCTTCCTTTAGTGATCCCAATGCAGCCACGATCACTGTTTCCCTGGCACTAATGGCATTGGGGAAATGGTGCTCTCTGAGGTAATTTCTTGGGCTGGTAGAAGCTGTAACATTCCCACCTAAAAGTGCTCTCTTAACGCCTCTCCCATCTTCCTTCAGTGATCTTGGTGCTGGGGAAACAGCAACCTTTGAGGGAATTGCTAGGGTGGGCAGAAGAGGTTTTAACCCATCCCAGGGTGAGTGGATAAAATAGTGTGAGTGTGCACATACAGCCCCCAACCTGCCACTGCATGTAGCCCTTGGGGGCAAAAAGGTGACTCGCCCCTGGTTTAGAAGCCTTAGAGCAGGGTGGGCAACTTTTGGCCCTCCAGATGCTTTGGCCTACAATTCCCATTGTTCCTAGTCTGCATAGCCAATGGTGAGGGGACTTATAGGCCACAAGTTTCCCATCCCTGCTCTAAGGCTTTTAAGCCAAGGCGAGTTTTGGGCCCCAAGGGTTGCAGGTTGGAGGCTGCATGTGCACACACATACTATTTAGAGGTTTGGGGAACTCTTGATTTGTGAGCTTTCTTTTAAAATACACACACACACACACCTATTTGTTTATTAGAGAGAGGCAACTTGGTGTCCTCCAGATGTTTTAGATTACAATTTCCATGACCTCTAGCCAGCATGAGCAATGGTCATAAATTATGGGAGCCATAGTCCAGAACATCTAGAAGATGCAGGCATAATTGCTTCAGATTGGTAGCATGAGCTGAAGACCAGGGAGAGGAGGATCCAATTTGGCAAGCACACCATAGATGCTTCAATGGTAGCTCTGCCCGCAGAGCAATATGGCATGATGGCATGCACTTTTGTAATCCTGCTGAAAGTCAGGAGGAAATCACAGCAAACTTTTTCTGATAAGATGACTTCACACTATATTATGGACAGAACTTGGAAATTACCCAATATGAATCTTTGCTCGACATTTGTTCATCACTTTTCCAGTCCTTGGAATGGGTTCTGGATCAAGCAGTGTCCCTAATCTACCTATCAAGGGTCTCCTAAAATGCTTCCACAAAGCTCCCCTTCTCCGGTCCCTTTCCACTGAACTGCTTAGGATAAATGTGCCACTGCTTACTTGTCTCTGTTTTCTTTTGGCATGAGCCTCCTCCACAGTCCATTTCCCCCTTTTTTTTCAATGGGTGAGACTCATTACTAGTTCTGTGCTGAAAATTTCTTCCATATTTTCAACAATCCTCATTCAATGTGATAGAAAAAAAAATTGCTTCCAAAAAGAAATTCAAAGGAGGGGAAAAAAACCTCTCATGGGCTGGTGTCAGGGTTTCTATGCTTCTCTTACTAATGAGGCAGCCCAGGAGTATGCATGAGTGTCCTGTCTTTCATTGTACTTCCATCTCTCTGACAGCCTGTAGCCTCCTCAGCTTCCTAAGCTGCAATTAAAGCCCAGGGGAAGACATCATGAGGTAATTCCTCCCATAGGGCTTTTTCAAATCAGGAAGTGCAGGTAGCAGGGGATGCTGCTGAGCAATGGGGGGATGGGTAATAGAAAGAAAACACACACAGCACTCATAGCACATTGCAGTGATTAGGTAAACTCAAAAACAGCACCAAAAGAAATTCAAAATAAATTATGAAACACCCTGAGAATGCTTTTGCACAGCTGTACTCATTCAGACAAAGGTCCGAGAGCCCCAGTTTTTAAAGCATTTTAAACCCATGATTGTCTAGTTGTTATAGTATCATTTGCAAGACCGTGATGGCAGCTTACTCTGTAAAAATAAACAAGTAAAAAACTACAGTATAAAAACTGCATTCCTTTTCCAAAACCAGTTCCAGGTGACTCATATTTCCTCCCATCCTAAATGTCTGTCTGCCTTGGGTAATATTCTCTAAGTGTTAGCCATTGTATTCTTGTTAATCTTTAACAGTATTCCATAATGATACCTAGCCTGTTTGGGAAGCGTATCTTTAACTTGTGTGCCCAGTTATTTATCCTTTTGAGTCCTTTCATGACCACGTGTTAGTTCTAATGGGAAATCCCCACCCAGATGAGTTTCCACTGTAACAAACCACAGGAATGTTTTCTTTCTCCCCATTATCGGCACAACAATTTATTCAGATATTTCCTCTAGCGCAACTCAAGTGAATAGATAGACAACAGGGGTATCATTCCTAGCTACATGATCTTTCAAGAGATCTTCCTAGTAACATGGTCTAAGTATGCTAGTAACACAGGTGTTGGAGTAAAGAAAATAAATGGACCCTTGATACTTCAAAGATATGGAAAGCAGAAGTCATTATTTGCTTGGATGAATAGCTTGCAACACCCCTTTGTATTCATTTAATACCAAGTCACACAGCCAGATCCTGCTGGCAGTAGTAAACATGGCTATGTTTATCTTTTGTCACCTAATTGCTTTGGTGGAGTTATTAGCCATGATGTACCAATATTGCATGTGGTATGTTTAACTATTTTGAACAGCCTTCCCCAACCTGGTGCCCTTCAGTTGTTTTGGACTACTACTCCCAGCATGCCCCATCCAGCATGGCTGCCTGGGGCATGCTGGGACTTGTAATCCAACACATCTGGAGGGCATCAGGTTGGGGAAGGGTGATGTAGAATATGCCTCTACCCAGTATGCAGAAAAGGAATCCTGCCTTCCAGAGGTTGATCCCAAAAAGGATGAGCCTATTTCAGGCATTATTCCCTCTGCACGACTAAGGTCCCCTCTACAAGATTTCGGTTTGACGCCTGGTTGCCCGATTATGCGCATATGTGGAGAAGCGCATTTATTCCTAATACCTATTCACGAGAGGCAGTGAAGCGCACTACGGGCTATATGAAACATGCTTTAAAGTTGTTTACATGCGGAGAATCGCATGTTTACATGGCCATAAGGCTCTTTAACTCCTGCGGCAAATTAAAACTCGCTATTTAACGCACATTCGAAATGTGAATAATCGGAGATAAAAAGCGCCTCGATCCCCGATTTGCGCCCCGTTCTTGTAGAGGTAAAATTTGTAATGTGCCTTGAAAGAGCTTTAAATCGCTCTTGTAGAGGCACCCTAAGATGGTTGGAGAGAGAGAGAGCAGCAGGGTCATATGCTGGGCCTGCCTCCCCTGCTCTCTTCATGAGATCTTAATTGCACGTAGGGACTAATGCCCAAATAAGGCTGTAGTCCCTGGCAAATTTCTGCTGCAAGGGACTTCCATAGCTTTGAAGCAGCTGTCAAGGGCATCTGTCCGTATGTGGAGACTCCTGTGCAAGATCTTGCGAGTGCTAGATTCTCTGCAGTGTTAAAGAAAGGGTGAATTTCTCACCTGTGTTGTACTCTTGAACTAGTCTGGCAGTGTACAGACAACTGCAATAGGAATGATGTCTGCCATGGTGCTGGCTCTGATCTGGCAATTGTGACTTGATAATTTTGGGAATATAATGGAGAAGTAGCTTGGCTACAGGGGTGAGTCTTTTCCCTTAATTCTTAATCACAGCTGCTTCCTCTGGCCCCATAAATCAATGGAGTGGCAAAATCAATCTAAACTACTTCATGCGCGGTGTCTGGTCTGGCAGTTTTGCTCCAAACATTTTGTCAGTTTTTGCTCTCAGCGGAGTCAAAGCTCAACTGAGCTTTTTGCTTTTAATGGAGCCCTGTGACAGGAGACAGCAGCTCCCTGCAAAACTCAGAGGCTCTTGAGGATAAGAGTAGAGAGCCCCAGGTTTAGTTGAGCCAAGGCTATTGGGGGGGAAGGGGGTACCTTTGCTTGTGTTTTAGGGAGAATGTAGAAGTGGATGGTCCATTTATGGAGGAATGATGGCTGACTCTGCACAAATGCAACTAGTCTCTTACTCTGTCAAGCGGACAAAGTGTGGGAGGATGCTGATGTGATTTTATTCTGCCTTTAGCATTGGAACCAAATGCCAGGAGCTACTGACTAAGACAGTTACAAGGCTAGGAATCTGCTCACTTCCTGTGGGCTGCGTAGGGTATGGATGTGTTTTAATTAACACAGCAATCAGAGAGTCAGAGCTCAGCTGAAATGATGTGATACTGTCATTTGGGAAGGGAGTAAATGTGCAGTCTAGCATGTTGATGTTGCACTGGCCTTTGACTGAAAAGAGCAAACAAGACTTAAATATCTTCCCAAATACACAATATTGCTCTGAGAAAGTAAACTATAGCATGCATGCTACCAAGCAATGCTGTACAGCAGTGCTCTCTATGGGAATCTCTGGATTTTTCCAGGAAGACTAAATATGTTTTGCACAAGCAGACACATCATTCATAGTTTCAGTACTTTGGGGTATTCTTTAAATAACCCTATGGTTTCTGTGCAGCAAGCCTAAAAGCCAACCTTAGCAATTGTGTAGGTGCTATTTTCTCTGCATTAGATCAAATGTTGCATCACCCAAATACGTTTGTGCTATGAATAAATACTTTTAAACTCTGCAAACAGAACATAGTTTGTGTTCCATTCAAAGATTGTCATGGCTAAGTAATGCACATGCACTGTGTAAACCATGGTTAAATAGTTTCCCCACTTTTCCAGTCTTATTTGCAAGATGAGCAGTAGTGCTACTTTAGACATGACCTCTAGCAACAGAACTTAGTTTTACTGTATGTTTGGGTTCTTAACTCAGGGTTATGGCAACAAACCAGCCCTGTTCAGAAAACCCCTTATACCACAGCTTTAACCACGGTGAATAAGGCTTTTTGCCTTATTCACTGTAGTTAAAGCTGTGGTTTAAGGGGGTCTTCTGAACAGGGCCATTCACTGTGGTTAAAGCTGGGGTTTAAGGGGTCTTCTGAACAGGGCCTCCATGGTTGGTGCTAACTCTAGTTAAACAATAACTGCATTTGGATGTAATGGTAAGTCATAGTTTTGCGTTAACCATGGCTTGAAGACCACAGGAATGTCTGGCTCACAGACATTCAAACAAAGCACAGGTTTTTTTACCAGTATTGTTTGGTGTTATCCCTGATGCTATGACTGAAGCCCTTTGCTGGCAAGGGCTCACCACATCTCCATTTCTCTTACAGTTGTCTGGCTAAAGAAAAGGGACAGGGAACACAAACCCTTTTCTCCCTGGGTAGGTGGGAGGGGGGGCACTCCTAAAGGCTGCTCCTACCTTCCTGCACATTCCCTAGAAAGAGCTTGTTGGCCCCTTTTCTTTCCAAATAAAGGATGTTTCCATTATAGGCACTCTTTCAACAATGGCATGCTTTTTTACCAGTACTAAAACTTTACTGGGCATTTAGAAGAAGAACAAGTGGTAGTAATGAATTTGGTCCTTGGGATAGAAATGGGGTGGGGGGACTGGATTGTTGTAGAAGCAGAATTTAATAGGCTATGAGTGGTTGGTGGTTGGGTGAGGATTTTAGGTCAAACTGTAATTACTGAACACTTGGTATAGCTTGCTAAGAGCAAAGGTATTCTTTTAATATATATCCATTGTTAGATATGTGTAAAAGCACCTGTGGTCCTTCTTTTTTAAAACAAAAACATTACAAGACTATTGCATCCCCAAGCAGCTGAACAGAGAGAGAGAGAGAGAGAGAGAGAGAGAGAGAGAACCTCTCAGCAGAAGGTGGGTGGGGCCTGTTTCTGGGCAGAGAGAAGACTGTAGGAGAGGGTTGTGAACATACCAGTGAGAATCCGCATGAATAGTTTCATTTTTGAGCTGCTCATTTTTGAGCTGCCCAATGTAACATACTAAGCAAAAGTACCTAGTTCAGATGAAACAACAAACCACATCACACACTGAACTTGAGCTTTGCAAACCAGCTTCAAATCATGGTTTGGATCCTGGTTAGCTCACTTCAAACCATAGTTAGTGAGCCTGGTCAGGTTCAGATGTACAAACAATCCAAAGTTAGGCAAAACAAATTATTGTTTAGTGTTGGGTCCAAGCATAGACATATTGACTGGGTTCACACAACACAATAATTCACACTCAAATTGACAATGGGTTGAACTGTGGATTGTCGTTTTGTCTGAACCCAGCTACGTTAACAAATCATGATTTGTTAACTATTAATAACCCACAGTTCACAACCAACAACAAACCATGGTTCAACGACCACCTACACTCTGCTTTGAGTGTGAGTTGTGTTGTGTGAACCCAGTCATTGTCTGCATCAGATCTGAGGGGAACTTCTATAGGAAAATTTAGATTACGTTACTGTAGCCAAAGACAAGATGGAGACTTCTTTATAGGAGTGTTGGTGGCTAAGAGTGAGGTGAGGTGTTCGGATAGAACGGGGTAATCCTTCATCATACATTTAAAATCGCTGTCTGCAAAAGTCTAGATTGGAATGTTGTTGACTGCCACACCACTAACAAGTCTTGCAAACTCATTGAGACTGGTTATACAGGTTTAGTTCAGCCTCCCAAATTTTTCAAGAAGAAAGAAGCTTGGAAGGAAGTGTTTGAAACCGTCAAGATCTTTGCAAAAATTCTGAGTAATGTTCCGTCCCTGAATGACAGTATAGGGCAGGAGTATTACTGTACAGGTCATGTCAGACTTCCATATTTATTTTGTTTATATATTTATTTGTCACATTTCTAATCTGGCCAGTAATCAAAGTTCTATTTATCTAGCTTGCAGACTTGTAATAGAAATCATAAATGACAAAACCCCTAGCAACTTTTGTAGCAACCTTCTGACAAGCAGTGCAAAACATGCATGGAAGAGGAGTACGTGGTAGGAAGCCCTATACCATATACTATGCGGCGTACAGGCAGAAGGTTGCATATATGACTATACACCTCTGCCCCCAATCCCACATTCTTAATGCCTATAGGTATACAGAGCGCTACCATGTTTGGGAGAAGGCTACCCTTCCATCTATCAATTTGGTATTGGTTGGGGTTTTCCTGAGGTGCTTAGGATCTTCTGTGGTTTAAAACAAAAAAAGCAGATGTAGTGGTGGTGAACGGAGAGCATCACACTGAGGGAAGAAGGGAATTAAGTCTCAAGTTAAAATGTCCCGTAGAGCTGCAGTTTGTCCTATGGTGGTGGAGGGAATGTACATGTATCTGTACGACTTTAGGGGGAAATAAGGGGTTAATCCTCCCTCCCATATCATTGTAGTTCTTTTATAATTCACACACACAGTTTTGTCATGTCTAGTTTGGCGCAAAACTTATTTATGAAGATTGGAAGTATGGTGTTTTGTCACATGTTGGCATCCATTGTGGAAATTTTTAAACTCCAATGGTTACTCTGCTTTATTAAATAAAGATCTTGGCAATTTCACAATTTTCAAACAATATTTAGAAAGCAAAAGGGCAGACATGGCGAAATATGACCTCTTCCACTTATCTTTTATTTTATTCTGTAACCTGCAGATGGCATTTACCTCCTTTCCCATAAGGGAAGTAGATCATGGACAGAATGTACTAGTTTTGCTCTAACTGCCTTTACACAGTGAAAAAGATTGGTTTGAAAGTTGACAATATTGAAGCAATATTTCTTGATCTATTTTTAAGCGCTTCCTCTATTCTCTGCAGGGTTGGCGTCAAGGGTAAGCATAGTTGGGCACCTGCCAAGAGCCACACCTCAGCAGGGGCCCACTGAGTTGATCCTCTTCGCCATTTCAACCTGCTCGTTCACTTGCCTCTCTCACAGACAGTGGCTGGTTTCGGACAACACATTAAGCAACGGAGGGGGGGGGGGGGAAACAATCGTCAGTTGTGTTGCTTATTGTGCTGTGTGGAGGGTAACACACCGCTAACAAACTACTGACGGTATGCTATTCCGCCCAAATAAACAACGGAGAGAAACAACTGGCTTGCAAGTTGTTTAGCTCGAAGCCAGTTGTTTAAAGTGTTGTGTGGAGGGGTGAGTGTATTAATGGCGTGCGGTGAGTGGGTTAAAACACAAGCCCATAGAGGCAGGTGGCAAGAGCGACCAAAGTGGTGGCTGCCACTCTGCTACAACTGGTGCAACTTGCAGAGGCTGCTGGGATAGCACCGGGAGGACTGAGGGAGGAGGGAGGGAGGGGAGAGGGGCGGGGGCCATGTCAGTCAAATGCCGGGTTGACTATTAGTCCACTCAACGCCAGCCCCAACCACCCACAGTTGTGTAGGAATATGTTGTGTGGGGAGTACCCACAAAATAACCAACTGTGAGTTGGCTACTCAACCCACCATTGACTAAAGTGTTGTCCGAAACCAGCCAAGGTTAGTAGTGAGAGAAGGGAAAGCAGGAGATGCCACTGCCTACTTGCTCACTGGCTGTCTACCTATCAAGCAAGCAAGTGGCAATAATGATGAGAAAGAGGCTGAGAAGCCATAGCAGCTAGTGTCGATGGTGGTGAGATGGTTGACTCAATAAGGGAGGGGCCCATTGAGGATGTCTCACCGAAGGGCCCACAAAAACATGTAGCTGGCACTGATTCTCTCTGCATCTTTCTCTCTGAGCTTCTTAGGTTAATGGGAAAAAGAACCATAACACTGACAAAAATGGTCAAGCTAATAGTGGGATAATTTAGGTGGATTATAATCCTGGTCAGAACAAGAACATGAAGTTGATACAGGTTGATATTAATGTTGCTTTGGTTTTGTTTTTTGTTGGTGGGTTTTTTTGTTTTTTTTACAAAGTTAGGAATTAACAATCAGTCAATGCATTTTCCTTTTATCATTTCATTGTGATTGTTAGGAATTCGTTTAGGTAGCATTTAAGAAAGCAAATGATATTTATGCATTAAATGCAACAGTATCATATTCACAATGCAATATTATAATTGTAATGACAGGCTCTGCTGGAATAATATAATTATATTTATAATAGTTGGTATAAGAAAATAATAATAATAATAATAATAATAATAATAATAATAATAATAATGTGCAGGGGAAAGTATTTTAAGCCCAAAAGGCGGTAGTTTGAAGATAACTGCAAAATATCCCAATTCCATGGGCATCATTGTAGCCATATAACCAAGTGACATGTATTTTGTTCTAGTATTATGCTTGTTGTTTTACAGGACAATGGAAATAAGGCCTTATTCACAAAACACATATCAATTAATGTAGTTAAATTCACTTCTCAGATTTATATGAAAATCTGCCATCATACATCTAGCCCAACGAGGGAATAACTTTTCTTCTGGTGCTTTCATGCAAACCATATCTAGATTAGCTTTCCCCAGTTTGGCCCCTCCAGATTTTTTAGACTACATTATTCCTGACCATTGGCAATACTGGCTGGGGCTTAATGGGAATCAAAGTCCAAAACATCTGGAGGGCACCAGATTAGGGAAGACCGATCTAGATTATTGTCAAGTAATTTTAGAAATAATCACCCTAAATATGGCTACATCTTGGGTAGTGTAGTCTTATATATGTTTGTGTGTGATTTTGATTTTGGAGGAAAATGGCTGTAGATTACATAATGGCCCTGTTCAGACAACACGCTAAACCATGATGGTTAAGCGTGTTGAGCTAAACATTTTGGGTTAGTGTGTCGTGTGAATCGTGACTTAGTGTGTTGTGTGAAACATTCCTAACCATGGTGGCTATATAACTATGGTTTAAACATGCTGACTAACCACTTGCTGCAAATGGGTTGTCTGAACAAGCCCAATGTCATACATACATAAGACAACAGCCCACTCAAGATGTAACTATCTCATAATAAGCTCTCGGTTTCATATCTTCAGTTTCCCAATTAAAATTTAAAGGGAATGCATGGTTTAAATAAGTCACGATATTGGCAACAAAGCTGGGGCAATGAGGGAACATGCAGGCACACAACTCATTTGTGGGCTTCCAAATAGTGGCTTATTGGGCTTGTTATTTCTGAACTGGGCAAGTGCGTGAAGTATCACTAAGTTACTATAACTTCTGAGAGAAATACAGGCCAGTGTTTCCTTACTGAATCTGAAGGGATGGGCATAGTGACTTGCTTCATGGTGACTATACTTGACTTCTGATGGTGTGTGGGAGAAAAGCCAATGGGGACTTGGTACAGTGACCACTAAATACATGCAAAGATTGCATACCTATTCCATACATGGGAATAATTAAATAGCCAGAGATCTATTTTATCATAGCTAAAGCAAATATTGATTTTAGTTAGTCTTTTGGATTGATGTATAGGATGGGAACAACTACAAAAGGCAAAGCGTTCTAGACAAAGATAGAATTTTGTTGGCAAGTCCCCTTCAGTAATTTTTAAAAAGGATCTGCAGTGACAAAAGATGTGTTTATTCCCAAGCTATCCCTCACACAACCTTTTCCTATTTCTTAAAAACCCACAAAGAAGAGGATTCCATATGATCCCTATCTACCTGATTCCATTGTCCAGCTCTGTTTACCCTTAAGATGTCTCTTTAATTTTTAACCCCAATCTTCTTTTCTGTAACTTAACATGTTGTTGCTTGTCATGCTCTCAGGGTCAGTAGAGAACAATGATTCTCTAGTCTCTTTTTATGGCAGCTTTAACAATATTTAAATTTATTCTCACTAATCTTCTTTTTCTCCCTCCTTTCCAGCCTCAAGATGTTGTTCGAACTACTTTGCTCAACTGATTAGTTGAGCAAAACACCACAGTAATTTCTCAAAAGCTTCAACTGTGAATGTTGCTGCTTCAAAAGGCGATCTTGTGCTGATGGTTCTAAAAAACACCCATTTTCAAAATTAGAGGGTGCTTAAGTTCATAAGTAAACTTGACTGCAGATAATAGGTGAAAATGATAGATAGATAGATAGATAGATAGATAGATAGATAGATAGATAGATAGATAGATGTTAGATAGATAGATGACAGATAGATAGATTCTTGTTGTTATTTTGGTATTTCCACCAGGACTGCTTAATCTAACTATTCTATAAATTCCAAGCATCTTTGCTGTGAGGGAAGATTTTGAATTGCCTTAATGTAATGAGACTAACCGCATAGAGGGGTGTTCATAGATATTAAATAGTTTCTAGTTTCCATATTCAGAACCTATTTCCAGAGCCAATGAGATCCATGTGGATAAAATATTAGTCCTGAAGGAGAGGTTTTAAAAACCTGCTCAGCTTTGGGCTCATTAACTTCTGGTTTTTTGCTGATTCCGCTTTCCCTATCACCACAGAAAGTCATTTCAAGATCGAAGCCGCTGTCAGTACCAACATTTCCCTCAGCGTTAACTTTGGGTCATTCCAGATGGCTCATCGTCCTTCCCAATCATTGTCCTTCCTTGGTGTAACCTATATGCAGAATTACAACTGACTGCCACAATTTGGGATAATTGTGCTTTTTTTTTTAATGTACAGCCTACTACATTTCATCCACACAGCCCTGCTTCAGGCAAAGGACAAGATAGCACACCCTCCCATTTCTAAGTACAAAAGCCACTGGATTGGCAGTTGAATCTTGCAACAGGATAGTGTTTTCTATTGGACTTGGTGAGCAGCTGGTTGGCCACATGGTGCACACGGCCCTGTCCTCTGACACCTCACTCCCCAGCCCCTAGTTTCTGCTGCCTGAGGCAGCCACCTCACCCTGCCTAATGATAGGGCTGGCCCTGCATCCACAATAGCAGGCATAACATAGCCATGTGGGCAAAGACAGACTATTATTCAGCCTATAGGGAACCTACCAAGAGTTTTAGATGTCTCTATACTGGTTTAAATCAATAGTAGTTGTACAATCTGGAGGTCTAAACTGTGGCATCTCATAAATGTGTTTAGAAAAGGAGAAGAAAAGGGATCAAGTGTGCAAGTTCTTTATTGCTTGGCTTCACATGAAGGAACAGCTTGTAAATGATCATTTAAGTCTTGAGCATCTCCCTGTCTCTATGGTATGCTGTTCTGAATTGCAGAGAAGGGTTGACAAGGATGGTACTTTGCATGATCTCTCTAGGAATGCAGGGGGAGTGCAGGACTAATGCTCTGGAGGCAGGACACTGTTGCTGCCAAATTCTTGGATCTGCACTTATGCCATTACCAAGAACGGGGTGAGGGGGGGGGGGTTGGAAGTCTGTAACTGAGGAGTCCTACTTATCTTACATTCCATTCCTTCATCTGTAGTACATCGATGAAACCAACTGGGAACCTATCAAGTTTCTTCCTGTTCTCAAGTGCAGAAAAAGATAAAAAGAGTTGAGGAACAAAAAAACTTTTCTTAAAGAGAAAACTCTGATCAGATCCAGTAGAGTAGAGCTGTTTTTTTAAAATGCTTTCTTTGGCTCAAATGAAACATTTAGTAATTGTGGCTTCCGCTTTTAGTTCTCACGCACAGTAGACAACATTGGTGTCCCTCCTTCTGTTCTAGCTCTCTGGTCCTTTTTTCTGTTTATATGCTGTTAATTTCCTGTGTTCTCATACTCTACACGCCCTGTCTTAAAGGCACTAAGTCGTACCAGCCATTTTCCTAGCACCGGATGACTGTCTCTGACTCTCCTTTGGAGCTCCTTGGTGCCGCTCCTTGCTGTGCCCTGCGGGGCTGCTCTGGAGCAATGCATGGCACTCCTGCCAGCCTCTGTAGTCGCTCATTTGCCTGTGAAATGAGTGACTGGGAACTGAATCGAATGTACGGAAGCTGGTGGATGGAATTCCTGTTCCATCATGACACAGATGATAAACGAGAGACCCAGCCCTTAAGTCAGTTGGGAGTGAAGCCCTGTTTCCTTCTGATGTACAGGTGGACATGTTAGCCTGCCAGTTCGGAAAAGATCTTGGTATCCTGGATAGCAACTGTGTAGACCTTATTAAAGAGAAGGTACAGCTGTGTCCTGATGAGTGTTTATCCTGTGACTGACTAAACATTATCCAGCCATGCTTGGGAGCCTCCCAAAGGTCGTGACTTTGAAAGAGTGCTGCGGTTTCTTATATCGCACTCTTATTTTGGTGCCAATTGGTTTAGATTCTTGGATGTAGAGTACCGTAGATTGGATGAGCAGTAGGGATGGACAAATCTGTCAAGTTTGATTCCTTTCATTTTTTCAGCATTAAGTTGGTTCCGTCCCCACATCACTTTGCAATTTTTGTGGGATATCTTTCTTGCGCATTTCTCCTAATATAGGCAACTTTCTCTGCACTTTCCCCTAATAAACACTTTTTTGTGTACATTTGTTTATTTGCGACCTGCACCGTAACATCTGGACAAGTGTGAATATTGTCTTATAATTGTGCTCTGGTTTGTGTGTACAGAAAGTGTGGATTCAGTAATTTTGTTTTGAAAAGTGAACCAAACAAATTTCTCTCCCGTCTCTTAGTGAGGAGAAATATTTGCCAGTTTACTGTCCAGGCTAGGTAACAGGTAGATATATTTCCTTTGGAGCCCTGG
Source organism: Anniella stebbinsi (assembly GCA_029215795.1). Classification (NCBI taxonomy): domain Eukaryota; kingdom Metazoa; phylum Chordata; class Lepidosauria; order Squamata; family Anniellidae; genus Anniella; species Anniella stebbinsi. The sequence continues at coordinate 40,792,127 of JARDYH010000006.1, forward strand.
AACAGGTGTACCACTGTATTCAAAAGCAAGCCCCAAATTCCCTGATATCTCTGCTGTCTGGCATGAGCGCATTTTATTTGTAAATTTAGCAAAAGAGCACACATCATAAAGCATATAAGATTAGATTTTCTCAAAGACGTATCCTGATCAATCTCAAATGGAGATGCTGGTTTCTTTGGAAGCTTTAGGGCAGAATCCTGTGCATATTTAGACAGAAAAAAGCCCTATAACTTCCAGCATTCCAATGCTGGCTGGGGAATATCAGGCTCTTTCTGTCCAAACATGCATAGGATTGCACCCTCAAGCTTGTTAAGTGTACAGTGTTTTTCAGGGCAATCCTAACCATGTTTACTCAGAAATAGTTTCATTGTGTTCAGTGGGGCTTACTCCTAGGAAACTGCTGATAGGTGTACCCCATTAAAATGTCTCCTCTTCCAAAAAAAATTCCTCTGCTAATACATGTTGTATGCATTCTCCAGCTAATTTAAAAACATAGTCACAAGCAGTTCCCTTAAACTAGCTTGTGAATGCTACAAAGCTAATAAAGATATGATAGGCTGGAATCTAGAAATCATACCTGGTGCTGAAGAGGGACCTCATCTTTGCATTTTGCTGAAATCATATTGCTGTAATAATTGCTTAAGATTAGAAGAGCCATGCTGGATCAGACAAAAGGCCTATCCAGCATTCCCTTCACACAGTGGTCAACCAGCTGCCTGTGGAAAACCCACAGGTATGAAATAAGTGTAATAGCATCCTCCTGCTTGTGTTCCCCAGCAATTGGTATAGAGAAGTATAATGTGTCCATTGCTGGAGGTAATATATAGTCACCATAATTATTAGCCATTAATAGCCTCATTTTCAAAGATACAGAAGAGTTACTCTCACCATACAAGTTCTGGGCACTGTTGCCCTGAAAACTGGAAAATGAAAATTTAGCCTCCCGAACTTTTATTACTGAAAACAGCCGAAGTTCGGCCATTGGCTATCAGTCATCTACCTAGATTTACTTTGTCCTTCATTCTTCCTCATCTCATATGTTTATCTTTTCTGAATCTCTGTGACACTGTGGGTTTTTGTGTCAGCGTCTATGGCTTAATTTTCTATTTGTAAATTTATATCGACCCCTTCCATTTTGCTCTAAAAAGAAAGTTGACAACAGTGGAGATCAGCAGTGTTTTTTCCATGATTCTGTCTGGTAGGCATGCATCATTTGTGACCTGGATAGTAAGTTGCTCGTGTGAATAACTGGTGACATAGTACAGTCATTGGTAAAAACTGTTTGTATCAAGGCTACAGAGATTTTATCTTCGATTAGGCAAGTTAAGCAAATGTGTTTGTGCAAAAACATCAAAGAACTTTAGGTTTTACCTCCAGTCACGAGGGATATAAATTTGGTTTTAGGTGATGAAAACAGCTTCCACTTTTGCAAGTGCATGCACAATTCATAAAGCCCTGGAAATAACACTCCTTAGCTTCAATAAGTGACTGTGTGATATCGTTACCCCAATAATTCCGTCAGCTATTGGGGAAGCCCCTCCCTCCCCCACATCATGGATAGCATAGGGCTTTGGGAGTTTCAGGAGAATTGATTTGGAATTTCATTTGTCAGGTTTTGACGAACTGTAGCAAATTACAACTAAACATGTGTTTCTGATGTCTACTGAGCTTAATACATTTGTTTGGTTGTGTGTGTGTTTTCTCCCCCCTGAACAGAGCTGTGGGATTCCCCTAGAGCAGCATGCTTGTTTTGGCTGTACTTTCACTATGAAGATAGTGACAAATCTGCCAGAGGTCCTGCCAAAGAGGTGGGGAAAATGATGGCCATTCTCAACCTTTTGTTTAACTGACGGGAAAAGGAAATAGTCACGAGTCCATTCCCCACCCCCAGAAATGCAACTAGCGCTGGCAATGTGCAGCAACCTTCTGTGTTCCCGATAAAATGTCTCCTGTTTATTTATTTCTGTTAGTCAACACTTCATATTGCAGAGGGAAAGTGACATGGACTCCTCCAGGCAAAGGAAAGGCTCCTATCTTGAATCCAGTAATCATCGAAGTGGCCTTCTAGGTCCCTTTCTCCACCCCACCCCTTTCTTCGTAACACAACTTGTGATAGAGAGATGAAGGGGTGGAGGGAGAAGTCCAAAGCAGAAGCCCCATCCTGGGCTCCGCAGTAGAAATTGTATACATTGCACACAAGTGTGCTTTTGTACAAAGCAGCTCACCGTTGTGGGGAATTTGTAGCACAGGGTAGATGTTCTCTATTACCTCAGCATCACTGTCCACCATAAACGGGCTTTAGGCTTTTACAATGTAGTCCTATAGACATGTCTACTCGGAGTTGAAGTCTTAACACATCTGGAGAGCCTAGGTGGGGAAGGTTGCCATTGCTTAAAGAAATGCCACTGCTTCTTTAGGAAGTGTGCAAGGGAACCTACTTTTCACTACCACCACCCCATGCGTAAATAGAAATACTTGAATATAGGCCTATCCATAGTCCTTTGAATACCTGAGAATCTGATGCACCCACTGCTGTTTATGCCTGGCCAGTCTCTTGTCTGCTTGTACCTGTATTTCCATAGAAATGCATGTTACAAATCTCCCAGGACTCTACCACTTCAGAAAGCGGGTTGCATGCTATCCCATTCCAAGAACCCTGTGCACATAGCAAACTAGCACATCAGGGAAAGAGGTTCTCTCCTAGCTTTCTCCTTAGCTTTCCATGTCAAGGAAATTGTTAAAACGGGGCGTCCAAACATATGGCTTCCTTCTCTCCACCCTCTCACCCCATTCTGAAGTGAAACAGTAGCACGTGCCTTTTCTATATTTTTGAATTAAGGCTAAGAGCGGTGTCTATTGCTTTTCAAGGAAAATTGCTTTATGTTTGGAACTCATGTGTTAATTCAAAAGTAGCATCATCTACTTCAGTGTCTCATTCTACAGATGTGCAAGCAGAATACACACACACACACGTTCTCACTTGTAACCCCTGAACTAGGAAACATACACAAGCTGAGCGGTGACCTCTGGTGGTCACCAAGTGGAACTACAGGAAGCAAAATTGAAACCTCAATCTTCTGTAGCTGCTAGTACTGATTTTGAAGTGTTTGAAAAGCTGAAATACTATTTATTATTTGCTTATAAAGAGGGGAAGAGTTTTGGCTTAGTTTCCAAATTTTTAAACTGCAGCAAAAATGTATCACTGGTTAATATCCCCAAAATGCAATGTTTAATTGAAAAACATTATCCACTGAAGAAACATTGCCCTTCTAAAGCCAACATTTTCATTTTAAAAATCCGTGTGTGATCAAGGTGGCAATTCTATCACAAAATAGTTCAGTAAAGTTAACCAACCAACCCCCCCCCCCAGCAACTAAACATTTATCCTTTTTTATATAGAACAACTTGTTATAATACAAGGACAGGCTAAAGGTATGTCAGGATCTGCTGGTGGATCTCTGGATGATCTGCAGTAGATCAGTAAGGATTTCTCACACCCAGTGATTTGACAGTAATGCAAATAAAAGTCCCTTTCCCTCCTTAAATCCCCCTGCTAAATTCCAGAAAACCTGAGGTGCAACAGGATTATATTTGTGTTTGAAAAGATTTGTGTGCAAATGCCAGGTCAGGTACTGAAACAAATTCCTGAGCTAAGCATGTGTTCAGAGGCACAGCTTTTTTCTCAAGTCTGGGTCCTTCTTCCTGAACCACTGTTTTACGACTGGCTCCAGTTGGTGGACCTTGAACTTCTCATGGAAAAGCAAGCCTAAAGTCTATTCATAGGCAGATGAAAGAGCCTATTGAATATTCCCAAACATTTTATATCATTGCGTCAGTTGCTTTATTTTAGATCAGCCTTTTGTCACTTTTTGAACTGCAACATGTCTCTTTTTAATATGAATTTCCTTAATTCCACATAGAATAGTTCTTTAAAGAAACCCCCCCCCCCTACGGATCAACCAAATAGATACTGGCTTGTTCACACAAAGCATTGTGGCATGTAGAAAGAGAAAGATAATGGAAGCTTCAGCTGTTTTTTCTCTCTCTAGTCTTTTATGGAGTAAACAGCTGCAGTGTCTTGGGAGAGTATATCTCTGGCTTGGGAAGGGCTATTGCTCAGTGGTGGAGCACATGTTGTGTGCGCAGAACGAACCAGGTTTGATCCCCGATATTTCCAGGTGGGGCAGAAAAAAATCCTGCCTGGAACCCTGGAAAGCTGCTGCCACTCAGTGTCAATAATACTGAGCTAGATGGACCCATGGTCTGTCCCACTAGAAGTCCACTTCCTATGTTCCTGGGGGGGGGGGGGGGAAGTGATTCCTGAGCCTGAGGGGGCTGAAAACATAAGAGCATCAAATACTGGAGTCGTTGCTCTAATTTGCGTCTTACTACATGTGAATTTTAAAAACAACAACACATTTTTGAGCATTTTAAAAAACACAACCGTTCTGTATGCAAGTCAATGGAGAGCACAGGGCTTCTGGACGCATCTGGAGTAATCACTCTTTCTCCACAGCATGCAGTGAAACTTAGGTGTTAAGTTTTGTTTCATGTCATCAACATGGGGTGTGTTTGTCTGTGTCCACTTCAGATCATTGGCTTCAGCTTGCGGGATTGGGGTAGAAATGCAAAATGCTATGATGTCAGACTATGGGTTAGGTTTTGCAGGTGGGGTTGTTACCCATGACACTTAAAAGGAGGATAACTGAGTATGGGGCTGCCATTTTTGGTATCAGCCCCATGTTTGTTGTAACATCATATACCATATACAAGTGCCTAGCACCCAACCACCCAAACTACAATTAGGACCCCCAAAAATGATATATCTAGCAGTATTTGTATTTATATTTATCAGTGCATAACTGTACACACATTATTATAGTTCATTAAATGCACATAAGTGTTCATAATCCAATTCACAGGAGTTTTAAAGCACACTTATGGTTGACTCACTGAGGAAGGGAGCCAATTGAGGGTGTCTTGCCCAAAGGCCCTCCAACTCTGGAGCTGGCACTGTTGGCAGTAGAATGAATATGGGTAGTGGAGAGGAGACAGACCATCGAGTCTGTTCACCAAGATGGACTGTACTAACTTTGTCGGATGGATACAAAAACAGGCAAGGAGAGACCTGGGAGGGAAAGATTAAGCATTTGGTCTTGAACTGTGCTGAAACATCCAAGTAGAAATGTCAGGCTTCTTGGAGGTGTAGGATTAGATGGAAGGGGGACCATTCTACGGTAGAGATGGCTGTCATCAGCATATAGGTGGTGCTGAAAGCAGGTCACCCAATGTTAGTGTGTGGAGAGAGAATGCTTAAAGGGCCAAGAACAGGACTCTAAGGTACCCCTACAGAGGCTGGGGAGGCAAAGGAACACAGCAGCAGCCTCTGGAAACATTGAATGAAGTATGAAGACAACCATTTTGAAACGGAGTAATGGAAACCTATGTCATGAAGGCAGTCCAACAGAACAGACCGCCTGTGTTAAATCCAGGAGAAGAATTGGAGAGGATGAGAGCAGAGGCCTTTGTATTTGGCAGAGATCATCACTTTGCATCATTGCCTTTAGTGAAGGCAGCTTTATTAGGGTATAGAGGAAAGAAACCAGATTGTACAGAGTTCAAGGAAAAGCCAAAGTCAAGACAGTGGGAATAGGGTGCACACTCCAGGAGTTCAAAGGCAACGGGTAAAAGGAAACCAGATGTAGTTCAAAAGTGAGGATGGGTCAAGGGAAGGGAGCAATTTGTTGAAAATCCAGGAAACAGCAGCATGTCTGAATGCAGTAGAAAAGGAAAAGGGGGAACCAAGATTTCAGGATTCTGGGGGGAGGGATTGGTTTCTGCTGCTTGATTGATCAATTGGTTGATTGTGTTCTGCATATCAATTAATACCTGGTTTTTAATGCTAGCCAGTTCATAGCTCCTTTTGGTATTAAAAAAAAGCAGGATATGAATATTTTAAGTACTTAAAGGACTGATTATTCTGTTGGAAGAGCAGGGCAAATGAATTGAGAAATGAGTGCAGAAGTGAGTTCAAGGTGGAAACTGCAGAACCTAAGGAATGAACAGAAAAGACGGGGCAATGCTTCTGAAAGAGCCGGTGCATCAGATTCACCATTGAATCCCTTATCTTTTCATCATATTCTTAAACCCCTATTGTTATAGTGCACGTGGAAAACACAGATTAATCTTTTTAGTATGTGTAAAGGCTTTCTTCCCTCGGAACTTTTGGTACAAGTTCATCAGAGTGTGGGTGTTACCCACATGCTAGCTGGGTAACAGCTGGATTTTATACTTTCAAAAATGGAGATCAGCCATTTTGTTTCTTCATTTCAGAAGTCCAGCCTGCATTGCATCTGGTAGTAGAGTTTAAGACTGCGACTAAGTGCAGACTCCAAAGCCTTTTCTTCCCACCCCATCCACAGCCTTGCATTGTTTACCACTTAAAGGGTTCTGAAGACCTCAAAATCTTGCACATGTGACTATTTGGTGATATTTGGATTGGCTTAATAAAAGTAGGGCCCTAATATGGATTTTGAAACCCTGTTTCTTTAAGGCTTTGTTGTTTAGTTGCTATGCTTGACTTCAGCACAAATAGGTTTGGTTGGATATTAGGTTGTGTTTTTCTTTCTTATTTATCCAAATTGTTCCCTTATATCTGTGCTGGGCAAAGGAAGCAGCCTATGTCAAAGTTCACTATATATCTGTTTCCTTTCAAACCTTCTGTATCTCTGTCGGTTCCATTACTTTATAACAAATGATGAAATTGTTCCTCTGCCACGCTTTATCACTTTATAAAAACACTTGTTTTGATCTCGACGGAAGAGGCAGCATGTGAGCCGTACAGGTTTTTTTAATAAGGGTTTTGTTTTTTTTTGTAAACTGACTGCAAAGTATTAGGTGATGCACAGGAGGCCTAAAACCTTCCCTGGTTTTAAGTTATTTCTGTTTACGTTTGCATTCAGTAATGGAGATCTATGGGGTTGAGGGGCATCCCAACACTCTTAATGAGTTGTTGGCTTCATTCCCAAATCTGCCTGAAGTGCTGCTCTTCTTAGTGGAAGTAATTCTGTCTTTGATGTCGTTTCCAGAGCTGTCAACTAATGTTGAACAGTTCCCAGAGGAAATAATACACTAGGAGTGTGTGCAGACTGAAAATGCAAAGTCCAAAATGAATTCTTCCTATAGGAGCCTGGCAGTCTGGTTCTGTGTGGAATCTTGCTTGTTTACATAATCTTATCTGGCTACACTTTGGTATTTCATCTGGCAGGCAATTCCTATGAAAAGCAGCTGTCCAAGCAATGGGAGCAGTGCTTCTGATATTAGGGTGTTTTGTGTGTTGTTTTTAAAAAGTCAGTCATTTCTTCCTCCAAATCTCCCTCAAGATCAGATGCTTGGTATTTTACATTCCTCTGCCCAGGTCCCATGCTGTTAAAATGAAAAGATTACTTAGGGTTAGGGCGGCATTCAGGGGCTACCATAAAGGTTAATATTTAAGGCATTCTTCACGTGTGTGCTAGACCCTTCTTTTCCAAAACAAGCTTTGTATATTTTTTTTTAAAAAAAATCTTCATGTTATGAACCAGATTGCAATTTTTTTTTAAAAAAAGGAACCAAGAACATCCCACTTGTCAGAATCTGCCATACTGTTTTTGTAACACATTCGGCCTTTTTAAGCATTTGCCTGAACTCATGAGGGTAAAACTGGGGATGTCTGTGAAAGGTCTGAAAGGGGCTTCAACATGTGGCCGAATGTGCTTAAAAGCCTCTGAACCATTGGAAACCCTGCCTGATCAGAGCTTCTGAGAAGGCAGAACTTCAAAACATGTTCAACCAAACATAGTTAGAAGCCCCCTTTGGCACAGAGGTCTAAAGAGCAGCCTTTGGGGGGTGGGGCTTGTACACAACCTCCACCCACCTCCACACACTTTAGCCCTCATATGTTCAGACGAACAAGGATTTTGTCTTCAGGAAATCTTGGAACATTCGTTATCAGCCTGGTCCATGTCTTTCATACTCCTCCAAACATTTTCATGCTATTTTAATTTAAAGGTTTGTCCTTGTCCATTTCAAGGAGAATTTCTCCCAAGGTGGGCAAAGTGCAACTGAGGAGGACAAGAGAGCAAAGCAAATTGCTTTTCTTTTCCAAAAGCTGTGGCGATAAACAATATATTTCAGTGGACATCATGACCACGGGCAGGTTGAGGCATAGATGTGTCCTAACCTCACAGTTGCATAACCAGAGCCATAAATCAAAGTAGCTTTGCAACTAGTCATCAATTCATCAACCCCACCCACACAGCCAGTTGCTATAACTTGTCCTGGCACTCATGGCTCATTTTGGCTTTGGCATCAAGAAAAGTAGGGAGTAGTAACAGGAAATCTCTGCCATGTTCTTGTGCTCAACACACATTTTGATTTTGGGCTCCTGGGGAGGAGACCAGCTTTTTCCATGTAAAGAGAGTAGGACTACTTTTGATTACTTTTTGCACACCTGTTTAATAACTGACACATGGTGCCTTAAATTTGAATATACAAGAGGCCATCTCACCGCTTATACTTGTGCTTGGCGAATTTCTTGAGAGTCCCCCCCCCAGAACATCTAGTTACCAAAGTGTTTGAGTGTATGAGAGAGAGACCATTTTAGCTGACAATTGACATATACTGCACAAATTTTCTCTACCTCTTTCTCTCCTTTATTGGTTCTGATTAAGTTATTTAAAAGGATGGTTTCTTACTTGGAAGTTACACAGTCCAGTACCTTCCCCGTTTTTATAAATTTTGTCTATCTTCTCATGGCTCTCTTCCAGTAATTTGTGTGAAGTCAAAATTAGGTTCAGAGCAGCCGCACCATTGTTTCTGGCACCGCCATCTTGCCATTGGTGGTATGTGACATGCTTAGCATAACTGGGACTCCAAGTAGCTTGGGCATATCAGTTCTTAGTATAACTGGGATGTAGCTCAGGCATATCAGTTCTATCTCCTTTCCCAGGGGTGGGCAGCCTGTTGTCCTCCAAATGTTTTGGACTACATCTCCCATGCTGGCTGTGGCTGAAGGGAGTTGTAGACCAAAACATCTGAGCACCAGGTTGCTTGCCCTGCCTCACAATATGCAGCAGCCCTAAAATGTTCCTTTGTAAATTAGTATACTTTGTTTCTATTGCTGTTGTTACAAAGAAGTTAGTTTATTTATTTTAAGTTACACAATACAATTACTATTAGCATCATCTGTAACAGTTAAAATCATATAGAGAATAGATTCCGTAAAAGATGATCGTATTAAAAGATAAAAGCTTAGGGGTACTGACATGGATCTTTCCTTAGTTGCCCTTTGGGAGCTATGTACTTGTTTTGAAAGACATGATGATGGGTGCTACTAGAAATGGAATACTAGCTTAACTACACCAATGCTCCAATTCAAATTGCAATTCATATATTGTTGGCCAGTGGAAAGCAACTAGTGGCTGATGGGTCAAATCCAGCCCATAGACCATTGATCAATCACTTACCTGTGCCGTTTTATCAGATAATGGGAGCCTTTCCTCCCTAGCGAATTGCTTCATGTTCATTTGTGAAAGGATGGTAAACTGGCAGCAATAAAACTGCTGTAACTAGACAGATTTCCTGTCCTCTCTTTCTCACTCCAGTGACAGTTGTCAGTTTGTTCTGGGTGTTTCATCTAGCAAGCAACAAGTTAGCAAATGAATAAGGCATAGACTAAGCAAATCTATTTGCCAATCTCTATTCTAAACATTCCTGAAGGGACTTTGACAAACTATGGTAGCAAGTGTCTTTGATTCTGATGGGCTTATTCACCATTGGGGTGAAATTGTGGGAGGTGTTTAAGCAAAATTTGAAGCGTACACAGATGTCTGCATTTCATAAAAATTGGAAAGAATACTCCATTGCTTGTTGGAAATGGCCTGTGTATCAGTAGCTTATGAAACTAAACTCCCCCCCTCTTCTCTTTCTAGATGAAGCAGATTATGGTAACTTTGGTTCAAACACCTTAACCAGGAAAAAGAAAGCTCTGGTGACCCTCCGGAATGACAACCTTCGCAGACGCCACGTTAACATCAGCATGCCTCAGGACTTTAGACCGGTGTCATCCATCATTGATGTGGACATTCTCCCTGAAACTCATAGGAGAGTAAGGTTGTATCGACATGGGTGTGAGAAGCCACTAGGATTTTACATCCGCGATGGGACAAGTGTAAGAGTAACTCCTCATGGGCTGGAAAAGGTACCTGGCATTTTCATCTCTCGGATGGTTCCTGGTGGTTTAGCTGAGAGTACAGGCTTGCTAGCAGTCAACGATGAAGTCCTGGAAGTGAACGGCATAGAAGTGGCAGGGAAAACTCTTGACCAGGTAACGGACATGATGATTGCAAACAGCCACAATCTTATCATCACTGTCAAGCCAGCAAACCAAAGGAACAATATTATCAGAAGCAGTCGGATGTCTGGGAGCTCTGGCCAGTCTACAGATAGCGCTGCAAGTCACCACAGTTTGCCTTCTTCTCATGTCCTGCAGAACTTCCACCCTGATGAAATGGAGAGCGATGAGGATGCTGACATTGTAATTGAGGGCTGTCTGGAACCACAGCCCATTCCAAAGTCACACAGTCTTCCTTCTGGTAGCCTTTCCCGAATTAATGGCAACAGTCTTAGCCACAGACTACAGAGGGATCTGGTACTCAACAACAGCTTGGGACGAGAAAGCAATGGCAATATTCACAAACTGCTAAGCTCCTTAAAAACTGATCCTCGTCATAGCTTGGTTATTCCCAAAGGAGGCATTGAAGAGGATGGAACAGTGATAACGCTTTAGTGGGTGTTTGAGTGTGTTGTTTCTAGTCTGAAGTGCCAACTGGAACAAATCTATCCACGTACTGAAGAAAGAGAACCTTAATTGTCTTAGACTTTCTGATGTGTGAAACACGTGTTGCTTTCCAGGAAGGGTGGTTTTCAGGATTAGACATAAAGGTGTCACCTATTGCGACCCATGGAAAAGTGTAATATAATTTCTGCTCCCAGGTTCAGAATGAGAAAATAGAGAACTTTTTTTTTTAATCCCATGAAACACAGATAAACACAGAAAAACTACACATCTCCTGCATGTATGGTGGTACCCTGCATACGTACATGTAAATGGTTTATAGGAGCCTTCCCCAACCTGGTGCCCTTCAGATGTGTTGATCTACAACACCATCATCCACAGCCTAAGATGATGGGCATTGTAGTCCAACACATTTGGAGGGCACCAGATTAGGGAAGGTTAATTTATGCTTCTGTGATTCATAAATAACCGAACATAACAAATTTGGAATGGCCATTCATAAATTATGCTTTGGAGGGAATTTTTTATTAAATGTGTTAAATTTTGAGAATTTATTTTCTACCAATAGATTCTGCTCCCTACTTTGTTTACACAGAAAACTTGACTATATTGCACCTAAATCTGAAAAGGGCTGCCTAAAGGAACAGCTCTCTACCCTGGCAATAGTGATGAAGGGATGCTGCATTTACTTTTTTTTTTGGGGGGGGGGGGTGAACAAAACTCTGACCAAATGATTTTTGTTTTATATTTTTTTAAAGTGGGATAGAGATGAATATTGTTGGCATTTCTTTTCTTTTTTTTTAGATCAGCTCCACCTGCTGGTCACTGTTAGTACTGTCTGAATAAACTGTATCTTTCTGTATGGTGTATGTGAGAAACAGGCAGCATGGAGGCTCATTTAGTTAATGCACCACCATAATGTGTGAAATGCATTCTCCTTTTATTACTAAAATATTTATTAGACACATATTCCAGTTGTAGTGGCCATTGGTTTCACTTTCTGATCTTGGTAACAGTACTGGAAAGCAAATAAATAATAGAATTGGTTAGACACCTGTTATGACTGTGTTCTAAGGCACTATGAGAAATTCATCTAGATTTGTCTTACTGTTTAGAATTAACTTGGATCCACAGAGTCTTTAATGATGAAAGCTGGTCACTCTTTTTTTGGTACATATTATTTTATTTCCTAATCTAGTTCTTTTTTTTCCTGAAAGTCTAAAATGCTAGAGTTCAGCAACAAATTAAGGGTTTCAACAAGCAAAGGTTTTCTTGGATTGCCATAATCATGGTTAGCTATAAAGTAAGTCAATTAGGGTGCAATCCTATACATGTTCAGTTGGAGGACTTTTTTCTGTCTATGCATAGGGCTGCATCCTTACAGACTATTGCAGAAAAAAAGAGTTTTGCTCCCAGCTCTGCTTTTCTGTTCCATAAAATGCCACAAGTTGTTAAAATGGTTTAATAGAAAAAAAACTGAATATATTCATGAAATGTCTAGGAACAAAGTATAATTGTTTTACAATGTATTTTTCTACTTTTAGCTTTGTCGTTTTCTTTGTTTTTTACTGTGTAGTATTGTGTATTAAAGCGTTTCTAAAGGAATGAGCTTTCTTTATTTAATTTATATTCCAATCTACTCCACACTCTAATATTGTTTTATACAGGCTCAGCTTCCATCGCACTTGAGGTTTAATAAGAAGCATTTTATTCTTGTACTGGAATATTATGTAGGAGTGTTCATATTGCTTAACTGAAAAATGCCACCATCAACCCAAATTCAAATCCCAGCCACCAAAACCATCTAAATAAAAAGACATTTTCATACTTTTAAAAGGTTTGATCATGGATTGATTGGAAGCTGGATGTAGTTTCTTTATTGGGCCAAGTCACTGAGAACTTGATGAGTCAAAAACAACTCACTGAATTGTGCTATGGAAAGAACAGGCCTAATACTGGATGCTGGTTGTCATCTGTGTATGGATAGCATCTCTCTCCAAATCTTAGTGGTCCAATACCTGTTCAGAATGGAGATGGGACAGAAGGCGGCCCTACAGAAATGCAGGAAAGATCCCAGTAGAAGCTGTCTATCAGGAAAAGCAGGGTTACGTGAGGAAGGCTTTTACAAGTCTCACTGCTGAGACACAAAACTTCATAACCAAAGTACCAATCACATAAATGCTTTAATAGGACTAAAAAATATTATTTTCCCGTTGATCTCTTGTAAAAACAGTTAATCAGACTAGCAGGGGTCTAGAAAATTTATAGCATCTATTTAATTTAATTTCAGGTTTTGTTTATACCCCGCTTTTCCCACTAAAAAGTAGCCCACAATGACTAATGACAATATGCCAAAGCAAATACAATAATTTATCCTTTAAAAACCCAATAATCTTGAGTGCACTTGCAACTACATTAACCATTCTTTCTCTGAAATGTGTTTAAGATCGTAGCCTGTTTTTTCCTCTGCTTAAATTACAGCTTAAATGGCGCTTGCAGGGGACCCAGGTACATCTTCCCTCAGAGCGACAATGGGACAGTAAGCCCACATGTATGGACTTTATTCACGTTTCAGTCATAATCAGTCATGATTTGTAAGGAATTACTTCAAATAATAAAATAAGTTGTTAGCACTGACATCTTACCAGCATGAACTACATTTCGCAAGGTAGATCCAGTAGCCCCAAAAGTAGGCCTGGCACCCTAAGTTTATGGACTGATTCTTTACCTTGAGGTAGAATTAAAATCATTTTTAAAGCAAAAGAATTATTTATTTATTTACTGCATTTCTATACTGCCCAATAGCAGAAGCTCTCTGGGCAGTTTACAAAAATTAAAACCATAAAAACCATTCAAAATATAAAACAATGGCAGTATAAAAACATAATTTAAAATACAGGATAAAAGCACAACCAGGATAAAAACTGAGCAGCCATGCAAAAATTGATAGGGATTTAAAATATAAATTTCAACAGCAAGGTTAAAAATCAAACTGAAGAACTGTTAAAACACTGTGAAAATAAAAAGGTCTTCACCTGGCGTCTAAAGGAGTACAATGTAGATGCCAGGCGAACCTCTCTGGGGAGCTCATTCCAGAGCCGGGGTGCCACGGCAGAGAAAACCCTCCTCCTAGTAGCCACCTGTCTCACTTCCTTTGGCAGGAGCTCACGGAGAAGGGCCCCCGAGGATGATCTTAGGGTCCGGGCAGGTACAAAAAACAACAATTACTACTGTAACTGCTTCAGCTCCTCTCAGTGTGTGTGCAGACTTAGATTCCCAAAGCTTTCCTCCTAAAACAAAAAAAGTAGATAATGCACAAAAACAAATGGAAAAAATGTCTGCCCAGCAGAAGACAGTACATGGACAATAGTTGAGGAAGTGTCAGTCCAGGTCACTTTATTACTGGATCTAACTGAAACAATGGAACCAATTACCTAGGGAGGTCATGGGCTCTCTCACACTAGAGGCATCCAAGATGTAGCTGGACAGCCATCTGTCAGGTATGCTTCAAGGTGGATTCCTGCATTGAGCAGGGGGTTGGACTCAATTACCTTATAGGTCCCTTCCAACTCTACTATTCTATTATTCTTATGTTCCTTTTAACCAATATTAAGGTTTGTGGGTATGCCTAAGGTACATACTGAATTTCAGTTCAAAGGGAGATTCTTTTTTTGACATTGAGTAACGTTAAAGTGCATTTGCACAGTTAAAGCTAATGCGGCAGCTGCACCCGTTCCTGGAGATGTCTGACCTGACCACAGTGACACATGCCTTAGTTACATCCGATTGGATTACTGTAACACGCTCTACGTAGGGCTGCCTTTAAAGATTGCTCGGAAACTTCAGCTGGTTCAAAGAGCTGCAGCCAGATTGTTGACCGAGGCTGGTTACAGGGAGCATACAACTCCCCTCTTACAACAGCTCACTGGCTTCCAGTCTGTTTCCGTGCACAATTCAAAGTGCTGGTTATGCCCTATAAAGCCCTATATAGCTCGGGTCCAGGTTATCTGAAAAACCATATTCTCCTTTATGAGCCTGCCTGTGCTTTGAGATCTTCAGAGGAAGCCCTTCTCTCATTCCCACCACCATCACAGGCACGCCTGGTGAAAACGTGGGAGAGGACCTTCTCGGTGGCTGCTCCAGGGCTCTGGAACTCCCTTCCCAGGGAAGCTAGACTGGCTCCCTCCTTGTTGTGTTTTCAGAGGCAGGCAAAAACTTTCTTATTCTAGCAGGCCTTTGGTGAATAATCTCCATCTATGTCTAGGACTTTTAAAATTTAATATGTATTTTAAATGTTGAAATGTTTTAATATCAAAACCTATTTAATTATATTTTTAACTTTTGTATATTTCTATTTATAGCTTTTAACTGTATATGTTTTAATTTTGTAAAGCCACCTTGAGGCCCAAATTGGGCAAAAGGCAGGATACAAATAAAGATGATGATAACAACAATACTAATAATGGTAATTTTAGGTTGAAATTTGCTACTGCCTGTACTTCCAATTCTTGTGATAGTAGTAGTTTTTTGTATAAAA